>JAYKKI010000110.1:317500-1027500 GCA_039881145.1 Druceiella hillmani | reverse complement strand
CGCGTTTTATATTAAATATGTCCCAAGACACCTGACATAATTTAAGTAAGGAGCGTTTCACTAAAATTTCATAATTTTAAGATAAATGATTGAGGCTAGAAAATATATTTCCTTCGTTTTTGCCTGTTTTCAAAAATAATTTTAATAGAGGCTTGTATTATAAATGTAAAATTATTTCTAAATGAAATGTCTAATACAATATAAGTTAGATAACTACCTTGAATGTACAAATATACGCTAGTATCTCCAGCGGATATTTTGAGTACGGGATTTTTACACAAAATGTAGTATTATCAACACTGGTAATGTTAATATAATAGCGAGTATATAATAGCGATAGACCACGCATTTAATTACAGTAGTCCTATTATTTACAGCACATACACAACAATTTGGGTGCCGAGGAAAGGGAATCTTTACAAAAGGAAGTAAAACCTATGACGGAAAGAAAAAAGAAACTACGTTAAAATATAGTCACAACTACCTCAAGTATTAGCACAAATGACAGAAACCATGTTTGGTATACAGGTACAACAAGACAACTTACAAAATTAACTTCTTTATTCAAATACGAAAATGGCCAGTGGCATTTCGTTACAGCCGTATGATGAGGTAAATACATTTTTACCAGCTATTTACCAAAATTGTAGAACTGTATAACCTTATAAGGCGTGACAGATACTAGCACAAAATAATTTTTAAATAAAAATATTACACAACCAAATATATATACCAAAATCTAAATCCTATAATAAACTAGTAAAAATCTTGCGAAATCATATTGCAACTGAACCCGGTGAATTGGTTTCAGATCAGAACATGAATGTGAAAGCATTGCCTATTATGTAGCCGGACTTGAGAAAATAGGAAGTAAATAAAATTTTGTCTGTATTCATCATCATTGCTAAAATCTACTTTTAAAACGCACCTTCGAGTTTATTTTGTACGAGAGTTTCGTAGTGTCGAAATTAAAGAGAGGTTGTTACACGAATCTCCCAGTATCAAATTTAATGACATATTAAAGATTACCAGGGACATAGAAAGTTCTAAATCTGAAACACAAAAAATGGGTATGAAATACCATCAAATATAAATTAAAGATCAGCAAACAAATACAACAAAAACAAGGGAAATGAATGCAATACAAATATATAGAAAAGAAAATTAATCGTTTGCGTTGGGGAGAAAATAATCATAAAGCAAGTCAATGAATTAAAAATAAATTGTATTTTAAAAAATTGAAGATAAATGACATCTAAAGTTAGTTTGCTTTAGAGATCAAAGATAGCTAGAAGATGAAAGTTATCCTCAATGGAATGAAAACAAGGAAGAAACATGAAAAATACATAAAATACCTAGAGAAAATTATCATATACAGAATGATAAATTTAATATTACATTACAATTAAATGGGAAAAAGGTATCTAATCTTGGAAATGGATATAGATGCAACAGTTAAAACATGCTCCATAGGGTATTTGAATGTTTAAAACTGGAAACTGGAAAATACCCTAGTAAAACTAAGGGCTTACACAGGGGAAATTGTACAACCCATCCAGAATTATAATCCTAAAAATAAATACAAAAATAAAGAAACAGAAGGAAAAATATAATAATATTAATCCGCATTTAAAATAAAACCAGGGACAGTACTAATATTCCTTAAACCACGCTCAGTACCATTCGAATTAAAAAAATCAATGGGAAGCAAAGATGGATAGATTGTAGATAGTAGATACGGAAATTTGGGAAAGGATACATACTTACAATGTAGTAAAACGGTAGTTCTTGTAATGAAAGAAAATGAAAAATTACGTTTGTGTGCAGAATATTAAACGAATTCCAAAATTGTTGGTAGGTGAGGCTAAACCCACTTTATAAATTATTACAAAAAACAAATAGGAAATTTGTTTGTTCCAGAAATTGTGACAGAGTATTCAAAGATATAAAAGAAGAAATCTGGGAAGAAAAAGATTCTAATACCATTTCACGAGAACTTACCAGTTATACTGGTTATCGACGTATCAGTAGGGTTACCCCATATTCTGCTGGATAAGGGCGAATGATCCATAGAATTTTCATCAAGATATTTAAATGACCCGGAGAAAGGCTACAGCCATCTGAACAAAAAAAACAACATTGGTGTAGGGTTTAAGGAGTTTTTTTTAAATGTAGCTGTGGGAGGAAAATCACTATGAAAAAAAAATAGCTATGAATTAAAAAAGTAAAAGAAAACGATATTCTAAAAAAATTCTTGTCTCCAAATTTTCCTAAGAACATTTTTATTTATTGCATTTTTTATGGAAGTAACAGCTTAATCAGATTAGAAAGCTAAATTTTTGCAGGTCATTCTTCGCACGTTACACGGCTTATTAAAATTGCTTTATTTTTCACGATTATTCATTGACTAAATTTTACATTTTTGTTTTTTTAAGTAACTTAGGCAAAACTAGAGAGATCAGTTAATTTTTAATCCATATTAATATAATATTTGAAAAAAACTGTAATCAATGATCAAATCTGAAAAAAAAATGCGAAGACTTACATAAATTATTATTATAGATTATTTGTCACTAAGGTTCTTGTTTTAGAATATTGGGCTAAATTTCTACACTAGATTAGAATACAGAATAAAAAATTTAACCGTTGAAAGGATTATTAACTATTATTATACGTAAATGGTTATTACAAAATAGCTATTAAGGCAAAATGGCGTTTGTCACCTCTTTTTGTCCGAAATGCCAGTGTGGACCGCTAGTAACAATATAAAATAATAATTTTTCGGTTTTGTCAACCTTGAATCTATTTTTGCATTATGACTGAATGTTAGGGATTATTTAGGAACATCCAGTAACACTAAATCTCGGCTGAATAAATATTTAAACATTTAAAAAGAAATTATTAACACAGAAATATTTTCGTATAAAAATCACAGAGCATAATAAAATGCACAATATATAAATGGTTTTGATCCAAATGTTCAAGGTCAAACGTTTATGTATAGTGCTGAAAATCAACATGAAACAACTGCTCAAAAAAGTTGTAAGCTTTAAATACATTCAAAGTCAAGTAAGCTTATGCAATTATGCTGAAACTTCATTTGAATACTTAATGATTTTAGTTTTTATGCTCTTCTCATCTTTGTATGTAGCATAAAAATATATTAAATATAATAAATAAATATCACACGTTTGCTGCGTATATTTTTTTAACATGTTTATGTAAAGAAGTAATTTTACGTCCTAACCACGTGACTACGTGACTTGTGTAATACATGATGTGATTTATTGTGTGTTGCGGCGACCATATAGCGACTGTTGCACGAGTTTGTCTGCTGTTTGCGTGTAGCCCGTACTACAGTGATGGCTAAATTTTCTTTTATTTAGTAACTGTTAAACAACATGCATCACTTTTAAAAATAGATTTGTTTTAACAAAACGAGTTGTATTTATTTTTATTACTTTCACTACTTACTTTTGTTAGAAAATATAACTTATATACACTACTTAAGATATTTAGGTACTTAAAAAAGTTTAATCTCTGGTTACTTTCTTTTGTCGAAAGAAATAATACAAAATTTAAATATTTTTTTAAAATTACTATCAATAAGTATGATAAAATAATTCTCTGCATGTAATAAAACTGTAAATGTTGCATATATATTGAAAATATTTGAAATATATGCATATATATTGAAAATTAAGGAAATGAGGAACATGTTACAAAAAGCATTAAGATCATTTCATAATTGGTGTCCGTTTGTACGCCCATCAATAAAAATTATCCAAATTTGATAAAATTTTTAGAAAAATTGAAAAGTCAAATTGAAACATCATTTAATTTTTCCTTCACAAATATATAATGTAAGCATGCACATCGATATATGAGGCTCCATGGACCTTCATTCACAGAGGGGAAGTGTGGAGTGGTGCGGAAGGGGTAAATATTTGAGTAAACAATCCCAATATGGTAAAGCCATGGCAGACGCATGAGGGCAGATTTTGTAGTCAGTCGTTTCCTGCGAAAAAAAATTATCATTCGTTATAAGCTTAACTTATTTCCTAAATTTGTTTAAAATATGAATATGTTTTCAATATTTTTCATTGATTTACTTTGTTCGGTTTAGAATTAGACCATATCAATTTGGTTGTCAACTACTTTATATATATATATATATACACAAAAACTATAGAATTTGCCTGTCTACAATTTAAGATAATTTTTTTTTGCAGGAAACAAACTAATTTCGAGGACAAAAAACTAATTTCGAGGAAAATAAAGAAAGTAATGCAGGACAATTTATATCTAAATTTTTGTGCATCCGTGCATGAGACTATTTATTTGTACGTGAATCACGCAAGAACACATCAAGCAAAGGGCACTTAGTGGGCGAGTCAAGACGTCGCGGCCACGATCATCAACCCGGTGCGGTCGCATCTTTGCGCATTGTGATATATTGAAATATACGAGCGGTAGCCAACGTCACTCTCGTGAGCTGTCAATATAAAAAGATTTCGATTATATTTTCGCTGGTGAATTTTGTTGAATCTGGAATATAATATAGACTATGTTTTAATCGGAATGAGTAAACTAAAAAAAAGATGTAAGGGTTTGATATTCCAATATAAAATACTGTTTGAAAAAAGTAAATGTTTAATAACTATTATTATATTAGATGCTATATTTATTAATCATACACCTCCCCTAACTATTTATTCTAAAGGTTCATGCAAACAAAGGACACATGCAGAGGTAGTAAAAATATATTCATTCAAAGAGATCAACCGATATTTACTAGCATGATTTGAAAGAATCAATTTTATTACTTGGTATTTATGTTTAACAAATTTCGAATTAAAAGTGATATTAGTAGAAACCTACCTAACCTAATATCATAGTAAAACTATTATATATATATATATATATACATATATATATATATGTATATATATATATATATGTATATATATGTATATATATGTATATATATGTATATATATATATATATATATATATATATATATATATAATATATATATTATATAAATTTTGAGCTTCCTCATCTGGCTGTATAACTTAATGTTTTTTTAATCAATAGAATCGTTCAAGTATTTTTTTTATTTATCTTGTCTTAAGGAAACATTTTAATGTTTCCTTCTACTAATTATAAGGCCACAAGTTCCAAAGCCAACAGCAAGAAAACAGCCGCTATGTTTCTCATTTAAAACTTCGGTAATTACAAATTTCGCTTAGAGACAAGAATAATTTATAAGTAACATCGCATAAAGAACTTTTACGATAGAAATTGTGATGGTCAGTTATCCTTTTCCCTGGGTATTTGGGGAATTAATTGAAAGTAACTGTGTTTTAAGCGTGCAAAGCTGTTTTAAAATAATTGTATCGTGATAAACTTAACAAGAAGAAGATATAAAATACCCCTCTTATTTTGTGGCAAACTTGAAAATGCTTGGATAAGTTTCATTTTTGAATGTTAATTACAGGTAAAATAAAATTAGCGGAAAAATGTTACGTCTAAATGATGTAATCATTTTCTTTGTAACTGAATTGTTTTTGGTATTTAATATAGTTTTTTTTCATCCAAATTTCTTAAAAAGGGCTAAGAATATTATCATATCCTGAACATTTATCATATTTTGAGGAACTTGTTTTGAATTATTTTCTGAAATGAGGGAGGAGTTAATTTGTTTGACAGCCAGATTAGTGTAATTTTCGTCATGACAAAATCCCGTCACTATATATTAGAATACTAATTAACTAATATAACATGAATGTGATTTTCCCTTTAAGACCGTATAAAATTAGTCTTGGGTAGTTTTTAGTTAGTGTAATTTAAAAAAATATCGTATGATATAAATGTTCAAATTCATCGGATGCTTCATGTTGGACTCAATTATCTTGGAAAAAAACAAAAAGTAGCAATGCAGATATTGTTATAAACTTGGATAATTTGAATTTTTATGCTCCATTAGCCACCGTTTTTACGAAAGTACTGTGTCTAAGATCTAAGAGTCACGAGGTCCCACTGGGCCAATAGTATAATAACATCAAACTTCATATCTTTTAAGTAAATGGAATAACAGAATAAAAAAAACTGAACGAAAAAGGCGTGGCCTTCGAGAAATGAGATATAGCCTTGAAATATATACTTAAAATTGTTATACCTTATATACTTGAAAAATATATAGCTGATTTAATAGCTGTTACTACCTCCATTCGGTACTTTGACCGATATTAAAAAATAATTAGATGTTCTTGAAAAGAGATGGCAAAAACTTAATTACATAAATATTCCTAATTAAAAGTAACATTCTAGGAAGGAATATTTGTTAATGGTAAGAATAATTATGATAAAAAAAAGTCGTGAAGTATTCGCTGGATATAAAGTATTTCCAGTATTCAAAAAAATCATGGTAAACTTATTTGAAATCCCTGATAAATATTTAAGGCCAAATGGGTTAGAATCTCTATATCCTTCATTCTTTTATAACTTTTCTCCAATTATTTACGAAACTTAAACAAAATATAAAGGATGAATGTTTATTAAAGAAGGCTACTACATTCACATGAACCTTTACAAAAACAATTAAATATTGAATATATTTGGCGTTAATTTTGTAGAAATTCATTATTCACAATTAAATGAAACTACGCGATGTAGTATTATTTCTACTTTCTTTAATTTCTTTACCACGACCTAGGTTTCGTTGTATTACAACTCTTCAGGTGGGATATTAGCAATCATTGTTAATATGCCACCTGAAGATGTTGTAATACAACGAAACTTAGGTCGTGGTAAAGAATATAAAGAAAGTAGAAATAATACTACATCACGTAGTTTCATTTAATTGTGAAAAACTATTAAATTAATAGGAAGTTTGGTGAGCATGTAGTCAACACATGTAACCACATCTGTAATATAATAAAATAAGTAAACCTTTTTAAGAAAATGCGCTATGTTTTGTAATGTCAACTTACTATTTTTCATATCTTCTTGGATGAAACGTAGTCATCTTCATCTGAATCCCTTTTACTTTTATATATGTATATATGTATATATGTATATATATATATATATATATATATATATATATATAATATTGAATTGATTGACAATACCTTCATGCGTCTGTACGCTTGCGGGTTGCTCACTCGATGCATTCCCTAGTACCAAATAAAACTATATTTCTCCTGCGGTAATATTTACTTTTTGTAAAATAAAAAGAAAATATTACCGCAAACCCTATTTATGTTTTTCTAAAATCAATGTGGGTAAGTATTTTTTATTTGATTTGTGTACAAATCGATCTACAAATACATAAAAACAAGAGAGAGGACTTTACAGTAAATACATTTACTCTAAACCCACTTGCAATTTTTAAACGTCAAATTTTTAAAGCAATTTGGACATTTCAAAACCTAGAGCTGCAAGTTTCTTGTCACATTTATTTCCAAAGAAGCTGCACCCGGTCAGTAAATTGTTTAAAATTAAACTAATAATTATTACTGAGTCTGTTGCTTGTTGCCCAATATAGAATAAAAAAACTTCGTGTTTAATTAATTATAAAGCCGCCTGTCATGAAGTAGCATAGAAAAGAACATTGACTAAGAAACGAGGAATTAATTTAAGGAATGGTATAATTCGATTTGTATATATTACATTTCATTTACAACTGGCAAAAAAGCTGGAAAGTTATGTTTTTAAAACACGACATTTATATAACATGTCGGATGCGATATTATATTTGGAAAAAGATTGAGAATAAAAATAGGTACATATAAAAAATTTCCATATAAATTCATTATGCGACACATTTTGGGTTTCAATCGATGATAATAGGATATAACAAAAATAGTCTAAAATATGTGAAAAAATGTATTATTTGAATTATAAAAATAGGTTAAAAATATGAAGATACTTTTAAAAGAAACTCATAAGGGCAACCAGAATTCGTTTTACGAAAGTTCCACCTACGCTTCGGCACAAGTAAATCTTTAAACAAATTTCGCAGTATTTCCATTAAATAATTTAAAAACATTAATATTATTTTTCACTATGTTAATATATTGCCTATATACCTTGCGAAGTTGTAAACATATAGTAAAATTTAGAATTAATGCTTCAGTTTTCCGGAAAATTGTAGACAAGCTTCTAATAACGTTCTACTGCAAGCTTGTTTAAAATTTATAATTTGACTTTAGTAATTTATGAATTTGGAGAGGGGGAGAGGATACTTTTGATAATATCTGTAAAACTATCTTCCTTAATATTCTGTGAGAAATACTTTCGAAATCCCTTTAATTCACCTTTTCTTCTGACACCTGAAATTATTTCTCACGTGACACCCAAAGTTCTAAAAGTAAAATTTAAATATAATACGATACCCTTATTTGTCTATTATCAAGATAAATGCGAGTTAATATACTTTATATAACGTCCTAAAGTTCTGCATGGAAACGGCTATGATAGACACACGTACGGAAACCTAAAAGCGTATATGTTTTATATAATAAACTGAACGGCTTCATTCATACTATTATTTGTTCCGTCTGTGCATTTCATTATCGATATTCTATTGCAAATTTCTTAAACCCTGACTATAGTTATTCTTAGTTATACACATTTTTAAATTACTGAATAATTTTATTAAATATTCTCTGTTGATAACTTTTATGTTAATATTTCACCCCTGACCATGACAAGCTGTCTAATTTTTTAATTAGAAATATTCAATACTTCGTATAAATTTATGAGTTAAGCACGTCATTAATGAAATATAAATAGTTTTATTATAATAATATACACCCGTATGTGCAAATTTGTAACGCACTCATAACAGGGTAACACCATTTTACACAATCGAACATTTTCTTGTACCACGAGGACATCCCTTACAAATTTTTTCTCAGATGAGTAATAGCAAATCGTCATATTTCTACTTGTATCATTAATGTGAAATAATACGGACATGTTTTTATTCATATTCCCGATGACCCATCAACGTATGCTAGCTTCATGCAACATGTGCATCATTAGAATAATTTTCGAGATAAAGCATATGCATGTAAAAGATCCTAGTATCCATCATACATCGACGGATACCAGAATTGGTTACAATGCCAAAGCCAATTAAATATGGGGGCAATACTAAATAGCAACTGTTTATTTATTTTAGAGAAACAACGATAACCAAAAAAAGGTAAAGGTAATGTAGAGAAATGGAAAGGTGGAGCGTGAGTCCATGCTATTTTGAATCTTTTATTATATTCACATGCATGATATATGTGCTAAATGCAAATGCTACAGCATTTGCATTGCAAATTATATTTATTTAATTTTGTCTGTCAAGACTATCAATTGTACTGCAGACGACAAAATTTTCTTGAAAAATCTTGCACAGAACTAGTACAATCATTATATCTTCATTCCTAAAACTCTCGTCTTGAAGTGTCTTGCTAGATTTTTATGTCTCTGCAACTTTATTGCATTGAGACATAAAACCCTTTAAGTGAAATACGTTTTAGAAAAGGAAACACTCAATTTATAAAGATATGATTCTACGGGATTTATATGGTGTTTTTAATATTTCATTTTTTATTAGAAATAAAATAAAATTCACTGTCCCTTGGAAACTATTCTTTGTATTTATTGGATTATATTTTTGCAGTTTATTCATCCTCCTGATCCAACGTTAATGCAATGTATTCCGTGAGTGAACTCACGGAAAAAATGGGCATTTGGTATAATGTTTTTAGCCAATTTCCTTCACTACCCTTTATCTCATACTTTATATCTTTGTTTTGCACACATAACACTATTATAGTATTTAATATAATTGATAATTATATAGTGCTAAGTGAATTTTTCTTAAAATTTTTTTCTCGCACACGAAATAGCCAATCGTCTTATGTCTTTTTATAGTATTAATGTGAAACAATACTGACTTGTTTTTGTTTCCCAAGTTGTAAAAAGTTCAAAAGCTTTGTGAGTTTTTACCAATAACAAATCAAGATCAGCTTATTTCATATAGTATGTACAGCTTTAAGATAAAACGATACACGATGTACGATACAAATCTACGTGTTTCAAGAAGAAAAAAAAATAATGAAACATGGTAAATGAAGTTTGGTAAGTTTAGCGAAAGTATTATTATTAAAAATATAAATATTGTGCACAAACTTGTACCAAATGTTTATATTTAGGCAATCATATTTTTTTTCAATCTTCAATAAGAAATGCTTGTGAAAAATATGACACAAAATAAAAAGATAACTATTGAACTATGAAACCATTGTTACACAATACTAATAAAAAGGAGTGCAAGTTATAATAGACTACCTTTGGTACCTATAAACGAACAACTAGTAATGAAGCATATTAAATTGTTTTAAGGAAGCCGATATATTTTTAAAGTATTAAAACATTTTTTTATAAAGAAATTGATATAAAAGCGCTAGTAGCTTTTACCCATATTAACGTTATCAAATTACGTGCAGAAAATTAATTAATCAGCATTTACCCAGAAAGATGCGAATAAAAGGAAGCTGTACGTTAGCTTTCTAAGCGACGTCTTGTCAGCAGACGGTGTTATTACCGGCCATGTCTGTGAAGAAGTGCTGGTAATAGATACTGGTGATGATGAATGACCTACGAGTATATTTACGTCGCGTTAAGTTATAAGATCTTTTCAGAACACAGTCGATCGACGTCAAAGGGCGCTACCTGGAATAATGGGGAAGCTTTACTAGAACGAAGTTGACAAGTCGCGTTTAATTTTTCTTTTATTTTGTGGCTCAGTCTTTTATTGATACGACGCTAATATTTGATAAATAAATATTCCTTCAATTTCATTGCCATGTATGCATTTTATTGTATCATATAATACTTGATATAACTTTAAATTGTGGTGACCAGACGTTTAAAGAAATTCATTATAAAATTTTCACATATGCCCAGGCCATAAAACCTATTTAGATTTTTTTATTAAATGTAGAATACAATTTTTTGTAATATAGACAACGAATAAAAAATAAGTCATTTAAAATTCATACAATTATATTTAATAATCACAACCAATAGAAAATATGACAAAGTACTTCAAAAATGTGCATGAGTCGTAATAAATACTTCGATTGAAATATTCAAATAGTTTTTATTATTAATATTACTAATGGACTTTTAATATAATTTACTTAAATCCTTAATAACGGATTACTGAAGTTCGATTCACAAACTGTCACGCTGTTATTAATTTTACATTCTGCGATTTTATTATACCGAGTGATTAAATTTCAGCAATGTATAGTAATATGCTACCGCCAAGAAAAATTACAGAATTAAATAACGAATACAGTATACATATAGAAGAAAATTGTTTTTTTTTAAATCCTAAACTTAACTTAAAAACTTCGAATTATAACTCACTAATGCAACAAATTCATGTTCAATCTATCTTTTGCACTAGTTATGTTTATATATATTAAACCTATTATCAGAATTGTTACAGGAGAAATGATGTAGACCCTTAGGTAGCTTGGACGAAGCAAGATGTATCGTTGGTTTTTTCTCTTGTATATAGACTACATCAAAATTTAATTTTGGATTATTTTTCTTTTTAACAATGTTTAAGGTTTATATGTTACCAGCTAATTTCGTCCAAAATACCATAACAGGTCATGAAAATTAAAGCCCTATTATCACTCACAACTAGAAATGAAAAGGAAACATACTAGAAATAACGGGCACATACTAGTAGGTAAATACTAGTTCCTGCTAGGATAGGATAGGAGTATACCTACCTAAATTATATGATATATTTGTTTAAAAATTTAGAATAGAATAATATTTTTATTGCAAGTACTTAAGTCGCCTTTATATTTACGTAAGACCTACTAACGTTTCCCGTAAGTATAAGAAAACTTATCGTTACGTAATGATGTCTTCTTATTAGGTATCTGTTGCATACAAAGTTTTTCTAAACTCCAAACAACTTAACCAAAATAGGTATCCGTTTTAGAAATATATCCATTTTAGCAATATATTTAATAGTTTGTGACTAATTTCTTCAACCATAATTACAGCCTTTGTATTGAATTTTTTTCTAAATTTTCGATTTCAAAACTATTTATAAGGTTTTGTATTTCAAATGCCAAAAGAAAACGGGATCCTCATAAGCCATTTTTTTAAAAATTCTTTGACGAAGAAACATGAATTGAGACGCTCTGATGAAACATATTAATCCCCATATATTCAAAATAATTTACGTTCAAATTTAAAAAAATTAACCTATCGAAAAAAATTGTTTGAAATTTGGTGCATCGTAGAATTACAAGTATCAAAAGAATATTTTTTTTTAGGATTATTCATATAATTTTTGAGATATTGTTTAAAACCTTTACAAAAACATATCCATTCCTCCTATCTCTGAAACTGTTATATTGATATATATGAAAAAAAAAACACTAAAAATGTAAAGTTGGAAGTCCGCACAACTATAACAATGATGCTAAGAGTCATAATTTTAACGATACTTTTTACGCCTGTGAAAGATATAATAGGCGATATGTTAAACGGTAAAAAGTAATATTAGCATTTATAAATAGTTTAAAAAGAATACCTACTGCATACCTGTAGGTTTACACGAACAAAAGTGTGTACGGAATACTCACAGTGCGATCTTTACTAATACATAATAGATTTTTTTATGTCTAACCTTTTATGGTTTTTTATAACCGAATTTGTGTTACACCGCCCACGTGTGATTTATATTGTTGAAAATAATATTAGTTACCTTGTATTATTTTATTGTACTGTAGCAATATAAAAAACAAATAATTTTTAATAATGATTTGTTTGTTTAATTAAGCGTAATAACTTTAGGGCATTCTCAGTTTTATTAAATTCTTGTTTTGAAATTTTATTGGAATTTGACCTTAAAGAAATTAGTTGTCAAATGATAATTGTTCCATAAAAACTTACTTAAATTGCGTTGAAAAAACCTTAATAAATAAAAAATAAATTAACGACGTAACTTTTAATATTATGTCATGTTAAATTACAAGCCGCACTGGAATACTGAATCAAGATTCTAACATTTGTCATAGCAATCTGTCGATTGCACAGTAGTTACATTAATGAATAAGAATCAGTTCGAACAGTTCCATTTCCTTTTAACTCAAAATATTTTGTGCGAACAAAATATTTCGTTTGTTTGTGACGTTAAGGAATTAATTCATGCTCAAAGTCATAAAAAATCTATCACCTAAATATATAATACAAAAAGCAAAGTACTGTTAAATAGAGCACTAAAAGAAAGTTCAATTTTGCGAAACATAGAACTATACAAAAACTAACGTAACAATAAAATTGGACGTGGCCATGTTAAAAAAAATGACCTTTTACGAACAGTCAAAAAAGTAGTTCCTCACCTTTATCTCTGAAAGCACAGAGAAATAAAAAAAAAGCTAATAAAATTTCCAACTCTGAATATCATCATTAAAATACTAACGATTTTAAAAATTTCATCATGATAAGAAAATTATTTACCTTAAACATATAATTAATTTGATTAATACCATGCTCCATTTTGTGCCTGACAGCTTTTATTCTTTTCTTAAAAATGTATCATTAATTTTCTTTTCAGTATTAAGCCTATTACCTACCTAGGTTACAGGTATATTAATTAAATATGAATTTTAAAATTATTTACCAATAAAATAAAATTAGGAGTTTACAATATTCAAACGTAAAAATGCAACAAACATTTTTAACATTTTCATTTTATATCGAAATGTTCGTTACTGTTAATACTTTCTAATAGAACCTTTCATTAAACAAAATGCTGACGAAATACAGTTAAGGAATATTGACAGTATAACAATTATTTCGGTATTTCTACATCAACTTCTTTAAATTTCTGTGGAGACTTATATTGATCATGATGTGTAAACATTGTATTAACTACTTATAACGCAGCAAAAATACCCTAAAAACTAAGTAAATTGTAATATTCTCATCTTTATAATACATTCAATGTGTCAACTTAAAACTAAATTCAAGATAGGTTTGATTCATAGGTACAGATTTACTTTAAATACGAAGCACTCCCAAGTATTCGACCAAAATTAAATAAACCTTATCAAATTTTAATTTGGAAGCGAACAAGACACAAAATATTTTACAGGCGTCAGTGAAATTTAATCCTAAGCAATCTCGATCTCGGTTCAGTTGATTACATTATTACCTTCATAGATTTTATTGGCTTTACATTTATTTTATCAAAACCAATTTCTTGAAGTAAAATTACATTTAACGTTTTCATATATATTATATATATATATATATATATATATATATATATATATATATATATATATATATATATATATAACGTTTGTAGCTGTATACATTAGGTGATATTATGACAGTTTCATCGTAACCAACATTAGGCGAAATTAAAAAAAAATATTCCTATATACGAAATAATATTTGGGAATTCTCAAATTGATTGAAGGTGATACATTAAATTGAACCGAGGTATAATATTATCGGATATCTTCTCAGATAAATTCTCACATTAATACGCAGTATAAAAAATAACGCCTTTTGAGTAGGCCTAAGAAGTATATTCGTTTTAAAACATACATCTTTCGTTTCTGTTTCTGATTAATAAACTCTAGTTTCTGACTAATAAAGCAAGAAAGTATTTTTAAATTTGGAAAGTAAAATATCTGGTTATTCGCTCTCCCACCGTTAATTATTAAACATTTTGCTCTATAATTAGACAGGCAATTTTAGCATGGATTTACCATGGTCCTCTACTTTTGCATTAAAGAGAATCAGTATTTTTTATTTTATAAGTATCGGTTCATTCAGTTTTGCAATAGTATGTAATTCTTGTTAAAATTATTGTCGTTAAATACATATTTACAAGTAGGAATTAAAATGACCAAAGGCAATTTATTTCAAAATATAGCCACATTTAAATATCAACTAAGTACAAACAAATTTCCGAGTTCAAACCTCAGCCCGGCATTGAAAAAAAATATGTTTTCTTTACCATAATTTTAACTACAAGCTTTCCCAAACAACGTAATCGCCAAGGTGTTAGCTTTGAAATATTTTAGTATTGGCTGAATTAGCTGATATAAATATGGTAAATTTTTTGCTTGACTCTTTTTCAGATAAATCAAAAACACTCATTTTCCTTCTTGTGCAACAAACAATTTTCATTAACACTATGGAAGCGATATCTAACAACTAGTAATGTTTTGGTAATATTATGATTGTTACTGATAAAAATAATTTATCCGATTAAACTGAGAGCCATATAGGTACATGTAAATTTTCTGTTTCCAAGTTAATTTATAAATATTCCCTGCTTTTGTTAGTGTGTTTTACACATAAACTTCATTCAACATTAAAAATTACTTTAGCTCAAGTTCTTTAGATTGTTTTGCGATAAACGTGAACTTTAAGTAATAATTCTGAGAAAATAAATAAAATTAATTTAAAAAAGCGTATTTTTCTATCCAACATCAATTAAAAAAATTCAATATTTGGGTGAAATTTTGAGATAAATATATGAAATAAACTATTGAAAAAAACATTTTGTTGTTATATCGGTGATATACCTAAATGATAATTTTAATGCAAATAATTTTTTTTCTTAAACTTCCGAACATATAACGCTTCGAATAAAATTTTTTAATTTTTTATATCTTATATACTTAATACGACACACATTTATTTCAAAAAAAGTAAGTTCAAATATTCAGACGTCCGGACCAAATCCATAAAATAAATAAGTTAAACTGAAAACCAAACATTTCTTTCTGTTGTGCAATTTTTTAATCCTTGTAACTATATTTATAACAATGCTAATGAACCGTTTGATATGTGAAATGCTAACTATTTTTTAAAGGGTAATAAACCTTCCCAAATGCTCGCACAATTCTGGATATAAATGTTCATAATGATGTGATAAATTGCATGCGGCGTTTTTAAATAAATCCTTTTATTTATTTACCACGCAAAATCAAAAATAACGGTGCTTGTACAATAAATAGATAGGTTACATTTATTGATAAATATATATTTGATAGATATATAAAATAATTATTATTATTAATTTGCTTGTAAAATTATTAATTCGCGCTAGGAATTATCATTGGCTTATGCTTGCAAAAAAAAAATTATTACATTGAAATTAGCATAAATTATTTAACATTTTTTGATGTTTCTCAATGGAGCGAAGATGGCGCTGGTAACTTTTACTTTAAAAATTATTATTCGGAATGTGGAAAGCATAATTAGGAAATAATTCAAATCAGTCTAGAATGTTCGATTTTTCCTTTAGAAATTTTTCTGTTTTTTATTTTAAAAATCCTTCATTTTTTTTTTAAATTTTAGATACTTTTACAAGAGCAGCTCCTTTTTAGAAAAAAAATTTGCATTCGTTCTTCTTTGAGTTTCTATTGAAACAAGTTATCATGATAAAAGTAATCCCACCCAATTAAAGTTGAATCAGATTTGTATTTGGTAACCGCAGTTTATAATTAAATAAGCTTTTTTTTAATTATAAGATTGCCTGTAATTTCATTTAAGAAAAGTTTGTAAATTTTAAGGTATTAAGAAGTTATTAAAGGTGCAATCGATTCAAAGCCCAGCCTGTTTGGAGATTAGGACCTTGGAAGTTCCCGATTCTCATCTGTAAGCAATTCATGGGAGTGCAGAGATCAACCTCGTGCAGAAATCTCCAGGTCAGTGAATGTTAATTGATATGCGCATATATTGTCATTTTAATTCCGAGAACAAACTAAAGATATAACGGCTTGACACTTGTTAATGTAAACGCTGACTTTCCTAGTCGGTGATTGTAATAAGTTTTAAAATACACAAATATTGTTTTAGATTATTTAGATATTTTTTTGGTTGGACTAATTTGTCCGAGTGGTATTTGTGCTATATATACCCGTACGCCACACTACAAAAAACAACCAAATATTATTTATAATTGCTACTGTTATACAAAAAATACAATAAACATTTCTGTAATAGCATTTTATTCTCAAACGACTGACACAAAAATAATCCTTTTGCTGAGGAGTTGTGGTCACCGTTATTTTTTATTTTTGAATTTTAATATTTAGAAATTAAATGGGTGGCAAATTTCGTACCTAAACTTGAATTTCAGTATAGCTTAGAAGAAAAACTATTTTTCAAAAACTTACATTTTATTGGTTTTCTCGTAAGGTATGCGTTCATAAAAGTTGAAATTTAGCACAATTAATACGGCACGTAAAGTTTTCTCGTAATTTCGCATAACATCTAAATGGTCGGTTGCTACATACATATGCTCATTAGTACAGTGATCAAGTCGGAATTGTACACAATTTGGAATAAAAATGCCAGAATATTTTTTTTCAACATTATTTTTTACACGTGGCAGCACATTTATTTTAGGGCTATAAAAATAAAGATGCTAGCTTTTATACTCATTTTCAAAAGGTTACCAAATTTAATTTTTTTGAAAAATGAGTTAAAATTTCCTTAATTTCACACAGTATAGTTTGTAGCACCGCAGTTTTAAAATAGTGAAATCAGTTTTAGGAGGGAAGTTTGTCGTCAATTCAAGACATATTTTTTATTTGTGTTATTTTCAAATATAGTTTAACTTTAGATATTTCTTATATTTTACACACATATATTTTTACGTTTATTGTATACATTTCTCGAAAGCTGCTTCTTAAAATTAAATTCAGATTTTACAAAGCTTCATAAGGTTTTTAAAATGTAAAATGACATCTATATCTTTTGCGATAAATCGTCGCTATTTGAGTTTTCTATATTTAGTGACTAATTAAAAAAAATAGTTTTAAATTTAAGTTGGCAGAGTCTATCTTGAAAGAAATCGTAACTATATTCGATTTTGACTAAATTTTAGAGTACTGAATTAAAATTTCGTATAGGTTTTGTGGTCAAATGGCGGCATTTTTCTCCTTTAAATTAAATCGTTTTCATATTTAATTTAATTCCAATTTAGGATGCTGAATTTAAATTTCACAATCTTTGAGATAGAAGGTGGCAGCGTCTTCCTCCTTTTAAAAAAATCATAACAATATTCGATTTCGGATACCTCAAGGTTATCCGAAATTTGAACTAGAACAGTACTGGAATATCATATTTATTTTTAAAGATCCCATTGAATAGTATTTGTCTCTCTTAGAGCCGCCACTACATAAGATTTTATTTAAATTCAGGGTGTTGGATTCAAGTTTCAAGATGTTTTTGAGAACCCGAGTGGTGGCATCCATCTCTCTTGCAATAAATCGTGACTCCGTTCGGTTTAAAATATTTTCAGCATAGTATATTTAAAAAAAAATTTGAAATTTGAATTCAGTACCCTGAATCTAGTGGAAAACAAATATAGCGGATATTTATTGCGAACATCAGATGCCGCCATCTTAAATCTCAAAAACATTAACAACTTCAAATTTAGCACCCTATAGTTAGTTGAAATCGAATATAGCGACGATTTATTATGAGAGAGAAAAATTGTGCCATCTTAGTTTTTGAAAACATATATAAACCATATCCTGCGTGATATTTCCATAACAATTTTTTAATAGATTTAAAAATAGTGAAAAAAATTGTATTAAATAAATTTGACATATATTAATCAATAAAGTTTAAATCATTACGATAAGACTAAGACTGTGTAATATTCAATATTATAAATAGCAAGAACTTCGGACAAAAATGACAACTTGAAAGCGTTGCAAGTGACAGAGGAGTAAATACATTTTTGACATATATATATCATGGAAAATAGGCAAAATACAAAGTTATCGGATCTTATACATTTTTATAAACACATTTTATGCGTCAAATGAAAAATTCGGCATCAGTCTTTTAGAAAGTTTTGTTTCTCAATTTTTAATTTCCACCTTCTTTAAACATTAAATTTCCTCTTTAAAACGAAAACGATTTGAAATTCGAAACGACAACATTTTATTAGTCTGTAGCTTTAAGAAATAATAAAATGTTTTCAGTTCTCAATGCTGCTTTACAAGCGAAATGGAAAAATTTCATTTCTTTAAGCCACTTAATAAATATCATGCAGTGCGCTAATATATCATAAAATTATTAAGGTTTCAGCATCAAATAAGTACAAAATAATTAATTCATAACAATTACGTTGAGGAAATAAAACATCTTAAAATTAATCCACATAAGACTTTTAACATCAGCAATATGAGCAATCGAACCATTAAAAAGGGGGTGTGATCAATAACTATTGATTAAATAATTTATAGTTTTAGTAGTCTTTGACAAAATTACAGCGGTGTCTAATTAAGTTAGTGGTATGACCCTTCTGAATCAATTATATGTTGTGTAATAAATAGTCCTACCGAATAACGAGGTATAACGAGGCACCTTATTTCCAGCATTTCATCTCTTCTTCTTTCCTTTTTCATCTTGCAGTCAATTTTCCAGAAGGAAACATGCAATTTACAGAATGCCCTAGAATTTTGGGCCCGTAAAAATATTTCCGACTTTCGCTACCCGTGATGATATTAAATACAGTATTTGATTAACGTTAGTCGCGTTTTTCTAATATTTTGCGACACTAATCAACGGGACGGTGTTGCTGAGCAACGAACAAATCACGGAGTATCCACTTAGAAGAATACTTCGTACGCTTACGCTTAAATATTTATTCAGAATTTTATTTGACTTATATCAATATGTAAACTTGCCTGATTCTGCGGGTATATTATACTGTTCGATATATTATATAGTATATTATTCGTTATGGCTGCATAGCAATGTCAGAATTTATCATAAGCCGCACAGAATTAGTTTTACATTAAAGAGCGTCCCATACTCGAATAATCATTGGGACTGGTACGATTATCCTTGTAGTTGTTGAATAAATTTTAAATAGTAGGAAAGGGATAAGGTTTTATCCTAAAATGCCAATCCATAAAAAAATTCGCAAAAAAGCCATAAAATATCGAATGCAATTGAACGAAAATTGTTCAAATTTTGTGTTTTATTTCTTCTTACCATTTTCATTAATGACCAATTCTAAGAACATCCATTTCTACCTTTTAAGGTGAACTATTGATCAGACGAACTAATTTTATATGTGACTTCATACCGTTTAAATCACAGACTTACCCTTTTTCGGTTTCATCATCAAAACGAACTACGAAAAATACACGAGTAATAGTCATATGAATTTCCTTGCTTATCTATCTATTTTTTTATCATATATATATAACTGCAGCGACACTACGGTTGAGTATCCACGAGAAAGTTAAATAGTAGAAGATTCTATTTTATAATTGTATTGAAGCCCCTTTATAAAGCTGAACAGACGCATATGCGCAGGTCAACGTGTAATTATGTTGAAAAAAAATTGGTTGGCTAATTTACATGGTATTATAAAGCAAAGGCTTAACTGAAGTTGGTGACCTACGTTTACTACCGTCATTTAGTCATGACAGATATGATATGACCGAGTTATTTAGTAATTGGGGACACAACTAGCTGAGACAAAAATAGTAATATATAGAGATCACTAATATTAAAGAAGAATAAGTTTTGTGATATGAACTTTGATAATATCGACTGACCCAAACATTAATTAAGTTTAATTGATTATTTTATAGAGTCAATAGGGATGTAAATCATATTAAGTCTAAAGTCACTAGGGTATCCCTACTGATATGATAAATATGTAAAAAGATAAGATAAAAGTGAAGCGTTGATTGTTTATTTCTTTCTTTGTCTTTGTTTTATACTTAAATCAAACGGGATAAAATTTTGTATTTTGATAATACCACAGGTCAAAAGGGATATGATATATGGGGCATATCAAATGTCACCCTGTGCCTAAATTCACACGATCGCGCTCGGAATACTGCTGCCATCATATGTTGATAATAGTTCGTCAATATCGGTCCAAAACTGTCAAAATTCCGACATATTCAGTATTTGTTTCTATAAATAATCCCTCAAACAAAAACCTTATAAAGAATGACATTACATATCACGGCTTAGTAAAAGATTTAATGGAGTATAATCTTTCTTTAAAGATTTTTCACACATTTTGTCAGTCGATGTCGTTTTGTTTACGATAAATCAGCGCTAGTGGCGTGCAAGGAGGCGCATGGCACTAATATAGATGTCATCGTTTGAAATATTTTTTAATGTCTAAAATTTCCATTTTTCCACATTATATAGTGGATATATGTAACAGGGAGAAAAAATTACCAACCTATCAATAAGGGTCACCAAATTTGTCTTTGGATTGTGTCTGCATTGTATATTCATATAATATTTTCATCGGCAAGTTTGATGTTATTGTAATATAAGTTAAGCAATTGAATCAGTTTCATCGTCGTATGCGTATTGTATAGTATAATACTACCACATTAATATTTACTTTATTTTCCCCTCCACTTTTATTGTGGTATAATTGAACACTATAAAATTAGAATATTAAAATAATTATTTGAAATAAAGATTCATTTAAATTTTATATTTATGCATGATGCATAAGAGACAATATTGCGTTTTTACCTTAGTCATAATATGTTATTTATTACCTTAACTTTATTTATGACTGAATTATTTTATCTGTCACTCTTATTTATCACCATCTTAGTCATAATAATTAATTTTATTTGTGACTGCATTGTTTGCTGCCACGACACAACAACTTTTTGTTATTTTTTTAAGTTGTACTTCTTTGGCTGTATTATGAAATATTATGAGAGTAAAATTTTACGAATGCAACAAAAAAGAGAACGGATTTGCCCACTATGCAATCAAAATCTATAGGAAATCAGAAGGAAATTAGAGTGAGCAACTTCACTAAACGTATATTTACATAGTTTACTTGTGAGATGAGTGGTCAACTGTTTTATTTTCCTGCTGGCTTTCCATTATAAGCCAATCAACTGCTAGACTCGATACATCATGTAGATCGATCTTGATATCATACGTGCTAAAAATTTCAGTCGAAAAATTTTGGGTTATTAATGCCTTTAGAAACAATTTAAAATATGCCATTAAAAGGGACGCATGAATTTTCAGTATTCTTGGTGAAATTTTTTTAATATATTAATTTTTATAATAATATTGATTCATATAATTAGCTAAGAATGAAACATTTTCTTATAAAATAAAACGAATTTTATGTATCAGACCTAAAACTATTGTTTTATTAAAAATAATTGTTTAGAAGGTGTAACTGTTAGTTTTGAAAACAAGCGACAAAATCATTTGATTCAAAGCAATTTTCTTATGGTCGTGTTTCTCTATTACTCTATTTTTCACGAGTTTAATGATACTCTACTGTTTCAAGCAAAAATAACCTCTTATTGATATAAAATTAACTCACTTTATGCCATTTTCTGCCGATAATATAATGGATATATAATGGAGTACGTGACTTAATTCTGTATAACAATTTGAGATTAATAATAATATTTTCCAATTCTCTCATGATGCGAACAGTGTAGAAAATTATTCGAAGAGGATACATATATATTACGTGTTGTATTTGTGGATTATTTATTTTAACGTCTATATAATAGTATCATTTTGAGTTCTAAATGAAATTGAATGGAAAACAAAACAATAGAATAATTTTCATTTTCAACGAATAGACGGTTTTTCTGAAGTATTAGATAAATACTGATATGAAAGATAAATACTAAAATAAAAGATAAATACTGATTAATTAAAAACAATAACTGCAATATGGGAAAAACAATGTAAAATATAAAATTTTAAAAATAGAAATCCATTTAAATATTAATGAATGATCAATGTGTAATATTATATATTTAATCAGTACTTTTCTTTTCAAAACTAAATATTTGGGTGTGCAAAATATATTTGAAAGTAAACCATTGTGGTTATTATTGTATAATTGTAAATATTATCTTTTATTAAAATATATTGGGTAAGATTCTAGTCCTTAGTCAAATTATATTTCATTGTGTCCCTCATTCCTTCTACCCACACTAGGTCGTTTAACTTAGTCCGTCCTTTGAAGCTCTTATCTTTGTTGTCGATTCCCAAGACACTGCTGTAGTAGCATCATCTTCCGTACACAGTGAGAACAAAGGAGATTTTGCTGTGCCAATCGGTATACGTGGCTCTGGAGGTATCCAAAATAATTCATTCAATTTCGTCCTTGTTTTTCGAAACAATATATCAGTGAAAATACTTCCGCCCTTCGTATATAATAAGTTTTTGCATTGGTGTAACCGGTACCTTACTGTGTTGTCACCCTCTACTATTTATTTCCAAACTATTGACTACGTACAAAATAACACAATTTCCATATCATTTATTACGTATAACTCGTTTTATTAAATTAGAAAAAAACACCACGAACTACTTGAAATAATATTATGTTTACATAAACTTGAAAAAATTCTTGAAAAAAAACTCGCATGTCTTTGAAATACAACAAATTGAAATATTGTAGTGCACACTTATAACATTGTATTTCACACTAATATTTGTGCATATATTAGTACATAAAACATTTAAAAGATAATGAAAAATAAAAAAGAAAATGTTCTGTAATAATATTCAAAGACATGCGAGTTTTTTTTTCAAGAAATGGAGCAATTTAGAAATAACCATAAGGAGACTAAGTTTGAAGCAACAATAATCACCCTCCTTGACATAGGAACGTGAATATTGTTGCTTAATTTACATTTATCTGGCATTTGATGTAGAGACTTAAAGCCTTAAAGTAAATAAGTTTCTTTAAGCTCCAATAAACTTGCTCGAACCCTTATTTTTTTAACTCAAAAGCAATTGCCTTCAGTGAGTTACTTGTTTAAATTTAACATAGTAATGAGTCTTGGGACTGACCTCGTCTTGTAAATGACGGAAAAACTTTTTAATTAATCACAGTGACGGTAGTAAAATTGACCGAAGCAGGGAAAAGGGAGTTTCCTCCAAGAGAGGAAAGAAAATAAATTTAGATGTGGGTAATTCATTGCTTCATATATTGTTTTTTACATATAAAATCTGAAAACAGTTGTATAGATATGCACGTGTGACATATTCGTAAATGTCGTCTATGCCGATCTGTAGGTCTATGTCAATTCGTAAATGTCAATAGAATGGAAAATTCAATAGACAATCTTCTAAGAATGAACAATGTAACTTAGATTTTGCGATTTTAAAAGAGATCGTGACTAAGTTTAAAAAGTTACACAATGGTACTAAATTATTGTATATTTTCAATACCTTTATGATACAGTTTTAGTTACAGAGGACGTAATATTTTCATTGATTCTTTGGATGGTCTTCATTCTTTGACGGCTCGCGCGTATTTGTGTGTGTGTACGAGTACATTTAATTTTATTACTTATAAGTATGTTTCGTTACAAGTAAAATCACAATTGAAACGAAATCGTAATACCTTTATGTATCACCGCAATGCTTTTTCAGTATTATGTTTTTTTTAAAGGAATAGAAGCTTCAAATTTTATTATTGGAGGACGGAAGATTAGCCAACTGCTGCTCTCGTGTAACAAATTATGCTTTTAGGCCTGAAAACAACGATGAATCTGTTCCTTTTTGCGTGCAGTGAAATTCTGCCCGCGAAAAAAAAGAAAGAAAGAATATAGATGATGAGCTTTCAGTAGTAGCTTTGGTAAAAACGACCAAACAAAGTGGTTAAATGAATAAATAGGATTAATATTGTTACAAGAAACGAAAAAATAGTCATTTAATTGCCAGAAGAAAAAAGTCAAGTTAGAAAAAAAAGGGTCTTTCAGAATGATTTGAGAAATTTATTAACGGTGATTATTTAGAATCTACATCGAAATATACTAATGAAATAATGTTTTATCTAATAAATAAAATATGAAATTAAAGCTATTTTTGGCTTACGTCCTCAGCTAGATTATCCCCTTCCTGTAGACGAAACCTAAATTATTTGTAAGCCTTAAGTCATGGTAAAGTTGATATACTTCAAAGCACGACCTCGAAAACAATTTTGTAATATGAGGTTGGATGACAACACAACTTGGGATCAAAAGATGAAAACTAACTATTTGGCACCGTTTCGAGAGTTTTGTGGAAAAATTGAATAGCTTTAAAAGAAGAAAGTGTGAGAAATATGAAAGAAAATCCTGGGAATCATAAGGATTTACATAAGCATATGTGTGATTTACTCGGCAAAATTTCTGAAGAGCTACCAGTAAATATATAGAATATTTTTAAATCGGTTTTTCAAATGTAATCAAAAATGTCTACTATTTATTAATACAGGATCATCTCAGTATTATTTTAAAATTGAAAAAATACACGGAATTATTTCATTCTGAAAGCAGCTATTAGCTGTCAAATGATGGCTCGCATTCTCCTTGCATCCTCCTGAGTCTTATTGCCTATTTGAATATGTTGATCTCCAAATTATGTTGCAGTGTCGTTATATATTGTCATGGCGTTCATTGTAAATATTATTTTGGTCTACCCGCATTTATCAATTATAAAGATATAGACAATCGTAATATTTGTTTTAAGTCTATTAAATATTACTTGGCAATAAATGTATTTTAGGAAGAATAATGTAAACATGTATAAACACGAGTAATTGGATTAAAGTACAAAATACTTTCAAAAGTTAAAGCTATCAAATATTTTTAATTATACTTGTAATAAAATTGGACTACAAATTGCTATTTTAATGGCGTGAAATATATTTATTAAGAATATGAAGTTTGAAAATTGACCTCAGTCTACCGTTCTCTTTCACATTATTTTTTCACAAAAAGAAATTCTCACCCAAATGATGTAACAAAAAACGGGTAAAAAAGAACTAATTCATTGAATGAAATTCACTGACATAGTAGAGTTTGTGTAATTGTTAAATTGAAAACTAAATACTTTCTTTAAATTAATTTTTGAAAAATTTATAGTTTCTTAAGTATTTCATTATTTTGCATTTTTAGTTTTTAAATCTTCCGTTTGCTCATCACTTTTCATAAGAGCGTACTCCACAATAATGTGCTGGACGGTCTGTTTCAAAAATCCGCACTCACTTGTATCAGTTTTATTCCAACTCCATTATTCTTGTAAATCAGTGCAGCAGCCAATTCCGTTTCTTAAGAGGTTGAACACATACCAGACATAACGGAATTATTCAAACTAAACAGGACAGCCTTGGGTTCAGCTCGTTAGTAAATAAACTAATCTGTTTGCTGTATTCACCCTTTTAAAAAAAATCACTTTACATTTATCATGAATATGTTTTTCTTTAGAGGAATTGAGAAAAATTATCAAAAATACAAAAAGAGTAATATCTTGAGACACACATCATACGACGGAAGCATTAAAGCTTTTTTCAGTTAAATTTATTCAGTATTATAATAACGTATTATTTTAGAATATGTATTCCCATGCGTGAATTCAGTTCCATAGAAATGTTTTCTAATGCTATGTTTTTAAGGGAGTATAGGTGGTATGCTTACTTCCACTAAAATTCTCTTGTAAAATTAATGAAATCAAAAACTACTACTGAAGCATTTTCAATATACTTCAACAGCAGCAATAGTGTTATAAGGTGACTTCCTCCTGTTAGTATAGTTACGGTATGACGGAACTCAAACTCCATTAGGCAGATTTAGGTTCATAAACGAATCCCCTGGAGTTCTGAATGACATAGAAAACTACAAATTATATCCCATTTTGTGCTCCTCGGAGTTTAAACATTTTTTTTTCTCGCCAATTTAATTCAATAAACTTTAAACAAATAAAATAAATAAACAAATAAATTTAAACAACTAAAATTAACCCAATAATTTTCATTCAATACGATTAAAGAGTGTCACTTCAGAATGAGCCATTCAAGATTTCCATTTTTTTCAAGAATACACGTTGCGAACGCTCTGAATGATCTGAAGGTCGGTCGACTCCCAACAAATTTAACAATCAATTGTTAACTATTATATATACTTTTAATATTTTTTAAAAAAGTTTGTTTTTTCTTTACTTATTATTGCATGTTTGGTTACGGTGAGGTTTGTTCAAACAAGACTGAGCTATCTACAATTTTAGACAATAATACTTTTAACTTGAAATAACCGTAACAATGTTCACAATTAAATGAAACTACGTGATGTAGTATTATTTCTACTATCTTTAATTTCTTTACCACGACCTAGGTTTCGTTGTATTACAACATCTTCAGGTGGGATATTAGCAAAGATTCTAACCTAATCTTTGCTAATATCCCACCTGAAGATGTTGTAATACAACGAAACCTAGGTCGTGGTAAAGAAATTAAAGATAGTAGAAATAATACTACATCACGTAGTTTCATTTAATTGTGAATAATGAATTTCTACAAAATTAACGCCAAATATATTCAATATTCGTAACAATGTTATCAATTAAATCATTTTTCAAAATTCTATGCAACATTTTATGTAGAATGTGAGTTTTGATGTAATCTTAAAATGGTTACAGCTACTGAAAAAATGAGAAAAAAGGGATATTTTAGAATTTCCAATTAAATAAAAAAATATTTTTTTATTTAATTGCAAGTAATTCTGTAACACAGTTGTGGAAAAATTTATGAGAAATTAAAGTAAAAGAAATTACTTGTATTTTACGAGGAAACCAATGAATTTTATGAGAAAATTTATTAAATCCCACGACGTTATAAAACTAAAAATATTAGAAATATTTTTGTTTTATATTTTAGTATGTAACTTTATAATAGTAGTGGATAAAATCCTCAAATCTCAATAACTTTTTTTTATTTTATTTGAATCATTTTTTGCTCAATTACAGCTGTTTATAAATGGCCTAGAATTTTGTGCAAAACACATATGTACACACACACACATACACATACACGCACACACACACAGAGCCACAATTCGTCATTTAGGGAAAAAAGAAAAACTCCTTAACCTTATTTTTTTACATCCATGATAATCGTGGCGAAAAACCTCATTCTCGTGAGATAAATATTGACATGAGAAAATGTACAATACTATCCATTTTTTAATTAAGTTTATTTATTAAGGAAAAACTCGCTTGTATGGAATATTTATTTTTTCTTGGGTTAAGTAAGTATTTACGCCGTCTGAACTAGATACCTAGGGGAATGAAAACTTTGACTCGTTGACAAATTTCTTGAAGAAATTAGTATACGGTGCAGTACAATTTAATTTCACCAATTTTTATTCACTAATCAAAATGTCCCAACGTGAATTTTCGGCTAACAAAATATTTTTCCTTCTTACCATGTATCCTAATATTAATAAATTAATTTTTTAAGAATAAAAACTACATACTAAAAACTACAGATATCAAAAACACTATCAAATTCGTTTTTCTCTTCGTCGTTTTGCCATGAGGGTTAGTTGCTTTAAAACAATTAAAATTGTAACAAACATTCTTTTCTGCGTTTTCTTTTTTTATTAATTTTATTTTATTAAATATCTAATTAACACTATGACTATACACATTATATTCCTGAGTTTGCAATATACAACATTTTATTAGAAGCAAAAATAACAAACTTAAAGACAAATGGTAAAATCTAAATGAAAAACTACCACCTATTGCAGTATTCTCTACTTTGATTCAAATTAGTTTAATGGATTTTGTTTTGAGTAAAACCTAGACTTTACCCTTTTTTTGATAAAATATGTTTGTAACTAAGTTTCATAAAAGTGAAACTATAAGTATTTATTGTAAAAGTAAACGCACTTACACGCCTTTACCTCTAATACTATAATTTACAATTTAGTTAATCTGTATCTTGAGTCATATTAATCACATACCACATGGAATAAAACCACAAATATAAAAACATGCAAAAATATCGTAATTAAACACTTTTGCTTCCACATAATTTTAGTATATTAAAATAAATTGATATCTCTAAATAAAACAAGGCAGTTCGGAAAACATTTTTGAGAAAATATCGAAGATAGGAGCCCATTGAAACTAAATACCAACATCACATATTGTTTTGACTCTCAGCAATCATAACTGAAAGAAGTGTAATAAAAGTGTAATTTCCTAAGGCGCGCATACACAACCCGTAGATCCACTTTCGCTTTACTTATTCCTAATATTGTAATTACCAAACAATATATCTGCCTATTTATTTATTACTTAAAACTATCGACTTGAATGTGAATTGCTTGTGCAGTTTAGCAACATGATATTTATATACTTAGGTAATATAGGAACGAAATTGTATGACTTCTTATAAAATACGAATGAAAATTAACACAATTTTAGGTTTAATTTATTTACATATATATGACGGAAATAAACATTAGTTTGATTTATTGACAATTGTTAAATATAATACGATTTGTTCTATTATCTTTTTGAAAATTAATTAATTTGATGATTGCCCTTTACAAAATGAATTCACTCATTATTGAGTAATTCACAGTAAGTAACGATGGAGAATTTAACACATGCAATACGGTAAACAATAAGAGCGTTAATATTTTTATAAATGCATATTTTAGTTGCAATTGGATGAATAAAATATTGTGCAAAATCGTTTATAATACTTAAAAATTTATTTATTTAAAATTAAACTCAATTTAAACTTCGAATTGGGAAATAAATTTGGTCAAGTAGAACAGTACTTTGTTTAATAATTGCTAAAGTTGCTAGATTAAATACGGTTTATGTAGAATTGTAAGTAGGAAAATATAATAACAAAATTAAAAATTAAATAGAGCATGGTCACAATACCTTTTGTCACCATGTTGTGTTTAATTGAAACGAATCGAAAAATTGTTGGGTGCGTTCATTATTTTCATTATGTTGGTTGGTCAATTTTCTTTTAATTATAGTTTTAGTCTGAGTTAACTGAGCTGTTAATTAATAAAATCAATTTTGTTCAATCGAAAACTTTCCACTACACTCTCTTCAATTCTATAAGGGCTAATTAGTTTCTGTCGATGACACATTTATATAATCAACATTTATAATAATTCTAATAAAACACGACCTGCAAAATATTTCTTGGTTCTTTAATATTATTATAATTACATAAGATAAAATATTTGGTGTAATGCGTAAAAAACTATTTATAATGAAAATATCAGAACTAATCAATATTATGTGTAATATGTATAAGGGAAATGTTATAAACTATGGGTTCGAAATAAATTTATAAAATAACAATGCTAAAAATACATGTCGCGCATAGTTTCCTAAAAAGATGCTTATAGGTATACCACGCCTGCCGTCGTGTCATATGCTGTAAGCATGTCAAGTTGTCAAAATAAGACTTCTTTCGTTTTTTTATTGATACAGTCGAGTAAGATTTTAATTAGGTACATGTCCGAAACTAGTGCAGTTCATGGCGAAGGTTTGATTTTTACATTATAAAAAGAAGCGATACGGAAATTTGAAATTTTACGTTAAAACTTTAAGTGCGAGAAGAAATGATTTTCATGTTCTTACAATGGTATAAAGCTTATTGTGTAATAAGTATTATGACACCATACTGTAATTCTAGTCGTCATTGACCTTTACGTGAGGAACTACCCACAAAAATATAAAATTGAATGCAAACCGTCTTTTTTTCCAAACTAATAATGTTTTTTCATCCGTATCTCAATCCTTATTTATCATACAGATAATTAATATTACACGTAGTTATTTCTGATGAGAAAAAAGAATAAAATAGAAACGTGAGACGGAGCAACAAACATACTAAAAGTAACCATAAAGTAAAATTAATTATTTTTTCTTGTGTGAAAATTTTATTGTAAGCGTATTTTTTTGTTTTTTTTTAATGCTGAAGTTCTATAACTTTTACATATCTGTCATAGTGTCCATATGAACATAACAAATATGAACACGAGAAGCAGATCACATATGGCGATACAAGAGAAACAATAGTAATACAAAATCACTTATTTTCGCGATCACAAAAAGTGCGGTGAAGAGAAGAATGAATATTTATTATTATACGAGTACACAAAAATATAATTAATTTCAAGTTTAAATTAAAAGGAGAGAAAAAAAGCAATAAAATTTTCAAATCTCAAATCATTTTTCGTTCTCCACTGCGCGAGCTTAATTTAAATAAACTTCAAACTTTCGTCGTGATTAATTTGAATGCTTTTTCCAACATTTACGAGACAAGGACAGTCCCAGGACTCATTATTTTGTTAAATTTAAATGAGTAGCTCACTGAGTAAAATCGCTTGTGAGCAAGAAAAATCAGCATCTCTGCGAAGATCAGTTGTTGGGAGACATTTAACTTTGTTTAGGCTTTAAGTTTCCCACACAATTTTAGCTCAAATAAAAATCGCTGTACGTAATAAATATTTTAAAGGATAAATATATGTTTTGGGGGGACAAAATAGAATATTCAGCGGATGTCGAAAATAAGCATTACCATAATTTAAATAAATATACGCGAATGACAATCACAGACATGAGATTGCATAAACTATTAAAAAGTCCTTATCATGTTACAGAGCTTTGTGTATTCCAATCATTTTTTAACGAAACTGGTTGCAATTTACTGATTAAAAATCTTTTGGAGCAAAATGAAATTATCTCTTGTTATATCAATTCCGCATGCATTAATATAATTTCTTGCAGTTAAGATTCTAGAGAATGTTTTTGACATTTATACAGAAGGCATCTTTGCTTACTTTTCTATTTTTGTTCGTTTTAAGCTGCGCGGAAGAAATTAAAAAGCGTAATACTTATTATAATTTTGCCATATCCATATGTTTATCTTTTCGTTCGTATGACATAGCATCTTAACTTCCATTTTAAGTTTAAAAATATAACGAAAAACCTATAATAGTTAAAATATAATAAAATATACAAATAAAAAAAATTTTAAAATATGCGGGCAAATTATTTACGGAGTGAAAAATAACGTAAATATTAGCAAATAGTTCTACAGAAATAATATGTAACTTTCAATTCTTAGACAAATATATGGACTTGAATGTTTGTAAATTTAACTGATACAAAAACGAAGTCACTTTCCATATAACAAAGTTTATGGTGCAGTGAAGAGAAGAAATGAAAATTGTAAATTATTTATAAGTATACGTGTCTATATCTGACAAGATGTCTTTCAATGTAAATGGCAAGTATTTTTAATCGTTCTTAGAATGCTTTATCACTATTTTCTCACGTCACTGTTTTCACTATTTTCGTCAATGGTTTCACATATTTGATCTATTTTGATATCATTTACATTTGAACTATTTTCTTTATAAACCTATCGCAAATTTCAAAATTATAAGTGCATTTCAAATTCTTGAAGCGATCGTAATTTTGATTAATAATTTAGCGAAAAATGTGTGAGTACTTTCTTACTACTAATATTATCAATTTTTTTTTCGCTTCTGCTCTATTTTTCGCGATGTAAAGCCAAAAATTAATAAAAAAAGCAGAATTTTTATTTGAGATAGATGTAACAATTTTCGGATATCCATGACGCTAATGAATACTTAACAGTGATGAGAAAAATAAATATAACTTCTTACATTTAGTTATTTCCTCATAAATTATAAAATAAGGGTAGAAAAGAGCAGCAGAGGGGTTCAAAAAAATCGTTTAAATAAATTTTTTTTCACTGTGTGAAATTATTTCCGAATTCGAAATTTTATTTGGTTTCTTAATTCGTGATAAACTTCTATAATTTTTTATATCTTTCTCAAAGGTTACACGTGAGCATCAAAAACAGTTTAGACCACATAAAAGATCACAATGATCACGAGAAAAAATAATAATACAGTGACTTACTTTTAAAATTTAAAATAAAAGAACAATAAAACAAAACAATGAATTACCATAATTCCAAATCGTTTCTCGTACCTCATAGTGAAAGTTTATTATATAAATATAAGATTTCGTCGTCTTTAATTAAAAATGTTTTTCCAACATTTAGTAGACGAGGATAGTTCCAGAACTTATCACTGTGTGAAATTTAAGTAACTAGCTAGCTGAGTAAAATCCTTTTGGGAAAGAAAAATCAGCACCTCTGCGAAGATTAGTTGTTAGGAGTCATTTTATTTGATTTGGCTTTAAGTTTTACTTCAAATTCTAACTGAAATAAAAATCTTTGTGAATAGTAAATGTTTTAAAAGGTGAAGACCGGTTTTGAAAGACAAAGTAATAGCGTAATAGCGTAATTTAAATAAACATAATAGTACAAAAATCACAGACGTGAAACTGCATAAACTATTAATATTTCGTAGTCATATTACAGATCTACGTGTATTCCAACTATCTTTAAGTAATGTTTAACTTATTCTACATAATTCTTGTTTGTTCTTTTCTGGTTGCACTTAATCGTTTAACAAACCTGATTGCAACGAGATGAAGTTATGTTGTGTTATTTCAAATACATAAGTATTAATGCTATGCCTTTTAGTCAAAGTGCCTACAGAATGTTTTTGAATTATTTATAGAAGGCATAAATTCTTAATTTTATTTTCTTTTCTCTTCTGCTTAGAGTTCCAAAAAAAAAACTTTAAAAGTGAAACTCTTATAATTTTGTCATGTCCATTTGTCTACCTCCGTTCGTCTTACAGCATTTTAACTTTTTCAGTTTGAGATGAATTGTCATGAATACTGCAGAAAGATCTGTTATAATAGTTAAAATACATTATATTCCAATCATCCTCTGGTAATGTTTCATTTATTTTACATAATGCGCATAACCTTTACCAGTTCCTCGTTTACCATTAAACGAATCAATTTGCACGAAGATATATTTTTCTTGTACTGTCTCAAATTTGAAAGTATTTATGTAATTAAATAAAAGGGTTTAACAATTTTCTAGACCTGTTAATTAAAGTGAAAGTGGTTAGTTCTCTTTTTATTCATGATTTTTTAGAATATATTTTAAAAGCAAAATTCTTCTAATTTTGTCTTGTCTCTCTCCGTCCGTTATATATGATACATCACATCATTTTAAGTCTTTCAGATTACTAAAATGATAAATATTATAGGAAGGCGTATGATTACAGAAATACATTGAAACATAAAAATAAAAAAGAAAAATTGTTAAAACGTGTACCGCTACATATCAACATAGCGAATAATAATATAAATATTTGCGAATAATTCAATAGAAATATTACTTGTCTTTAATCTTTTTAAATATTACATCTACTTAAATGAGAATGGAATCCTCGTGAATTCACCTATATTTTATTTTCGTATTATTTAAATTTCCTTTATATCGAATTTCAGAGGTACGTAAAATAACTTGTATTCCTTTTTAAATTCTTTCACGAAACTAACTACAACCACTTGAGGAGTTCCGTTCTGTATATGCAAAATCCAATACCAGATTTTGCCACGTAATAAATAAAGTAACAACTAACTAATTCCATTCACTGGAATTTTATCAACATAAATAGTAAGTTGCGAAAACCAAAAGTGATTTATTTTCAAATAAATGTATGTTGTACATTTTCTTTCTCATTTTAAAACTATATTACCGTTATTTTTATCATTTCTCTTCTTTGGTGCATTCATCAGGTTATCTTATTTGGTGTATGCATATAACAAATTTTTAATAAATAAAACAGAAAATCAAATAATTTTTCGTAAAACATAGATGCCATAAAATTAGGAAAAATAATTCACGCACAAACACGATAATATTAATAAAAATATTTTGCATACAGTTACGCTATTTTTCTAAGATGAAAAATAGCGTAGTTATGTGCGAAATATTTTGGTTAAGAGACGTAAAGAAACATCTGCGTCTTAAAATCTGTTTTCAAAATATACTCCCAAAACGGAAATCCAGGTTTTTAAATTATTATAATAAACTTTATTTATTTACCGGTATAATGAATATTATCTATACTCGAACTGAATTTTGGATCATAAGAAAATAAAATACACTTCGTGGTGCTTATATTCGAGTGTAAATTATTAACGGTCATAAACTAAATAGAATTAGTCAAATACCTTGACTTACACCAAAAGTAGAAAAATAGCACAGTGATACAGAATTGTCGCTATGATTACACTTTTTTTTTATTTCTTTCGAAAATGAAAGCAGCAAACAAAAAAAACGGGAACGTAAAGAAAAAGACCTCCAATAATTTTCTAAGTACTAATTTGTATTCAGTACTTTTTCTATAATGCATTAAAAATCCCAACAGCCTTTTACTAACTCGTCTCGTAAACTATCAAACACAGGGTACATTTTTTAGCAATATAATTTCTTATCTACACTTGTTATTAATGAATGGTTTAAAACGTTGATTTCCATTAGGTTTTCATTGTCTTTCCGAAAGGTTATCTACTCCGATTATGTGCTAAATATATTACGAGAATGTTTGCTTTCTCAACGTTTGCCATTATTTTGACAACAGTTGTGTACGTGAATTATAAAAAGTACAATAAAAAATAAATATCATGGGGTAGCAAACGAAATTTCTTCAAATCCCCTCTGTTACGTTTACGATATTGAAACATAAAGAAACTTAAACAACTGAATGCAAACGAGATCACGTAGTACTGCTGTCCGTTCACGTAATCGAATATTCTGCACTTAAGCGTGCGTGGAAAAACTAGCTTTCCTATCATCAGGGAGCGCATGGCTTTCTAAAAATTGCTATCGGTCCAGTCACAGAAGAGCGTCTATAGTAATGGTTTAAATGCTGGATAAATTTTCTTAATATGGTTTAGGGAAAATGGTATAAATACTTTTCATTGCTTTACTTTTTATGCTCAGATTTTCATAATGATTATTTAAATAAAATTTTAATGAAATCTGTATATTGCAAGACTTTTTATATAATTGAATTGTAATTATATTATATTGGCATTAAAGATTTGGAACTTATATTTGCAATCGTGATTACATTATACAGTTATAAAACTGATAAAAATCTATCGTCACATTACTTTCATTGTTACTTTACGTAAATTAGCTTAAAAAATTTAATTTTAAACTTATATTCATTAAATATCATATGGTGGCATTTATAATTATGTATCTAAGAAATTCTAGGAGTAATTTGTATAAGAATAATTAAAACTGTAACAATAATAATTTTTCATACAAAGGAAATAAAAAGAGTTCGATCTGAGAATAAAAATAATAAGAGTCAACGTAAAATGTTTCTTAAACACGTATACGTATAAAAAATGATGTTTTTCTTTTTCTTTAAAATTGATGTTGGTATAATGTGTAAATCACTTAAAGTAACACACTACAATATTGTACGTTTAAAAGTTTTACAGTGGGAAATCCTCTTTCAGGGCAATTACATATTTAATTACATTTAATTAGTAACGTGAACATAGGAGTTTCCTTTCTTTTAAGCTAATGATGTTACAGAATAATACAGTGTTAAAATGTTATAAAAAACCAAATTTATAGATTACTTACTGCATCACAAAAGTGAAGTAATTACAACTGCAATTAAAATGTCAGTTAATCTCAAAAATCAGTAATAAGAAACAATATATTTTAATTATAAAAAAAGCTCATTTTATATTTGTGACACGAAGCGAGAATATTTCGATAATTTTTTTTTATTAAGAGCATTGTAAATTTATACCACGATGCTATTAATGCCAAGTAATTAAATTTGAGTGTCGTGGAAAACAAGATAATTCCGATACTATTCGGGTCTATAATTTAATGTTGTAAAATTAGGTGTATTTCGCAGCAAGGTAACGAACACTGGAAGGAAAAGGTTTTCATGAAAGTATTTTTTAAGTATAATGAGGAATTTAATAAAGTTAGACGCTGTAATATGCTGAAAAGAAAGGAAAATTTAAGTATTTAAGGGACAATTTAATAGAGTATATTGATGGTTACTTATTAATATACTTTGGTTTATCTGTATTTCACCAATATAACGATGATGAAAACCAAGCTAGCCATGATTTAGCTTTGTCAGAAAGTTAACGGAACTGAATGCTGTATTGCCAATTATTTTCATCGAACTGAAAAAAAAATTATATTTCTACGATTTTAATGCAGATATTCACTTCATATATTCAACTTTAGTCATACAGTAAATTGAACAGCAATTCGGAGTAACTCGTTAAATCACTAGTTAAAAATATTAATAGAAAAATCTATTATTGTAAACGTCCAAAGGTTGCCATTTTCTTAAGTAGTCAAACATATCGCTTTATTATTTAATCAATACCTCTTTATTTTTCTCATGTAATTGACATTTCACATCTGATTCTTTGACATTTAGAATGATTAAATGAGACTACGTGATGTAGTATTATTTCTACTTTCTTTAATTTCTTTACCACGACCTAGGTTTCGTTGTATTACAACATCTTCAGGTGGGATATTAGCAAAGATAAAATCAAAGATCTTTGTTAAAGATAAAGATCTTTGCTAATATCCCACCTGAAGATGTTGTAATACAACGAAACCTAGGCCGTGGTAAAGAAATTAAAGAAAGTGGAAATAATACTACATCACGTAGTTTCATTTAATTGTGAATAATGAATTTCTACAAAATTAAGGCCAAATATATTCAATATTCAAAATTTAGAATGATCTTCGAAACGAGTCCAAAAACTCACCTCACGTGAACCCAATACTCAGATTAATCAAATATTTCCTCTGTGATAAATTATGGATATAAATACTATTCAGTAACAGTTCTTTTCTTGGATAAATTACGATAATTACGAATAGGTAGTTAGTTAACGATCCAAAATTAATTTATACGCATAAAGAACGCGATCGGTGTAATAGATTAAATATTTGTTCTCATTTTATAAATTAAGTCTTATTTTATATTGAATTAATTTCCAAACAAATTAAAAAAAAAAAAAATAAAAAAAGAAAAAAAAACAAATATATATATATATATATATATATATAAAACCTTTACTGAATTGATTAAAGAATTTCTAAATATATATAAATACCCAAAGTTAAATTTCTCAATAATCGATCGTTTTATCAGCGTTATCTGGAATTTAAACTCATTTTTCAAAAACCGTTAAGTATCAATTTCCTAGATGATTCTTGTACAGAAAACATAATAGAAATAAAATTGTAATTATGAAATCTACATTAAAATCAAAGTTCACTTTGAACAGAGATGAAGAGAAAATTTAAGGTTTTCCTTTTAATTTTAATCCAGAATAATATCACCGTATACGCCTTTATCCGTGCCGCCAGGATAATATATAAAATATTAGCGGGAATTTTTCACATGCCTTTTTACAATCCTCGAGTGAATTGAATAATATTATTAAAAAGGGAGAATTGGACATTGTAATAATTTTTTACATGTCATCAGGAACTTTGGCGATTTTCATGTAAAATGCTCTAGCTGGGAATAAAAAAAAAACACTGGGATAAAATATTATCATTTTAGAAATTCTTTTATCAACCTAATATGAACGCCGGCTTCAAACTTCTGGTAAAAAGTTATTCCAATAAATGACAGTTCACACAATGATGTCGTTATATAACACTAGCACGAGAAGATATTCCTATTGATTTCGCAACGGAGTGTTGATATTATATAAACTTTGTGTTTTAACTTGGAATAAAAAAAAAATTAAAGAAATTTTATTCAGAAATTCATCACAATAAGGCTACAAATACAATTATATTTTTACAACTATGTATTTTAGTCAGCTAAAGCAAGGGAATTTCATGAATCAATAATATATTTAATTAAAAATATTCTAGTAAATATACAAAATAATTATTGAAAAATCATAATAAAGTATTATTAATATGAATAAAAAAAACAAATAAAATTGGTATTTAAGAGAAATCTTTGTACATATTTCAGTGAAATTATGATAATTTAAGATTATTTAAAATAATGCGAAAATATCGAAAAAGTCTCAAGATTAGCATTCTATTTTTTCTATATTTCGTTACCGTAAACAACTAACGTATATTTGTGTAAGATTAAATTTCAAAATGTTTATCCAGACTATGAGTGGACTAAAAATTATAACAATGGGACTATGTTAGCTATTATAAAGGGACATTTAATGTTTTAGTCGAATTACATTATTTCAATTTATTACCTAGTGATTATCTGACGTAGCGTAAATGTAGATAATAATGAAATAATCATACAACCGTCAGCCGCTCGTCTGTTTAGAGTATCCATTTATTATCAATATTTTACAAAGAATATTATTATTTTCTCAACTTAAATAGCATATCCTGTAATATACTGAATATTATTCCAGTTTTGCAATCAAGTCTAATACCTATTGACTTAAGGTCTTTAATTATGTGTTAATGAAAGAAAAACATTATCCGACATAACATTCAAGTGGTGTTCTCTTCTACACCGAATCATTTTCTATTTCACTAGTCTCTTTCTATCTCTGAAGTAATATTTGTGTTGAATTTAATTTATATAGCATTTCAAATTGATAATGTTGCATTCGTTTTTAAGGGTTTGAATGATGGAGTTTGAAGGTGCTAACCGGAACTTCTCAATGGTGGGGAACAGATTAACTATGCTTGCGTTAATTTTTCCTGACGGGTATTTCTATCACATGTTTTGGACAAAGTCTTAAAACGAAGAAGAAAGGTTGTAAAAGAACTTGTGATTGACGAGGAGTATAGTTGATAGAGTCAGCAGATGATAATAGTAATACCGTGATAGCTAAGTGTAGGTTAATCGACGTTGGACCTATTTGATTTGATTGATGAGTCTTTAGTCACAAGTTGTGGCCAGGATTTGGTGATGGAGCCGAAAGTCAATAGCAACTCCTATGTGGTGAAGAGTAAAGTTTGGGAATTTGAATGTGTTAGACTTATCTTCATATAAGTAAGAAAATTACAAAGTAAATATATGTATGGAAATATGCCATAAAACACCTAGAGCCTGAGCGCGTTCTTCTAGCACTGTTATTTAGATGTTGATATATTAAAGTGAGTCTGTTCTAGTGATGTCGGATTACGTTGAGATGACGTTGCCGCTCTTAGGTGACTCGCTACTGACCCTAATCATATTGAAACAATCCTGTTGCCCTTCAGCGAGTAGTTAAATTAAGTGATGAAATGTGAGGGAAAACCAATTTTCAGCTTTCCCAATACAAGTTTTGAATCTTATGCGAAATCTATAATTTTAGGTCTATTATTTTAGATAAACGAGTTTCACGATTTTTAGTCCTTGAATGAGACTTTCAATTACACGTAGTATTTTTATTGAATGACGTTTACTTTCGGTTTCGTCTTACAATAAACGAAATTTTTTTTAAGCGAGGTGCTGCTTTTTTCGGCCTACGCAAAATGAAATTGAAAAGCAAACAAACTTTTAATTAAAAAAACGAACACGGAAATTATATTAAATTATTATCGCTGTAATATTATTTAAAAGTAATTAACACAAAAATAACAAAGTCTAAAAAATGACTTCGAAAAAGGTAGTAAGGGGGTAAACTTTTTTTATGTATATCGCGTAATAGACTTAATACTTTTAAGTGTATGTGTTTAAAATTAGGTTTATATGCTTGAAATTTAATTAGGGTTTAAATATAAAATAAAAATTTCAGTTAACTATGGAAGTTTGTGTTATATCATATCACATTTATTTAGGTGTTTATGTACAAAAAAATCATACGTACAGACAACTTTCACACGTACAGAATTAATATGTTTTATTTAGTAGTTTTTAGCTTTTCTAACGAATATAATTGTTTGTTAGTACTATTAAAATATGTCGGCGTAACAACTTCCATCTAGAATTCGATTAGCTGAACCCGATTTCTTCCGCGAGATAAAAATATTTTGCAGAGCCGGTTTGATATGAAGTTAACATGGGAAATCACAAGAAGCCTGTTGTAAACCGAGGGCTTTTGATAGTTTTTTCTAATAAATTCTGCTGCGTTTCTTTTTCCACAATTCTTAAAACCATTTATTTTTTCTTTTATACGAAATCGTGTCACGTGAAAAATAAACGTTTTTTTTATGTCAAACTAAGTAAATTTGCAGTTAATGTTTTTTTTCTGTTAGACTTGTGGTCCACAAGTGAATAGTTTATTTGTATTAAAAATCATATTTTCGGTAATTTGCGAAGATATAAAGTGTACTTATAATAATTATAGCTGCTCTATTATTATTTACGAGAGTAATGCTTACAGAAAAAACGGAAATGGATTTCAGCTCATTTTCTTGTATCAGAGAATTTCTATAAATTACAACAATCATCAAGTTAGTATCAAGCCGAGCTTGACTCCTGTAATATTAATTGGAGACATATGAATTAAATTGTTTAATACCCGGACAAATAAAAAAGTGATTAAAATAATACCAATGCTAAATTCGTTATATATAGCAGATCATTTAACTACTGTTAATGACATATTAAAAGAAAGTGATTTTTCGAATTTGTCGTGTTCTAACTTCAAAAGCAACCGCTCCAGTTAATTAAAATCTTGCAATAGACTACTATTTAAAAAAATAATATTTGTAACAAGCTGCGCCACTTAATTTGTATTTGACATGCATTGAAAGCAAACTACATGGACCATATTCACTTTGCTGAAAACGAAATAAAGTGAATTTCGTGTGCTTCATCACTTATTTTTTTTTTAAAATATCATCATCTAAACCATGAATAAGCTTCATAAATACTATATTCACTATTAAGTATTAATTTCATGGTCAAGTAGTGTTTTATTAGACTTCGTTGTGATCGTGCAAGCGTGAGAGATGCTGAACATCTTGGACATTCAACCAGAACGTTTAGCAGTTTCTGCGTTGGAAACAATGGACGCTCTAAGATTAATTAACCAGAAAGAATTGAAAAATCAACGATACACTGTAGGCTAATCGAAGATTGAAAGTACGCGAGATTGTTAACGACTCAAGCAATACACATGATATTTCGATTTTGAATAGTCATTTGGATATAAAAAAGCTAACCGTAAGATGGTGACGCGTTTGCTTTCAATTAACTCAAAATGCAATCGTGTGACAATTTTGAAGGAGTATTTAACGTTGTTCAATTGCAATGAAGACGACTTTTTGATGATTTATATGAGGGTGCCGTATCCATTTACAATTGAAAGGAGTGTTGAACATTGTTCAGTGAAGATGAGTTTCGGCTCGTTTTATAACCGTGAATGACACATGAATACATCAGTCGAAGCGGTGGGTTTCTCCAGGTGAAACGGAACCGAAGCAATAGTTTTTGGGGATGGATGCGGCATAATCCATATCAATTACCCACAAAAAGCAAAACTTACTAGTTTAATGAAGATTTAAAGAAAAAACTGTCATATTTGGTCAAAAAGAATTTATCAAAATAATGTACAGGTACACACTTGTGTTTTTGGCATGGCGGAATTTCATGAAATATTCTATAAATTGCTCCCTTATTCACCTTATTCTCCGAATGTTGCCTCAATTACTATTTCTTGTTTCCAAACTTAAAGAAATTACTTATTAAAAATATATTTGGCTCGAACGGTGACATTATCCCTCAAACAAAGTCTTATTTTGAAGACCTTGATAAATCTTTTAGTTGAAACGAATAAAATAGTTGGAGGAACGTTGGTCGAAGTGCCAGTCAAGGATTTCTTGATCTACCATCGTACTGTAAGTAATTCATTTTGTTCTAAATTTTCTGATCGAAATGAAGATCGTCCGCAAGTTTTACCTGATACCATTGAAACACGGTAATAAGACGTGGAAATGAGGATTCAATCATCCTTTTCTGGTTAATGGAGTGTATCTATTTAATAAACGTATTTTAAAACTTATACATGTATGATTTGTACTAGCGACTAATCAAACTTTTTGTTGCTCTATCTTGGGACGTATTGTGTACGTTATAAAATACTGACGTATTTCACAATTGATATTTTTTGTTAAGGGAAAATATTCTATGAATTTCATATTCTATGAAATATTCTATGAAATTCATAGATAACTTAGTGGCTTTAGAAATAAAATCTCACATAATTTGGATATTGATTAGGAAATATAGAATGTTACACGTTCTGCTACATTATCATTTGTTTTTTGCATAATTGTCTGTGCGGTTTTAAAGAATTTTGAAACATATTCTAATTCAAAACGGGCATTAAATAAGTATATTAGTATGATAGGTACTAATTACATTAATATGCCAGGAAACATTTTATAAGCCGAGGTATATTTTGAGGTTCAGATTTCAGCTACTACTACTACTAGACACCTTTGGATTTTTTCTGTGCTTGATTGAACCTATGATATCGACTGGCTTAAGAATGTCTTATTCCGATTTATATTATTTCTTGGAGTAGAAGTAGCCTTACTATCTGTTGCAATAATTAGAGGACTTCTTTCCTGTTATTCCAGATAATGCTGAATCTCACTTTTAGATTGACCATATTGTCAAGAGAATTTCGCAATAATTCCAAGTAAGTGAATTTATTGATGAAGTTTAGTTTTCTTTTGTCAGTCAGATTAGGAATTGTATCGTTATGTTTAGACTAATGTAATAAGGAATGAACGGAATTCGCATTTTTTCTTTTTAATTTTGCCGCCTTCACTCTCAAGGACGGGTCAAATTCCCCAGGCCTCCAAGTTTTCGGAACCTTTTTACTATAGATTTTTAAAAATTTTGTGACGTGATGGCAATATGTAGCGTCAATGCTTTTACCAACTAAATTATGCTATAGTAATAATAATAATGGTAGGTTCAATGTATGGCGCTTTTATTTTTCTTGCCAGGAATATTGTATATTTTATTTGATTACTAAAGCTGTTCTCATCTCTATACTCACGGGTGAATAGCTTTATTAATCACGTTTTAGACTGTAATTCAGTGACGAGTAATCCATCCAAGATAAAGTGCCTCATCTTTTCATTTTTATTTAATTCTTTTGTGGTAGTATTTCATATAATAATGCAATATTAATTTTTTATTCCTTTGAAACGTGTTTAGGTCTTGGACCCATTAGCAATTAGCATTATTAGAAACTACTGACAGATTTTGAGATCTTTTAATTTTTTGTTTGGTGACTTCCGGATTTTCTCCAGTGTTTTTCTTATTTATGGGGTGTCTGGTTTGTTTTCCAATTTGAGATTGTTGCATGCAGCTTGCTGTTTATTATTATTATTACTTGCATTTCTGGATTTTACGACTTAACCGTAAAATATTTTTTAAATAAAAGACTTATTTCGCTCAGTTTTGTATCCTTAAACTGAATTCAATTAACACGTAAAACTTTTTTGGTGGCAGTGTAAAATTTAAAAGCGAAAAATTCCACTCGTTTAATGGGAGTGTTTTTTTCTGTTTTCATACTAACTGCTATGTAAACTCGGGGATGATTTTTAATTGTTCCATAATCATTTTTGTTTTGGCATGTAACTTTCATATTGTTTTTAGACAGGGTTTTCAATTATTTAACACTTTTAGCTAATTTAAAAACCTCATATCTGATTATTTTCCAATTTCCGACATTGGTTGTATTTACTAGTGGCGGCAATAGAATATTTCTTTTCTTTATCTGGCTTTTTCTCGATTTAAGTTAATTATAATTAATTTCATTTTTTTGGTTTTTCTTATTTCAGATTTTGATGAATATTTTTTTCAGTTCTTCGTCATACCTACAATATTTAGGGGCCTCGGATATACAATATACTTTTATTATAATCTGATTATTTTAGAGGAAAAAAAAATTAATATACCTTTAAAATACATTAATTTTCTACTAGCATTTATTTATTATATTACGTTGTTTTTGGTACAAGGTAAACGGTTGCTGACATGCGGACTATTACTGGTTAATTCTGCTTCTGGATATACTGCTGTATTAATTTACACATAATTTGTATACATAATCAAATTATATCAGAGACATTATAAAAATGTGTAATATTTTTACTTAAACTTGTTTTGGGCATTTATCTTCAATACATATTTATATTTTTTTTCAAATTTAAAATAATTTTCGGTTCTTCACATTGTAATTGCAAATATAAAATAAGCTAGTATTGCAAATATAAAATAAGTTCATACTGCCTGGTAGTTAGATACGTGTGATTACAGTAGTTTAAATCATTTGCTGTGAACTAAATGTACTTCAATGATAATTTAATCATTTTTGTTTTTCTACAAAAACTTTAGTCCAAGTCTTGTTAAAAAAAAACATTTTATTCTTCTCCTAGTTTTGATATATTCAAGATATAAATATATTTTAGGCAATATTTCAATATTTCACGAAGAATATAGTCAAATTCATGAAAAAGTACGTATATATTCTATATCTACTCGCCATCCACGACCTACCTAGGTTAAGTAACGGCTACAAAATTATTTACTTGCTGATTATGTAAAATAAATACATGGGTCAAATCTGGGAATCCCATAGACGAGTTAAAAAAAGTGTTAATCAACTTTACGTATATAATTATATGGAATAAATGTTTTATCTTTTATTACCGCTAACATAATTATGTGCTGATATACCTGTAGGTATTAAATGAAATAAACAGACCAAAAAGTAAAATTTTATGTAAAACACTGGTTATGTTAGATTGAGACAGATTATTTACAATTTTTTTTAATTGCGCTAGTAATATAATAAGAAGACGCAAAGCTCGTCACTCACAACTGAGGAACACTAATTAATTTTAATAGCATAATTTATACTATTTTATGATAATTTGTGACTATAGTATAACATTGTCATTGACCCAATATTATTATTTACAAATAACATTCCTAACTATACCCAGTTAATCGTTTAGTGGCCGTTCCGGATTATTTCACGATTCGATTGTAACATCAGAAAAAAACATTTAATCAGTTGTGTACATTTTACATTAAAGGTTGGTTAAAATTCGTAAGAGCTTAGCTCACACAACTTTGGTAAAACAAAATACAAACAAAACGAGTAGACGTCGAAGCGAGATCTCTCCATTAGTCACGAAGCAATGTTCCTTTTGGTGAACGGACGTTGTTACGGACCACCTTACTGCTGAAAGCGGTGGAATTAACGAAATGAATGGTTTTTCAATATTAAATAGAATTAGAGAGGGTAAAAGTTAAATAAATAATGAATTATAATTAAATTATTTTCTGGCATTTATAAAAAGGGGCTTATTCATATTTGAATAAGCTGTGGTCACTTGGCTATAACTAAATATTGCAACACTGACCTCTTTTGAAATTACTGGTATATTATTATCATATTTTTGGCACTTCCAGTCTTTGGACGTACGTATATTCATGTTTTTACTTAATGAAATCGGTAGTTTGCCGGGTTTTTTTCATTATATAATTGTTTGCAGAGACTAGTGTTACAACGTCACTATACGAATTGCATTGTTTCGTTTTGTGTTATTGCTGAAAAATATATGAAACAAAATTTTATATTTGTAAAATCATTATTCTTTATTCATTTAAACTGAAAGTGACATATCAGAAACTTAAAAAATTCTCGATATTTTTCTATCCGATCGCCATAGTTATATTTTCTTTTAACTCTGATATCACGTTTTTCTCAAATACCTGCATTTAACCATTCAACCTTTAGGAGAAACAACATATTATTAGAGTAATCTTTTTATTTCATAAATCATAATTTGAAAACTCTAGATAACGAGGAGAAAAAAGTAAAAAGGAGTCCGTTTTTGATAAATCGTAAAAATTGACTGAGATTACTGAAAGTTTAGACAAGGACGGCCATATCAATTTACCGGGGCCTTCATATTAAAGCTCATATAATTCTCCTATTGGAGTTAGTATTCAACCCTACTTGAATTATTTCTTTATTTACGAAAGGGATTTCCAACATTTTTAGATGATCCGTAAGGAGATTACGTTGTTTAACATGTAAATTATTTGTTTCTTCTTTTATAGGTACAATTAAACCCTAACTGAACAATTTTTTATTTATACAAGGGACTGCCAACAGTTTTAGACGACATGTAAGGAGATAATTTCATTTACAGTTCTGCTTTCCTTTTTGTTCTCGTAACTCCCATTCAGTCAAAGCTGAATTACTTTTTTCTTTGCTTAAAGAACTTGCAACATTTTGGGAAAACTCTCACTAGTTAATAATAAAAATTACAACATCCCTTAATCCTATACTTATTACAGACAATACTTTACAAAAAAATAACCAAGTATTACCAGAATTTATTTAGACTATTTGAAAATTTCCTCTATTTCAAAATTAAAAAGGAAAATGTTTCATTCTACGGGGCAACCGGCATGATTAGTTCATGCTTTACAGTGGAGTGATTCAATTATTATATTATCTTGTAGATAATATACAGCAAAATACTTTATTCTAGTTATGTGGATTCAATAAATAATACCCCATTTATCAATGTTAGTATATTAGATGTCCTGTGATCTGGAAAGGAATAAGCCTTAGGATATGTTCTGTGGAGTGAGCGACCGACTGCTCTGCCTACCTCTGTATCTTACATCTATTTAAACTTATTTTACATCTTAATCACCTTTATTGATATTAATGTGTTCTATCTGCGCAACTGCACATAAGAGAAGAAAGATATAAAAAGTTGAAATTAAAGATCATCACACACAGGTTATATAGTTTAGCTTATAATACTTCAGGTAATGAAATTACACTAGAAATCATATTCAGAACATTTCTTTCGTAACAAGAGCATCGCGAGCATTTCTGCGAGTACTCGTATCTCAATCTTTTACATAAATATTAATACGTAAAGACACGCAAAAGACATTAACAATATAGGCACCTATTTTAATAGGATGCCAACACGACGAGCACCATATCACAACCGAGGTGATGGTTTGGAAAGGTATATTCTAGAACGTTGTGTTTTCCTTTAAAAATAATGTGAGCTGCAAATAAATGATATTTGTTTTACTTCCTATTTATACGATGCAAAATGCAAAATTAAAAACAAATAATATTAAGTTTGATTTCCGAAATGGAATATTTAGAAATCATAGCAGTCATACTATATTAAACTTTGCGTGCTGAAGATATGTGCAAAAAATGATGTTTTCCTCACAATGAAATTTATACTAGTGGAATCTATTAGATTTATCGCAATCGACCTGTTGAAACGAAAATTTTCCGCCATTTGGCTTTTCAACGCGAGATTATATTTGAAAAATGTTACTTTTATAATCATTATATTAGATGTGGTTACATGTCTTAATTTTTTAGTTAAATAAATAATATTTTCTAGTGGTCCATACATCAATGAAGTCGTGGACACAACTTATTTATTATATAATTTTAAAATCTACTCATAAAGACTTTTAATTTCATACAAATTTTAATTGTTGTATAGAAATTTTATTTTTTTACGTTGGATGAAACGTTGACTTTTATATGTTTAAGTGTGTAGTTCCTAATGTCACTTACCTGAGGATACTTAGAATGATTCTGACGACACTGCATTTATCCAAATCAGATTATCTATGCCAGCTCTAGAGAGTAACATTTAGAAACCTAGTCAGTCGCAGTATAAATAAAGTCATTATTCACTTTTAGGTTATGATGGGAACACTTTTCGAACACTAGTGACAGTACCACAAATACTATTTAATTGAACTAAATTATATTCTTCTATTGAATGAGTATAATATTTTCTGGTCAAGGAAAATAACACTCTCTTCTTTGCTCTGAAAAAAATATTCACACTGCTCATTCACAATTTAGAAATTTATATATTAAACCTTCTTTAAAAAAAATATGTACAGCTCCATAATGGCTAACCATTCATACACAATTTATGAAGTTAACCCACATTATATATTATTTAGACTAAAAATTTATTTTATTCACTCCACTTAACAGTATTGGATATATTGTTGGAAAATATGGTCTGGAATGGAAATGATAGTTTCCACATTCAGCAAAACACATTCTCTCACATTGCGACGATATTCAGGTTTGAGGCCCTAAACGATCTTTAACGATTCATTCTAGTACTGCAATTTCACAAATTTAATCTAATTCAAATTCAATTTAATGCGCAAGAGAGGCCATTAAGACCGAGAAGAAACACAAACTTGAAATTGCTTCGGTCAACATTTAATAGTGAATACTTGTTTATACGATTTGAACAATAAATTTATTTCGTTTGTTAAACTGAAGTAGTTTGTAATCGTACTCATGTAAAAAACAAATGCACTTTGAGACGTTGCGCAAGCGACTATTTAGATAAAAGAGTTTTCGATGAGGGGGAATTAAAATACATTAAATTTCAATAAATTATTAGACCACAATTCATATCAAAATTAACATTCCGCATATTAATTAGCCTTTTATATAATATCCCTGGAAATCATCTGTATAAATAATAACTACATACATTGAAAAATGTCTAATTGCAATATAAATATTGTTCAATTTGCCGATGCCGGTCGCGACGACTTCATGCGTGCGTCTAGCAAGGGTTTGCTGCGGTAATTGTTTTTGCACGTGACAAGTATCGTGCTCGCCAGCACCTTACTCATCGCCATTTTCCAATCCCAGTCTCACCGTCGTCCAGCTCTTTTGGGAGATGAAAAATTTAGCTGAACAAGCAAGTCGGTTTCTCGCTCTAAATTATCCACCTGTTAAGTTATTACGCTGATGAAAACGGATTAGGGAAAATGGCTAGGAATTTATTTAGACCCATATTTGTAATTAGCCCAACCCTTAAATATTTATATTTTTTTAATAAACGTAAAAAAGTAAATTAGAAAAAGGTCAAATGTTTTTTTAATTTATAAACTAAACAGGTAACAGTGAATTGTATTTCGTGTTTATTTTTTGTGTAAGTGATTTTATGATTGTTCGGTATTAGTTCATATAGAATAGAATTCATATATAAACTAAATATATGTATATTTATCTTATTTAATAACTATATGCAACAAATTAAAAATATTTATGTATAAGGGATTTAATACAATTTATAGTCAAAAGTTGCAACAGTGTCGTGTTATAAGACAAATCTCATCGTATTAATAAAAAATCCACGCTAAATATACCACAAGCAAAAGATTGGTAATACATGTTTTTAAGTTGCATCACGTCGGATATAACTCTGATTTTTCCCTATTTATCTGTTCTTGTAGCAATAATTCCGACATATGTATCAATTTTACTTGTGAAAGTACATACATAAATAAATATTAAATTAAACCAAACATATTTTTGAATTGACCACTTCTTTTGCTCACCTTATTCAAAACTTTTCGTCGCGATTTCGCTGCAAGTCAAGAGCGTGACGTGCTTCGGGTGTACTCGGTGGTAGACCGAGTATGGCCGAAAAAAAGAATATCGAACATCTGAATTGGTAAGTATATTTTTATTTCGATACTTTGACTAGTGTATCATTGGTGCAGCCGTAAAACACTCGGCTACGGACGAAATGCAATGGAAGTGTGAAATAAAATCTCGACATTTTTGTTTTTCTTCGTGGATTTTAATTTGGAAAGTAACATTTTTTATTTAAGTTAAATGAAAAACACTTTTTATCATATTTTTTACGATATTTTTTGGTGTTCAAGTGGATAAAATATGATCAACTGAATAGGCAATGCGTAGTCCTGGTTTATTCATGTGTTTCAGCGAATGAATAGGTAGTAAACGACTACAATTAATGTCAATTATTTTGGTCTTTTAATTTTCGTCTTCAAAAGTTCTAATATTCCTTGTATGATAGCTAGAATTGTCACTTTTATTATGTGATCTTAAACGCATTAAATTTTTTCTTGCCTTCAGATGAGTGTACAAAGTAACTTTTTTCATATATTACACCATAAATCGAAAAGATATCGTTTTTACGTCACCTTAACATATAGATAATACTTGAGTCAATGGAATATAATTGTGTCTCGATTTAAATGATATAGGCCAATGATCCCTTCCTTCTTTCCCTGAGAATAAAACTTAAATTATAGTTTAATTCATTTTATTGCAAATCTCTAACCAATTGAAATAGTATACCAGTAACCATTTTAGAATTTCAGACCCACATTTTATACCTTGTAAATAATAACTACTATTTTTATTTCAATTCACTTCCACTTCCATTTCTGAATGAGATTCCATATCTAATTTTACTGTAAAATAGCATTTTTTATGTCAGTCAAAGTAAAACAAGAAATAAGATATTATTCAGCAAGAATAGTGGGTAAAACGGGTCATGAAGAGCTGTTAATGATGATTTTGAATAATGAAATCTTCCAATTCCAAAAATGGAAACATTTAAAAAAATGTAGGTTTACTTAAATCTCAATCATATCGAATGTTAAACTTTACAAAGGAGAACTAGTCATTACATATAAAATAGTCTGTATACAAATTAATTAACTTCGATTACTAAATTGTTTATTCAATTAATAATTAATCTGTGGATAATCTCATTCCGAAAATGTCTTTCTCAATAGTAACAAATGAGACAGTATCAGATTTTGGCCGTTGACTGGTTAAAGCGTTTAAATCTTACCAAAATATTATTTTTGGAGAGAAAAAATTATTCTTTTATTCCAAGCAAATATTGCCTTACTTTATTAACTTCAACCCGAAGCGTCAAATATTATTGTGTGTTTAAATTTTTTTTAAAAGCTCTGGATGTCAGCCGAAGGCAGTATATAATTCATTTTAACTATTGTTTGATGATGAATAAATACCATTTCTTCTCGGTAAAGAACCGATTTCTCATATTTGTGGGGATTTATCTTAAAGTGGTATAATACCTTTCGAATTCCATAGTGAATTTGTAAATTTACCTTATTATTGATTGAACAATTCACGGTGCATTTATTTTTGCAAGAGTGACTTGATTTTACCTCAATGCAATATATGTTTTTTTATGTTAGTCTGAGTAATTTGAATGCATATGTCATTCATCACTATTTTTGAACCCGAAATTATCCCACTACGATTTTCTCCATCACATGTTATTGCTATTATCGATAAAGTTATTGCACTAAATAAAATAATTGAGTACGAATAAAGTTGATTCGCAAGCACACAACGTGATGCGTAGATTCACTTTCGCCACAGCGAAGTAGCCGCCGTAGTACATAACAAATCACACGACGTGTTGCCTCTAACGTGCTACCCATATACCCATTGTTATATAACTTCTGCAGGTAAGAGAAGTACACGTCGAGATGTAATTATCATGCCATATGAGTCGTCATAATGTAAGTAAGGTTAGGCACATGTAATATTTTTGGCTTCAATGAGAAACCTGGTCATCTTTCTGGTGTCCATCAAATTAACTTGATACGTATTAAATGATATATCTAATAAAAATCAATAGTAAAAAAGACAAAAATCAAATACAAAAAAATTATATTCCCACATGCAATTTACTATAGAAATTATATTAATATAATTTTTTTTTCAATTAAAAAATATATTGTATTTTTAATATCTGCAAAAATTTAAAGCATTGAGTCATTCTTCTTTGCAAGTTGTGCCATTAACGTGTAAAAGAAAACAAATTAACACAAGTAGAACTTCCGCATCGATGGTACTCATGAAATTAAAGTCACTCGTGTTTCAACCTTAGATCTAGGTAATAAGTAAATAATAATTAAAATATATAATTTAAACAAATAAAAACATGGTTTTGTGACGAAAATGTCAAACCAATCAAACGAGCTCAAATTCGATGGATTTACTATTGAAAAGTTCATAGTTCCTCGCGTTCCATTTATTAAATTCTATTGGTTACAACGTGCAATCAAAGTGCTAAGGAAATATCTAACCGAAAGCCTCTCTAAATCTAACCAATAAAACTCAAACACTGGTTTAAGAAGTTCCTCTGACTACCTTACATCATCTTATTAGCTGGATGGTACCATACTATTGTATTACCGTCAGAATGACATAAGTTCAAAACGTTTATATACAATAATTAATATATACAATAATTAGAAGAGCATAAAAGTGACTTGTAACATTTGTACATAATATTAACAGATTACAACCTAAAAGAAACGTTTTAAAGAAGCTCACCATATCTAGTGGACACCTTTTAAGTCGTTGCCTAGTAAAAGTGTTTTGGGAAACAGTTAATAACTTACCAGATATTTAATTTAATACATATCACGTTAATTTGACGGACACCACTTGTCCGCTTTATATTGTCTCAATAGAAAGGGTATCTAAAAGTTAAAAAAAAGTTATACCACTAATTCTACATATCTCCCGTTTTATTTATTCATTTATTTATTTATATATATTTATATTTAAATGTGTAGTTGGAATGAAACAATTTGAAGAGTACTGTAGTACGAATGTTGTCTTATTATATTTCGTCTAGAAGATATTAAGCATGGGTGATAATATATTTAGTTGTTCATTTAATATATTAACTTTGGTGTCTTTTTTATGTCTGTTTATTTCTAATGTTTCTAGGATATTAAGTTTATCGCCTTTTGTATTTATTTGTAATATATAGGGGGCATTATCAGTATGAGGGTGATGATTATTTTCAATGAGGTTTTTAGCAAAGTGAAATATGTCTGGTTTGTTATTTCGCAACCTGGCAATGTTTTTTATATCTTGTGGTAAAATCTCTTCCCGTTTGACCTATGTATACATTATTACAGTCGTTACATTTAAGTTTATAGATACCACTCTTTTTATGTTTATCTATTTTTTCTTTATTATTAAAAGGGTTTTATATATATATATATATATATATATATATATATATATATATATATATGTGATACTTTACCTATGTATGGGTTAGATTTATAATAAATTTTATTATTATTTGGTATGACCGGGTATATTTCTTGTAATAGTAATTTTTTTAATTTATTATGGTACAGTTTTGGGACAATTGATGGGTTACAATTATTATTTACTGTGTTTTCTTTTATAGTTTTTATTTATTTATGTAAATTAGGTTTTACATTCGATTATTCACAGAGCGTTAACAACCTCTCTAGAAAATTTAATTTTAATACAGGTATAAGTAAACGCACAATTTTCTTTTTTTATAAAAACAAGTTCATGATGCTTAAAAATAGTCAAGTCTTATTAAGGTATAAATATTACAAAACTTATAGCAATATAAAGGTTTTTTTCTTTTAAATCTCATCCCATCCATTTGATATCAGAATAGAACTGCATCAGATTTAAAAAAAGGCACTATTTCAAGATGAAAATAAATTTTTAAACCGATTTTTGCTGGTTTATTTAAATAATATTTAATGATCCCAATTCTGAGCAGATATTCAGATATATCATTGGGAATACGCAAATGAAAACGCATTCAAATATTTATTTTTTACATTTGAAACAATTTTTAAATATATCACCCCCTTTGGCGGTCACATCATATTGTCAACGTAATTTTTATTATGAAAATTTCACAACATGCTATTTGGCTACAAATTATTGTGAAGTATGAGTCAGCAAACTAATTTAATATTTCGATGTTCCCTTCAGCTAAGTAATTAAGCAAAACTTTACTCCGCTGGCGATAGATTGTATGTTGGTATAAGATTTTGCAGCACGGGGGGATTTTCAGTTATTGCTAATTACGACGCTCTTTATTACATCTTCGCTGAACGTTTATCCACCGGGCTCGGGATGGAAATATCTATTTACTCAACGAGCGGGTAAACGAGGGTTTTTGGTGAATTTTATGCGGCTTCTATACATGTTGAGAAGCTTGCCATGACGGTCGGCATTAACTAAATTCCTTCGATTTTGTTGAGTACGAAATTAAGTCCCAGTTACAAATGGCTCATTATATTATATTGAAGTGAATATTCCTTTACACTTTCTTAAATATATACCTATATTTTGTTCCTGTTAAGAGTTATGTTGATCAGAGCAATTGACTTCTGTTAGATAACAATAAAAAAAACCTGTATATATTCCCAAATATGTCAATATGAAAATGATGCCATGTTCAGTTATAAACGGCACAAAAAAAGTGGAACTAAAAATATGTAATTTCCCATCAAATTATTATACAAAATGAGCATTTTTTATTTGTATGCAAATCAACTAGATTTTATTTTCATAAGGTAAATTTTGTGCATTTAAAAAAATTATTGAATAATTCGGTTGTTTCTCCTATATCTGTTAACAGTGTTATATAATATAGTAAATAAATCAAATGAAATGTTGTCAGAAAAATTAGCGTATTGTTTCCTAATAATTCTTGGTCTCGTCTATTTTATATTCAGGAAAAGCTTGGTATGAATTAATATTCGTATGTCAATTAGGACTCTCATTAAGTCGACAAAGAGGCGAATCGCAGAATTTATTTTGAATTTAAAAGAGCGTAAGCTTTTTGATGATGACAAAAACCACACCGAGGATGAAATATACGATCCAAAAAAATACTTATCATTATTAGTACACAATAAGTAGTGTGCATTTCTTTCACCGTTGTCATAATTTTCAATAATATATATAAACGGCAAAGGCTGTAGATTCACATACTGGATAATTTTCAAATAAGTAATATGAACCCGTTATCCGTATCCATACGCATGCGAAAATACAATTAACTTTGTTATACAATGGAGAATCAATTTGGCACCAATGATTCACATATATATATATATATATATATATATATATATATATATATATGTGTGTGTGTGTGTGTGTGTGTGTGTATATATTCTATGAGAGAGACGGATCGCTAGTGTTAAACTGTAAGCAGATAGCTTCATTCCGTTTGTTAAACCATCCTGTCGTATTTCAAAAATTCTGCTACATTCCTAACAGAAAGTTACTACAGTCATATTGTCAATTAGTAATAAACTAGCACACATAGATTAGATATGGTGAATTTACTCTTCGTGGTTCTAGGTTTAAAAAAATATTCTACCCATAATTTAAACTAAGGTCATCTAGTATTTCACCCAATTGAAGGTATGAGATTGCTAATAAGTTCTAGGCCTTTTGTCCTGCCTGACTATTTTGTGGTAGCCCTGGGTTAAAGATTGTTTCTGTGATTTGGTAAGAATATAAATAATGTTATTTATTTTACGTCTGAAAAACTAAATTCACCTATATAGCTAGTATGAACGTATTTAAAAAAAATTAAGTGATATGAATATAAATGGTTTCGCTGGAAAGCAAAGCGAAAAATAATTTATGTAAAATAAATATGTATTCTTATTCTTCCTTAATTAAAACGTACAAATTTTATGAAATATTTAACTATTAACCGAAGAGTCACATCCCTGTCACCACGTTCCTGCTTCATCATTGTACCCTTATTTTTCTGAAGAGCAAATTTATGTCCTTCTTGGTGGGTCTTATAAGATTATAATTTTACCGATATCATTTAAAACTCGATCACGGCCCCTGTGCAGTTCATTGTTAAGGAATTCCATTGTATACCCTTATTTTTAACTGTGTAATTTTTACGGTACCAAATTGACGGTATAAATTTGTTTGATAAATGCCGGAGATATGAGAAAATATGCACGAAAAGTAGTCAAATTGAAAATCCCCTCAATTTTTGAAGTCGGATAAAAAAATTAGGATTTTCCTTAGTAATGAATGAAAACGAATGTTTTCATTGTTATCGATAATTCTTAATATTCCTTACCATTTAGCAAATGAAATTCTCCTGATATACTCCTAAAAACCTATTCAAGGATTGGCAAAATAATTACAACAAGAAAAAATATCAATTATTTAAGAATCTGTGATTTTGTGTACTATACTGCAATATTTCTTAGGTCAGTGGTTTTTCATAAATATCTTAACTAGTTTGCGAGGCAAAAATTAATTTAAGGAAAGACAAACTTTTGATCAAAATTACCATTAGTCATTTAACCTTTTTTTAAAAGTATATAACTTTTACCGCTTTATATATTAAATAACATGACATACTTTATATGTTGTCTATGTCGTCAAATTAGTTAATAAAATATTTGCTAGTTTAATATAGAACTCCTTCTAGACATAATACATAATAATATGGCATATGCTTAATATTTAATAAAACCACAAATATAGACACTATTTATTAATAAAAAACATACGGTAGGGTACAGTAAGGTTCTCATTACGAGGGTTCCGTATATACATATTAACATATAAATTAGCGACGGGCGATAATGAATTGTATTAGTGGAATCGTCTAATTATGGAAATATCTTTAAATTTCTCGATTAAGATAATTAGCTATTACTATTTAGTAACGCACTAATACAAACGAATTAATCACAGCAAACGTTTGATAAAAAACACGTAACCAACGTTAGTGACTTAAACAGTACGACATAGGGTTGTATGAGAGAGCAAAAGCTAATGGTTTTCTTTTCAGCACAAGTGCCTTGATTTTACTTTAAGAACTTAAGTCAAATTTTAATTGTTGAAAAAATGCAGTATCATTAAATGAATAATGCTTACCCTGGAACTGGAACGAATTGTCAGAATTGGTAATTACAATAAGTACTTATTTAATATGAACATTTAGTTAACAATTTCATAAATGCTTACCGGAATATCGCATTAGCAGATTATTAAATGATTTAAATTGTCAATGATCGCCCATTACTAAAATTAAAATAACCTTTAAGGTTACATATTATTTTCACTAAACTATTTACATATATTAATATAATTTACAACCATTAAATATAAAGTCTTTTTTATTTTTTATAGGCGTAAGAATATTATAAACAACTCAAAAACTACGAAATCAAGAAGCATTGATAAAATGTTTAATTAAATTTTGGGTAGATCAATAGTGTTTTTTCGGCAGTTTCTAAGATAAGGGAAAACATTTTTTTGAACATTATCAACAATGTCTACGGAACTGCCTTATGAAATAGAAAAAGAAGAGTTTTGGAATTTGTATAACATGCCCTTTTAGCTGATATAGTACACAAAACATGAATCGACTGCCCTCTTAAAAATTTCCACATTAAGAGTATCACAATCCATCTATATAAATGATTATTATACCTATATAACATTTTCTGCTTCCAATGGTCTCAGAGAATATTATTAGTACTGAAATTCCACACGATGCAAGAAATAAAAAAAAATTAACTACTTTATATGCCACCTCTAAAATTTCTATAAACTCTTCCAATTTAATTATTTTTATGTACGCGGGTTATAATGCATCATTCCCACGCCAAAAATTAAGTTTCTATGAATTTGCGAACATAATTTTTCTGTGTTTTTTTAAGCAAAAGAAATGATTTTGGATTTTTTTCCAAATTCATTTTAAAATATCCAGATGAGGCTTTGTTGCCCCCATGTCATTAATAACTAAAACAAGAATAAAAGTTACACTTACACATTGCACTAAATAAATCAGATGGATCTGAATAAATGATCCAAATTTAAAATTATACTCGTATTTGACGTAAAGTGTTTTCAAACATTTTTCCTGTCCTATACGTGTCTCTTTATGAATACGAGATTCAATTTTTGAACGTTTTTTGTTTTCATTTTTCACAAGATGTTTTTTGAACAACAGATACCGATCAAATTCGCTCAACTAAGTGATAAAAATGAAAAAAGAACTAGTTCCTAAATTTTTGTAATTTTAGTCAGGATAAAGAAAAGATATTACCTATATATGAAAAGCAAGATATATTACAGTAAATTGGCTGAGAAGAAAAAACAGTAAGCTCGTGTATTCTTACAGTTTATTTTATATCTTATTCTATTTTAGAAATCTTTATTTTAACAGTATGTAGTGCACAGTAAGCTTATCGCACTTAACAATTCTGCAACAATGGATAGTATATCCAATTGTAAAGTTAGTAAAGATTATATATTTTTATACTCTAACGTTTTTGGCTATAGGTTTTAGACAGAAGTCGTGACTTTTCTAATAATTTTATGTTTATTTTAACAAGTTTAATTTAAAAACGGTGTCACAACCGATATCGATGTTTTCCTTTTTGATACCTTTTTTAATAGACAGCAGGGTACTTTGTATATAAATCCATTTGTCTCAGCTGCCAAATTTAATCCTGATAAGTAAAATTTTTTCTCTTTTAGTTATTTTGTCGTAACCAAAAAACATTTTGTTCTTAAATAACCATTTTAGTTCATGTAAAATATGTGAATAATGATAAATTAGTTCTTTTGGTTGCAATTTGGTGCACAAAGACAAACTTTTACTGTCATATGAAACAAAATTAGGTTCAGTAGAAAAGAACGCTCTAAAGCTTTCTCATAGTCACTTAAAGTGGCTTAACAACAACTTCACTTTTTATTGTGACTGTACGTAACTCTCGTATTAATACGTTTTCGTTTCCGAAAGTCGAACGGCCATATAAAAAAATCCATTTCCACTATCGACACTAATCGACCACTGTATGATGGATCTGCAGTAACCTCTTGAATACTAATTTAAAATTATAAAATTAAAAGTGTTTATTGGCGCTTGTAAACTATATAACAATATGTTTTTGAAGTAACTTCACTAGCCTAAAGAGCTTCAAACATTAAAAAAATATGAACACAATTATTGAAATTTCATTTATTGCCTTGTGGTATGGTTCACTGAACTATATTCATTCTTAAATATTTATATATTTCATTTTTATACTTTTAAGAAATTGATTTGCTAAAAAAATATCTCTCAGAATGGACGAATTAATTTAAACTGATAATATATTAGAAAGAATAAATTGTTGATGAAATTTTTATCGTATAACATCACGCAACAAATGCTAATAATATTCCAAACTATTATGATTTCCAAACATTTCATAACATTTATGATTTCCAAACATTTCATAATATTCTAGACTCCACCATCCATCGTAGCAGCTACGAGGGAATTTAAATTTGTGCAACAAGTAGCCCAAAATAAATAATTTAATTCTAATTTCATAAATGTTAAGTTTCGCATTTTAAAAGGAAATAAATGTTACTCTCCAAAGGTGGCTCATGTGACATCTCTCTATGTGTCACGTATTTTTTGTCTAAAAAACGTTTTTTATGTAGAAATTTCAAATCTGTCACGATAAAACATATTAACCTACATGTATTTTAATAGTATTTGCATACAATTTTAAAGGAGGCAAATTAAGTATTAATTTTTATTAAATTTCATGCTCGTATGTTATAAAGAGTATCAGTAGGAAGGCCAATATATAAGAACTAATAAACATTTTTTTTTCATGAATATATTTAATATACTATTAGAAATGTCATAGGGAGACGATTTCCCTCAAAATCCGTGTAACTTAAAAATATACTCAAAAATATATTTATATAGTAATTTCATGATTTAAAACTAGTTATAATATTCCAAACCATTGTACGAATATGTTGCTTACACTCGAAACTTCGATAAAAATATGAAAAACTGTTTCAAAATGTATACGTATACTTTGTCCACTTATTTCTCCTCCTAATTACGTACAAAAGAATAAAACATGTGGTTTAAAAAATTAAATTAAATTGTTTTAAAAAACATATCAGTTTAAATACATTCCGAAACGGAAATGGAAATAGTCCTCAGAGACAATGGAACATAGTCTTGAGCCCTTGAAATAAAATTCAACCCCATTATTATTCGTTCTATAATTTAAAAAATTTAGCTTGTCTAAGTTACATAGAGTTTGCGCATATTTGCAGAGCTTTTACTGTGTGAAACTTCAAGTGCACAAGTCTTTTGTTCACTAATATTATTTTATTAGACCCCGGGATGTTTCGCTTAAAAACTCTCGTCTAACATTATAAAATACCACCAATTTAGTGACCATAATAAACTATGTTTCTAAATCCATATTAGTAATGGCTAGAAAATTGGATATTTGTACCTATATTAATGATTTATTTGCTTTTATTTTTAGTTCTCGACGTATTTTTATAATCAAATGAATGTATAGGAAATCCCCATAAAATTATAATTACATTCATATAACTGATTCAGAATGAGACTGAGTTAAATGCTCAGAATATCATGTGTGTAACTTAGTAGCCTAAAAAATTATCCCACCCAAATAAATTATTTTGGGTTCCAATCTCACTCAAGTTCAAGGAATATTTTCGATATTATTTCAATCCTAATTTTGTTATATCGTAGAAAAAATGTTGGAATCTATCGATAGCTGTAATAATTGGTTATCCATAATTTACAATATAAATGGAACAAAAATGTTTAAGAAAATTTTATTGTCATGAAATAATTATAAATACACTATATATATATATATATATATATATATATACATATATATATATATATATATATATATATATATATATATATATATATACACATATATATATATGTGTGTACCATAATATTCATTTAACTTAGCTTTTCCGAAATAAATTTAATTTGTCTTACATTTCTTTATCCCTTTATGCAGTTCATTTACTATTTTGAAATCACTAGCCATTTGCCATGCCGGAGTGATATCATTAACAAGACAAGGTGGCGCAGCTCGGTACACAATAGACGCACACGTGCGGCACGTTTTGATTATCGGCAAAATCAAGTTGTTTATATTGCTTTCAATCAGTTATGTAAACGAAACGTTTGAATGTCTCTATTTACACATTCATTTTTTTATCAGTAAAGTTTCGTAAAAAGTCGTATTAGCAACTATGTGTTACAATTTTTTTACGGGTTTTAGATATGACAAAAAATTTACAAACATATGCGTTAGTTAAAATTTTCTAATTAATTCAGTTCATAAAGCTTGTGTATTAAAAAATATTTTTGTCTGACACAGAAATGTGTATGAAAACACAGAGAAAAGGAATTAGCTTTCCCTATTATTAGAAAAATATTTCCCTTATTTCGGTAAGACATAATCTCGTGCTATCTTGCTGCGCTACGATTGGTTGCATCATAATATTCTTAGGATTTAGTGACTACAAATTAAAATCACGAAGATTAGTCCTTGTAACAGGCTTGCCGATAACATTTTCATCATTTATGACAATCACAGCTCAACTTATTAGATAACATCGTTATGTTTGTTATGACATAATATTATTATTTTTTTAACATTTTACCTAATGGATTCAAAACATTTTTCTAATTTAATGACACAATTCTAAAATTTATTACAAATAATGTCTTGCTTTAATCCTTCTCTTATGAAATCCAAACCGCGAACAGCGTAATAATATTCAATAGTAACATGACTGCTTTTGCATAAAACGTTTATTAAAGTTCTTTGGGTTGATTTCAAAACTTTTTTGAGTGTCTATGTGGATGACATATTTATATTTTTTATTAAAACCATTTTTCCGCCTAACTTGGATATTTTTCTAAAGTTTTATACGGTATGAAATAACCGAATATACTTACCATTATTTGAATGTATCTTTCCGTATTTGCTTACAATGTTTATTCTTCACATTTTTTGGTAAAAAGACGTCACGTTAGTTATACCGCTGAGTAAATTAAAATGTTTGATACCTAGCGTAATTAAAATATTCCTGGACTGATTTTGTTAAAACTATATGAGTTATCCTATTTTACGTACGATGCATGGAATGTATAAATCGATTGGTCACAGCCGGATTGTATTACCTGTCCATTTATAATGCGTCTAAATGTTTTAAAAACTATTTTGTAAAAAGGCTAAATAACATTATTAAATGACATAGGCTAAATAACATTATTAAATAAAATAAATAACAGTTAAATGATCAAACTTTCAGCCGCTTTATGAAAGTAAGAGTATTGGTGGGGATTCCATAATAATTTAAAAATAAAATTATTATTTACAATCGTGCATTTTTGTTACCAAAATACAATGTACAATCAATTCTGTAATGGAAACTACGAATGAATTGAGGCGAACTTGTTTAATAACAACATAAAAATACATACAGTGTTTGCCTTGAGATGTCGATAGCCTATAATCCAAAATCAAAATTCGAGTTGTACACTATATATTCTGAATTTATATATTCTGAATGTAATAAGAGAACAACGCTCGGCGATCGTATCTTGCGTTAATTATATTAGTGCGAAGAACACGCAACACATATTACGACACGCATATTAGGATAATACTTCAAAGTAAACTGCCCTGTTTCAGAGATGTCGAATAATTAAAGATGGCCGAGTGCTTTGATCGTGATTCGAAGAAAAGACGGTCGATTATCAGCCTGAGATGAAACCATTAACGGCGTTCATAAAATCTTCACAGGCGTTTCATTTAATATCAAAGAACCGAATATCATAAGCGGTAAATTATTCAGGTCTAAATCCAAGACGTCTTACCATACGACGTAATTATAACTACGCAATCCTTATTTAAATTTATTTTGAAAGCAAAATGAATGATAAATTTAAGAGATAAAATACAGTAATTGATACCAATCACATGGATATTTTACAGCTGAACTAATTTAATGTACACAATTTAAATGAAATATTGAGGCAAAACTCAATAATTTCATTAAATATAAGGACAAAAATGATTAAATCGATTAAACTTGTCAGTTTAATCGATTTAAGTTTAATCGATTAGTTTTTCGGGTTTCTTTCAATTGAAGTAGTCGAATGACGGAACGTATATTATGAAATCGACTTATGCCTAAATTAATTAGTACATAACCGCATTGATAACGACTACAATTTTAATAGGTATCATCATATAAAATATGTTTGAGATGCCCATGAGAAAGTAACAATCGATATAAATTGTTATTATATATATATATATATATATATATATATATATATATATATATATATATTTATATATAAATATATATATATATATATATATATATTTATATAAAAATATATATATATATATATATATATATATATATATATATATATATATATATATATATGAACAGACATACATACGTATTTGTATGAAGGAGATCACACGTTTGACCGAAGAATACTTCTTATATACAAAAATTTATTGCAACCGGTTCCAACTAGCTCTGATTAACGGCTTTCAAGAAATCGGTGCATGGTGTGCCTATTGTGATGACAACGATAAAAAAAATTTAGCAATGAGTATTTGATATTGAGTACACGACATATGTATCAAATTTTAAGTGCCTTATTTTTCCAGAAATGAACTGCAGCTTTTGGTAATCTGGAAATGATTGGATAAGTAAATTACTAAATTGAAGATGTTTACATCAGATATCTAGAAAGTACTATAGTATAGAAGGATATTCTATATAAGAAATCTTCAATAAAAACATCTTATTCACGTGTTCTTTCCCTGATTTGTTAAATTCTTGACGTATGATATTCTCTGGAGCTGAGTTAAGATGGTCTCAAAAATCTTCACACATTCTCAATTTTAGCTATAAGCTATTTTAAAACATATTTAATATCGACATGAATTTTGATCTTAGTTCGAAATCCATTTATAATTTTGAGAGGTTTTTCAAATTTAATGGTATTTATTCAACAGCACGGTTTACACTCTGTTCGTTATAGTATGTTTTCTTCAGGATTTTCTTAAATTTCGGTAAACTAAACGAGGCAATTAAAATGCTTTCCTTCACGAGTCTTGTTAATGCTTTTTATAGTCTTTACAGTCTGAATGGTGTTGCCATATTTAATTGAGTCGTCTTCGTCCAGAGTTCCAAGTAAATACTTAAAAAAGCTGTTCCTACTTCATCGAATCATGCTGAGTGTTTAGGCATAAACATCAGCAACGTGCAATATTCGATAGAGCGGATCAGAACATTTTGATACACTATGTATCAAAAACACCTAATGTACCAGCAAAAATACCTTTTTTCTCACAGTAGCACGGAACATACGACAATTGCATGTCACTTCGGTTATCTTTGGTATTAAAGTAACAAATAATAAAAAAATTATAATCTATATCTAAACGGGACAAACAGATTTTATAATTCTTCTTATTTTTTTTTTTTGAATAATTCTGAAACCTTAATAAACCATCTTTACGGGATTATGTTACATATTTAACTCATAAATAGGAACAAATAAACTAAAATTTTATTAAATATTTTTATACATTTCAAACGGCTGTAAATAAATTGCGAGATTGAGAGGTCAATTCATATTTTCGGAACGAGTTTTGATGTGACAATTTCCACTCAAAATTAGTGTTCCAACACTAAATTGTTTTTTTTTTGAAAATCACAGCAATATAAATATGTTCCTTTTACGCAATTAACTAAGAAAAATCTTACGCCACAAGTGAAAGGATATATATTTAGAGAATATCATGTATCATGTGGGAATTTTCATTTCTTTCCGTCCATGAAGTTCAATATCGTATCCTCGGTGAACCTTTCCTCGCACTAAAATACACATTTACTCAACGGGCTGGTAAACATGGATTTCTGATGAGTTTCATGCGGCTACTGGTGACACTGATGAGCTTGCTTTGACCGTCAATAGTACTGAAGTCTGTCGTTTTCGTTAAGTGTAAAATAAAGTTTCAATTATGAATAGGGTGTTATCTCAGTCACTTCCCATTTCATATATTAAGAGCCATTATTTCATATATTGTATTTTATCTCAAAAACATATAGTTTTATATTAATATTATCTAGCATTGTTCAGATGTAACTCATTGTCAAATAGTTTTTATAATAACAATTTATCATATATTGGCCTTTCTTTACATGTTTTCAACCAGATCTATTTTTTACCATTTAGTTATTTAATATTTGTTACAACATTAAGACAAAAATAAATCTATTAAATGGAAAGTTAATAAATTTCCTAAAATGTATTTTAACCAAAGCTTAATTCTTTGTTTCGGTGCAAAAATAAAACATATTTGTTTGCACATAAAATTAATATATAATAATAATAATAATAGACAATTTTTGTTTCTTAAATGCATCGCATGAATTTCTTATTAAATATCAATTATGAGAGCAATAAAGCAAATTCATTGACTATGTTGACATCCGCATGTTTAAATATGAGTTTTTTTTTACAAATATTACCTGTTATAATAGCAATCCGTAGCGGAATTAATAAATAATCATTTGGAAGTAATAAGCCAGATGAATAACAAATGAATATTTGTATCGTATAAGTAAATACGATGGTATTTAATAATTTTGAAAAATTATTGCCTTTTTTCGCCTTTTTAGATTTATTTCCAGTCATAGAGCTACGAACCCTTCTAATATTGACAAACTAAAGAGACTTCCATAATGGCCATCAAAAATTATACTTGTTATCAAGATAAAATATTCAAAACAGAGATAATCCTTTTATCAGTTTTTCTCTCATCTATGTACGTACAAATTGAACGATCGAGAGTGAAACAGAGGATTAACTTTTCCATTCTCCCTAACTTCTTCTTCATCTGAGCTACCACTGTGGTAGTCAAATAAATATTGTCCACTATGCGCCAGCGGTACGATTTTATTTCTGTCTTTTCAATTATTATCTAATTACGGAAAAGGCATAAAAGTGATAATATGAAAAAGAGCATTTTCTAAGTTGTATGAAAACCGGAACTTATTTTAAATTCCTGGAGACTTACCGGTACACTTATTATTATAAATTATTGAAATATATTTCATATTGTAAAACACAAATACAAACATCATTATACTTTATAAAATATATTTTAGATTATTTAGTTTAAAATAAAATATACAACAAAAATCGCAGTATATTAGATTCGTTTCTCCATAGAAATTTGTTGGTACACATGGGCGAAATAAAAGTTTTTAAAACATGCTTGTTATGTGATTTTGTTTTTCGAAATGGTTATTTAATTTTAATTCAGTTTCAACACGCAAACAAAGTCGATCATGCGACTTTCGTTTTAATATTTTTATTGAGATATATTGCACACAGTAATGCTCTTTGGGTAAATGATTTTAGGTTTTAACAGGGGAAATAAATTTCATGTCTAGTAATCTTCTACCTTGTGTCGCGATTACTTCATGTTAACCGTTGGGGGCTTTTTCGAAACATTGGTAAAGGGATATATCAAATGCTGATGAAATTTATAATTCATCGAGAGCGGCAATAAAATAACAATATAGAACAATTTAAAAGAACATAAAAATAGTGAAATTATTTTAATTATAATTATTTTTACTCATTCCATCCGCACTGTAAGTTTAGTATGCTTAACCTTAGAACTCAATCAAAGTATCATAGAACTCAATCGATTTCATGAGCCACATGAAGCACGAAGAATCTAGGAGTAATACGAACTTCCTCGCTTATCCATTCATTGAAAACATTTACATGTTTACTGGGACGACATTTGCGTACCCGTCAGAATGTTATAAAGAAGATGCGATAAAGAAATTCACGTCTAGAATAAACACACATTTTCCGGATCCTGCGTAAGTTTGTCACAAATTCACTTCGGTTCCTAGGGTATCGCTAGTTTGTCTTACAAATTTACTAAAAAAATAATAAATATCGTGTGTTCCTTTCTTTGTTTCTCTTTATTTCATGCTTAAAATATTTAATAGATTTTGACAATTTTTTTTTACATATACAAAATGCACCAAAGGGTTAATATACTAATAATATGTAATTATGGTATCGTTAGAAAAAACAGAGCAATGGATAGAAAAGCAAATTAAATTATAAAAAATTCATTAAAAAAAGCAAATTAATTAAATTATTTAAATTATAAAGCAAATTAATTAAATTATACCAGAGCTCAGTAAAGTGAATGGGCCGCCAAACTATACAAAACAAATTAAATCATTATTGATGAACATCAAATTCACGGATATTTGTTGTGAAGAATTAAAATTTTTTTCTAAATGAATTCCTCTCTTGGCGAATAAATATATTCAGATACAAAAGTTCCTTTGGCACTAAATACTTATAATTAATAGTTTAATAGCTACATATTTCAAACCAAGCGGAGGATTCTGATTGCTGAGATATTTGCACATATGCATGAGAGGAAAAAAGAGGGAAGTGGGTCTGCTTAGTTTGTCAAGTCGAGCTGGTTTTGTCAAGCGAAACTCTTTATATTTCTAATATAAGAAATGTAAAGCCGTGGGCTAAAGCTAGTTTTAAAAGAGAAGTTTTAATCGGTCTCACCTTTAAATCAGGCATATCTTAAAATTGATTCACGTGTGCATGGACATGGAAGTACTAAGTAAGTTTAATTCTGAAATTCATTTTATGTCAATGTATGGAAACAAAGAATCAGATATGCATTCACATTAAAAAAATGATTTAGTATTCAGACTCCTTTACTAAATTTCTTACAATTAAAATTTATGGAAAATAGTAATATTATTGACTTCAATAGTTGACTTCTTACCGAAGGTTTAATTCTTTTAATGGAACGTGACTGATATTTGTTACTTTACGTAAAACTTTTTAAACCATTTAAAGGTATATTAAAGATAATTGATTTGATTTTAACACACTTTTATTAGGTCAACCTGTTTGTTTGTAAATATGTAATAATGTAAACAAATTTATGAAACCAAATTTCATCCACTTTTAATTGTTGTATCGATATGAAACCTGGCATTTGGGTGTAATTCTAATGACAATACAGTGTTATGGTATGATTGATATATGGTACAATATTATAATGAAATCGGAAGATTGGAGATGATACTAATGAATGCTTACTCGTAAATTAATTGAGTCTGGGTGCATTTGTTTTTTTTTCTATGCAACATATTCATCTGACATGGTAATGAGGATCTATTCATGAAGCCGGAAAGTAAAAAAAGAAACTCCTCGATGATTGCTAGTACAATGGTCGAGTTTGAGTTCATTCATTTTGCTTCTTAAAGTGGTTTTTAAACAGCTTTTTTTAGTTTTTATTAATTTTTTTTGGTGGTACCAGAAATTTCGATCCCAAAATGAAGTGACCAGTGAAATAAGACTCCACTTACTTAGTACTAATGATAATTACATCTACGCGTCAAGTAATAAAGTACTAATGATACCTTTGCACAGAAAAGGGCGTACTAGCCTATTAGCAGAGTGCGAGAAACTCGAAACTCAGTATGCAAAGGAGAGAAACTGTGTCAATGATGCGGGCAAGGATCAATTTCATCTAAAATGATGAAATAAATAACTCTTAGCATCAGCCATCTTACCGAATTGGTTTCATTTTCAATAAGTTGCCTGTGAATTTTTAACTGATACTATGTCACCTATACCAATTGTGGAAAATGAATCTTTTAAGGCTCTTATTAAAGAGTAATTACCTGTTCCACCAAAAATTATATGTTGAAATTGAAGTGAAACATATGAGGCACATTTCATTACATGAGAGAGAAGAAAAATGTAACGTAGAGAGAAAAAGGAAGATAATTATATATTCCGACGTCATGGAAGTAGAGCAAATAGAGTGACGTATATACAACGATACAAAGCCGTTTAATAACCACAGTGTCGCGCATGCGCGCGTTATAGGTGTACTCTTCAGACGCTATATATACACAGCTGAAGTACCACGTATACGTTGTGTTTTTTGTGACGATATGCTGTACAAAAACGTATACTTCAAATTAAAATTCTAAATATGTATGTTGTCTAGTTTTTTATGTTTCTGAAATGATAAAATTTATTGACATTATATCTGAGAAAACACATTAAAAACTGTATGGGAAAATTCAAAAATAAATGTCTGCATTAAAACAAATTATGTGCAAAAAAGTAAGGGTATATAAGTAAGGGTATATGACAGTTAATTTTGGTTTTCTTATGTGATTTAGTTACTACTACATTCGGATTGATAATGTTATGAGTATAAAAATATTTCAGATTAATTTGTTTAACTAATCTTCTACGATTTTTAATACCATATTCTTAGAGTTTAACTGGTACATTCATCTACAATTTCGAAACTCGCGTAAAAGGAAATTATTATTAATTTACAATTTGAATAACCAATGAAACTCCTGCTATTTCTCAATACCTCACCACGTCATATATAACATTGAAAGTTTTACAATATCTGAAATGTAACCAAATACAAAGTTCGTAATTTATTTATTGTTTTTCAAAATATGCATATAATATATTTCATAAGATGCAAATGTACCATGGAGACCATGGTACATTTGCAACTTTTCTTTCGGTGAAACCATGAAAGTAGCAGAGAGCGTACTCTTTTTTCAAACACATCTGGGAAACTTATCTGGGACACATCTGGGAAATTTATTTACAAAATTTATCTTACATGTTCTTATATAAATTGAAAACGCATAAAATGAGTTCGAGGCTGTAGGTCGTATAACTTATAATTTCTACACCCGACGCGGTCAAATATTACGTCATCCGTCTTGTTGAGTGAAACTATTTCCAGTATATTGTACAGACAAATGCTAGTATTCCAGTGATAATTCCTCCTTTATTCTCAGAACAATCGTTACATAACAACCCAAACGATTATATTTTCAAGTGAATCTTCTTTAGGCGTGGTGAGAGTAAAATTTTCAAGGTCGCAACATTTTTCATGCAACGTTTTTATGACGTCAAAATTTAACGAATCTATCGCAAGAAGGGGGCTAGGTAACCACTAAGAAAAATAGATGAATAAGTTGATAATATACGACGAAAAGTACAAGCATGCGCGAAAATAAACAATAATGGCGCTGACGACCACTACCGGCTTTTTTGCACAGTCAAAATTTTACGCGAAAAGAAATAAAAACGGAGCTCATTATTACTAACAGCTGTTTCTTTCGTCGTGTGTGTCAAAAGTAAACTGTTAAAATGTTGTCTATTTATCTATTTATGATTGATTTATTACTAATTTTGTTTAAATTTTTGTGTACTTCATTCATAACAAGACTAATAATATACGTACTTAATTTATTTATAGTTCCATAGTGATCTCGCAAATATATTCGTCGTAAATATAATTTATAATAAGGGCAGTGCATCATGACTTCAGTTGCATTTGGTCGTGTTCTAGTACTGGCACCGTGGATATTTTTAATGAACAATAATCTATATAAATTTATATGAAGATTTTGTTAGATGTTTATATCGATTCGAATTGATATTTTATTAATTCTTTTGAATATAAATTATTAATATCTTCTTACGTGAATTTAGTAAAATCTATTAACTTACGATTAGCATATTCCACCTCTTTCTCTTTCTCTTTCTCTCTGCTTTTTACCATTTACTTTATTTACAAATCAAGGTTTAGATAGCCAAGAAGTTTTACTTCTGTTACGTGACGTTGCACGCGATAAAAAATCGCGTGCAACACATGACAGAAGTGCAACTTCTTTTGTAATCTAAACCATTACAAAGGTAAGTATAACGTGGTAAAACATCACTGACAGCAAGAGAGAACATTCAAAGTGTAAGTCCGTAATTTTTTCTAAATTCACATAAAAAGGTTTTAGTATTATACATTTAGAAAAATTAATAAAATGTCATTACAAATCAAAGTAAATATCTAATATTTAAATAAATTTACAAATAAGGTACTTACAAAATGGTACTTACCAAAAATATGGTACTTACATTATACATATTTAATTAAAAAAAATAGGTATTGTACCTATTTTTTTTATTGTAAGTATTTTTCTATTGTAAGTACGAGAACACTTTTAAATGCCGCTTGCGTTATAAATAATATTTATGATTATATATGCCGGTTCATTGCAGATTAATAAAGAAATTAAATACAATGCATACCTAATATGTTGTTATTCTTGTAATGGATGAAGCATATGCAGCATTAGTAATAAATCTAACATAAATATATAAATAAATCGACGAAATTTTGATAGTCTTCTTTTGACCATGTAACCTAAATAACAAAACGTATGCATGATAACTCAGCTGTTCGTAGGTAGTGTATGAGGAGTATACTTATAACGAATGCATGTGCGACACTATCTTATTCAATCGCTTTGTATCGTTGTGTATACATCGCTCTCTTTTGCTCCATTTTCATGACGTCGGATTATATAGCTCTCATTCTCTTCCTCTCCACGTCATATCTTTCTTCTCTCTCGTGTAACGAAATTGGCCTATACGTGATGCGACCTTAAAATTTTACTCTTAATTCTCGTCCACTTTTCGATTATCGAATCGCCGCCTAAGAAGTTTTACTTCACAGAAAGGACATGCTGACCTATTAGCGGAGTATGACAAACGCAAAATTCAATAAGCAAAGAAGATGAACTAGGTTAGTGATGCGGGTAAGGGCGGCCAATTTTACCTAAAATGATGAAATATACAACTCTTTCAGACATTTTCATGAATTCAGTTAAAGTTACTTATGAATTTTTTAGCGGATATTGTGCCAGCTATATGAATTGTCGCAAATGAGTCTTTCAAGGCAATAAAAGCCTACAAAAAAAAATGTAAATATATATATGTATATATATATATATATATATATAGCGAAAAACATGTGACAATAACATTTCATGACAATACACGGAATATGTAGATAGTACAAAAAAGCTATAAAAAAGATCGATTTTGCGAGCAGCAGTGCTGATACTTTGTTGTCATCCAAAAGAAGCTTTCTAGATGTAACAGCTTACTGAATTAATTTTGAAACATTTAAATTAAAAAGTGTAACCTCTGGCTTGCAGGGTGTTTAGAGCAACACATACTTATGATAAACTAGCTGAGCTGCTTGTGAACATTCATTTTAAATTTTATTTAAAGCCGACAAAAATTTTAGACTATTGCTGAAAATGGATCTAATATTTTTAAAACTTTTAAAATATTTGTGGATAGGATTCAGATACTTTCTCTATCTGAACCTTTTTTCAACTAAAAGAAGTTGAGTTTATATTCAAAATATTGCGTTAACACTAAAAGAATATCCGGAGATATCTCAAGACTTTGAAGGACGGCAACTACTTAATCATGAAAGGTGCGCCACATACACGTTACATTTTATAACTTCAAGTGACATGAATAATGCGAAATATCAAAGTAATTCATACAAAAAAATTAATGGTGCAGTCATTTCAAAATAACAAGTAGTTTTAAAACTGTGTTCAAGGTATATTAAAGCTTGTGAAACCTATTTAGAATCAATTAAAAAGTCCCCCACATCCTCACGTCCAACACGATGGACTTCATACCATGATTCTTTTCAAAATCTACTCGCAGTGCAGAAGATCCTAAATGAAACTTTTATGGAAATTTTGATTAGCAGCTTTTAAAGAAATAGGAAGCCATTTTCTTAATAAATATATGACTTATTTAAAACCTATTGCTGAAAGCATCACGAGTTTAGAATTAGACAAAGATACCCTCTATGGATGTCTTCTGTCAGAACTAATGACAACGCAAAGAATTCTAAATAGTTTGCGAATGGGTAACTACATATTGTGGTGCGGTTATTAAAGAAAGCGTTAGTAGGCCTTTTGAAGGATTCTATGAATTAGAGGAAACGAAATCAAAAGATACGATAATAGCATCCATATATTGTCCTATTTTCACTATGAAATGGGTACCGAAGACTAGTAGAGAGTACATAGAAGAATTGTATATTTCAGAAGGGCGGAAGATAAAATAAGAACAGAAGCACGAAAGGAGCTCGCAACGTTCTGAAAAAGAAAAGAAAACATTAAATCTTATTAAGTGTTTAGGGAGGAATCTGATTATTCTGTAGTAAGTGATAATGCTAATACTACAATAGATCTGGAAATACTAAAGTATTTAAAATTTAATGAGAGTAGAGATTCCTTGAATAGATAATCGACAAAAAAAATTCCTTAAATATAGTAGTTGTTTAGCAAGTTCTGCTCTTGTTGAACGACTTTTTTCCTTTTAAGTAAATTTGAGGGATACCTATGCTACCATCACATTATTCACAAAGTTTTACGCGTGCGCGCCACGGTTATAAAATTATCAGCACTTCAATTCCAATCGAATATAGTCAATTATTTTTCGTTTGCAAGAAGATGAAGCGCTAACATTTTTCATTGATATTTAAGAATTCTCCCATTAATAAGAAAATTTCTATCACCCAACAATTAACGGGAACAATTGAATTTTATGACCATTCTCTGGCTTTTCAGTGGGCATAATTGTTTTTATTAAATTTCCTCTGTGTGTAACATCGCAGAGTTAAAATATATTTTTATTTTTGAGTAGAAATAAAAAAACCATTAGCTAAAATAAATTGAAAGAATTTTTTTGTCTTTTTAAAATTTTCTTGTTGTTTTACTTCATATTATAAATTATTATATGACTGAATTCTTTTTTCATTCGCAGTTTAAAAGTAAATATTAATTTTAACTTGCAACAGCAAAAAGAAAGATGGAATCATATATTAGTTTTCTATGAATGTTTCTAACGAATTGCCTTAATTTCGTTGGAAACATGTTTAGAAGGGCACATGTATGATTCTTTCTTGTGTTATATATATATATATATATACATACATACATATATATATTTTAATAAACAAATAATTATTAATATACCCAAATTTTACTAGTAACAGGCGTAACACAAATATCACAACCACGTTTATGAATGTAACTTTATTTTACACTTAACGAAATCGATAGAACTCGGTTAATGCCGACTCTCAGGTCAAGCTCATCAATATGGTTAGAAGTCGCATAAAATTTAACGTAGAGTCTCATTTACCGGTTGTATAAATGAATATTTTTATCCAGAGCCCTGTACAAAAAGGGTGGACCAAGGATGGAACAGTCCTAATAAGAAATACATTAAAATCTCCAAATGCTGCAAGATTATATCTAAGATAAATACACTTACTTGTGGCGAAAAATTTTGCTTACTTACTGGCGTAAAGGGAATTTTCTGATCGTCCTTTTGAAGGAATAAAATGTGTTGTTCTAAAATTTTAATAGAAATTTTCATATAAAAATTCATGTTGAAAATACAAAGCTACTCTTGGTCTTGCAATTTATTCACAGATCTTTGAAAGGTATAAAAATATTTGCATAATATTTAGTTTATCAGATCTTAGTTATAAGTAAAATAAGAAAAAAATTATATTTAGAAACGATTCGGTGATAAATATAAATCTGTAAAAGTGGCTTACTAAGGTATTAAGATTGTTCGACAGTAAAATATTAAAAAAAATAAATTGCAAATCAAAAACGATGACAAATTTGGTTCTCTTCTCACACACGGAATATTATATTATTATTAAAGAAAATCTAAAATTAATTCATTTTAGGTTACGTTTTTTATATGTATAATTTTAGTAAAACATAATCACAGTAACATATGCGATCAACTTATCCCTTGTTTATGGGGAGTAATACTTATAAGAATATAAACTAGGATTTAATGGTAACAGAGTTTAATAGTAAATAGCTGGTTAGTTTAAAATGGCTAGCTTGGTTCAGTGCCGTGTTACTGTCAGATAAAATATGTCTTAGCTATTACATTGAATATGGTTTATACATAAATACATAACTTGATGCTACACAATCGACCAATCATCAATTTTTCAGCCTACCTACCGGACATTAAAACTTCACACCTATTCAAAATCCTCATAAATCTGCTCCAGAGAATACCAGAAGTCTAGTATATAGCAAGTAAGAAGAAGAATACTTGATTCTAACGTATTCAAAATCTTGTTTCTATATTAATTCGCGACAGCTCATTGACTGCGAGATCATATACATCAACGGGTTACTTCCAGAAAAGTTATAAATTTAAACGTAGAAATGTCATACATACGGAGCATTTAGACTGTTTATTGTTACAAAATCCACCAAAATTAATTTCAAGCTGGTGGATTAATGCATAACATTGGCTTATATACTCGTATCATATTTTTGAGTGACGAAAAAAATACGTTGGGTTGATTAAAATACGACTAATAAAATTTGAGTATTACCAGAGCTTTAACAAGCGCGTAAATATGTATTTTCGTCAGTGAAAAACAGCAAAAGAAATGTATCAGACCCGGGACAATACCGCTCTTGTTTATCATTCCTTCCTCCAGTAGGACATCCTCTTTGAAATATTTGTTTTTTCTTTCATTTTACCGCAAAGAGATTAAAGTTAAGTAAAGAATATATTTTTATAAAACCTTTCTTCATTAATTTACCAGAAATATAAAAGTAAATATTTAATATATTTGAAAAGCGCCGCCGCTGTCCACAATTTTTCTTGCGAATGAAAGGAAACAGATTTTTTTTTATTCTAACTATTTCAATTATTATTTTTGGTTCGAGAAATTGTAATACTATTAGTAATAACCAGTTGTTCTTTAGACATTTAATCCTCTAAACCTGTTACTTTAATTAATTTTTTTTCGATTCTCATTTTTCAGTCTTTCTTTTTACATTTTCGTGTCATATATCATTGGTATAAAAAATTAAAAGAATCTTATATTAAACCATAATTGTATTCTTAATCGATTAGTAGAACCGACAATTGTGTTCATACGTAAATACTGTTATGGGTATTGAAATATATATTAATTAATTAAAGCAAATTGAGTGAAATGTCATTATAGTAACGTCAATAAAAAGTGCTTAACAAAAAGGGCACGCCCGATCTGTTATAATTAAATACGACAGAATTATTAAACGATCAAGCGTGAATAATAACTATGCAAAATAGTTTCTATGAAATTTATTATCTAAATTGGCCTTGAAATGAAACCCACGAGTAAAATTCTATTTGATACTTAATATTTCATAAAGGAGTTATCTAGCAATCGTAATAAAATATGCAGAACAGGTTTCATTGGTTAAAATTTATATTAATTTGATATGTTATTTATGAATTTGTGTAATGAAATTTATTCTAAAAGTAACCCAGTTAATTTTCATAAAAAACTCTTTATTGTTCTTCTCTAAGTCTAGTATTAAAAAGGAATCTCGTATTTACAAAAATATAAGACCTCTCTAATCGTAACTCTTAACACTTAAGAAGTAGTTAGTTGTATGTCTTAGAAAGACCTACCTCTTTGAAAATACAAAGAGGTAGGTCTTTCTAAGACATACATTTTAAAAATCCTTGTCAAATTTCACGTGTCGCGCGTCTTTTTATATATGTACTTAAAAATTAAAGAGATTTAAAGTAATCAATTAAAAAATTCCTGAATACGTGGATGGCGACTTGTCTAAGTTAGAATTAGAAAATAAAATTACTTCTTAGAAATAGAAGAACTTCTGTAACGTTTTATGAGACAGAGAAAATAAGTGAATATGAGTCAGTGAGCCGTTTTATGATGCGCTGTGAAATGTCCTTGATGCATAGATATTTTTTTTTCGTTATAATTGGGGGTAATGTGTAGCTTGAGGGATGATAAATAAAATACAGGAAGAAACGGAGCATTTTTTAATATTTGTCATAACTGTCTTCAGTATATATAGGGTTTTTTCTTTTCTTCACGGTTTAGTTATACGTGCAGACTATCAGTTTAATTATTTTGTTTTAACACACCTATGGCTATGTGCTTAAGTCCATGCGTGCGTGCGTGAATGCGTGTGCACATGTATGTGATTGTGCGTTTGCGTGCGGATGTGTGTGTGTGTTCATTACAGAATTGCGCAGCCTAATATTTCAATAAAAATGGTTCCAAAAAGCAACCCATAACAATAGAATAAAAATGTAAATGGCTTTTGAACACTTTGAAACTTTTTAGAGATTAAAATGTGGCCTGTAATATATTTATTAATTTTTTAAATTTTATTTCGAAATTATGTCCGGCATGCTTTAATTCCCTTCAATTACGGCAGTAATAAAATATACACTTGTCCATTTAGATGCTACAAGCCAGACGAAAAATCGAAGCTTCATTTGAATGTCATAAATAATGTTTATATAAAATCTTAAAAATGAAAAAACTAAACTGCATTCTTCTTTTATGTTTATATCGTAATAAATATGAACCTATGCCACGGTCGGATATTTATTTAACCGTTTCAAAATTTTTTTGAACAGAACTCAAGAACCATTTTTTATTAATACTGCAACAATTTAAATTGACTTACACACAAACATAAAATTCTGATAAAAATATTACTTTAATAGAACTATTTCATATGTATATACAATTCTAAAAACAGAATAATTATGAGAACACAAGGTAAATGAAATTAATATTAAAATTCATATTTATAAAAATGATAAAACTATATTCAGCTTGGAATCTATCTTTCATAGTCTTAGAGCTCTATCCTTCATATTTGTATTTTAAATTGCCGACTGATTTTACAAATATTCCCATAGCCGAATCTGTATTAAATACTTCGACAAATACTATGCAACAGTTCCGAATGTTACATTACCCGATGCTTCAAGTTATTAGCTTCCTCGCATCCGACAAGACACTAATTCTAGTCTTCGTGTATCTGCTATTCCTCAGAAATCACCGTACAAGTTGGTTGCCACGCAGGAGCTCTTACCAAACTTAGACTAACCCACAACTACTTCAAGTCCGATTCTATCATCTATATCAATAGGGCCTTCTACTAGCAAAACACCAATATTTAATTTTGATGCAATATTGGATATTTTGCTCGTTTTCCAGACGCTTCTGAAAAAAGTTAAACCTCGATAATATAAGTCTGAGAAAAGTAAAATGTTGACTTCTTATCCGTACTAATTTGATTTGAGAAAGAAAACGAAGTGGACTTGTTATATTCTATTTAACAAAGACATATAAATGTATATTGCAGACAACAAGGTTACACTTGCCTATCTACCACTACTTTCTGATATACTACTTTAAAAAAACACAATTCTGTCTCTGCAGTCTTTTTGAGTGTTCGAAGACTTAACTTTCCTGGACAGATCTTGACGTAGTTGGTTGGTAAGCTGTTTGTGCTATAATTCATTTCATTAATTTTTCTGCAATTAGTATATTAAATACACTGAGAATAGAAAAAATGGAGAAAACTCTACAAGTTATTTTTATTGAGACATCCAATATCATTATACAGGACTAGAGGCTTCTTTATCCTTTAACACTAAAGTTGTAATAATAATTGAGAAAACTCCTTAATTTTTATGTCCTTTCAATTACTACTGACATACGGTAATAGTCATAGTGACTGCGAGAAATTTATTTAGTACAACATAAACAATGAACATGAATATGAACCTACACAACATTACATGTCACATAAAAATACCATTTATCTAGACGCTGCTTATCTAATTAAGACTAGATAGACTTGGGATAGTTTATAATCTATATAAGGCTAACTTTTGTCTGCGGCTGAGTATAGATTTTTATTTAGTCATCGAAAGTTAATACAGGTTTGCAGGAATATAGACTGATTTAGCGTGACGCCCTCTATTGGCTTGTTGTAGTTTTCAGTTTCCATTATTGATTAAGAAGCAGTAAGTATAATTATGGAAGAATTATATATTTACTTAATTTATGTACCATATAATTTATATATTTACTTAATTTATGTACCGTGTTTGTACAAAGTTCAATTAAATTCTGTTCAGCCGTTAAAGGGTAATTGAACAACAAATATGAGAAAAATCGGAGATATATAAACAACAAGCATGCCAAGCTACCAATCAATATAACAATGTTTGAGTATATATGTATATATATATATATATATATATATAACATCGATGCATATTTGGTGGTGCATTTAACTATAATGACATTTGGATCAAAATCTGAGACTGATTTAAAGGTGGCAAACTATTTTGGCTTCCGCAGCTTAATCAGTAGGAATATTAGAACAACCGTTATAACATCGTACAAATTAAATCTAACTTTAAAATTATTGACCTTACTAAGCTCTTTCTAAAAACGTAAGATCTATGAAAATTGTTAACGGTAGGTCAAAGTGCGTTTTTACGCACTAAGACTAGTCGATGTAAATGAACCATTAATGGATTATTTGGAAATAAAGACAGCTATTGTTTTAATTATAGTATAATAGGGAGGTAAAAATTTTTCGTTCGCATGGCTTTCAGCGACTTAAAAGTATATCCATGCATGACGATGCAAAAAATAAATTTTCGTAAACCTAAAAATATTATTCTTCAATTTAAAATCGGAATTATTCAGTTTCCCAAAGTGAAATAATTCCTTATGCGCGAACACAAACAACGCTTACGGAGCGTTCATCCGGCGTCGGTTTGAAAATTGTGTGTGTGGTATGTCAAAATGAATTTAACAAGATAAATTAGAATTTCATGATTACTCTCTACTTCCCGGTACCTATTGTTTTCAATTAGTTTTTAGTAGACTGCCACGAGTTGGAAATCAGTCTGAGTAAAGTGCAAAAAATTATACATAAACATTTAGGTGTTAAGTTTTGCACTAATTGAATATCCTATGATTAGACCAAATCTCAAAAAAGTTTTTGTTTTGATTCGCGTCCAGAAATATTTGAAAAATTCAACGAAGTTTACTTATATATATTCAACTTTGTTTTAGGGGATGAAAGCTAGATATTATATTATGAACCCAAAACTAAGGAACAGTAGGCGCAGTGAGTATCTCCTTCTTAAGTGTTGCCTAGAAAGATGACAAAATGATTATGTGCTGGACAAAGGTGATCACCTTATATTTTTAATGGACGAGTTATTATGCAATTATGTTCTGGAATTTGCGGACTACCTAGTACCCTTGTTTGCTTGTTCTATAAAAATTCATAATTTAAAAGCCATCCTTCCCCCTTCTCCTTATATTATAATTCTTCTCCATCATGACAACGCCTCTGCATACACAATGAGACGAATGTCGGAATATTTAATTATGTAGGTGGTAGAAATTATCCTTCGCCATGCAGCCCTGGCCACGCACCATGTGATTTATGTTTACTTTAAGACTAAAATATAAATTAAGAGTAGGCTGAAGAAGTGGCGTTTGGCTTAGGAAAGATCGTGGTAGGGACGTCCAAGAAGAGTACGCTGACTATTCTGTCAGCGGTTTCATCGAATAAAAAATACACAGAGCTACGCGGAGACTGCTTTGAAAATGGAAAAATAAATAACAAACTGGTTATTCGGTTCCTTGTTTGAGATTGTAAAAACGTTCAATGTAACATTTCGTAAAATAAACTTTTTAAAAATCATCTGACAGTCCTCATATCCCAAAAATTACTTAGGTACGTTTCCATCCAATCGAAAATATAAAGGGCGAAGAACGACAGTTCTTCGACTTTCCATGATAAAACAAAATAATTATTGGAAAAAATTTAATAAAACGTTTACTCCCGAGATCGCTTCTAATTAAATCCCAGGAATCATTTTCGTGACTGTATCCAAAATAGTGCCTTCAATTTGTAGAACGTGGGCGAAATGAAACGTCGAAATGAATTTGGAACTCGGTGATTATGCTTATAAAAGACATCGGCTGATTAGATTGTTCATTGTCATAATTTATAATCTAAATTACGGGAAATTGTGACCAGAAGCCATAAATTTACTACTTATGGAGACGAATGAAATACAAATCAATACGAAAAAATGATTAACGTTTTAGAGACGAAAGTAAAAATACTACGTTAAAAAACACACATTTTAATCATTTATTCATGAATTTTACCTAACGAATCCATTAACTAGTGATTTGGGTCCTCATCACCATATCTTATGCTATTACTTTATATCAATGGAGTTATACAGGCTCTTTGAACGCTTTGTCTTTGCTTTGATCCATATTACTTAGCTAACCACGGTTCGAACATATCTTATTCCATCTGATCTCTGATTTCTGATCTCGATTTGCTAAATGCATTAACCCAAGTAAAATCCAGAACCCTATACGATATTGATGTTTTTGTAAATTGCAATCAGCTTTAAATCGATAGAGTATGTAACTGAAAAATTGATTTGTTAATTAAGGACTGCTTGTCTTGGGTAGCTCCAGATGTGATATGTATGCGCGTTTCTTCTTTCTGTGGCCAAACATTGGACAATTAATAGTCGAGGCACCTGATAGTATTTAAAACTCTTTAACTCGTGTATCACCAAAAAAAGTTTTGTTATAAAAGTTGTTAAGTGTAATTCAGATGAATACATCAAGTTTATTATCTATGTGCTAAATTATATACTTGCATTTAAATATAAAATAATGTAATATTGATCTAAAAGTAAATATAGTTTCTCTTCGTTCAACACATAGCCATTTAAAATTAAGTAAGCTCTTTAAAGTTCTTTTAGTGTTTTCAAATATGGAGTCCGTGAATCATCTTACCGCTTATTTTATTTTCAAAGCTTTAAGTGACATAAAATTTTAAACCAATGCATTTTAATACAGCAGTAATAAAAAAATATGATAAAGGAGGTCTCCTTTATCATATTTTTTTAGTCTAAATTAAAAAAGTCCATACAGAAATTAAATAGAAATACAAAAGTATAAAGGAAATCGGGATACGCGTTTTCACTTCCAAAGCACGAGTATATACAACAAGCACACAACTTAAATGTCTTTAAAGATCAATTTTAGTTATTTTATTTAAAATAAAGAGAAATTTAAAAAGGAAATCACACATTTTAAAATTCTAAAGAGTCTCTATATTTTATGAAAAAGGATGATAATTATATATTTACATGTTCAAAAAATATTCTTCCAAACACAGTGGTTATATGATCACAATAATAATTGTTTAACATAAGTTGTTATTAATCAAATATAGAAAATTGCGACATTTAGGATGTAATGTAAAATGAGAATGAAGATTATTTGTAACAAAAAAAATACTACAAAAATTATTGAAATATTTTTTCATTTTTGAGTTCCATACAACAAACATACCTCCTTAAGGAAGTTTCAATCATAAGGAATATAAAAAGAAATATCTGGAGGCCGACGATGTTTTTCCGTTTAAAAAAATTTCCTTTTTCTTTAAACTTCGGTAATTACAAATTGTAAGTTAAATTTCAACGAGAATAATTTAGTCAACGTCAATGAACCATTTTGACGGAGGAAGCTGTAATAGCTAATTAAACTTTGTTTGATTGCAAAATTAATGCCTTGCAAGACTGTTTAAAAACATGTTCTTTCTTTAATAAATGAGAAATGTAAAGTTTGTTCTCTTATCCTGAGGTGGAGTTGAATGATGAAATAAAAATGTTGACGAAATTAAATTTCATGAAAATCGCATGTATGAGAAGAGAGGGTTCTGTTTTATGTCTGTTTTGAAAACATTTTTTTTGGGAAAATAAATTAATATATTACTTCTTTACCAATTATGGAAGAATTCAACCAAGCAAATTGTTTGCATAAGCTTTGAGAACTTGACTGTAATAACTTTAGCATTGAAGGCAGTTTTCTTCATTGTATCGGTACATACTTTACCAATGCATCTTTTTGGTTTGAAAATTAGTGATTTGCTTTTTCTACTTTGTTCGATTTATAGAATTTCTTTGGGAAAATCTCCCTATATAACTATTCTATAAAACCTTGAAAAAAATTTCACTTATTACAGTTTCGTAATCTAAACATTTCTACGCGGTATCAGATAATGATGCTTTTATATGTTTTTGCAAATATCAATAACATAGTAATTAAATGGTCATATTTATACTTTCATATGTATAAAATAGATTTTCACAATTATAAATATTATGAATAGTAATGTCATATGGGAAAAAACCATAGAGATTCGTGTCTTTTAATGAAACAAACTGAGTGCATTCTTATTTTTCGCACTGGAAAAAGTGTCATATAATATAAAAAAAATTGATATTTGAAAATATTAAAATTAATAGTTTTATATTAATATTCTTGCATTAAAAATCAAACTTGTCTCCACTTGATATTTTTTATTAGAAAATAAAAGTAGATAAGAAAGGAAAATTAACTAACAAATATTCGATGGAAACCTCACCATCAAAGTAACACGATATATTGCGGCAGAAATCTTTTTTCTTCCTTTTCTTCTTTAACCGTATTCGTCCATTCCTCAACGTAGATCTGTTCTTTGACTTTTCATACTCGTCAATCTTGAGGGAGCTACATCCAAGTTACTCGCGCTATTATTTGATGTCAATCTACCTGAAAAGCACCATACCCTTCGCCAAAAGGCTCTTGGTTTATGCGCCAAACCCACTTAAAAATTAGCTGTTTTTAGTAATAAACGAGGGTATAAAAAAGATTTTATAGACTCTTTTATACTCCTTTTTATAGTAGATTACACTATCTATACATAATAAATGATTCAAAACAACATTTTTTTAAAGGAAAATAATTCAAAATTATTGTCATAAAATGAAAATAAAACGTAAGATAATTATGAATAGCTTTTTTATTTTGACCTACTTAGGTAAACAAGTAATTTTATGCTCTGATCATGTCGTATGTGACATGTATTACTGTGTGTAATGGCGACCGTATAGCGGCTGTCATTTGAGTCGTTACTTGTGATAAGAGCGCAAATAATAACTTTGTTTCCTTTTAGTTAATTACATAAATAAAGAGAAACTTGTAAGCAAATTCGTAGTAAAACGTAAACAATATGCATTACATTTTAAAACAAATTTGCTTTTAACACGACAAGTTTTATTTATTTTTCATTCTTTCGATAGCTATTTAGAAATATTATTATATTTAGAAATATAATTGGTACATTACTACGTAATTTCTAACTTACTTTTTAATTAAATAAAAATGATTTTTTTATTTTCTTTCACGTCAATATTACACGTTTGAATACTAACTCGTTCAGATAAATAAGGAAAATTTGCAATAGAGCATTATTGTGCAAATCTGTAAAGTGACAGAACGTGTATGTACCAAAAAAAGAAAGAATATATACCACTAGTATCAAATTCACATTGTTGTATTTTATATGAAATGAAATAATAATTTATAATTTTTATATTAGCCACAAAAAATGATAAAACAAGTTTTTTATATGATGTGAAGCTATTCAATTGTGTGTGAAGACAAGCAATTTATTTACTCTATGTGTTGAATATTGCATAAAATTGTAGCTACTTTTTTTAAAAAATATCCAGAAACTTTTACGTGGCATCTACATAAACATATAGAAAGTTACAAATTTCAGAAATGGTCAATTTATTCTTTACAATGTATTATTTCCGAGCTCATTTTTTTAATATAATAATTTTTTAGATTTTCTTACCTTTGCTAATTAATTTTATGTATCGGCTTCATTGTTACAATGTGTAACAAAAGAATGTCCGTTGAACATTCTTTTTTACACATTGTTATATGTTACGAAATGCTTCTTTATGGTTGACCTATTTATATATATATCACAAATTACTAATGCTTTTAAATTTCTTCATCGGTATTACCATAAAGTAATATCATTTACGATTTAAATGACTTTTGAAACTAAGACACTGTATACATTAATTATTACCCAAGCGATTAATTTTTAAATATATACTTTGAATCCAATTATATATTTAAATAGTCAATCGTGAAAGGAACCACTTGTTTACCTTTTTATAATATGCATGACATTAAAGTTGAAATTAATATCAAATCCTTAGGTCTACGGTCCCTTAGAGCTGTAAAAATCAAGCTTCTACGTCAATGCGGCTATTCGTACAGCATGCTTGACACTCTTAAATAAATACAAACCTATAGGATACTTCCCGTTATCTAATTATGAAATTTGGAAAGAAAAAATCCGAAAATCGTTAATTTATAGTTATCAAATAAAAAAATTTTTTTTAAATGTGCACCTGTAAAAGACACAGTAGACAATATAATTTTGTTCTAAAAAATTAAAACTTTGTAAATAGTTTAATAGGAATATTATGTACCACTAAATGTTTATAAATGTTCCAATGTGTACAGAGCCCTCGTAGTGCGAGTTCCATTCGTGCTTAACAGGTTTTTTGTTAATAACTATTACAAATGATGAGAACGATTTTTACCATATTCACAGAATTTATTACGGACGAAAATATTAGTTTTACTCTGATGTTTTGCTTACATGAACAACTTTTCCATTCGGGAACCGCTTATTTACAATTTTCATGTTATTACTACACCTTTGTAATCACAAAAACACATAAAAAATATCAAATTCGGCCACGAGTAAATTTTTACGCGGGTGAAGTCGGAGGTATCTAGCAAGTAGATAATGAAGGTATTATTCTTTTTAGATGTAACCAAACTTTTTGCCTCATTTATCAATACAGATACAGATATGAAGATGATCGCGTTCTCATATGCACTAATGCAGGCTATGTTGGCAATAGCAGACGATGCCTATGTTGGCACATTTAATGCAAATTGATTTATTTTGACTTCTTTACTTAAATCATGCCCACACAGGCGTTGTTCTGGAGTCGTAATAGTTTTTTATCATCTTAACTAATAATATATTAGGACGTCTCTGCAGGATGATTAAATAAGTTGTATAATGTTTAATTTTAGAATAATATTGTTATGAGTGCAGATATTAGGAATTAATTATTTCGCAAGAGTATATTTATATAACAGACAAAACTCATCTACACATAATGAAATAAGCGTAATATGGTTCGAAGAAAAATTCTGATTTCGCCTCTTATAGCTGACCGGTATCAATTTGTTTATTTAGATATTTTTTTTTGTAAATTCGTGATATTGCTCAATTATTTCAAACAAAATTAGGTTCTTAAAATATATGTAGACTTATTATACAATTAAATATTTGTTATTCTTATCATACAAATAAATTAAATATTTTCACTGCCATTATTTTCATGGGTAAAACTGGTTCTTATTGCCAGAATACAGGACTCAGGAGTTTAGGACTTATCATTTCGATACAAAAGAAACAAATTAAATCTATAATCAAACATATTATTTGCTTTCATCGCTATTAATTTGCACGATCGCTTTCCAAACTTCTAATCATTTAGTTTGGATTTTGTAAATCAGCAATTTAAATCAGCAATTTTATAATTTTAAAATTTAAAAGCAGAAATCTTATAGGATGAATTAAAATAAAGACTAGGAAAATAGTAAATTTTTCGTCATTACCCGTACAACTAGGTTAATGAATTTTTCATTAGTGATGTGGACGAAAAGATCACTAACTTTATAAATTGCTCATAAAATCTCATTAACAATTTAAAGTTTCATATCGCCTCTATAACAAAATATTTTCAACCGACAAGGAAATAGCTTGTTTCTTAAATTTCAATACGTATTTATCAATAGTTTTGCCCAGTCTATATATCTAAGCAATATATAGGAGCAGCCATAATTCGTAATCGATCATTCTTCAACAGCTTATTCTCATTAGGGATGATTTAATTATGTCTACATTAATGAAAAACTAAATCTAAAATGACTTTGAAAGTTGATATATATAAGTTGTAATGATTTTTACAGATTCTAGAAGCCATATTTCTCCGCATTAGAAGTAAATTTATCACAAAAATATCTAAAGTTCAAGCTTAGGTTTTTGGGTCAATTTTTTCCAAACCGAATGTGCCGATTGAAAAGTGGATTTTGTAATAACTAAAATATCTCTTCCTCCTATAATGACTCTTTTTCATTATTATATTGTTTTTTTTGCGATCAACAATATAATCAAAAAACGTTTTTGAAATTTACCTTTTCAACTTTCACTTGGCATTGACTTTTTTTTGAATAACCATCATTTAATGGTTACTGGTAAAAAATTATTACATCTTACCTCGTCTTTCATTTTCAAACGTCCTCTAACTTTACTGAAAAATAACGTGCAATTAATTTCTTTCTTGCTTTTTTAATTAACAAATAATTACCTATATGCTAGACAAACAATATTTTTACATTCATCGTATTTACTATTAACCTGCACTAAACGTCACGTCAAATTAAACCTCACGTAATATTGATAGACGAAAAAATATTTTATTTTAATTGGTGAAGTATTTATTTAAAAAAATTAAATAATATACTAGACCCAAATTAGTAAATGCTTTTGCAAGTTTTATCTTTATATTAGTTAAGTGAAATGTCCCTTTATGTGTATGAAGTACAAACTTTTTTTTTTGAATTAAGTATTTAAAAGTTCAGAGATTCCAATACAATTTACTGTAACCTGCATCCACTTCTCTTGTTCATTTCTCAAGTTCAAATCTAAAAACAAATTGGACATCTTAAAACATAACGTTTTAAATTCTTCCTTCTTTTCCAAAAAAGTTGACCGACCTGTAAATTGTTTAAAGTGACATAATTATTCTTGAGGCTACCGCCTGCTGCTCAGTATAAGACGAGAAGCGAGATTTTTAATTAATCACTAAGTAGACAGGTCATAAAGTAGCAGGAAAAAGGAACTCTGGCAAGGATGCGGGAATTATTATAAAGAAGAGTGTAATTTACTTTGAATATATTTAGTTTCGTTTTCAAATGGCAAAAAATCTCGACTTTTGTGAATTTGGACAAAAAATTATTCTATGACGTATATAATTTTTCAATAATTAAATGTATTGGCCAGTATATCTTTCACAGGTGTAAATACTTTCTGAATTCATTGAGAACTGTTACATATAAAGTCGTCGCTTTAGAGTTTCTGTACACTTAAGTAACTTTCTAATAACGCTGTTTTTTTCACACCTTTCACTTAGCAGTTTGAGAACTTAGGGAGGAATTTTTGTAAAAAATATATTCCGTAACATTCTATTTAAACTAGTTTTGGAATCTTCATAAAGTTTTTATCAAATTTCCTTGGTAATATTTTAGGGTATTAGCTATTGAAATATATGGGAGATAATATAATTTATAATTGTGCTTATTATGAAATCTGTTCATCGAGCAGCTTTTACGAAAAATGCTTGCACCTAATAGACATATGAACGGTATTATGAAAGCATAGATGTTTATATCACAAACTGAATTATACCATCATTTGTTATTTTACGGTTTTTAATTGCCTTATTGGACTATAATTTTCATGAACTCCGACGACAGTGTCTTTCTGGTATACTTCTGGTTAATAATTTAACCATTTTACTAAAAATTTCTAATTCATAACTTGTGTATTTATTTTTTTTTGTTTAATTATTAAAAAAAGTCAGTCTTGCTTAATACATAAAGGTAGTCAATATTTCGTGTAAATTTATGAATTAAGCTTGAAATTAATGACAAATAAAAAAGTTATTACATATCTCTCTTTATTTATAGATGTACTAACACTAATATCTATCATTAGGTGTCCATTCTCATCAAATTAGGAACAATACTTAATAGTAACGTATTTGCTTTTGTATATTCGTACCAGTGAAACTACGGTAATGAAAACAAGGAAAAGTTAGAGTAAGGAGAAATAGTAAAAGTGTGGGGAGAACGATTTTAAATCAAGTATAGTATGTTTATTGAAGTTATTTTTCCAGAATAATAGCTTTTTCTGTAATCGTTTTCAAAATATTGTATTTAACAAGCACAAGTATTTTTGGATATCTTTAAAATAATATGTCGTGTCCCAACATAATTCTTACTATTTAGGTGTTGTACAATTCGTAACGCAAGATATTTTTCAATTCCACCGAAAATATAATGGAAAGATACTTATATTCTTTTTACCTTCACCTTTTAATAGAAATAATTATTTTTCAAATACTTTTTTTCAACATTTTCCCAGCCATACTTACATGTGTATACTTTATCATAAATAGAACCTCGATGTAAAAAATAATTAAAAAATACCATTGGAACAACAAAATATTTAATATTTTTTTTGCGAAATTAAATTTCCATCGCTCAGTATGGTTTGGCTGTGTTGCGCTGTATCGCTTTGATTTGCTGCGCGGCGCCCAACGTTCAGTGTGCTGTGCGATACTTAACTCATGCGTTAATGTTGAAATAGTGAATGTTTAGAATGGATAGAAAGAAAATTTTATTGATTAAAATAGTGTTATTTTGTGCTCGGAAATAGACAGAAGCCGGCTTCCTATATGGATTTAACAGCAAACCATGTAATACATTTAAATATTCATCGACTTAAGTTTAAGAATAAATCTTATTTTCTAAAAACGACCCAGTTTATACTTTCGTATAATTATAGGCATCAATCGTTTCTAACACATACGAGTTATAGTGATTGTTATCTACGTAATTAATTGACAGCCATTACTTATTTAATTAAGTAGAGTTTTGAGTACAGATCTTCCCTCTTCTCCTCCCAAAATTCGATCTATTCCCTTGAGTGGAAGAAAACTATGTCTAGCCAAAACTAAAGAGAGTGATTGTAAGAATTGCATAAAAATATTATAATTAAATAAACCAACGCATTTAAACTAATAACGTCGTCTGATGCCATACTAATGTGCATTAACATATATTTTTAGAGATTTTCTCTAGAGCAGCCGCCCATAAAATTCATTGAAGAGAAATGTTGAAGTCAAATGCAGAATTTTTTCTTACATGGAAGAATTTTTTTAATCCTATTTCTTTTTTCACGTGTCGAACCATCACGTGGTTTTGAATATTTTACCACGGAGGAATTTAAGGGTAGATAAATACGTAGTAGATTAATATGACTTGACTTGAGAGCAAACATCGATTAAAATAATAAACAAAATTACGGTCGATATATATATATATATATATATATATGAGGGCGATCTCAATGTGGCTAATGGCAGACGAGTTAAGGGAATAATACATATTCGTTTATATTTTATTACGTATTGTTATGCATTTTCCTCACTTGTAACTTCAATATTTTATGCCGTATCTTTTGAACAAATAATTTTAAAAAACTTGTTTAATTTTAGAATTATAAACAAACATAAATTACCAATATTTATCAAAATAATTAGTTTAAATGTATTTATATCTTGAGACACAATTTTATATTTATAAAGTTTGTAGTCATTTAAAAGAAAATTTAAAAAGGCATTTGGGCTCAGTTAGTATATTTAAGATTTAGACAGTTCATTTTGCACTCTCTAGCTATCTATGACTGAAGTTTTGTTTGGATATGTAAAGTTATATTTAAATTTAAACAGAAATAAAATATTTAACATGTTCTTTTTAAAATATGAAAATTATATAATTTATTTTATCTATTTCAAAAAGGAGCTAAAGTAAATCATTTAAAACATTTTAAGTTCATTTATTATGAAAATATAATTTATTTATGATACTCCATTATATTCTATAATGGGGTTTATAATTATAATAAAAAGGCACCAGGAAATATTCCTTTTTTCCTGCTGGGCTGGAAGCTGGACTATCTATTTTATCTTCTATCGTAATTGTAAAAGAGATAGAAGCTCTGTTATAACGTAATGTATTATCAGAACTGGTCACTAAAAAATTAAAATAGTGCACTGAATTTTGGATCTTTTGATGGAATTACATGACAAGATTTATTGTCTTGTTTGTTAATTACAGACACAAATTTCTGTCTTAATTGTGTCCATTTATTAATTTTTGTGATGTGACTCAACATGTTAATTATTTTTAATTTCGACTGAACATAGGTTAAAAAACCTCTCCAGCATAAGTAAAACTCGCACTAGATGGATTCCTTACACATTTAGACACTTTGTTCTTGCGCACATAGAATTTCTATTATAATATTATATATAACGTACCACATAATCTAGCTTTCACAGGCATAATATTATGGTGAATATTTAAGAAATATAATATCAATGATAATAGTAAAAAGGTAAGTTTTCTTGCAACATTCCAGTCAGAATGTACGAATTTTACTGTTTTTTTTTATGATTCCAACTAAGTAACTTAGAAAACGAGGAGGTGGAATTGTACATCTTTGCATATTTTTTAAAAATGTTTTTTGAAATATACAAATCAAAATTGTGAATAAAATATTTTATGTATCACGTGGAGTAATTATTCCACATAATGGACTTTTCCAAATGATGTATAAAATGAAAAAAAAATTGTGAGATTTTGATTTACTTTTTGTTTAATTGTTTTACTAATATTAAAAAAAATGGTGATTTAAAATATCTTGGTTAACAAAATATATTCTTAGGCTTAATTTCAACTTCAAAAATCGCGCGGTTTCTGGTAAAATGGGCTCTTAAAATATAAAGAATACAATTGATCTGCCAACAGCTTATTTCGTACACGTAAAGACAGGGAATATTCAAAAAATTACGACATCTAGAATCGTCGCTTTGCTGCAACCTTTGCACGGAACTTTTAAACCATTTATTTTTCCATAATTTGAGGTCGAGTATTTTTGACCATAACGGAGAAGCAATATATTTTTTCGCAAATTTTTTACTATTTTCCTTAATATATAATACCTAAACTTATACAACACTCGTCACTAAAATGTCCAGGCAAAGGGTCTTAAGTTTTAGCTTTCAAAATACATGTGGAGCAATATGTTTTATATCTGTGTCACATTTAAAGTTTTTACGTCCAGCGGTTTCTGAGAGAAACGGTCCTAACAGATATACCAACAGGTATGTGAGATATCTTACAAAGGTTCCATTTTTCCCTTAAGATACCGAAATAACTTATCTATTCATTCGAATAAAACTTAACAAAATAGATAAAATTTAATTAGTTTCTCCCCTGATACATAAAACACAGTAAACTAGTAAGGTGTCTCTAGGGATACCACATTCGATAACGATGTTCAAATAATTAACGGGTACAATAACTGCCAAGATACTATTTTAATGTAGTCGACAATTAGAAAGGTATTCATTGCAGATCTTTTCCACTAATTAGAATATTTATTAAAATAATAAAACACAAGAAAAAAAAACCACTAAAACGATTGAAGGGTAGTTTAACGAAACCTGGATCGTTTTAATTAAAAAAATTGCAGATGGAATTATATCTTATTTATATATATATATATATATATATATATATATATATATATATATATATATATATATATATATGAAATTGCCGATGGAATTATATCTTATTTACATTTTATTAACATTTACATATTTGGTTTGGAATGAAAATATGTCTTTTATCTACAATAATAAAATTTTGACCATTTTGAATAAAAATCATAAATTTAAATATATTTCACGTACATACACACACACACACATACACGCATATATATATATATATATATATATATATATATATATATATATATACAAAAAACTTCCGATGTTAAGATTTCAATTTCATAATTAAAATCAAATCAAAATTTCTAATTCCCTCTTTTATTGTTGAAATATAATTATTTTCAATAATTATATTCAACAATAAAAGTGAAATATGCAGAAAGCTTTTACAGCCTCAGTATCCTCTTTAATATTATTTTACAGATAGCAAAGCCGGTTAAGAAATATCTAATAAAATCTTTATTCCTACTCGAGCAGCTTAGCCACACTATATGCCGACTCACGTCTGAGATAATGGCCACCGCGGCAGTTAATAAATCATACTGTGTGACGTCTGATTCTTTGTTCGTGCTGCGGTGTCACATATTGCCTAAACATATTACAATAACACAATTTCATCGTTACGATGTGGGATTTATAATAAATAAGGTGTTAAGCTAACAACAAAAAAGTATCTCACGTTCTCAATGACCTTGTCCTTTTTTCATTATTGCGCCTTCTTATACTTTAACAGGAAGATATCGTAATCATCCTGTTTAAAACCTTTAATTTTACTTCAAAATTTGCAAAAATTATATGTTTTAAATCAAATTAAAAATTGTTAACAGGTATTACAAGTTTACTAGGATAGAGCTTTTTTTAGTTGCCCTGATGTAAAACTTAAAAAAAAATTTATTTACTTTATAACATAGTAATAGTGGAAGTTGGAATGTTCGTTATAACTCTGCCATCGAAATTAGCTTGCGTACATTTCGTGTAGCGAAGTAATAGAAAAGCATATTATCTGCGTTTCCCCATATACGAAACATTTAAGTCATAATAAGTATACTTGAATATTTGTTGGTCAGTCAAGCCTAAACCGCAAGACAGATTCTCATAATATTTAGCACGTACATAGCTCATGATTCGCATTGACATATTGATCACGGTTAACCTACGAAATAACATTATTCCTGCAAATTGCAATAGTGTTTGTACATTAATAATTTTATAACTGTAGTATGCAAGTGCATGGCGCAAGTTGTACATATGAAGCATTTAACATTATTTATAGTTAGATATTAAGATTCCGATGTTGTGCTAGACTCAAATACATGACAAATCAACTCAAATCAAAGACATGAACAACAAGCAGATTACTAAATTATGTTAATATTTTAAAATTAATTTCACTGTAAGTAACCAAATGAAATTCATTTTATAATGAAATGTTTTGAAAATTATTGAAGTGTGTATTGCATTATCTAAAATACAAAATTTTACTACGCTTGCCAAAGTTGCTCTAATGAAATTAAAATTTCTTGTAAATTTTTACTGTGCGCCAAGTTTAAATTAAAAATTGATAAGTTTACTAAAATATTATATCATTTTGGTAAATCTCACAACATCAAATAGTAAAACTGAAAATAAATTTTCTAAAATTTTATAAGATTTATAGAAATTCCTATTCCTTATATTGTTATATTTGGCTTTTTTCTAATAATCGGAAATATTATATCTTTTAGAATAGTGTCTAGTGCTTGGAAAGAATATATAGAAAATGTTTATTTGCATCATTTACCGACCATAAAGTCGATAGAACTAGCTCCTGAAACTACTAATGATCTAGACCCTTACACATAATGCGAGAATATAATAATGTCCCTCAGTCCTTAAGACACTCCTTGCTTTCGGTTTCTAAAACATAAAATGGACTAAAGTATTAAAACTAAAATTAGTTTAAAGGATAATTATTTTATGCATACTTTAACGTAACTCTCTGTACGAACATAATAAAGAGGTTGAGAAATTATTTCATTGCATTCAAGTCTCTCTGCTATGTAATCACCATAATTTGCAGTAAGTTGCATGTTACATGCAGGTAGCTAGGCACCTATTATGTTTAATTTTTATCGAAAGTAGAGTTTATAGTCCTAGTCCTGACAATTATATTTTATTATGAAATAATTCATCGCGATGAGAAATATATATCCAATACATGAAGCTACCGTGTCTCCCTTTATTTGTCTTTTCTTCTTATATTTTTCTTTTTCATTACCGTTTTTTTCCTTATTCGTCATTTGCATACCGTTTTTTTTTCTCAGAATTTACTGGCCCTGCAAATTTTGCAATCACTCCTAATTAATTAAAGATGCCCTACCGTTTTAATTTTATAATCGAGGTTTTCTCAAAAGCATTAATTCAAATATATCACGTCGCATGTTTAAATCTAAGCACAATCTAAAAATAACACATATGTAGACGAGAAATTAGTAAAGCAAAAAAATTTTCTTAAATGCAAAATTTTACTATCTTGCCAAGGTCGTTCAATGCTTGAACTTTGCCGAATCATGAATTTGAAGCTTGCACTGATTTTCTTGTGTATAAAACTGAGATATAAGCTGATATATGTACTTTATTAGTGGCAATTCTACACTGTAAATTCTAAATTTCATTTTTATATTTGATCTCTATATTTTAACTCAAAATCGGAATTTAAGTTAAGACATCAAATGACTGGAAAAATCCTAAAAGGTTTGGATATTCGTAAAGCGATATGCAGTATTCTATTAACAGTGGTTGAAAAATATATGTGTGAGCTATATTCTGTGATCACTTGCGTCTATAAACTATCTTATAAGAGTAATAATTACAACATTCTATTGCGGTTCCAGCTACGTATAACCACGCACTAACACAAAGATTTGTGAGTACACATTATGTTGTCAAAAACAAAACATCTATTCCCCTGAGTTATTGTACTGCTTAAGCTGATGCATGTGCTTATTTTTCTATTCAGACATGACTCGCAAATATCTTAGAAAAGCTGGAGTTCCTTCACGTGCAAAATGGACGCTAGAGTCATTAATATTTGCTATGGAAGAAATTTCAAAAGGCATTCTTGGCCTTAACGAAATTTCACGTAGATTTGGAATTCCTTCGAAGGCATTGAGAATACGCCATGCAAATAAGAATACTGGAAAACAGATATTAGGTAAGAATTTTTAGTATGACCCTCTTAATCCTTTAATCCTTAACTAGTTTGTAATATTAAATTCTTATTATTTTTCTATAGGAAATCACCCACCCCTTGATTGCGGAAACGAAAAATGTATGGTGCTGCACTTTCAAAAACTAGAAACCCTCATTTCCCTCCAACCTGAGGTATGATACGAAGATTATCATTTGAGTTCGCCGAGAAACTGGGTGTGGAAACTCCTTTTGATAAAGAGACTAGAAAGGCAGGACTGCATTAGTTACGGTCGTTTTTAGAACTTAAGTTTAGTATTCGAAGCTTAGTATTCGTCAGGCTGAAAGTTCATCAGTTGCTAGAGCACAAGGATTACATCGAGATGAGGGAAATAATTAATGTTTATAAATAATGTTTGAGTTGCAGCTTAAAGTGTTGACAGAGAATGATTTACTCGAGGAACCAGATAAATTACATAACGTAGGTGAAACAGATGTCCAATTCAATAATTCTACTAGAAAAGTTATTACTACAAGAGAGGCGAGAGTAGTCCATTCTATTATATCTGTTGAGAAAGGTGAAACTCTATCGGTAATAGCGTGCTGTAATGCTGTAAGATATTTTCCCCCACTAGTGATGATCGTTAAAGGCGTAAATAAGAAACCTGAGTTTTTGGATGGATTTTTACCTGATTCAGATTTTTATATGAATAAAGAATTCGCTTACATGAATGGGGAGTTATTCCACAAATGGGTCAAAGAACATTTTATACCCAGAAAACCAAATGGGGAAGTCCTTTTGCTTCTGGAGGGCTATTCTTCCCACACGAATGCTATAGGCATGCTTGAAATTGCTGAAGTAAATTATATTATTTTATTCTCTTTAACTAGCCATGCCACTCAATCCCTCCACCCACTGGATCTCAGTTTCTTCAAGCCTTTTAAAACTTTTTATAAATTTGAAACAAGGAATTGGATAATGTTACACAAGGAACGAAAAATAAATCGATTAGTTGCAGGGAAACTTATTGGGAATGCGCGGTCTCGATCGATTTTGGTTTTAAATGCAATTTCAGGGCAGTGTGCGGGATTTACCCTTTTAATCCTTCTTCAAGTCTAAATAGTTTTTTTGTAATATCTTTTGTGATCTCTTGTAAAAATCTCTATATCTCTTTTTGAGTAATCCAAGGTCTTCAAAAAGCAAACCAGGTCGCTAAAATGATGTCCCAGAATAGGATATAGATACATTCAGTTATGCTCTAGAATTTAACACAGATTTATTGAATGACTCGACTCTGGTAGTTGATCAGGTTACATCTGACGTTGTTCCCAGTAACATAGCGGTTGTTAATCAAAGTAATTGAAGTCATACTTGAACACGAACCTGGCCCTTCCGATGCACCGACTGCAGATCTACCAGCTAAGAGACTTTTTAATTCCAGCCCATTAATACTTTCACAGAATTTTAAAGTCGTCAATATTGATGAATCGGAAAAAGAAACACCAAGCAAATATTTACAAGAATGTTCGTCGATACCAATTGTGGGGGTGGTAAATAGTCTCACTGTTTATTCGACAATATTTATCTGTCCGTAATAAGATTCCTATAGTTCAAATTTGCGCAATAAGCGATTTGCTATACCTAACCAAAAGCAAGTACAATTCACTGACCTGTCTGCCTGCCGGACGGCTCCTTTGATCCGGAGTTCGGCTGGTAGATACGCTAGCACAATTATAAGCTCGTTAAGTTTTACTAGGTGGTCGCCGCAACTGATTATACATTAGTATATCGCGGACGTCGCTGTATTTGTCATGAGAATGATTCGAATCTTCAAAGATTGGCAACCGACTAGCTCTCCGCTCGCAAGGGACAAGCCAAAATGCATTGCATCTACCCTCAGCCGGCATAACAATCGCATACCAATCATTCTGGTACCATTGCATAAAAGGGGAAAACAATTAGCTGCAATTTTGAACACAAAAGAAAATAACGAAGCGAAGCAAGCTAAAGTCAAAGGTAAAGTTACATTAGAAATCCCATGCAAAAATAAATATCGATCAGCTGAAACAGCTGTGCAGACTAAAAAGTCCAAATTCGGAACTAAGACTCAGAAAAAAATACAAAACAAAAGAAATTAAGGAATCTAGTAAAGAGATGTCCATTTCGAGAGAATATCATTCAGACACACAGAAAGATGTTAGATGCAAACAATGTCTTGATGAATATTATAATACTAAATCTTCTGCAGATTGGGTTCAATGTATTATGTGCTAGAAATGGCTACATGAAAATTGTACTATGTATGATGACTATTGTAATAAATGTGAACGTATTAAAAATATAAATAAAAAAAAAACATCGACTGAAGTGAAGTATTTTAATTTTTGTGTCATTGCTAATTATAGAAATAATACTTGTCGATTATAAATATACTTTGATTTATTCCTAGGGGCAACTATCCCCATAGTGATAATAGCCTCGAGGAAACTAACCCCTATAATAGGCATCTACACTTACAACCAGTACTTTTTCATTTGGCATATTTTTTAATATAAACAATAACTACATCTAATTACTATGAATCATATAGTAAACCATAGATACAAGAATCACAGAATCAAAAAATAAGTTCAAATATGAATTGTTAATTAGTAAAATATACTATATTTCAAAACCTGGGGCAACTATTCCACTTTTATCCTATGGTTAATTATGGTTAATTTTATTCAGCAGCTGAAAGAGTAATTATATATAAATAAAAGAAAGTTTTCATAAACAGTGATGCTTTCCTTTAAAAAATATCCTCGCTTCCTTTGCATTTATTTTAATTTTATTTTTATTTTTTTGATAAACTAAAAAATACCATATGAATAAAGTATGCCTATAATTATTTTAACAAAATTGCCTGATTGTTGATTAAGATTATATGAAAATCGTAATGAATTCAGTTTGACACTCAAACAATAGCTCTAGATAAATATCCGTCTAATAGTACTGCAAGTAGGTTAAAACTGTTTTTTGAACCGTAGTTTTAAGTAAAATGCTGGTTTCTCCCAAAAAATATATGTTCTTGTCAAAGATAATTTAATTCAGTACGTTTCCACACACATACCAATAAGCGCCCAGTATTGAATTATGACAAGAATCCTTAGAAATTTAGGTGACATAGTTTGTCCTTGACCGTTATATTTGTTTCCCTTCTCATACATAATCCAAAGAAACGATGAAACTTGTTTCTTTTAATAAGCCGAAATATTTAACATCATGTAGTGAAACAGATTTATTTTCCTATTCAATATTCGCATGATGAGCATTTCCGGATAAAACCCTGCAGGATCCAAGGATTTTATTTTACATATTTTTCACTACCATGAAGGCTTCTTTATATACATTTTTTTTTGGATTCTGTTCGGATCTTAGAAAATGAAAATAAAAATTTCTTAATGACAGTGTTAGTAGTATAATTTAGCTATCATTTTAATTGTCTTATGAAACACAAAAATGTTTCGAAAAAATTACGCTTTTTTCATATTTCAAGTCAGTTTCTCAGTCAGTCATATTCTCGAAAGCCTTTAATTTATATTTATGTATTGTAAAGTTTTCACTCTCGTTAATATTAAAAAGTGTGCACTGTTGTTGTGACATTTTTTTTATTTCAGATGCTCATAATATAACGAATTTAACCGATTTGATGCGAATCCTGGAATTCAAAGCGTCATAAATTTTTGAAACGTAGTCAAGAAAACATCGATTACCCCTCCATTGAATTAAAAATTATTCTGCATAGTGGTTATATCTAACTGTAATATAGCATTGAAATTGAACAATTCGACGAAATCAAAATCACACATGGTCTGTTAAAATTCCAATACAAAATTAAATTTCATTATAACGAATTTTTACAGTGTAATGGGCATTTTTAGACTCATTCGGTTGTATTGGTTCCACCAACAAGACAACTTAACTGAGAAAATGGTACACCAGCTGGTGTTAGCTGGTAAAATGGTATTTAAGTTTTCGCTTAGCATTATATGTTGGTTACGTTTTAATTAGTACCTGACATAGGACTGTTTAGGTCTCACGTAGCGTTTCTTTGCTATTTACGATTTTAGTATCGAATAAATTTTACGCTTTACTTTTATATTTTCAACCGAAACAAACTTTTTAATATAACTTTATTCGCTATTTACAAAAATAAGTTGGATTAATTCGAAATGCCATCAAATATTCGATCAATTATCAACACTGTCCTAAAAGTAAAATACATCTTAATAAAATCGTTTAACTTTCGTTTCTTGTTCGCACCCATTTTTAATATGTGGCTGCCGAAAGTTCTCCGGTTAGATCAAACAGCGTTTTCGATTCATGTAGTATTTTAGTAAATATACTAAAGGTCTGACATGACAACATACCGATGCCGATGACAACAGAAAAAATAATCATATTAGAATAGTGGTTGAAAGCCTCATTTAGTGGCAGAAAAAATAGTTTTGTTCTAAGTTTATATTTAAATGGGCGTCTCGTGTTATTCATCCTAAATGTGTATATTATCACCTTTTTACTCCTGTCGTCGTTCGTGTGGATTATCTGTTGAGATGGTGAGATCTATCTTAATGACACCAATAAAATATCCATCTCCAATTCATATTAAATTTGTGATAAATACACTTTGCACCATATGTTGATATGCTGTATGACTAACATTTTATTATTGAATGCGAATACCGAGTTACATCCTGAAGGACAATGTTATTTCTCGGATTGAAAATAGCCAAAATATTAGTTTGAACCACGAACTATTTTATTCTTTTTTATTATATTTATAAGATTCTTATAATAATTATTTAATTATTATGAGAATGTTTCATTAGATCGAAACAACTTATAAACTAAGTAGTCAATAAAACGAGTATATTATGGTCGTGATAATGGTAAACTATATACCATACTCGGTTCTATTACATAGTATTATACTAAATATACACTTAGTACCCTCTTTTTTATGATTTTTTAGTTCAGTAGTTTCAAAAATAAAGAGAAAATGGTACGTTCTAATTTCATATATTTTATAGAGTAACTTTTTAAATGCGCAAAGAATATTTTTTCATTTTTTATAACAAACTCTTTCTAATGAAATCCCACATGAATACACAAAATTAAAAATTTGGTGTTTAAAACAAATTTTAAATTCTAAACGTTATTATCACTTGTATGACTGTGGTGTGAAAAAATGTATAAAAAAGTTTTTGATCTATCGTAATATTCTGTAACTTTAAAAATACTTGGAATAAAGTGACTTCCAGAAAAAATAAAATATAAAACAAGAACAGGTATTTTTAAAATTACGTTTAAACATGGTTTTAATTCCTGGATACTTCAGTATTACTTACAAATATTTAAAAAAATCGTATATTTTAACTTCTTCATCAAAATATTTTTGCATCATAAAATGTAAGTACTTCAAAATTTATATCAAATATGTTTTGAAAATTGTTTTATGTTTTATAACCGGACCAACTTGAAACAGGTCGATAATTTGTGAGATTTCAAAATTTTTATTTTTGATTTAGTCAATTAATTACCACATTACTTCATTTATCTGTCACAAAAGCAATTATGCTATAGTATTGGGGGTTTACTTTTTAAAAGGACGTATGTACCGAAATTATTTGGTTTAGTTTATTCAGCTTTTGCATACAGTAGTTCTGTATGTATGCCTGTTTGCTTGTGTGTATATATAGGGCACTATATATGTATGTAAACAAATAAATGACTTTAAATTAAACCCGTGGCGATGTTTATGATAAACAATGAAAACGAATCATTTGTGTTAGACTACAATTTTTCTTTAACAATTTGTTGCCAAAATAATCTTCAAAAACCGTTGATCCTTCCAAGTACAATTATAAAAAGCGTTTAAAGAATAAAACCTAGATTCTTTACATCATAAGTTGCTGGTTTGGACGGTGTTTTGAAATTTATAGTTTGTTCAAGTTTTATACGGTAATTTTATTATTATTTTGCATTCATTTACATCATAATCTTTTCTCTTTATGTTTTGATATATTATTAAATATATGTCTTTAGAACCTTACTAATGTTATCGATGTACATATGATACATTATGATGTACAAAATATTAAATTGTTTAAATATTTATGCTCCCTTATAATTTATACATACAATTAAGACAAATAATTAGTATAGAGTCACCGACCTTACGACTCTGCTGGTGAAACAATACGACGTCTCATTACACGATATTTCCCTTTCCACTGCTCCTTTATTGGAGGAACCCTTTTAAATTAAGTAAGAGCACAGTGTTTATGCTAATAAATGCCTAGAATAAATTTAATTCACCGAGTGACGGTTGTCTGGAACGTATAATTGTTTAAAATGGTTCATAGTGGAATTGGTCGTGTTATTATGCAAAATTTTAAATTAAATTTGTGGGCTGAAGGAGTTGTGATTATAAATGATACGCTTGATACCTTGCAAGATTTGCTTTATTTACATTGTTAAATTTATAAATTGTAGTTAAATTTTCTTGTACCATTTTTTCGTTGAAAAGCAAAATATTTTGAAATAAAATACTTTTCTCCCTTCATACTATTAAACTTTAATTATCTCTCGTACACTAAAGAGTTCTATTTCCTGAGTACAATTTGTTTTAGCAAAGTTTTTGTTTCATAATTCAACCTCGCCATTTAGACGAAGCCCATTTACAAAACAAAACAAAGACTCATTCTCTCCGTATAATGGATTAATTATTCTCTTATTTATTGCAAAAAGTTACAAATCATGATAATACTACATTGAATATTAAATATAAGGTTTTATAAATAATTAACATAAAGTTTAATAAATATTTGCACCTAGATTGACGGTAAATTGCCATTTTAATAAATTTCAGTTAACTTGATCAAATCGTTTCAGCTGCAAAATTTATAAACAGCAATACCTATATTCCGCAGTAGCACTAAATATCTGGAAGATATATAACTTGTCGTTAACAAATTGCTATGTTTGACTGTTTTAAAATGTTATGAGTTAAAGTAATATCATTTAGAAATTAGGTACTTTTAATTATGTAGGTATGTGCATGTATAAACCCACGCAATAAGTATTTTATTAAAAGTCATTATTATTTTTAATTCATGGCAATATATATATATATATATATATATATATATATATATATCTATATATATATATATATATACATATATATATATATAATATATATATATATATATATATATATATATATATATATATATATATATACATATATATATATATATATATATATAAAACAAAGTTGTGTTAATTACACCGTTTATAACTCAAGAAAGGCTGGACAATTTTTTTTTATTTTTGTGTTTTTGGATTTGCCTACGTCGGGAATAGGATGAGTATTAAAACATTGTAAAAATTCAAGAAAAATTAATTCTTCCATACATTTTGCGTGGAACGGCTTTGTTGATGATATATCGAGAACGGATTGACTGATATTTTTTTCATTGAAAATTTATATGATTACTATATATTTATAGGATATTTTTTTTTATTTCGGCTTCGAGAAGTTTCCTTGCGCAGCGAAAAAGTAAAAAAAATCACAAATAATTTAATTGTGTATGAAACGTAATATGTGATAAATGAGAGGAAAAAAAAGAAAAAAACATGTCATAAATGACAGACTTGAACGAAAATGATAATTGGTTTTAATAATTCTTATTCAGTTTTTGACCGTTATTTCTTTAAACGATTTTTTCTGAAATTCATTAGCGAAGAGTATTTCAAATAGTTGAGTTGAGTTTTATGAAGATGTTCACTTTGTGAGGTTATGATATTCGTGATTGTGCGGGCACCGATAATTGCTTCATTATGTAATTTACGTGATTAATTTTAAAGTGTTGTTTATAATGCTGAGAGTCTAATCTTCAAGCGTTGAATTGTAATTGACTACAGCTCGCATTCTTTCGTTCGAATTGGCCCAATGGATATTGTATGCGACCATTGCGGTGCATTGAATTAGTTCGCTGGAGAAACTCCTGGATTGTGCTCTCTCAGTGGCAAGATGGAATTCCCATTCTTGCTTCTGCCACCTGAGTCATTGCATTCATTACTTCGTACCGAAACACCAGAATCACATTTTCTTTTGAACGTTCAAAGATACAAGTATGTTTCCAAATGACTTCATTTGGAGCAGACATTATTGAAGAACGCGGATTCAATCTGACAGTCAAGGTAATTTCTGCTAGAGAGAATAAAAGTTTATTTTCTTTTAGTGATCATAATTTTTTAAAAAATAAATCTAACTTCACCTTCGACTTTATAGATCCAACTCTATAGATCAAGGTCAAATTTATAATCGAATTGGATTATTGCAACTACTTGAAGATGCACAGCATAAATTCATCTAAATTTACTTCATGGGCAGCATGGAGGAACGACTTGATCGATGTCAAAAGATCGAATCGGCAATAAAAAGAGAAGTTCTTCAAGATGTGCAGCAACTATTTCATGAATATCATACATTGGTTCGGTTGTTCATAACTGCGTTGGATCGCGTGCCAAGTAATGTCTAGAAAGTCGTGATTTTAATGTTATTTTAATTTAATTAAAATAGTTTTCTTTTTGATTTGTACATTTATTGAACTTAATTAATTTCGAATATCCATTTTAACTTAATAAAAAACTGAATTCGATTCAGCTAATAGGTTAAAACATATATTGACTCTGAGGGCGTACAAAGTTTGCCGGGTCAGCTAGTTAGTTAATAAAACTACGAGTTTTTAAATATTTATATTTTTTAATTATTTGTCCGAAAAATGAGTACAGGAAAAGTCATAAATGACTCTCGTATTTTTCGAGTGAAATAAAATATTATCAACGTTTAAAAATATACTAAACTAAAATATCTAGTACAATCCGGAATTACCACAAATAGTTAGATCTTTCAAAAATATAGTATTGAGTACCTTCAATTAGCATGGTTTAGGATAAAAAGATCAACATGGGCACAAGATTTAAGGATAATTGATTATTAATTCTAATCGCCGAAAAAGTTATTACGGACAATTTATTACGGCCAAACAACAATCACCGTGATGATGGAATAAAGGTTATTAAAAAAGGTTAAAGGTTAAAGGTTATAATAAAGGTAATTCCTCAGTAAGTGAAACTAAAATTTTGACATTCAATACAGTGTCTATACATGACAGGATAAATATGAGTAGAAACCAATCCATATATTGATCAATATGAATTTTATTATAATTCATTTAAATTTTTAGCTCTTTGCAGAGACGAATGGAGTCGCAATTGATTTTAAAATATTGCGTAAAATGTATTAAATGAAAACCGAAATATTGATAATTTTAAATAGACAAACAAAACTATCCTAGCTTTTCAATAGAATTCGTTATTCTAATTTATAAAAACAAATAATATGATTTTCACCGAAATCCCTCTCATTTGCAATAACTCTTACGTTATTCTCAATGTACATAGAGATTTAATTTGTTAACCTTTTAGTTTTTAACTCTTTTTAAAATGAAAATTCCAGAAGAAATTTTCACATTCACTTAAAAAAGTTGATTATTCCGAATTTGTGAGAATAAACCTACCGCTTCAGGATTATATAAACTTATTTATGTTTTTTTCAATGTATAAATAAAAGAAACAGATTGGTTTTATCATTAATTCTAATTAGACTTGGAAAGGACTTCGTCTGGGTTTTCAAACACAGAATACAAATATAAAAATGGTCTTACTTCAAAAATTGTGATTAACACTATATAAAAATTCATGAATATTTTAATGTTGAGCGATTTGTAATGAAAAAGAAAAAAAATCTTATTTCCAAAAGCTAAATGATAATGTATGTTGCGTTCAAAAACCATGACGGTTTTTCATAAATACCTGTTAAAAATAAGTAGAAATCAACCTACGAGATTCCATACACAAGTCTAATTAGAATTAATGATAAAACCAATCTGTTTCTTTTATTTATATATTGAAAAAAACTATATTTTTGAAAGATCTAACTATTTGTGGTAATTCTGGATTGTACTAGATATTGTAGTTTAGTATATTTTTACACGTTGATAATATTTTATTTCACTCGAGAAATACGAGACTCATTTATGACTTTTCCTGTACCCATTTTTCGTACAAATAATTAAAAAATGTATAAAAATATAAATATTTAAATGTATAAAAATATTACAATTAAACTATTTATATATATATATATATATATATGTTTGTGTATATATATATATATATATATATATATATATATACATGTATATATATATATATATATATATATATATATATATATATATCTGTGTATGTGTGTGTGTGTGTGTGTGTAGGTTAACTTTTTTTTCATAATCTTTACTTTGTCAGTTTCGGAAATGCCAGACATGTTTTTATTTGAATGCTTACAGAAACATTTCTAAAGTAATCTTATTAAATATTGAAAAAGATAGTTTTAAGTTACTTGCAGCTAGTTCTTATAAATTTATATTCCACACGATATTCAGTAAATCTTATTTTCAAGTTTTTACTTTGTGATATTTGAAATTAAAAAACAATTTCCTAATCTTTGCCACTTTCTTTGACATTTGACCTTCCTTCTTCAAATTACCACAGAATTTAGAAATACATATTTTACATTAAATATACCCTTTTAAATTGCCTCTAAAAATTATTGAAAAATTCAATTTATTATACCGAATGTTTCAATAATATTCTTGTCAAATATTGGCATTTTTCTTCAATGCTTAACAAATCAACCGCATAACATGTAAAATATTTAGATCGCATGGTATCGTATATCTATCAGTGAAACGATTTATAAAACCTATTGTTAAGTTTCTGAAATGCTAATTTTTTAAGAGCTACGAGAAAAATTTGCGCGTATAAGTGCATAGCGAAACTATAAAGAAACTTTAAAGTGAAAACATTTTAAAGATATTTGGAAAATTTTATTTAGGGCAACATAATAAAAGTAATCGAAGAAAAAAATTTTGTTTTTGTAATATTTGTCCATTTGTCTGTCGGCTTGTTTATATCTTCAAATATCAAGCAAGAACAGCTAAAAATTGTTAAGTTTTCCTTGATGAATGCTATTAGATCTAAGGTAGTATAATATTCTATATTTTATTACATTCGACCAATTAAAATAAAAAAAACCTCGAGTTGTTCCTGATGCAACTTCTTTTACTTACCTTACAGAATATTATGTAGTCGAGAATTCAACTTTCTTTTCATTAAACTGTCGAAATAATTTGACCAAAGTATCGAAGTAATGTGGGTATTGTTCAATATAACTACAATATTACCAGTTTTAGGTTCCATATTTCGAAATATGTCTACCCTATTATTAATACAAATCACATTGAACTCTATTTGACAAGAAGGTGTAGTTAGATTATGTGATGGTATAGAATCGAAGCAAAAACATTTTTTTACCTATAGATAAATTTAGCTTCAATTCAATGGTTTTTTTATCAGTCATCGGTTTTTAAAAGGTAATCGGAAATTTTCCTGTCATTATAAGACGGTTGTTTCTCCGATAGATACAAATATTCAAGATCTTTTGCAGTGACCGTTCTGTATAGTGTCAATTGTAAAAATTATGTCCGTCAACTTGCACATATCAATTAAAAAAGCATAGGCAATCAATTATTTTTTTACATCTGCGAAAGATATACTTGGACATAAACAAATATTATGAAAAATTATATGAATATTTATAAAGAGTTCGCTAAAAATACTTCGTACTTTCAAATGTGAAACATTTCATATCAACTTAAATGAATACTGGACTTTTGAAATGCGTGTTCTGCTTATACCTACTAAGGTTTTATTTCCAAATTTGTACCTACAGATTTACTTCGAAATTTCAAAAACAAGGGACGATAATTTCTAGGAATTGTCCTTCAAATACGTTTTCACAAAATTATAACTTTATAGAAAATTATGGCCCGGCATAGATAAAAGAAATAGCCTTCAAAAGTTTCTGAGCAATTTTCTATTGAGCTTCTCCCTTTTTTTTCAAAATGTAAATGAACATGTTTTTTACTCATAATTAATTAATAAATTCACACATCTTCTCAATGTTCGTCCCAGGATATCAATGTCAAATCTTTTTGTATAACTGTAGAAATAACTGAACTTTTAATTGAAATAGTTATCGATAAAATTTCGGGGCTCTGAATATCTGATATGTGCCAATTCCAAAGACCCTTAATCAAAGTCCAAATTTGCCGACATACCAATATCAGAGTATATGTGCCTTCTTTTATTTTAGTAAATTTTGATATTATTGTGTGATGTTAAATGCATATATTGTAAACTCATAAATTCACTGTGATTGCGGGGGATTGTTCTTGTGAAGATAAATCACCAGATGAAGAAAATAAATAAAAAACTATTTTTTTAATAAATTTAAAATTAAATATGTATATATATATATCTATATAATATGTATAATCCAAGAAATCAGGATTATGACATACATTCTCTCGTCTGGCGATTGTCATCCGTGATATTTTGCTTAATACAATAAAAATAGTAACAAATACTTTTTTTTGTTTACTCTATATGCGTTGATTTATTTTTATTAAATCAACACCTAATATAAAATTTGAAAATAAAAATACGTTCCTAAGTTTTTAATATCATGAAAATACAGAATATACTTTGTTAAGTAAAAATAATTAGAGGAACTGGAAGAATGTAAATGAAAAACTGTCACTTATCGCCTCATCCTTTTTAATTCTTAATTTAAAAATAATCTTACATATTTTAATAATGATAGAATAAGCACCAACTTTATTCACTGAGTTGATTAAATTTATGTGTTTGCATGAATACTTATATTTAGCGCAAAAATTAGTAACATCAAGTAAGTTGATATAATTTTCGTAATTCAGCAAAGTCAAATTTCTGTTCGACACGTTTTTAGGGTCTCGTACCGTAAAAGGAAAAACGAAATCCTCCCGTTTCTGTCGGTCTGCCCGCCTTAACCGTTTTTCACAGAAACCTCTTAATCTAGAAATTTGAAATTGGGCATAACAGTAAAACATACGAGTTTTAACCCGCAAACCTATTAAGAGCTAAAACACTTTTTGTAAATTTTAGAGAGGGCAAATTCAGTAATAAATTTTTTAAAATTCTGTGTGTAATGTAGAGTTTTATTTGAAAGGGCTAGGCCATATTAAACATTTTTTTCCATAATTGTAGGTATTTTAAGCTTGAAAAGAGTGCAAAAAATATGTTCCCACACTCTTATTTTCGTAATTATTACACTTTAAATTACAAAAAAGTTATGGGTTTTTAGGAGCTCACGTAAAGATTATAGAAAAACTGTAGTGATCATTCTGAATTTCTTTATTATTAAAATATGCCATTATTCACGCATATAAAAGACACAATATGCAATATATTAAAAGTTTTTCTATATTTACCAGCCAATTTTCTCTGAAAATCATGAGGAGTAGAAACGTGAAATTTTGCACAATAATATATCTTATTAAATCACAACTATTATGCACTAGCTATCATAATTAAAATATTTATATTGCATATATTTGGCGTTAATTTTGTAGAAATTCATTCTACACAATTAAATGAAACTACGTGATGTAGTATTATTTTTAATTTCTTTAAGTTCTTTACCACGACCTAGGTTTCGTTGTATTACAACATCTTCAGGTGGGCTATTATTAAAGAAAATAAAATATTTTTATTACTATTAATTACAGGGTAAACCAAGGTTTAGATTTTTTTATGTCGTGTATCATAAGGGTTATCATTTAAAAGGGCGTCTTACGAGGAATATAAAAATATTTTCGTTATTAATAAAAAATTGGTGAGTTTAAAAATATGTTTAAATAATATGAAAAAACATAATATCTCACCTTCTTTTTTCCAAAACTATAGAGCCGAAAGTCATTAAAAAATAGGCCAAGTCTGAGTATTAAATTAGAGAAAGACTAATAATTATTTTAGATCTTATAATTTTCGAAACATGCACAATAGTTTTATGCCTTTGGGATATATAGTAGGCAATACATATATTTCGGGAAATATTAATAATTATAAAGTTTAAAATAATTACTATGTATTCTTACATTTTTATAAATACCTAAAATAAACACGAATCCTCCTAATGCAATTTTTAGTCTGCTTGGCAAATTTTAGATAAAATTTACATTTATAATAATTTAACGTAATTGCAATTCTATATTGTAAAAATAATCACGTTGTAAGATGTTTATCTCTTAAATCATGAAATCTAGTTATAAATACAATAATTATTTCCATCGCCTCATTTCTTGTTGCAGTGGGGCAAGCCTCAATATCATGTTACATTAAATGTTTTGGAACACGATTCGATTCTATATATGTTATCCAATGCAATGATATTGATTTTATATCCGACTATTAGTGCAAAAACTCCATTGAATATAAATCGTACTGCAGTTTTTTTGTTTTCATATAGCCCAGCACGTCTCACGCAAAAAAATCCTTTGATTTCAAAGTTAGTTCTACGTTCATGAGATAAGTTTCACGTCCTCATATTATTATTTCTTCATTAAAAAAAACGTGGATTTATCATGTAATTTTTCAGATTATTTTAGATATTTGTTAGCATTCATAGGCGAGTGCTGTCAAACATTCTAAATTTACTCTATATATGCAAACCAACACATTAAATATACTGAGTCACTTACGTGCTATTTTAGCTGAATAATCTTATCAAAAGATTTTATTTACATACCTGTTAACGCAAGTTTAAGGAAAATGCGACGTGACACATTTCATTTAACCTCTATTGTAATATTAAATTTGCCTGTAAGCCCATTATTAACACTACGGTACAAACGCGGCCTACTGTACCAGCACAACTCTTTTTGCAGTAACTTTTTAGTTTAGTGCGCTAGAAACTAGCAATTCCAGGTAAGCCTTGTCTAATATATTTGCCATAACCTCAGTACCCCGCGCGAGCCCCACGCGTATGCATGTACAATCAATTTCGCGCCGAAAACGCGGGGCTGCTAAAGAAGCCCTCGCGTGTATTGCTGCACTAAAATTAGGTATATAGCTTTAAGTGCTTTATCGACTTATAATGCTTTAATATTGTTTTTTACTTATTAATAATGTATTTATGTATGTATATCAAATTAATATTATCACTTAAAAATAGTAAAATTAATATAATTTTTTTAGGATATACTATGATTTTTACAGATTTATATACGATTACATGACGGATGATTAATCTTTTATTTCTTTAGTAAATTCGTCTTAGTTACATTGGATCAGTATTTTATCAATCATTGCTATTAAGATAATTATGTACAAACCTACCCGTAACTATTACACGAAATAAACAAAAAATAAAATCGTATAAAAACGCTCGTTATGTTAAATTGAGGTGGATAACCTAGAATTGTTTCTATTCGATAGCATTAATAACATTACAAAAAGAAACAAATTCATCATTTATACGTGGAGACACTGATAAGTTTTAAACAGCTAGTTTATTGTATTACTATCCCCTATACTCAAATTTTAATATTAATATTTTTTCAATATATTTGACCAGTCATTTCTTCAGTGACAATTTCGTCTAACTTCATGATTAAATTATAACATCAGAAAACGGAATCGTTTAAATAAATTTTGCGCAGAGAACTGAAATAATTAATTAAATAAATTCGTAACTCACACTAATAACAGTAGCAACTGTAAAAGGTCAGCTCTAACAATTTTGGCAAAGGAAAATGTAAACAAAACGAGCAGATATCGGAGCAAGGACTCTCCATTAGTCACGGAAGAATGTTCCCTTTGATCAACGGGCGTAATTACGGAGTACTTTGCCGCTGAAATCAGGTGAGTTATGATGATGAGTCGTTTCTCAATACTGAAAAGTAATAAATACGACGGAAGTTATGAAAATTATGAATTGTAATTAAATAACCTTCCAAAATTTAAAACGGCGTTTATTTATATTTAAATAAGTCATTCAGCCCTGTGTTGTATCATGTTACTTTATGAATAATGGATACTTTAGGCAATTATTAGCCTTTAAGCAGGTATCCGCATGTTGTATCATGGCAAAACCTTTATTTTGACAGCTTTGTACGTTAAAATGCCTCCTTATTCACCTTACGCAAGGGTTATTAAAGTAAAAATGTCATAATTTGTTTAGTAGGCTTTTGATAATATAGCAAATTAGGTCTTAATAGTAGAATCAATTGAGTGAACTGGAAAGTAAAATGACAAATGTTTAAAGATACCTTATAAATATTACGTTATGCGTTAAATCAGTTACCATCTAACTTCTTTATATATTTCATTTTATAAAAACTATATTACATTTGCAGAAACATTAATAAAGTCCGATCTCAAAAATTGAGTCTAGTAGAATACTTCAGTCGTTTATATTTTAAGTTGTAATATAAGAAATGTAAAATATTCTCAGGTGTCATATATCCAATCGCGATAGTAGTAGGTTCTTCTAAGTTTTTTCTTCTAAGAAATTTAATGAACAGTTGAGACAATATGGTATTTGATATTTCCTTTATTTCATAAACAATAATTTGAAGGTACAACAACTCACAAGGAGTGAAACAATTGGTAGGGAGTGTTTTTTTTGACAAATCTAAAAATTTACCAAGTTTTAAGGGTAAACCCCTTAAAACTTGGTTGTGGCTTTAATTATGTTAATATTTAAATGAGGACAGTAATACTTAATTTTGATAACATTTTAGTAAATTTATTGTATAAAGCGAGAGTAATAGAAATATCCCCGCTCTGTTAAATTTAGACGCACGTAATACATTGACACTTTTGAATATATCACATTTCTAAGCGTAACATACGCACATTTAATGTAAACAGTTTTCGGCCTGATATTGAAAGACTAGTTTTTACTTCAAAGAAGAGTTTTACTTTGGTTCAATTTTCTTTGGCTAACGTGTCACTGATATTGAAACCTTGATATCAAATTTACTGTGTATCTTTATACTTACAGCTTTAGCATTCTCGGGGTTGTCTTTTTTGGTAGCAATTTGTGATAGTTCTTCATGTGGATCATTAAAAGAAATTTTTTTTATTTTTATTGAAAATAAACAACTGGATTGGACGAATTTACGGTGGTCATAAATCGTCACAAATAAAGAATTTTGTGACGACATGGTATAATAGATTACTTATTTCAACGAAACACACTCAACATATAAATTTTAATTAGAGTAAAGGTAATTAATTCTCTATGTTATTAGGCAAATTATTTCGAATTATTTATTTCATTATAAAAAATAAATAACTCTTTTATTACTTTTACGGTAAACCGACAATTTTTGAACTTGCCTATTTAATATGATTTGAAAACATTGCTGGCGTTCGAACGTTATGGACTGATTTAAGAAGGTTATTGTGGTGATTCTACACAGGATTTCACGTGGAAATTTTAAAGGCTGACATTATATAACTTGTGTATTAACATAATATTTTTGCAAATTAATGAACCAATATCTTTAAAAATTAGAGAATAGAAATCATAGTAATTTCTAAAGCCAGCTGTGGAACGTTTGGTGCGCAAATATTTAAAATATAAACATACGTTTTTCTCCAATGATAATGTAAAATAAAATGAATTAAAGGTAAAGGGAGAAATAAGGCAGAAAAAAAAGGAAAAATTGAAGACGGCTAAGAAAGTGTGATTTTGGAAAAATTACGTTTATATCAAAACTTGTTAATGTAGACAGAATATAGAAATGTATATATATATATATATATATATATATATATATATATATAAATATATATATATATATATATATATTATATATAATATATATAATATTATATATATATATATATATATATATATATATATATATATATGTATATATACACACATATATTTATACACTTCTATTAACTTTTTTCTCTGTGCAATCACTATAATAAGAAATATGGTTTTTAAAACAAAAGGCTTCTCAAGTATTGTCGTTTTGTATATTATTGTCGTTATGGGACCACTCGTCTGTCCTTATATTCTAAAATTTTGGTCAAGGAATAAAGCATACTAACTTGCAACGCGTATCAAAAACCAACACTCAAAATTATTTATATAAATATTTTAGAAGGGAGAGAAGATGAAAAAAATCCAAATTTATAAAAATAAGGGCATACGTATTACAAGGTATGAATTGTACAAGCGAGCTGGAAATAATCAAAACTTTTATTCTCTAATCTATTGTCCACCCGTCACTATCTCCCAGTACCATTAGTTAATATTATAAAAAAAAACATTACCAGAAATGTCTTTAAAGTTTACAGAAATACTGTAGCAATGAATCTTAATTGTCACAGCTTTTGAAATACCCCCAAAATTTAATACTAATGCAGTTTTTTTACTGCATATAAAATCGGTGTCAATAAATTGCTGTTACAATCAACTTAATTATAGTTTTAATAGGGTATGGAATAGGGATACAATATTAAAAATGTTTTTAGCAGCAGGGTGTCTTATTTCGACGTAAGAAATATGTTTTCTAACAACATAGGTTGTCTTTATATACTTTTCCTGAGGATTCAGCACAGCAAAGAATTAAAATGTTAGTTTGCAGTGAAAGCTTTCTACGATAATACTTTTTAGTTTATTATTATTAAATGTTTTTACCATTGTACTTATAAATTGTTTGATTTGTAGCAATAATTTTGCTGTGTTGTGTCAAATATTTATTCCGATTTCGCGACAAAAGTAATATCTTGCATTTAGCTGGAGAGATAATAGAATAAATAATAATGACAGTGTTCTATCAGAGTTCTGAATTACCATTCGTAGCCAAAAGCAGAAATATCGTTGCATTTAAATATAAACAATAATGACAATCTGAGTGGAGGCAGAAAAAAAGTGACCTATTTAAGAAAGATTAATACTCGTGGCAAGTCTCAACTAGTCACTCCATTCGACCACACATACTAAGACAAAGGACATTATATATATATATATAATATATATATAATATATAATATATATATATATATATATATAGTATATTATATATATATATATATATATATATATATATATATATATAATTACAAAGAACACTTCATTATTTGCGATATCGAAAATAATTTGTAAATTATTTTGTAAAATACAAAATTTTAAGGTATTTTAAACTATTTTTTTCAAATTTATTCAGTAGACAGTTATGAATTCATGATATGTGTTAGGAACGTTGAAATAATGACGTGCATAATTATTTCATAGTTGTTAGTTTATTCAATTCTAATAATTATTTCATAGGTCATAATACTTTGCATCTTAAGGTCCTATGAAGTATGAATGAAAATTGGTCACTAGATTAGAAAAAATCAAAGACGCAGGGTAATATATTCGCACTAGCCTTATACTCTATAAAATCTAAATGCGCGAATAGCCAATGAAACTTTCACAGTTTGTAGGACGGAGAATGGAGCCTAAGGAGGAAAAGCCTAAGGAGAGAAAATTAGAAAGGTATTGTAATTCAATTAAGTTAAATATGGGATAGTATCGATGGAAAAAAAAACAAACTAAAAATATAATGTGTGCAATTTACACGTGGTAAAAGTGAAACCTTCAAAAGTTTTGTTTCCCCCTTCCCCTTCCCCTTCCCCCCTTCCCCTTCCCTTCCCCCTTCCCCTTCCCCTTCCCCTTCCCCTTCCCCATCCCCCTTCCCCTTCCCCTTCCCCTCCCCTTCCCTCCCCTTCCCCATCCCCTTCCCTTCCCCTTCCCTTCCTCCTTCCCTTCCCCTTCCCTTCCCCTTCCCCTTCCCCTTCCCCTTCCCCTTCCCCTTCCCCTTCCCCTTCCCCTTCCCCTTCCCCTTCCCCTTCCCCTTCCCCTTCCCCTTCCCCTTCCCCTTCCCTTCCCCTTCCCCTTCCCCTTCCCCTTCCCCTTCCCCTTCCCCTTCCCCTTCCCCTTCCCCTTCCCCTTCCCCTTCCCCTTCCCCTTCCCCTTCCCCTTCCCCTTCCCCTTCCCCTTCCCCTTCCCCTTCCCCTTCCCCTTCCCCTTCCCCTTCCCCTTCCCCTTCCCCTTCCCCTTCCCCTTCCCCTTCCCCTTCCCCTTCCCCTTCCCCTTCCCCTTCCCCTTCCCCTTCCCCTTCCCCTTCCCCTTCCCCTTCCCCTTCCCCTTCCCCTTCCCCTTCCCCTTCCCCTTCCCCTTCCCCTTCCCCTTCCCCTTCCCCTTCCCCTTCCCCTTCCCCTTCCCCTTCCCCTTCCCCTTCCCCTTCCCCTTCCCCTTCCCCTCCCCCTCCCCCTCCCCCTCCTCCTACCCCAGAAAATTTATAGATAATATTTTTTGTTTTCTTCACGAAATGAAATTAGTTAACATAAAAGAACTGTTTAAGTGGAATTAATTCCCGTTAGTAATTTAATTGAACTTTAGTAGACTAGTTATTGCTTAGCTTTTTGTAACCTTTAAGCTTATCCATACACGAAAGAGCAACAAAAAACAATTCAAATTTTATTAAAATTTCTGCTGGAAACTTGTCTTAAACCTAATCAAGAAACATTTCACGTCTGAATCAATTTGAAAGTCAAATAAAAAAAAATTATTAAATAAATAAACCAACAAAAAATGTTAACAAATTGTATTTATTAATAATACAAATTGAAGAATTCTAGAATTAAGTTAGTCAATAATTAGAAGTAAAATAAAATAAATATGTGATCCTGTTTTTTAAATAATAATTTAGGATTTCTATAAATAACCTAAGTTGGAAAACCACATTCTGTAAAATGATAAACCATTAGATGGCCCACAGGATGATGGAATTTGGATGGCTCACACTAAATTTTTTCCATAGAATTTGATTTTTAAATTTCAGTTTTTCACAGATATAAAAATATTCAATACCCAAATATCTATGTACGTGTATTATAAATATTTGTAATGGAGAGTCCCAATACGTAATTTCAGATTTTCACAACCAGCTTTTCTTAAGATACGAAAATGCGTTAAAAAAGTTAAACAGCAGTTTTATCCTAAATCTCTCCGATTTAAAAAATTCTCCGAAATAAAATTTTGTTAAACGGTTCTATATGCCTCGTTGTGGTTTCAATGAACCAAAACGTTAAATAAGGCATTTTACAACAAATTTCTATCCTCGGTCACTGCTTATTTCAATTTTAGTTCACGAAAATTATCTTTGAGATGGCCGTCACAATATCAGTGTTGAGTGACAATTGAATTACAAGTTAATCCACAGCGACCACTGAAGATCAAATCAATGCTGGGCGGCTTATAATAAAGACTGAGAGTCAAGCCGGTATAAAATTAACTTAAAATTTAGGCATAAGTATGTCAAAAACTCGACATGTATATTTAGAGGCCTAGAAGCTTTCTGCTATGTCTGTATTTAATCAAATCTAAAAAAAAACCATTCAGTATCACTAAAAATTCATTGAGTGGTATTACAAAAAAATTTGACGGAGATTCCTTAAACACTTTAGTAGATATCATTATGGAATATGAAACCCCGATCTAATGGAATCTAGCGCTAAGAGGCAGGCTGCGCACTGAGTGTTTTCTTCTGAAGTGTTGTTTAAAAGGGTGAATGAAAGACGTAGTGCTGGATAAAAATGATAGACTAATTCATACACAGACGAATTAAAATGTAATTATTGAAATTTATACTTTTCGCTAAAATATTCATTAGAATAACAGTAACAATTATTTTATTTGTGTGTGTCGTGTACGTGCGTGTATGCGTGCCCGCTTGTGCGCGAATGTGCGCGAGTGTGTGCGTGTGCGTATGCGTGTGAAAACACTATAATTTTTAATTTTTATTATTTATATCATTCAAAGCGTATACAGAGGAAACGATGCTGTCAATTTTTGTTATCACATAAGTTTAACATTGTGAAAACTTGGCGGTTAACAGACGTGCATATGGATGTATTTACGGATATGAAGAAATTATAAGGAAAAATATATGTTTCTATAGGAAACCACAAAAGGCCAAGAATAATTATTTTTGTCATTCAAAGCATATACAGAGGAACCGATGCTGTCAATTTTTGTTATCCCCCCAAAGTTCGTTCTGGAATAACATTTTTGTCATCGCTAAATAAATAACATTTTATAACACTTATATTTTTATTGCTCCATTGACTCCCTAACCTTCTTATAATATCTCATATTTAATTTTGTTTCCGATCTATTAAGCCATAGAACATTGTAAATTGAAGCATTTAAAATCTAAAAAGATATATCACGGATGCAGTAATGTCTAATATATGTTATTATTACAAATAAAACCAAACCAATTAACTTAATTAAAAGAGTCCATAAAAAAAATTAAATGGAAATTCCACAGTCATTTATATTATTATCAAAATTGCTTTTAATAAGTTGTTATTGCACAGTAAATTACTTAATTAACTAAACTAAAAATAAATGTAACATAAATTGGGAATAAAGAATATTTGTAGCAAACGAAACGTTTACAAAAAATATTAAATTTCCTTATCATTTTCTATATTCCTTGGTAAAATTATAGCTCCTTCAAGAAGTTTCAATTCAGAGGAATGTAAGAAAAACATCCAGAAACTGACGTTACTTTTCCTTTGTGAAAATAATTTTCTTTTCTTCAAATATAAAAAGTAAAAAGCTAACGATGAGAACAACTTAATCAACGTAAAATTTTAGCAACGGAAGCTTTAATAGCCAATTAAACTTTTCCTGTTTACAAAATGTTTGCATTGCAACAGTGTTTGAAAAGCATATTTTGTTCCTAAATAAATTGTAAATTTAAAAAATTGTCTTCTTGCCTTAAGGTAAAGTTGAGGAAATCAAGTTTCGTTCAATATCCGGGAAAACATCCAGTATCCGGGATGCTAAAGTGATATTCTTTTGTGCCTGTTTTCCAAGTGAAATTTTACCATTAAAATAATTTTTGAAACTTCTACGTCACCAACTATTGTAATACTCAATCAAGTAAATTATTTGCACAAACTTTGAGAAGCTGACCTTGACACGTTAGGCATTGAAGCCAGTTTTCTTCCTTGCATTCGGGCTGACCATACCGATATATCCCTTTTTTGGTTTTTAAAGTTGAAGATTTGCTTTTCTATTTCATTTAGCCGATTGGTATTTTTCGAAAGTTTTTTGAAATGTTTCTCTTTCCTTTTTATTCTTCTTTTTTAATATAAATAGTTTTTATAACCAGAAAAATCTCCACTTTTTGAAATTTTCAAATTTCAAACATTTCTCCAAAGCTTCAGTTAATGGAAGTAAACTCCGTGTGTGTTTTTAATATATCAGTAACAGAACTAATAGATGGCTATTGTTTTATTGTTAACTATATTTTAGTTAGAAACATTATTTGGGACGAAAAAATACAAGAATTCTTGCGTTATTATAAACTAAGTTGGGTGAGTCATTATTATTGGAAAATTTGTCACATTGCATGAATAGAAAATAGATATCTTCTTATACATTCATATTAACCGATCAATTCTTCTGAATTTAAAACCAGTTTTATATCACCGTTAACGTCGCTACTTTTTGTTAAATAAATCTTCCTTTTTTATCGTAAATTCTTCATGAATAAGAATTGCAATAACAACGTCGATAAGATTTGCAGTGACCTCTTGCATTTTCTCTCATTCACATATCGCTTTCAAAGTATAATATAACTCCATTCTTTTCATGACATATAATATAACTACAAACTTTGCGTGCCTGTGTATTGAAAATATTTGCTTTAAAAATTAATGGGAATATGAGGGATAAGTTATAGACATTTTTATCTCTTTGGATGTTTAATTTTGTACATTACAGCTAAGAACTAAAGTAGTTAGAGCTAGTTTATTTATTGAATATTTTTAAAAATTTCATAATTTTGCATTAATAAAACAAACACAAAAGATTGATGTGTAGTTCTCACACAAATATAAAGAGAGTCTATGCAAATCAATATATTGTGATATGTATATTTCAAATGCCGCAAAGAAGTTTCCCATTTTGCATACGCTGGTGAAATGGGAGTGGCAGAAATGAAGTGAGTTTACGAATATGCGAGAGGGTAGATATTAAAGTAAGCAACCTGCAAATGGACAGACTATAGCAGACCCACGAGGGCAGACATCACTGTTGATTGTCTTTCCCACATCAAATTTTTCATATTCGTAATAAGCATATATTGTTACCCCAATTTGTTTAACATTCAAAAGACTTAATTTTCGTACTTCAATGATTTTGATACGTTCAGTATGTATAAATTTATTTATTACGTACTTTATTACCCGTACATAAAAATATAGCTCTAAGTTGGTGACATTTACGAAAATCTGGTTATGGAAAACAGAAGAAAACTAATATAGGAAAAATATATTTTTTCTTAAATTTTTGTGCATCACATAAAACGTCTTATGCTAATGGCACACCGAGGGCAGATCGGGATAGCGTAGTGACGGCATTGGCACGGTATGGCCGCATTATTATAATGAAATAAAATAAATGAGAGATGTCCGACTTCGCTATGTGACACCTTCGTGCTTTATGACACGTGACACGAACGTGGAACATATTTTAATCGCAATGGATCAACTAAAAAGGCCATATGATTATTTGACATTTCAATAAAAAGAGCTTATTTAAAACAAGTTTACTTTCATAATTTCTATAATAAATGACATTATATGTTTATATATTCAGTTGATATATTATTCAGTTGATTTAATAAATATTTTGCAACGATTCCGAACATCCTGAAAGTTTGTCAAAAGCTAGAGTTTTTCTCACGACTTTAAAAAAAGTTTCAGGTTTGAAAAAGGATGGGCGGGATAAGTGTTTGTAATAGACGGTTTTAGTGAAAAACTTTCAGATGGACCATTTGCTCGAGTCGAATGCTGTTGCTTCTAAGGCAACAGACACGATTGCATTGCATCGGTTTGAATGTTCAGAAACATCTCCTTGAAATTTACGGTAAAACACGAAAGCACAGAAATAAATTTAGATAAAGCTCAATTTAATTATTTAAATAGGAAGATAAAGTTAATCTAAGCCGATTTAATTAATCCTAACTGGATTTTGGTGATAGTGTCCATGAATACATTATTCTCATTGAAAACATCAGAATACCAAATTTGCATCTCCTTTACTAGCAAAATAATTTTTTTAAAAAATATCTGTTATTTGTCGCATATTTCTACCTGATTGAAACTGTTGTATAAATGGTGGTAAAAGACAAGAACGAAATTCATCCTCGAAGGTAGCACTAGCTATTTTTCGAATGAAATGATGCAAAACACTTGTACCTTTAATTATATATATGGCAAAGCTATGGACAGCTTGCATTACTCTATGGAATATTCTTCATTTGTTTCTTAACATTGCAAAGCATATTCCACAGATAGTCGCGCTCTGTTAATATTATAATTGAAAAAAAAAGTTTGTGCCTATCTGGGTATCATGTTTTTACATAAATTGAACGCCTCATTCTCAACAAAAACACACAGTTTAGGGGTTTCGGTATAAACAGATACATTTTTGTCTTTCAGCAAATTTAATTTGTGTCTGTAGAATATTGTACCTAAGGAGACTTTTTGATTAGAGAATTATCCAATTCCTTTCCACATTTGTTTTATGGCGGTTAATGTTGGCAATAGCAAACAACAGTTTGTATATATAAAAGCCTTCAGTACGATGGTGATATATTTTGTATATGTAAAAAAAATATCAGGCGTGTGAAAGACATTTTAATCGAATCTGTTTTCCATCCTAGTATTTTGGAAAATTTGTTTTTTTAACAAAAATTCGGAATGTTCATACCACGTCGTTTTATTTCGTTCTGTCGTTTCTTAGAGTTGAAGCACATTTTGCAAAGTTGAATACAAGTATGCTTGACAACATCACTGACAGTAAAACAAACAATTAAGAAGCCTGTACATATTGTGTTGAAATCTGCTCCTTTTGCAAGATACCTGAAAGAAATTAAAATATTATTTGTACTGTTTGTTGGCTGGTTTCCCGCAAAACAAACTGAAATAATTTAGAGAATATTATATGCGTAAAGAGAAAAAAGTAAATAAAAAAATAGCGTTAACGCAGCAAAGTAAAAAAAGGCCTATTTTGATTTGATGAAATTTATGAACATACAAGAATAGTCACTAAATAGTTCATCAAAACAAAAATTACGTAAAAAGAGGAATCAACATAATAAATTCACGGACAACGACAAATCAAAAGACTCTCTTAATGGAAAATTTGAACTGATAACAACGCAATTTCATCTCAATCATAAACATCAAAATAGTTGACTTCAGTATAGGCAATATCAAGATAACTACTAGTATACCAACTGTCTACTTCAAAGCAAACAATGTCATTTTATTCAACAATATCCCAACCAACAAAGAAAAAAAATTACAAGATTTCATTCTTCTCTCTTTTCAAAAGTTAGATAAGGATGACGGCGATCCTAGACGACATATATTATTTTATTTCTCCGGAAATGTTGAAAATGATGGAGACAAACAATTTGAATTTTGCGTGGAGTTAGAGAGCTTTAAATGAAGGAAAGTGTCAAAAAGCAGATTACTCAATAAAAGCAAACAAGAATTGTTTTTCATGACCATTTTCCAACTCCACAATAACAGTAATCGATATATTCTAATAGTAAATAAAGTATACACAATTTGATCAATTGATATAATGAACTAAATAAATATGAAAAAAAATAACATATTGAAACTTTATAATCTCACCTTTCTTTATAAAATTAAATAATTCAAAAACTTACTTAATATTATGTTTAGTCTTTTCTCTGAGCTGACAGATTGTCTCATGTTTGTATCTTATTTATTAGTAAACAGTGTTATGAATTTCAAAAACTCTTAAAAAATATTTATTGACACGTTGTAGTAGCAGTTTTAAAATCTCTCTGGATTTTCACATAAGCTTCCATTTAATGTATAAAACTGTCCACACCTCAATCTTCTCTTATTGAGGGGATGTACTTAGATTTTTCTCATTTTTTAAAAGTTATTTTTCAAGGCTACGTAAATGCACACTATTTTTAAAATCGATAACGATAACTCGATAACAAATGCTTATAAGCAAGTCAATAAAATACGTCCGTCTGACAACCCAACGCGATTTCGCTCGAATGTGCGAAAATGCGGCCGATTTAGCGCAGAGTAAATTACGTTTGTCTGACTTCAGCCTAACTCATAGATATTCCATAATTACTTTGATATATATGTCCACTTTTACCTGAATTTACTTTTACATATTATGAATCAGTTTGCATAAAAATCATATTTAAATACGTGATATTGTTGATTTCATTTGGTCTTAATTGTAGGTTCAGATACAATTTATATTATATCTGTGTAGTGCTTACCATTTCTAACAGATATGTTAACTAACAAAAAGTCTCCATGCTTCATGACTTTTTTATCATTTAAGGTTTTGATGTAATTGGTTTTAGGGTTTCCCTAGCTAGCTCTTTGTTAGAAGTTTGCTTTATTTTGAAAACGTTCTTATAACAATTTTGGTTAATTCCAATAGTGTAATCTCTTTTGAGGGGAACTTCCGCTTGAAGACTTTGTTGTTCGTCATCTGAGTTTAGAAAATCAATTACCTGACTCCTGCTATGTACATTAATATTCAGATTCGATTAATAAACTTTTCATTTCTAAGTTGGCACATTTCCGTTTTATTCAAAGCTACTTTACACCAGGCTCAGGTTCATGTGTTCAGTGCCTATTTTTTTTTCTTTTGTAATATATGTTTGTTTCATGCAGAATTCCCAACTTAGTTTTTAAAAAAAATTTTATGGCAATATTAGTTAAATGAATTCTCAGGGAAAAAATTGTTACTTGATATTTCGGGATCAGGGCTTCTAATATTCTCTAAGACTAGATCAAGATGCGCTCATATACAGGCGAGTGGATGATTTGTGTTTGGTGGCATAATACAGTACGATTCAACTTTTCTCTTGTTTTCCTGCAGGAACATACTCCGCTAATGTATGCTGCTGCATGTTTACTTTATATCGGGGCCCACCAGAATGGTGCACTTGTATCTTTACATGATATTTACAATTGTAATTTTCACAGGTATTTGCAACTACTTGACTTCTGTCTGTCGTAAGTCATCAATTTGCTTGAAGTGTTTGGATTGAACTTTCGTGTTATGTACGTGTTTCTTAAACATTTAATTACTACATTAAATGCAGTAATTCCTTTTACCTTGCTTAACATCTTTAATAAATTCTTTTTGCCCACATTTTTCATACGATTAGTCTACTCTTCCTCATTTTCTTCATTGTAATGTATCGGTATCTCTGTCAACCGCATGTTCAATCTTTAAATTGCAAATCTGATTGCCATTTTTGTAAATACATGTTTCACTTTCAATGTTGCAATAATTAGATCATTATCATTATATTCTTTATTAAATATACACTTATTTTCTAGTGCATTGGCCTTGTCTTCTGGATCGGTTGCTTATTGGCTAAAAATTAGTACACTGTCTTACTCACACTTACGTATGTTAAGTACCGCGTGATTCAAAATATGTTTTTTGTTTTTAATGGACACAAAAACTATAATGTTGACTTTTTACAATGAAAATTAATTTGTGGACTAAAAGATCGAAAATACGAAGAATTAATGTATTAATTTTTGTATGGTAAACGTTTTACGTTACAAGGCAAAAATCACAACAACGTTGTCAAACAAAGAGTTGTATCGCCTTAAGGTACCAAGAATTGGTATAGAATTAAAATTTTGTGTTTTAAGTCACGAGATTTTTGTTTTAAAAAACGAGAACCATAATTAATAAAATTATTATAATGCGTCCCATTTTTAATCGTACTAAAACATGTTAACCCTTAAAATCTAAATCTTTTATTTCGGGCGAATGACAGAAATATGTCACACAGATTATACAAATCAAGTGTTTGCGAAAAAACAATTTTAAAAGCAATTAATTCTACATATTGCATAGTAAATAATTTTAAGAATTTCAAGGAATTCATTTACAGTCAATGCCTTGAATGAAAAATATCTTCAAAAATAACCAACGAACAACTGTTAAGTATGTGCATTTAAATTTATAATTATTATCTAATTTTAAAATTAAAATTGCAATATCCCTAAAAATGTACGCCTAAATTAATTTTGACAGAACCTAGATATTTTGAGAGACTACTTGATATTACTGATAGATCGATTTCACAACAAATTTAATCTCTTTCTCATACGCTAATTGAGCCTTCGGTAATATTTATGCAAGTAAACAAACAAAACTTGATTCAGGATTACTTAAAATTATTATATAAAACAAGCGTATAATACTTCAATAAGAGAGTGAGGATAATTGATAATAAAAGAAAATAGTTATCACAATAATAAGACCGACACAAAGCAATGTGGATACTTCAGAAAGTTAATGGCAAGTTTCAATATGATTTAGTTTATAAAACGGATTCGAAATACTTCAGACCCGTTATATAAAATCGACAATATTATGAAATGGTTTAACTCGTAATATTCTAATGATATATAAAATATTAAAACAAAGAATCTCCTTACCGAGCTAATTATTAAGCTATATTTTAATTTCAGTTAAACTTTGGGCTGCGGCAATGTTTACTATTAATGATTTATATAATTTGAGGTGTTTATGTAATGATCATAAACACACGGACTGTAAACAATTTATGCTGGTTTTATATTAGACTTAGTTAAATACGAGATTAACCGAATGTCCCAAATTCTGGTTGCCGTCCCCGCTCTCATCGCGCTCAGTGACTTACTTATGTAAAATTAACATAATAATTGCCGCAGGGACTGCCCCGTCTCTTAAAAGATAAAAAGGGATTTTTAATTAATCACTAGGAGGTCGTAAAATCTGTGGAGCGAATCGTACTGGCAGAGGAAAAATGCCTCGAAATTACAAACAAGGAAAAATTGTAGCAAAGGGTAATCGGTCCCTTTTGCGAGTTGTGACCTTTAAATAACAAGAAAACGCATGATTTTATGCTATGGTAAATAAGGAAAAGCTAAATGTTTATTTAGAGAAATTTCTTTGGACATTTCTAATATGACTGTTATCATATTTACTTATTCTTAAGCAAAAAGGTAAAAATAGCGTAAGGTAATATTTATTAGATTGTATATACCTATTTGATGTGTATATATAATAATGAATCTAGGTTTGTAACATACAAATAATTTCTTTCTCAACAATATGAATTATTAAAATTAAATCATAAAAGGAAAAAACCTGCTTCAAAAATAAAATTTCTCTTTCTGTTCCTATATTTAAATACATAGACGTAATGTTACAATATATAACATAAAAAGGAAAAAACATGATGTCTAAAAAAATTGTATAAAGGACACCAATTACCACCTGTTCCTTAACTTATTTTTTTGAATTGCAGATAAATAAATATTTATAGACTCTCCATAGAATACACTACTTTTAAGTAGATTAATTATCACATTAGAATATTAATTTATGACCAAAATAACCTCGCTTCTGGAAAATATATTGTCCCTTGTTAAGCAAAGATTATAGATATTTTATGAATCGTTTACAATGAAACTACATTTTGGTGTGAGTTTGGGAAACTAGTGTCGAATATATTAGCCCAATACTATTTACAAATTTTAACGTAAAATGAGTAACGTAAAATGATAATGTGGTGATCCTATAGATTTGTACGATAAATTCAACGCTAATTTTAAGCAGGAACACTATTAACAAATTGTTGAATATTTTTATTCACATTTATTCTGTAAACTTAAAGTTTTTAATAAAATTTATCGTATATCCTAATTAACGTGCATTGCAAATTGCTTAATTTCATTTTTTCCTATTTAAAGTTCACCTATATAAATAAGACAAACTAATCACAAATCATTAAATGGAATTAAGAAAGTTTATTAATTTGTTTGCTTATTTTTAGTTTAACGAAATTATTTACATATATTATTTAACCAGAGTGGGAACTAAATGTTACGTAATGTCTTTTTAATAAAATAATAAAAGTATATTGACCCCGAGTTAATAACTTCTGACAAAAAAGAAGGGGATTATTCAACGACACTATATTTCCTGTATGTAACCAACTAAAAAAATAATTCCGTTGCTTGTTTTAAGAATGATACTTATTTTTGAACACTTATACATAATTTCCTCAAGTGGCGTTATGAAACAGAAGTAAAATGGTGTGCATATAGATGTGATAGGCTAAGATGAGCAATCAACATTTTTAGCAGCGTAAGGGGAATTAGGGTGCAACATCAGAAACCTAATAAATGTACGTATAAAACTGACTTAATAATAACTTTCATTAAACATTAAAAAAAAGGCAAAATCAAATATGCAATGAATCAGAGAAAATAATAATATTAAGTCACGTTATTAAAAGTCTCCATGGAAATTTTGATAAAGGCTGTGGTGAAATAAATTTTACTACTATATTGAAATTTTATGCTAATGCTCATCTCGTGTAGTGCTACTTATTTTTAGGTGTATTTGGCAGAAATTACATTAAGCTTGGTGGCCATTCAGAATCGTTAGGCTATTTCCATCATTAAGTTATTTTCTGTTCAAATAATTGTTATAATTTCCGAGTTAGTATACTTTTTATATTCTTCTTAATTTGTGACTCAGCGCTATCTTCTTTACAACCTTGGAATTACTCAATTTTTTTATTGCCTTTCTTTGAAATCATGACCATGGTAAAAGATGCTGTAAAAGCCAGAAGTATACCCCATATACTTATGACCAGTATTCAAATGTTATTTGATAATAGATGTTTAAATTTGGGACGTAATGGTTATCCATTTTATGCCTGCTATTTTATCTAGCAATTCTGGATTTTAGATGACTGACGTGAAATATACTTAGTAACTATTTATGATATGTATTTAGTTTTTGATGTGTAGTGCAAAATGTATAAAATATTGACGTTTACTAAAGTTGTTAGAAGTATCAGATGTTCATGAAAACAATAAAATTAATCAAATCAAAACAAAAATTGAGATATAATTTGTGGTTATAAATTTGTCGGCCACCATGTTACCTGAAATTTAAATTATTAATTTATTTATATTTTGAAAATATTTTAATATAATCTCATAGTTTATCTTAGAACTACTCAATACAATGATTTCAACGTCGGTAAATTAATTGTGACACTTATGTACAAAATCCATGCAATCTGCAGCAGACTGCCAAGTAAATAATACAACAGAAAACGCAAAACTTGTTATTTTTCTTGACTTTGAATTACAGCTGTGTGTAATTCATTCCATTTTGAGTGACATTTTTACAAACTTGCGAACAACGCATATACAGTATAATCTGTCAGAATCTAAATTAATATGAATAATCTCCAAGAAAGAGTTGTATTAATATATATATAATAGCCGATATGGAGATGGCATGGAAACTTCTGATTATGTCATTGAGACATTGAGATATTTGCCATAGAGGCATATATATTTCAATAAGAAAAATATTAACTTATGAGCATGGAAAAATGATTATTAGATGAGTAAACATTTTAATTCACTTAGTTTTAAAATAATTCATTAATTATTTTACGAACTGATTATACATAAATATGATTATACATCAATTGAATACATTTGGCGTTAATTTTGTAAAAATTCATTATTCACAATTAAATGAGATTACGTGATGTATTATTATTTCTACTTTCTTTAAGTTCTTTACCACGACCTAAGTTTCGTTGTATTACAACATCGTTAGGTTGTAATACAACGAAATATTGCAAAGAATCTTTTGTTACGGGACCCTAAAATATGTTTATAGTACATCATTCGTATCTTCCTTACTCAGGTTTGGAATTTATGCTTTAGTAATTATTTCCAAATCTTTACACTTTTATATTCTGAGGTGCATCGAGGAGGAAATCTGATAGTCTAGTAGTTAATATTAAAATATAAATATAAATGCGTTATTACATTCAAAATATTAATTAGTAATAATGTAAATACTGGCACCTAACGGAGAATTGTACAATAACACATCTATATTGATTGCTTTTTAAGTAAACAGATATCATTGTTATTTAATTACGCAATAATAGTTATAGTTCTATTGCAGATACTGACTAAAATGTTTGCTCTTAGACATAAAATTTAAGTTTAATTAAAGCCGTCCAATAATGTTGCATGATGGGCATATACACATAGCCTCGTAACTATGTAATTACATGTACATTGATATATTGTAACAATGGCTAAATTGCATTTAAAAACAAAGAAATTTTAAATATAATTACACTTTTCGTGTCAAATTTATTTTCGACTGCATGTCGAACAGGAACCGGGTAAAACCCGTTCCGCACCGCATAGATAGCTTAATTATTTGTTCTCAAAAAGAATGTATTAGAAAAATAAAGATGTTTGCTTATACTGAGACGTATGATCTCTCCAGAACTGTAGGCGAGAAACGCTGGACTGAAATTTGATCAGTCTAAATCCTTCTTAATTGAACATTTTACATTACCGTGGTTTCCGTAAAAAGTATGCATTATCTTTCTTTGGTTTTTCACAGTATTTTTGTTTTCATCTTTTTTGATAATGAATTAAAAAATTACTAAAATTTGGTTCTTCAAGCATACTTAAAGAACTCACTATTTTGAATTCAATATATTTCACCACGTTAAAATAGCACACCGGAGATTATTTTTTGGATGGTTTCAATCGCAATTTTTATTCCTCACGGTTGTGTTAAATTTAATTAAAATTTCTTTTATCATAAAAATTAAAATATTATCCAGCGTATTTTAAAAGTGACTATAATACAAATACAAATGTATTACGAGGGTTATACAAATATTAATAAATCATAAAATTACGAATATAAAAAGCTCTATTATTGCAGGTTGGTTGTCTTGATTTCATTACATTCACAATTTAATCAATATCAGTAGGTAAATATTTTTCGAAATTCTACGATGCGAATGTACTATGTAGAGAATTTTATTACAATGAAAACACTAAACATCTTACCTGTTACAGGCAAACTCGCACAGTTGTATTAATTGCAATTATTACAGAATAAAAGCGTATTATGATTTTTGAAACAAAACATCTATTTAAATAGAGACATATGTGGAAAAATTGTAATGGAATATACGTTACAATAATTGTCTCAAACACTTAATATTTTTCGGGAAGAAAAATAGTAATACTTGTTCCAAGTTTCTACTAACTGCATCTCAAACAGAACGCATGATTTTTATTGTTGTTTGATCTTAGACTACCTGCCGTTACATGTTAATATGTTTTTTTAGGAAATAAATATAGCTTTAAACTTTTCCGAAGTTCAGCATAAAATGCCTCAATGAGACGTATTTTTGAGGTCTTTTTTGCCAATATTTTACTTATGCTTCTAAAACGAGAGTAAAACTAGACCCATATCGCGCTTGCCAAATCAGGTCTATCCAAACCATTTATAATATTTTAATGTTTACTATTTTGAACCGTTTTATCTCTTTCACACCTGCCTCTTTATAAATAGAAGGTTTGATTCAGGTAACATATTATAAATAATGCACACTGGCCAATTCCAATTGACTGAGAAGTAAAAAACGGAAAATTGATTCTCAAACCATTCTAATTTTATATAAATATATTATAGACATGGGAAATGTGAAATTTATCACAATCAATTTGCTGAGAAGAAAACGAAAGATAAACCTGCCTATTCCTACAATTTTATATTATTTTCTTTCTTATTCAGTCTACAAATTTTCTATATATATAAAATTATATAAATATATATATATATATATAAAATCTCAATATATATAAATATATATATATATATATATATATATATATTGAGCTTATGTCGGTATACATTTCTACAACTAGGGGTGATTAATCCGATGGTAAGTAAGCTTTATTCACATTTCTACAATAATATATTTCAGTTATAAGTTCTGGACAGAATGCGTAACCTTTTTAAAAGTTGTATATTTATTTTTAAGAAAACATTATTTTAGAACCGTGGAACTATTGACAAGAGAGTTTATGACTTGAATGAAAATTATCACTTGAATGAAAATTAGATTTAATGCAACAAAACGCACCAATAACTTATCAAGGTAGTGGGATTCTCCTATCGATATAATTTTATATTCGAAAGTAATTTGACCACCAAAAGAATTTTACAAACCTGAAGGAAGAGTTCTCAAATTATAAAGTTTTTTCTTAAAAATAAAACATCACATTAGCTGGAGCTTATTGCATGCTCCAGTTGTTGCTACTGGAATTATTCCAAAAGTGGTAATGAAATCTTACAGAGCACAGTAAAATTAAAAGTTATTTCATAACCTGCCCGAAACAATGCAGCTATACTACCGATGAAGCATTTACTCAAACTAAACACTACACGACACTTTCATTTATAGTCTTATAAGAAAAGTTCAAAAGGATACTGGTCAAACAAATTATGCTGAGGACATCAATTGACAAAGGAGAAAATTTATTTTATCTTTTTATCCTACACTGCTTCCTTGCAGTATATTGCATAATAGTATTATTTGGTAATAACAACCATTAAGTAATTAGTTGTTACCGACAACTAACATTAAGAAAACTTGTAAAGTGATGGATTAATCCACACATACAACTAAGATACATCCAAAATTACCCAATGGAAATAGTAAATTTCCCATAAAAACAAGTCAGGTCAATGCTAGTGCCAATCACGTGTTCGGCCAAGACCTGACTTCCTTACCCACTCACAAAAAGTGGTTATGACCGACACGAGTCGAAATTAGAAACAACTGACATTTTATCGAGGAATGGTATGAAAATATTCTTTATACTAAGTTAAAAGCCGAATCGACTAAATTGACGACTGCCTATGTGTCGTTTATAAATCGATATAACTAAGATTTAATTCATCCCCTTTTGTTCGCACCCCTTATCATTACTCGCAATTTGCAGTTCGAAGAATATTACTACTAGATTATAAACACCGTAGGGGAGCTTAACTATAATAAACTAAAAATAAGCTTCATTACTGTTTATAAAAGAGTACGATATTATATTAAGCGAAGTCGGTCGACTCACTCCATTCACCCACTTCTTATGCACTATGTTATCTCGTGGCAAATAGATATCTTTAAAATAATTTTCCGGGCGCTTCGAAAAACAATAATACGTTAATACTTTGTTACAGAGGAGAAGTGCTTACTGATGTAATTCAAATAACAATATTATCTTATATCGCAATAGCTTATCCAGCCTATTTTATGGCTTAAATTTCGCTTCTGTTTAGCCTTTTTCCTATTTCTCATTATTTGCAAAATCACGTAATGTATATTACGGAAAACGTAACATGTAAATATTTTGTCTTGTTATGTTCGTATAGAGACGATATCAGTTATTGATGTTATACATTTTATGGGCATTATATATCTGTGTTGGCTTTTGTACAATAATGTAATATTACGCTGTCGCCTAGTTTAGATAATTTCTATAATTCTTTATGTAATGAATAAAATACTATACGACAAAAAATACGGTTAAATTTCTTAAAACTTGGCGAGAATGGTAGAGTAGGGGGGAGTCCAGGATAATGGGATTATTATATAATTTGATAAGTAGCCATTATATTACAAAATTATTTGAAACGAAATGGTAATTAATAATATGTTGTTTATTTTATCCCAATTAATGAATTTTGAGTCATATTTCATTTTCTCAGCTTTGTGCTTTGTGCATTTTCTCAGCATTGCGATGAAATATATATTATAATTAAGCTATTGCAATAAGAACAAGGAAAGTGTCATTTAAATTGTGCGCCATCAAACTTTACATTTATACTGAATTCGACGGGAAGTAGGAGGACGACTTTTTAAAGGTAACACAAAAATTCTATCTTCAATTATAACAAAGATCGGAAAACATTTTAATAATAAAAACGTATCTCGTGACAAATAACCGGAAATTTTATTGTAAGACATGAATGCTAACGTGATGTATTGCTACTTTTTTAAAACTTTCTTTTTAGCATTTCCAAAACAGTATATTAGTTCAAAAAGACGTATGGAACAAGATATATTTAGTATAGAAATGTGCAATATACGCTTTGCCCATGTACAGACATTTAAATTTCATTTAAATTTGAAATTATTGAAATAGGTATTTTGCAGTTTTTGGGCAAATAAAGGAATAAATAAATTTTGGCACGAAAATTTACTTTGAGATATTAAAATATTTCTGTTTAGCATGGTTTTTAAAAAATACTAATACTCAAATTGATAAAAGCTTAGTCTAATTTCAATAACAAATTTATAGCTTTACATAGACATAGCATGAAGTGCAGTATTCGTTTATATTTAGCCAAAAGATACTCAAAAATAACGAAAATTTAAAAGTCGATAAATTAGCAGATGTCACCGTGTTTACGTTTGCAGCTAATATTACTTTGGGTCGGTTACTACAACTACAACGATTAGAACATTGCTCACACATTTCATTTGTCAAATGTTTATCAAAACGAAATGTGTAAGCAATGTTTCAATTGTTTTACGAAAACTACTTATATGTAGAATATTTAATTTTCACTTCTATAACGTATAAATCAATTCTCATAATTCTCATTATAATGTGCATTTACCCATAAAATGTAATTCATAAACAGAGGAAACAAAATTAAATTTAAAAGCGTTGAACCAAATGAAAACCAGCATCTTTGATAAAATCGAAAAGAGCATTTTTTTTAGAAAACGACGTCCATTAATAAACATTCCAGAAATTAAAAGGTAATTAATTTCTCGTCTTTATTTCTACAACTATAAATGGACAAAAAATTAGACGTTTGTCTGCTATAAACAATAAAAAGTTACTAATGATCCTAGAAACTTCTCATATTAACATTACCATTTTACTCTTTTTTTATTTATTTAATTTATTTAATAAAGTCCAATATTTTTTATATAAATTCGAAGAACAATCCATTATATATCATGTCCCTAAGTATCCAAAAATATAAAAATAATCTAAAATTGAACCACCAAATTACAAATGGGAGTGGAATTTAAACTATAAAGTAATAAATGTGAAATCGGTTTGAAAATGACATTAAATTTATAGCTAATAAAAATAATTATATATTTTTCATAAATAATGTTAACAATATTATTACATTGGGACTTCATGCTACCATATTTATTTTAAAGAAATATACTTTCGCAAGTAAACATTAGTGGCAACCCTTTTAAAATAAGTCGTGTCAATTATCAAAACCGCTGTTTATCAAGTTTTACATTTGATTATAATTTGTGTTCCAGTAATTAAGGTTACAATAATGAATCTATTACTTGTGTCCTATATTCAACTTTATTTCTAACGTTATATCAAAACTTATCGACTTCTCCGCCTGTTTGAAAGGTTGCGTGGTGTTACAAGCTTTTAATTAACTATCTATACGTTTCATCAATTTACAAAGTTCGTGTATGCAGGAATATTTATTTTAAATTGTTGGTATATCTTACATCACTTTAAGCACAGGAAACAGGCGTACATCGAACCATTGTTTTACATAATTAAAGTAAGGAAAGTTTTGCTGCTGCTCGTCAAATTTCAGTTAACGTGGACGAACGAAACTTTTGTAATTAGAGAGAGAAATATTCAGTTTATATTTCAGTTTTAGAGCTCTTGCCGATATTGGTTCAGATGATCCATTTATCTTGCCCTACCGCACAAGACAATAAGTGCATTTAGATTCGCGAATATTAATCATAAGTTTTCATTATTGCATAATTGCATTAGCAATGAAAATCAAACATTCGTTAATTCATAATGTGTAATACGGCGATAATAACATTATATTTATATCTTACTTTGACGAATCAAAGTAATTTGAAGTAGTCGAATCTAAGAACTTTCACTTTTAACCAGTAATATTGACGCAGTCTATTTTTGGTGAATTTTTCATCGGGAAATATAGGATTTTTTAATTGGCTTTCAAAGATATTATTGATGTAAATAAACATAGAGACTATATATATATATATATATATATATATATATATAAATAAATATTTATATATATATATACATATATATATATATATATATATATATATATATAAATATATATATATATATATAAATAAATATTTATATATATATACATATATATATATATATATATATATATATATATATATATATATATAACTTTCTGACTAGAATTGCAAACTTTGGAGCAAAGGTTTGCCGAAAATTTCACAGTCAAGATGCGGGACGAGACTTAAAAAAGTGGTGTAAGATATAGGAAGAAAAGAAAAAGCATTGAAAGAATGGAAAGCATTGTATCATGGATAAGTTAACCACTGGATAGCTCATAAGAACACAGTTATGTAAAAACCAAGCTAGCCACTACTCATTAGGGTAAACGTACCACGTGACACCGTTAGCCAATCAGTGCTTTGTCCCTTGGGGTAGCACAGATATGTAGTTTGATCGATACTTACGTATTTTCGATGTGTCAAAGTAAGGGTTTTAACAAAATAAAAACACCGTTATTTAAAAAGAAGAATTTTATTATAATATAATCACTATATTAATTTAATAAACTGTTGCACGTAATAATGTTATATATATATATATATATATATATATATATATATATATATATACATACATATATATATATATATATATATATATATATATATATATATTTGCTAATATGTATTGTGAAATTTACTGGAGAAAAAAGACAACACTTCTTGTCGATTATACAAAACTCAGAGATATAAACAATAAAGACTCGCGTTGCCCAGCCACCTGTATCGATTTTTCTTTTCAGTACAGGCAGCTCGGAAACCTAAAATGATAAATGTAATATAAGTAAAATATAATATTTTATGCTTAGAAATCAATGAACTTATTTTACTTTTAAAAAAATATCTTATTTATAATTTTTTCGATTTTAAGTAGTAACAAAAGTATCGATTTAGTTATCGACAACGGCGCGACGCAACTCTAGTGGCGAAAAATTCAACAATATGGCGGAATCGCTGCCGGCGATCTGACTGTAATATACGAAGATATACTTGCTTAAATAATAGTTAACAGTGTACTTACTTGTGAAAAGTAATTCCATTTTTCTCAAATGGTGATATAATGCTTCTGTTTTGATAATATTTAATAGCACAAGAAGGCATGGTTTATTTAATTTTGATTTAAAATTACGAGAAACTTCCGCTGTGATGTTCGTTTTAATATTTTCGAATATCTTCTCAGCTGCTACAATTGGTCATGGAATAAAAGGAATAAAGTGGAAAATCTTTAACAAATTTGGAATGGTCAAGCTATTCAATATAAACTACGCTATGATTTTAAGATGTTTTAGTGCTAAGGAACAAAGCTCGTTTTTTTATTATTGATTGCAAGTATTAGTAGTGGTCCGGTCAAATTTTATAATATTTTTTTAAGTGTCCGGACTATTGTATAAACTTTATTCAACAATATGTGATGAATGTAATAATATACAATGCAAAAATGATAACAAAAAACTCGTCTCATTATCGTTGGTACTCAAAATTCACCAGTGCATAAATATAAGTTAACATTGATATTAATTTAATAATGAGTATCCCAAAATAAAATGCAGCGCGTGAATGCTACCAAGCTTTGTTTGCAATATTACGTCGCATTATTTACGTCGCATAGATACCACTACGCGACGTTGGTATACGCTTATTGTTAGTTCGTCATCGGCAGTGGGATAGTCACATGATCGCCATCAGAAGAACTTGCTTTCAGGATCAAAAACTCAAAACCGTTATTTCTTTTTTTTATCACGACACTAAATAACAAATGCAATAATTAAATAAAATAAGATAATCACGTATTGTTTTAGGCGCATGATATTATCTATCCCTTATTACAAATTGAATGTTTACTATGGAGACGCGTAGTTTACATAATAGAAACAAAAACACGCTTACTATTGAGACCCGTAGTATGCATAATAGACACAAAAACTGCTAATGACGAGATACTCGGAATATCAGATGGGTTAATAAAAGCAGAAAAAGATAAATATTGTGAACGTCAATCAGTAATTAAAGATTAAAGGCAAAATTTTGAGGTAGCTGATAAACTAAATACGCGACCAATAAAGTAACAAGAAGAATACGCGAGTTAATACGAAATACGATGTGAAACTAAAACGAATTAAAAAAAACAGCTTTGCAAAGCGGACTGCTGTATCTCATACAAAAATTGTACGAAGAAATTCTCTATAAATGCGATACCTCCCAAGAATATTGTTAGGATGCGGGAAAAATTGTCTTGAAAATAATATAATAAAAAAAGTTTTACACTCTAAGATGACATTAAAAATACGAAACTCCAATCAGAAAATACATTTCTAGAATGTACTATTACAGAAAATGATCTAGCTCCAGAAGTGCAAAGCCGCTTGCGTGTGTGCACGGTTTTATAGATATAAGACTTGTGTGCATGCATGTGTGGCATAAAACCTATTTAAAGTTTAAAAAAAATGTGAACGTAAATATGTATGTAAATTACCGTAAGTAGTGGATAATATATTAATATAATCATCCCGATTTCAAACACATTTTTTAGTAAATGTTTCAAATGCTGTGTTAAATGTGTTTATCGCGACGTGATTTGGTGAGATTCATAAACGGCATAATATAAACATTCTGTTTTTTGTATATGCACCAATATCATTAAAATATCTTGTATCCATTAAGATATTTGGTCTATATTCCAAGACACGTTACTTGAATTATAATATAAAAAAGAGAACAACCTGTTTATCCTTCAATATAAGCATTATATAGACAATCCTTGTTTACCCGAATTTAGTTGCACTTTTCACGGAAATAAAATATTACATTTATCTATTTAAATGGAAAATCAGAAGCGAGACGAGGGTACGGGAAGCATATTGTGCCCATGCATAAATAATAGATCAACATAACAGAAGAAAGTGTGTTTAAAAATTTACTTCTAAGACATGTGACATCCCTCCTGACAATGTACTGCTGCTCCCCGATTCGAAGGCTGATTTAAATGTCTGTCCTAGTGCAAGATAATTTATTATCTTTCAATCATTTCGTCATTGAATTATGAGTTTCATTTTCTTTAGAAAATTTCTGGATGAAATCCTTCTTAAAATTAGACTAGTGTCTTTTCCGACAACTAATATTATTTTTGATTATTCGTATTGTGGCAAGTAAAATTTGTTCCATACATGTAAACCCCAGTTTTGTACTGTCCATTGATTGTATTTTTAAGGTTTCTATCTGTAATAAGTTTACTTATTATCATATCTTTCGGTAATAATTTGTATAACCTATTTTTAAACGCACTTTAAATGCTACTATTCTTGATACAAAATGTTCTGGAAGAAATAATCAGGTTCACTACCATTTACATAACATTTATTGAACCTAAATATTTTCCCTCTACAGATACAAGTGAAAAGACCTGATTAAAATGAATGTATGTTTGAGATCATTAATTACTTCTTGGAGGTCTGGTAAATTTTTGCATATTAATTTACGACATCTGTGACCAAATCATTGTACTTGAATAAAGGAAATCCATTTCACAGTGTCAAGTAAATGATTTTCATTTTTTAAAAATAAAGCTACAATTTGATGGTATAACCACAAGAGAAAAACGGAAAAAAATAATAGGTGGGATGCTGTCCGTTCTTTGTCCCACGAAATCGATAAACACTGTAAGAAATATCATTCGCTTTCCAAATATATAGTGGGTTTGTTTAAAAAGTACAATAGAAAATTACCCCAGATAGTGAAGAACTTATATTAAAAACCAATTGAATTGGACATTTTCGCTTTCCGAAGAAACATGATAATAATATCAAAAGCGAAGAAAAGAATTTTGTTATTGTCGAATATTGATGAATAAAAAACTTGATGAAATAAAAAAAGAGATATTTGTAAGCCTCAAATATTTACATTTTGTAATTCAGCGAACTATAGTATCGATACTGCGGATGAAAGGAAATGTACGTATAATATAGCAAATTTTACGAGACTGGAATATTTCTTTTAATCTTAACGTTTCAAATATATATTCTTGTATAATTTCAAAGCTAAGACTAGAAAACAGCTTCTAGGAGAAGTTTTGCCGAGATTATCCATGAGATTTACTAAGATACTAACTTTACGCCAAATTATTAGAAGGAAAATTACCGACAAAAGTAAATGTTTGGTTAAAGGAAATATTGAACATTCTGACTTCTTCTTCAAATTCTTAAAATGAAAAAAATTAACTGACTTGTTGAAGATGTAAGTTATGTGATTGAAAGAAAAATCAGTCTATCAAGTAGCATGGCAGTAATATCGAATGGAAAAAAAACCGTTAGGTAGAGTTCGGGGCCGTAATGTCAATTTTTCGTGAAAACGTCGGCATAAAATCATAACAAGTGGTTCGTATTGATATCTAATTTAATTACCAATCTGTTTAATTTAATGGTTACACAGAGTAGTATAAAGTTTACAGAATAAATAATTTACAAATTTATCGCATAGTATCGTCTGGTCTTATCACTGCCATCGATATCTATATTACCAGTATTTTCTATATTGCCTTCCACTGATGATTGGATATGATCCGGGGACGTTTGGACTGTCGCTGGAAGTTGTGCGTAATCGTTTTGTGTCGTTTTATCATTTTCGTTTTGATTCTGCCGTAGCTCTCGCATCTCCTCGTCGTGAACTTTTTAAGTTTATTAAATTCCATTTAATTCGAGCTAGCTTACTATTTCAATTTTCTTTAATTTCAAGCATTTTACCATTCATATGAAACGGAATCTTAATTTCTTTTTGTAATTTTCTTTATTATTCTGTTTTTTTTTAATATTTGGAAAAAGAAAATTTCTCCCTTTGGGCCCTAGTAGTGCTCCATATTGTCTTCACAACGATACCCAAATCAACATGCCATCTAAACTCCTTTTCCCGCTTCGTTAATTTACGACAATACACAACGCTAACGCGCAACGACCACGTGCATACACCTACACTAGTCCATTGAAGGCATAAGCAAATCGACTGCTGTACAACGAGTATGCAGAGATATTCTATCTGTTGAGAATTCAACTATTTTGAACGCATTATTAGTCTCTTTGTTATTGACGATGAAAATCTGACGGTTACAAAAGAACGTTCACCGGGCTATCACTGTACTTAACAAGTGGATAGACGTTTTCACATTAAAGTTTATTTATATGGAACATGCTGCAGGTTGATTCATTGTTTTATTGTCTATAAAATATGTTGCAAACCGCAACGCGATTCTCTCTAACATCATATATTAAACCGCACTTTCATTCTTACTTTTCACAGAATCCAGGATATATTTTAGATTCCCTATTTTCCACTATTGTGAATTTTATGCCTTGGATGCCGTCGATCATTGAAATCTGGATGTAAGTAATCATAAAAATTTGTTTTTTTGTTAATTCAATAAAAATTTGTTTTCCATGTTTTTCTTTCGAAATATATCCTCTTTTTTAATCATTTGTCGATAATTTGTCGAATAAATGACAGTAGTATTTGTATGCCTTAGAAACAATAAACTCAATCAGCTTATAAATGATATCAAACGAGAGAGATGCTCGATTGTTGATTAATTTTTGTTATGAGTCTTGTTTATAATCGCAGTCATGTTTGCGGACGGTATATTTTTCTAATCGGGAACTATATATGCTCCTCACAACAAGGGTACCATTGATCTTAGATGGCTGTTATGTAAACAACAAATTTGCCAAAAAAAAGGTAGTAAACGTTTTCGTCGTACCTCCAACTAGGCTAATATTTTGATATTTATTAGACTGAAAATGTAAGATGAAACAATTAAAATGAACTAAGATAAAACAGTCAGATTGACGAAGTCAAAAGGAGATAACCTTTCGGTCGTCAAGGTAATAAATTTTATTTACATGTAAAGTATCGCACATGCTGATTTTAAGTTAAATGCGTGAAAGCTAATTACTTTAATATAATGTGTTGCAGAATACCAATTTAAGAACATTCAGTGTTTCAAATATTTTTGTAACATTTTAGACTGATAGGGAATAAACCTGTTGAAAACAATAGAAATCGTTTTTTCTTTTACTTCTGCATTTCTCGAAGCAAAATTTTGAAAGACACAATGAGGTTGACTGGATATGGATACTAGCTGCAAATTCTTGTTATTTTGGAAGTAATATCATCCACAAGTTGCATAAAATAAAAATTAATATTATACATGTATTATCAAAAACGCATATGTCGCTACCAAACAATTCACATACGGTAGAATAATTTACTGTAATTAAATTTCAATTTCCATTTATTTGAGCACGAGCAAAATGTTTGAATTTTCAATATAATTCATAGGCCTTTATAAAGCTAAACATCTCTACAAAGTTCAACTCTCTTTCTTAGTTGCCTTACAGCTAAAACGAGTCATATTGTTAGTATGAATGATATATATAAACGAAAATCTATATCATACGCATAGGGACGATTGGCATTAAAAGTATATTTCATAATAACATGTGTCATAAAGGACAATTATTTTTTGTTTTTATATTATACTTGTGTACATTTTTAGATGTATGCTCACTAAATGTTTACCCTGTTATGTAGGTGGAAGTATTTAATGGTACAGTATACTGTCAGGCAATCTTCGAATGTCCCTTTTACTTTATGTTTCCTTTTATATTGAGGTTACGGATCCGTGGAAGAGTTCTTAGACAACCTGGGCGGAATGCGGAATTATATGTAAGTAAATTATTATTTGCCCTAATCGTTAACCTATAACCCACAGCCTGTTTAACTTTAATATTTAACTTTGTTATCATGAAAACTAATATTGATGTTGAAGCTAAATTTATTCTTAAGCAACCATTATCTATAAACCCTAATATTTTGTCATATTTTAAATCATAATAAAATCTTTCCTTAATACTGATGTCAAATTTTTCCTTAAGGCAATAAAACTTTTTGTTTAAGGCATTCAATATAAAATCATTTATTCCTACTAACTGGAGAATGATAACCCCCACGGTGTATAGTTTTAACTAATGGTAACTGTAAAATGGTAGCAAAATTTTTCGAAAATTTTGGAGAACTATAATACAAACTCATGCAAATCAGTTTAATTTTCCAATAATATACTACAGCGGTTTTTTTAAGTAATTTCTTAAGTGATGCTCAAATAAATTGTAAGAGTCTTTTGATGAAATAAGTTTGAACATTTGTTTTTATTTCAAAAATTATATACTTTCCGAGTTACCAAACTGCTTAGGTTTCCGCAATCTTTTTAATTTACTCCTCAGCAGGACAATAGACTTTTTTAGTGGGTGTATCTTCTTAACAAGTTTAGCACGCATCTGCTTATTTTTCTTGCCTCTCCTTTAAATGCGGACTCTGCTGGAAGTTGCTTCTGGAAATAATATTTTGATATAAATTGGTAAGTGATGATCATATTTGACATTTATTGAACATTCTAACTTCTGCTTCAAATTCTTAAAATGAAAAAAACTAACTGACTTATTGAAGATGTAAGTTATGTGATTGAAAGAAAAATCAGTTTATCAAGTAGCATGGCAGTAATATCGAATGCAAAAAAAACCGTTAGATAGAGTTCGGGGCCTTAATGCCAATTTTTCGTAAAAACGTCGACATAAAATCATAACAAGTGGTTCGTATTGATATCTACTTTAATTACCAATCTGTTTAATGTAGTGGTTACCGAGTAGTAAGTTTACAGAATAAATAATTTACAAATATATCGCATAGTATCGTCTGGTCCTATCACGATCATCGATATCTATATTACCAGTATTTTCTGTATTGCCTTCCACTGATGATTGGATATGATCGGGGGACGTTTGGACTGTCGCTGGAAGTTGTGCGTAATTGCTTTGCGTAGTTTTATTATTTTCGTTTTGATTCTGCCGTAGCTCTCGCATTTCCTCGTCGTGGACTTTTTAAGTTTGTTGAATTCCATTTAATGCGAGCTAACTTACTATTTGAATTTTCTTTAATTCCAAGCAAATTTACCATTCATATGAGACGACATCTTAATTTGTTTGTAATTTTCTTTATAATTCTGGTTTTTTTTACATTTGGAAAAAATTTTTTTTCTCTCTTTGGGCCCTAGTAGTGCTCCATATTGTCTTCACAATGATACCCAAATCAACATGCCATCTAAATTCCTTTTCCCGCTTCGTTAATTTACGACAATACACAACGCTAACGCGCAACGACCATGTGCATTCACCTACACTAGTCCATTGAAGGCATAAGCAAATCGACTGCTGTACAACGAGTTTGCAGAGATATATTCTATCTGTTGAGAATTCAACTATATTTAACGCATTATTAGTCTCTTTGTTATTAACGATGAAAATCTGAAGGTAACAAAAGAACGTTCACCGGGCTATCACTGTACTTAACAAGTGGATAGACGTTTTCACATGAAAGTTTATTTATATGGAACATGCTGCAGGTTGATTCATTGTTTTATTGTCTATAAAATATGTTGCAAACCGCAACGCGATTCTCTCTAAGATCATATATTAAATCGCACTTTCATTATTACTTTTCACAGAATCCAGGATATATTTTAGATTCCCTATTTACCACTATTGTGAATATTATGCCTTGGATGCCGTCGATCATTGAAATCTGGATGTAAGTAATCATAAAAATTTGTTTTTTTGTTAATTCAATAAAAATTTGTTTTCCATGTTTTTCTTTCGAAATATATCCTCTTTTTTAATCATTTGTCGATAATTTGTCGAATAAATGACAGTAGTATTTGTATGCCTTAGAAACAATAAACTCAATCAGCTTATAAATGATATCAAACGAGAGAGATGCTCGATTGTTGATTAATTTTTGTTATGAGTCTTGTTTATAATCGCAGTCATGTTTGCGGACGGTATATTTTTCTAATCGGGAACTATATATGCTCCTCACAACAAGGGTACCATTGATCTTAGATGGCTGTTATGTAAACAACAAATTTGCCAAAAAAAAGGTAGTAAACGTTTTCGTCGTACCTCCAACTAGGCTAATATTTTGATATTTATTAGACTGAAAATGTAAGATGAAACAATTAAAATGAACTAAGATAAAACAGTCAGATTGACGAAGTCAAAAGGAGATAACCTTTCGGTCGTCAAGGTAATAAATTTTATTTACATGTAAAGTATCGCACATGCTGATTTTAAGTTAAATGCGTGAAAGCTAATTACTTTAATATAATGTGTTGCAGAATACCAATTTAAGAACATTCAGTGTTTCAAATATTTTTGTAACATTTTAGACTGATAGGGAATAAACCTGTTGAAAACAATAGAAATCGTTTTTTCTTTTACTTCTGCATTTCTCGAAGCAAAATTTTGAAAGACACAATGAGGTTGACTGGATATGGATACTAGCTGCAAATTCTTGTTATTTTGGAAGTAATATCATCCACAAGTTGCATAAAATAAAAATTAATATTATACATGTATTATCAAAAACGCATATGTCGCTACCAAACAATTCACGTACGGTAGAATAATTTACTGTAATTAAATTTCAATTTCCATTTATTTGAGCACGAGCAAAATGTTTGAATTTTCAATATAATTCATAGGCCTTTATAAAGCTAAACATCTCTACAAAGTTCAACTCTCTTTCTTAGTTGCCTTACAGCTAAAACGAGTCATATTGTTAGTATGAATGATATATATAAACGAAAATCTATATCATACGCATAGGGACGATTGGCATTAAAAGTATATTTCATAATAACATGTGTCATAAAGGACAATTATTTTTTGTTTTTATATTATACTTGTGTACATTTTTAGATGTATGCTCACTAAATGTTTACCCTGTTATGTAGGTGGAAGTATTTAATGGTACAGTATACTGTCAGGCGATCTTCGAATGTCCCTTTTACTTTATGTTTCCTTTTATATTGAGGTTACGGATCCGTGGAAGAGTTCTTAGACAACCTGGGCGGAATGCGGAATTATATGTAAGTAAATTATTATTTGCCCTAATCGTTAACCTATAACCCACAGCCTGTTTAACTTTAATATTTAACTTTGTTATCATGAAAACTAATATTGATGTTGAAGCTAAATTTATTCTTAAGCAACCATTATCTATAAACCCTAATATTTTGTCATATTTTAAATCATAATAAAATCTTTCCTTAATACTGATGTCAAATTTTTCCTTAAGGCAATAAAACTTTTTGTTTAAGGCATTCAATATAAAATCATTTATTCCTACTAACTGGAGAATGATAACCCCCACGGTGTATAGTTTTAACTAATGGTAACTGTAAAATGGTAGCAAAATTTTTCGAAAATTTTGGAGAACTATAATACAAACTCATGCAAATCAGTTTAATTTTCCAATAATATACTACAGCGGTTTTTTTAAGTAATTTCTTAAGTGATGCTCAAATAAATTGTAAGAGTCTTTTGATGAAATAAGTTTGAACATTTGTTTTTATTTCAAAAATTATATACTTTCCGAGTTACCAAACTGCTTAGGTTTCCGCAATCTTTTTAATTTACTCCTCAGCAGGACAATAGACTTTTTTAGTGGGTGTATCTTCTTAACAAGTTTAGCACGCATCTGCTTATTTTTCTTGCCTCTCCTTTAAATGCGGACTCTGCTGGAAGTTGCTTCTGGAAATAATATTTTGATATAAATTGGTAAGTGATGATCATATTTGATGTCTAATAAAAACCCATGTTACTGTCTTCATATTACCTGGTAACTCCGGACATTGAACGACTAATCTAAGATACACATTATTTATCTCACGTTAGCTGTATCAGTTATCTTTAGAATTGAAAAAGATAATGTATATTATAAGATACATTATTTAGAATTAGTGAAATGGTAAGTTTTTATCTGCATGACACTGGCACATTTTGACTCAAGTTTGCACCCACTTATAACAATTTCCTTGTCGAAATAGTTTTGAAATCTTCAACTATAAAATGCTTCTCGCAAACCCTGGAATTCCCTTTGTATCCAATTGCCCACACTTTTCAACGACCAGTTTCAGCTCTTTCATTGTGTTGCAAAAGAAAAGAAACATTGCGCCATTGTGAAAGAAAAGAAAAATTGCATCTGAAAAATGAGGGTCCTTTCGTAGTTTTATAAGTAAAATGGTAGTCGGGTACAATCCAATCTGTGTGACCAATGCAACTTTAATACAAATCAATAAAAATATAACTAATATTTACTAATCTAAGGTAATATAAAAATAATTATGAAGTAGCAGCATTCGAAACAAAAGTTCTTCGGAGAAAATCTACACGAGGGGAAGCACAATAATTTTCAGTGTATACTTTTTTATGAGGCAAATAATAACGTGCGTATACACATATGCATCTAGAAAAAGTGTGGCAGACTATCGTATCCGCCGGGCCACCAAACGCTATGACATTGGTCGACTCAACCTTCAACAATAACTATACTAAATTGAATGCATTTAATGCCCTCTTCTGTTTTTTTAAATGTAAGCCCAACATTGTGTGCAAGGCACAAACAACCGACAGAAGACCTAAACAAGATGATAGATTCCTATTTTCGGCCTCCGCTTTCCTATCCATGTCTCATCTATGGTTCATATTATCAAGTATAGGGAATGCGAAAAGATTTACTTATTTGGTTGATTTATTTGTGTTTTTTATTCAATATAACAATAAATGCAAAATGAGTTTTTGATATTTGTCTGCTGCATAATAAATCAGTATAATTTTCTTGGTTACATTTCTTACAAAATTAATTATGTGTTCGTTCGTCATAATAATGATTTTAACTCTCCTTCTACCAGATTTTGTTGTTAATTTGAATGTTTAAAACTTTTATGATAAAAAGACAAACATACAAATAAAAAAAAACAAATTACCCATGTGGTGGCATCTACATTTACCAATATGAAAATAAATTAATTAAGAGGGGTTAATTAAGAGGGGTCAATTATCGTTGTATTTAAAACGATTTATTCCTGGAATTTGCTGTGATGATTTCTTAATCTAGAAATTCTTTCATCGTGTTCAATTCAAATTATTAGAAGTAATGAATCCAAGATAAATGCATTTTATAACAGCCATATTTAACGGGAAGTAATTTTTAATGATTCCTGTTCCAAAAGGAATTAGAAGTGGTTGTGGAAATCAAATAGAATTTTATATATTTACGCAGTAAAACGGTTTAACATTTTCTAGTTTAATACGATTTTCAGTAATTCATCTTACAATTTTCGTCATTCCGTTTATAGGGGTACCATTTATATTGTAAAAACTGATGCAATATCAGCTGTTTCTATCAGAGACAATTTCTCTACAAAATGAAGGTGGACCAGCATGATACAAATTAAGGTATATATATATATATATATATATATATATATATATATATATATATACACATATATATTGATATATATGTGTGTATATTCCTTAATTTGTATCATTTTATGTTGACTTCGATCGATGAAAAATATTTCATTTTGGTAATGACTGCAGTGAAATTTCTCATTTCACTCAAATTAATTACTGCCTTTTGTGAAAAAAATTTTTTTTATCTATAATAACTGAATGCTTCTGAACGCGTATATGATTTACGAATCCATATTATAAACCATATTACGTGATGTTACATACATACGTACCATTAGGACATGCCATAAGCGAAAAATACCTTGAGTGTTAGAAAAATTAAAAATGTGTGATCTGTTAATTCGTAATACAATAAAATATATTTATATTTATGACATACTACTACTGTGTTACTGTAAGCACCATCTTCATCAATAACATCTTCGAGAAATGCACTAAATTTATATTTCAGAAAGCAAGTAAGCACTTCTGTACACGTCGACCACTATTATCATAAAACTAATAAATATCACAATAAAAGCAATCATTTTCTATTTGTTTCTTAATGCTTCATGTTTAGCCAACTTTAGTGCCGTCGTATTACAAGGAATAGTTCAAAAATATGGCCCAAAATTAGAAATAAAGGTCCTTTAGTATTTCATCATATTGGAAAATAAGATGGAACGTTGTATGGGATATTTACTGGAAGGATTCGGAATTGTGGATGAGAATCGTGTTCGACTTGCGCTCAATTATATTGTGTTTATCATATAGTTAAGGGAAAATTTGTATACATGATTATCTCTCTATATTATTTTATATTCTTATTAATTAAGTGAAAAATATAAAAGAGGTGACAGTAACTATTTAGAAAACTATTAATTTAACACTTTAAATCTATTTTCCTAATAAACCAATCAGTTATTGACGGATACATTTATAAAGTCACTTACACGTGACCTTACAGCTTGATAGTCAGATATATATAAAAATCGAGAAGACTGAATTTTCGAAGTCATTGTTTTTGAGAAACCAGAAAAAAAGAAAAATTTAACAAATATTTTCTCATATTGAATATATTTGGCGTTAATTTTGTAGAAATTCATTAATCACAAATAAATGAAACTACCTGATGTAGTATTATTTCTACTTTCTTTAATTTCTTTACCACGACCTAGGTTTCGTTGTATTACAACATATTCAGGTGGGATATTAGCAAAGATGCAAAGATATCTTCACAATTAGCAATTAGCAATTTTGCAATTAGCAAAGATATCTTTGCTAATATCCCACCTGAAGATGTTGTAATACAACGAAACCTAGGTCGTGGTAAAGAAATTAAAGAAAGTAGAAATAATACTACATCACGTAGTTTCATTTAATTGTATTAATAATAGAGTTGCGTTAAACCTGTTTTTCTAAAAAAGCTCATAATTTTTATTGATTTGTCGGAAGTTAAATATAGGTGATCATAAAAATTTTCTCCAAAAAAATTATGTCAAAATTTATTTGAAAACTCGTCAATAATTTTTTTTTCTTTTTATAAGACTTCAACTATATTATAACATAAAATAGATCATATAACTTATGTTTATTGCAAACTTTTTATAGTTTATCTTCTTAAAGATAAACAGAAATCACAAAATAAAAAATTACGTTTCCGTAATTTGACCTCAATTTTTACGGTACTTTATTTCAATTTTATTAAGCTTCTTAGCAATTCTAGATTGTGTATAGCTAACAAGTAGCTAGCTAATTAAGATAACACCAAAAACACGGAAGTATTAGCTCATAGCAACTGATAAAAAGAATAGCCTATTACTGTGTAGAATTAGGTTATAGAGTAGACGGCGATAATTGTTTATCAGTTTATCATTTCGACAAGGGAGTACGTGTATAAAACCACTTGGATTTTCTCTTTTCTTAGATTTTGTTGTAAATCTTATTAAAATTTAAAAATCGAGGTTAATGTCAATGTTGTTATACCGTCACCGGGATTAGTGTTCAGGATGTTAGTAAAATAAGAAGCCAAAAATGTTAAAATTATTGTCATTCAAGTGCCATATATATGTATTAGATGTCTATAACTCTAAACATGTTTTGTAATTACATGTGTGATTCTAGAAAATATTAAATCAATATATAAAGACATTTTGCCATACAGGTAACATTTGCTTAGTAATTTTAAACTTGGCGTGTTCTTCAAGTAATTGGAGAATTGATGATGTTCCAACGTTGAATTTAACACCCAAAAACTAATTTTTAGTGAGCAAAGCTTTCATTTTGAGGGGTGTATAGATGAAATATAGCGATTCATTTAAAAAGAACTTAATTTTTAAACTTTGGTGATGGCCGGGTGTGTAGTTCACATTGCCTGACGATGATTCATTTTTATTCTTGCCATTTCCTGTCTTTTTTCCGGAATTTTCTAGAATTTGTTCAAATATTAAGTATATAAAAGATTTTGGGAGTAATTTTAGGTTTATAATTGTGATGAACGCGTTTAACATTTTCTCAAATGTGTTATGAATTGTGAATATGTAATACAACCAACTAATGGTGAGAAGGGTCTAAGAAAAAGAAAGGAAAGTCAGTAAATAAAAGGAAAGATGTATCTATGCAAAGGATTATTTCATTTTAGTCACCAAAGATTAGAGAAACTGAAAACGAAAGTGCATCAAAAAGATAGTATTAAAAAGTTTTATATGAGATAAAAACAAATATATTCATAAAGAAATTTGCTATAACGTTTATAGAAAGATATGTAAAGAAAATTACACTAAAGCCCTAGTTGTTTTGAAATATTTGTTTCTAAAGGTGGAAAATAACTAATATGGAAGAAACTTAAAAGAAGAAAAAGACTACATACATTAAAAGTTAATAGTATAAATTTAAATTTAAAGAAAGAAGTCATAACGAAGAACTGAAAGAAACGCGTAATTTTTCTTACTATTCTATAATATTTTATGATAATTTATTAATTCCTTTTTTGCATTGAAATAATTGACTTTCCATTATCATATCAAAATATCCAATTCAGAATTGTTTTTAAAAATCAAAAATCAAAATTTAAAAATGTTGTAGGCTACAGACTTCAAATTTGGCACGCATATTCACAGTGGTTGGCTTCACAGTGCTTGAAAAAAAAATATTCGAAAGGCTAAAAATGAAGGCTAAAGATTATACGAGATAATTTTTAAATAATTAAAGTTAGAGATATAGTTACTAATACTTAAACGCTGAGATAGAAATAAAGAAACAGTAATTTTTTTTAAAAATATTTAACGGTAAATAACCATATTATTATATAAAAAACAAATATTACAAAAAACAGTCAGAGACGCTCTTTTTTCGGGCAAAAACAGAACTGGCAACTAGTTTATGCTTAGTTTTCTATAACATTGAGAACCACTTTCTTTAGAACAATATTATATATAAGCCCTGACAAGGTATACCAAATTATATAAAATCAAGTCTAATTTTGTCAGGAACTATATATTTAAATTTAAAACAAGGCACGTAAGAAATTGATGTGCAAAACATACAAAATTTTCATGTCGGCGACATTTAAGTCTCTTCGGTCTTTGGAGTCTTGACTGTAAATTAATTTTATTTTGACATAGTGTAATAATTTTCCGAACGAAACATCAAGCCAACGTAAATTGGTACATTTCTGGGAAAGATGCATATACTTTGATTTTCTAAAAACAGTGAAAAGAAGTACCCCATTATACTATTTCCCTAGTAAATTATCATTTCATCTATTGTATTGCACGTCTAGTCCTCGACAAGTATATTCAAAATACTGCCAAACACTTATATAAGCCTTCAGCTTCATGATACACAAAATATAGTCAGTCAGTGTAAATCAAACGTGTACGTGTCACTTACAATCTCACACCCTTGAACAGGGCGAAATACTAGAGGACCTTTACTTTGAATTATGGGCCGAAAACGCTATTTCGCGTAATAGAAAAGCGCTCGAGTAAGATAAATTATGAAATGTTAAAAAAATAGGTATGGACTAGGGACCTGAATGCTTTTTGGTGATTTATTTTTATTTTTATGGAAATGGTGGTCATTTTAGGTATTCATGCCTTCATGTCTTCTAGCTTCATCCATTCAAGTCTTTTTATGAATTTATAAATAATGTTACAAAATAGCTATAATAGCAGATATATTGCTTATTATTTTCTCCAGTTCAGAAATATCATTTTGAGGACAAAAATAATTCAAAATATTTTATTCCATGATGATTGCGAGTTCCCTGTCCCCGCAAGCTACTTTATCACAACAAATATTATGATCAAAACAAGGACTTAATTACAAATTTATTATAAATTTGAATCAATACTAAATCAATCATGAATTTTTCCAACACTATTTGTCAATTTATTACATGTCCTGCTAATGTATGTGTTTGGGTAGACGCCTGACCTACACACTGACCTGCGGGTATATGTTTTGTTATTGACCAGCGCGAACCTCGAGGTTTGGCGACAAAAGTAATTATATCTCGTGTAACTTTATATATTTATCTAGAAATAGATGTACACACAAACCTGATGGACAGTGGTGTCTGAAGTAAAAAAACAGGAAAAGGATACTTTTAAACGTAGGTCGTTTTAATACAAGAAAACCGACCAAGTTCGATTTGTGGTCTACTAATAGTCAATATATACCTTATTTGAAGTCACATAAATTTGATATAATGCATAAAAGTTTTATTTATAATTTAAAGAATGCAAAGTAATAATGTATCATTATAAAATGTTAAGAAAACTCATACGTTTTAAAAAAGTAATTTTACTTTAGTCTAATTTTGGTTCTACCAAACACTTCCTTTACAAGCAAGCGACTAAGTAAATCGATCTGTTCACATAGGCAGGTTAGTTTGTTATATTATTCCTTTTATTATGTAATTTAAAATGGCATTTAAATAAACAAAACATGGTTGAGTTAAATAAACCTTACACAAGTTATCTATATATTAATACGTGAAGCAAAAACTTTGGACCCCTTTTTACGAAAATTGCACGGACGGAGGAGTATGAAATTTGGCATACTTATAGTTTATAAGTAGGAGAAGTGCAGAACGCTAATATTTTTCAATAATAATGCTTATAAAGTGCATTAAATCAATAAATAAAACATTACACACACTACCATGCATTTGATACACACATGTATATACATACAATTGACATATAAGTAGTCGATAGTTTTATTTTTCCGCTGGCTTTCCATTGTAGTTTATCTGTCAGACAGTTCGCAAGTTATTGTGCTTCCACTTTGTTATTTTCTCATATATAATAGTAAAAAATTTGATATTTTATCTAGAATTACAGTTGTTATCATTTAATGTAACATTATTAATAATAATCATAATATTAATACGTGACGCAAAAACGTTGTACCTCTTTTACGAAAATTACGAGGACAGAGGAGTATGAAATTTGGCACAGTTAAAGTTTGTATGGAAGAGTATTGAAAGCTAAAATTTTTATTTAATAATGCATTAGAAACACATTAAATTAATAAAAAAAACATTATACATACTACAATGCGTTTGACACACGCACATACACATGTATATATACACACATATTGACATATGAGTTGTCCATAATTTTATTTTTCCGCTGGCTTTCTATTGTAGTTTATCTGCCAGACAGTTTCTAAGTTATTGTGCTTTAGCTTTCTTATTTTCCCATATATAGTAGTAAAATATTTAACCTTTTATCTGAAATTAGAGTTTTTAAGATTTAATAAAATATTTTCAATTTTCTGAAGGTTAATAATAGCCATAATTTAAAGGTTAATAATAACCAAAATATTAATATGCGAAGCAAAACTTTTATACTTCTTTTTACGAAAATTACGCGTCCGGAGGAGTATGAAATTTGGCACAGTTAAAGTTTATATAGAGAAGAGTGCTCAAAGCTAATATTTTTACATAGAAGGAGACATAGATTTTTATTAGAAATACATGCGTTTGACACACATACATATGTACTATTTTGTTTATGGTTGAAGTCTATGGTCAAACTGAGATTAATATTATTTATCCATAGTCTTACTGAATGTCAAAAATAATCATAATTATGATAATGTCATATTCATAGTTTGTTTCGCATACACATATTAATAGACCAAACGCAAATTTAAATAATATTAATAGTTTACAAATGAAGAAGTAATTTTTAGATACATATAAATGTGCACTAAATGTAATTCCAAGACTTTTTCATAGTTATGATTGTGGATTAATGGATTTACAATGCAGGACTCAGTGACAGGACTGAATTCACTTAATGTTGTCATAAGAGTAAAGCAATTTTACCGCCCTTAAGTCAAAATGAATTTTTTAAATCATTGTATTATGGACTTATTTCAAATGACCCTTCAATCAAAAGTAAGGCAAAAAATTATTTTGAAAACATTCGCATATATAATTAGCGTTAAGGAATGAATTTAAAGTATATCTTAGTGAAGATTTTCTAAGACTTTGCAACGAAGAAGTATCCTTTAATAGAGCTCTATTAGAAATATATGATATTTTGAATGTTCATAATTTATCCTGTCAAATTCTTGGTTTACCAGTTCCCACATACTCGCAAAGAATAGAAGAAGAAAATACTATTGATATAATAGAACAAGAGATGCTGTTTTGTGAGTATTATGAAAGTGCAAATATTGAACAGCGTAATCTCATTGATCATTGATAATTATTGATGAAGTTTCTATGTGTCCTTTGCAAGTGTTGAAAATCCTAGGTATATTATTGCGTGATCTATGTGATGAAAACGATAAACATAGAGTGTTTGGAGGAAAAACTATACTTCTTTGCGGTGATTTTCGGCAAATCTTACCAGTAATCCCACATGGATCACGTGGAACTTTAATTGAAAATTTTGTTACAAGTTGGCATGAATTTCCTAATTTTCATTAAGTTATATTTACTCAAAATATGAGAGCTTTACCAAATGAAATAGAATTTGTAGAATTCTTGAAAAAAATTGGTAATAGTGAGGCTCCACAATTCCCTCAGTTTGGTAAAAATGTTATTGAAATATCTCATCATTTAATAGGAGATAAAAACAATATTATTGATGAGGTGTATGGAAATATTTTCAATAACATACTCTCAGAAAATATATTGAACTCTGTTATTTTAGCACTTACAAATGACGATTGTACTTTGATTAATACTGATATACTTAATCAAATTGCTGGTGAACAGCGAACATATCATAGCTATGATAAAATAATTTGTGACAATGACAATGACATCAATAAATATCCGGTAGAGTTTTTAAATTCTTTGTCTATTAGTGGTTTACCACCGCATATGTTAGTATTGAAAGTTAATTGCATAGTTTTATTGATCAGAAACTTAAATACTAAGGACGCATTAGTCAATGGAACAAGAAAGCGCATCAAATTTATGCATCGAAATTCAATAGATTGCGAAGTTTTAACTGGGACCGCACGCAGTAAGAGAATTTTGATTCCACGTATAAATTTAACGGACTCTGGAACTATTTTACCGTTTAACGTTCAAAGAACACAATTTCCTATAATGCCTGCATTTGCGATGACAATAAATAAGTCTCAAAGACAAACGTTCCAAAAGGTTGGAATTTTATTGAATCGTCCAGTTTTCACACATGGGAAATTGTATGTCGCAGCAAGTAGAGTCCGTTCATTCGATGGTTTAAGGTTTTATATTTCCGAATATAACGGTCAAGGACGTTTAGCAAACGATGAAAGAGTTTTCACAAAAAACATTGTCTTCAGTGAAGTTTTAAATCATTAATTACATTATCGCAATATGCGATAAAAAATGCTATTCAATGGAGAGCATTTTTTACCGCATATTTTTTTTTATTTCGCATCATCTTACAGCATGTTCTGTTTCAATCATTTTTTTCAATAATTTTTCTCCTTTTCCATATAATTTACTTTTTCTAAATAGGGAAATAACAGCGTTGGCGAAATCTGTGGTTATAGTAGTGTATTGTCTTTGACAATAGAACCTTAATAATGTTTGAGCATTAAATTTTAATAATTTATATTAAATAACTTATAATTTCAATTTATTATGGTCGAATTTCGACCACTGGGCGACCACTAGTCATAGTAAATATATAATAAAAGATAAATTTATTAAAATTTTATTAATCAGTACTACGATTAAATTTTAATATACATTGGCTCAAGTCGAGCCGACATGGATTTCCGCAATAAATGGTCTGAAAATTTCGCACGAAGTCAAAAGTAGACTGTGCGGCGAGACATACACTTGGCGGATACGAACCGCATGTGACGTTGATTTAGTACGGAAGTAAGAACGGACAAGTATATCCCGTATCTAATTGCCTGAGTTTGCACAAAATGGTATGCGTTTATTTTCCTCTTTTTCTCTGCGTTTTTTGCGAAGGTGCATAGGCCAAATTTTTTTTAGGATGAAAATAGGGATTGACAGTTTACAAAATGTATTTAGATATGGTTAATTAAATTAAAAAGTATTTAGGTGTAACCGACTATGCTTTAACGTCTGATTTAATTCTTTTAATAATTTGAGAGAATCAATAATCAATCAACCCCCCCTTTACATCAATATAAAATGTATAAAATCTTAACATTGGAAATAAATACATTAAAAGTAATACAAATGTAAGTCAACTTTTAAGGCAAATATTAATTTTGTAACATTTTTGGGTTCTAGCACAGTTTTATCATAAACAAATTACATGCAATATGGATAGACATGTAAATGAATCTTGATAAGCCGCACTAGAAATTATGGATTAAAATTTGGTGACAAAAAGTTAACTAAACAAATGCAGTCATAGCTATAAAAAAGGAAAATAGGAGAAAATCATTTTTTTATTCATTATTTTTTACAAAATAATGGATAAAAAAAAATAGTTTACAATTATTTTTTAGATTTGTTATAAAGGTATATGAAACGTTAAATTCAGTTCAAACGTTATCGTTTTTGAACTCATGCTAACGTGTGATGACAAGGGTAATTGTAATGACAATTTGATGGTTATCCTTATTATTGATATCATGAACGTCTCATTTTCATCAGCGTGTTTTGATTGGATTCTGTTATTTTGAAAACTTTGTTAAACACGATAAAATAAATAAACTTTTTCTAATAAAAGTGTATTTGTTTTTATTATACTAAATGTTCCATACGATTGATATGAATAATACTCAAATGAAACGATGACTTATCAGTTGAAATCTTGAGGTTTATAGCATTAGGCTCTTCTCTTAATTATCTCACAGTGAAGTAATTATTTAAGGTAAGTCAAATATATAATTTTTTTAGATAGTTTTCCGCAAAACCTTTAGAGGCAATGTGTCAAATGACCTACTTATATCATCAAGCTGGCATTCAACGTGATATCATTATGTGTAAAATATAGCTTAGTTGAGGAACTACATACACTAAAAATATGAAATTTTTATAACTGTATAAATGTTAAGTTATTTTTGTCAATTAATTAATTCAACTTCAGTTGGTGATTTGCCATTTCATTACACCACATAGAAATCGCAACATGATCTTAAAAATGAAGAAGATTGGTTAGTGCAGTAATAAAAAAAAATGTCCTAGTCCGTAATTATCCAAATTGGAACGTTTACTTATTTATAGAATTTTGGCGTTCAACTAACGCATAGTAACTATATTTCACTTATTCTAGATAAATCTCACAGGCATATCGACGATTAAACGCAGGAGGAGAGAATTTCGATACAAAGTGGAGCGTGCATGGAACATGTATTTCAATATTGTTTTATTCATAAAGTAGAAAAGCAATTAAAGATATTTTTGTGTAATTGTATGCGCATTGTAATCAAATTGCGCTCTTTTTATTTTTGTTTTATTTCTAAAGAAATTCCATAAAATTATGTTTAAAATTGACATATCCATTTGATAAATCCATGAGAAGTAAAATAGTTGTTTAATTTAATTTCTTACTAAATATGGTGGTTAATGGCATTTTTAATTACCAAAAATATTATAAATACGAATTTTTTTTGATAATTTGCGCATGTTTCCATGCATCAAAATATAATGTAGGCATGTTTAATTTGCGCTATTTATAAAGGTTTACCAATGAATTTAAAAAAACAATATATATATATATATATATATATATATATATATATATATATATATACACAAACTCTTTTGGAAAAAAACGGGCACTTATAGGAATAAACCATATCAGAGTTATTGATGCATTTTATATGGCGATATGATGAGAATATTGTTATTTATTATTGAGATATCATTTTTACCTACTTTAGTAAATAAAAATACGAATAGATAAAAAAAACGATGTAAAGTCTTTAGACGAGCGTTTTCATACATTAAAAATGGGTAAAGTTTATTTTTGAATATTTTTTATTAATTTAACATAAAATTTGATAATTTAGTAACGAGTATGGCCTCCTCTAGCTAAAATCAATGCGCTTAATCTGCTAGGCATGCTTTCGACGACGTTTTTTATCATTTCCTGAGGAATACGTTCCCAACTAAAATTAAACATGCCGACATTCAAAAATAAACTTTAGCCATTTTTAATGTACCAGTATGAAAACGCTCGTCTGTGGACTTCACATCGTTTTTTATATTTAATCGCATTTTTAATGACTCAAGTAGGTAAAAATTATATCTCTATAATAAATAAAATTCTCATCATGTCGCCATATAAAATGCATCAAATAATAATAAAATAACTCTGATATGCTTTATTCCTATAAGTGCCCGTTTTTTTTGCAAAAGAGTTTATATATATATATATATATATATACATATATATATATTGTTTTTTAAATTTATTAGTAAACCTTTATAAATAGCACAAATTAAACATGCCTACATTTTATTTTGATGCATGGGAACATGCGCAAATTATCAAAAAGAAATTCGGACTTATAACGTTTTTGGTAATTAAAAATGCCACTTACCACCATATTTAGTAAGAAATTAATTTAAACAACTATTTTACTTCTCCTGGATTTATCAAATGGATATGTCAATTTTAAATATAATTTTATGGAATTTTTTTACGAATAAAACAAAAATAAAAAGAGCGCAATTTTATTACAATTCACATACAATTACAAAAATGTACATGTTAATTTTCCTAAAATATTTATTCTAAACACTCGTCCAAACGTAAACGTAATGGTCTATTACTGACGAAAATAAAAACAATGATACGATAAATAATACTGATGACGCAATACGTTTTTGTCAGTAAAGGAGTATTTTCATTAAAAAAAAATAAATTTCAAATTTAGAACATTTGTTTTTATGTTCCAGATTACACTATACCTGCCAGTAACAATTACAATTAATACAACCTCTTAATAAATAATATTTTGTTAATGTTATGACAAAATCAAAACCGCCCGTTTTTTATGCAAAAGACTGTATATATATATATATATATATATATACATATATATATATATATATATATATATATATATGTATATACATATATATATATATATATATATATATATATATATATATATGTATATTTAAAGTTACCTCGTGTTCAGTTAAAAAAGTTCAGTCCAGTTTTCGAATGTAACGTAAGTAAGTTTAGCCACAATAACGTATACCTGCTTGTATGTAAGTTATATTGACTAGCTTCTGAAGCCAAGAGCAAAGTCAAAACTTACTAATGTAGACTAGAATGCTGTTTTCGACGTCACCATTTATAACTCAAATGATATAATTTGCAATTTTAATGTGAGATTAAAGTGAAATATATGAACCTGTCTGACAATAGACCACAACACTAGCTGCCGTACGAAGTGGGCGTTGAACTATCTTCCTTTAATCATCTTCATTCAAATGGGCTCCATACTCTTTAGTATAAAAGTTAACAATGGCACAAATGACAGCCAATTACTTCAATATGTACTTAGTAAAGCCAGTGAATGAAATTAAACTTTGAATATTTCTATGGCACTTCAGTAATATGCCAGACGCTAATTATTTTCAGAATTGACCAATCTAGTAATTGTCTATAATAATATGAATCTGAGGGGATGGTAAAAACTTGTTTATCGTCGAATTTACGTATCAAATATATAATGAATATATTAACTAAACACTCACATTAATTGTAAAAAAATTCCAATGTAACAATTTATACGTCTATTGGTTTTACTAGTAACGAGAACTATAAGTAATCTATAAGTTATAATTTGAATTGAAACAGTTTTGTTCAATATTAGATATACAGATATGGGGTAAACAAATATATTGTTTATCGACTGTTCTAGATTTAAAATTTCGGGTTCATAAAAAATATCCACTAACTACATAATCTAAGCATATAATAAAATTGTGAAATAGACCTCTCTGTGCAGTGAAGATGTTTACGAAAAAGTGATGTAAGGGCATATAATAAAAGTAAATATTAACTCAAATACGATTTTTAGCATATTTGTCTATGTGAATATTTATTTAAACACGCGTGGCGTAAAAAGTACTAACTAAATACAGGTGGAACATTCTCAGAAACAAAGAAATTAACTTGTGGTAATATTTAGTATCAGTTTTATCGGACTGGGTTTACTCTATCAGAAGATATGTTAATTTACTATTTTCGAAAATTTTATTCGCATCAGTTCAACTACAACTAAAAATGTATAAAATATCCGTGGAAATTAAAAGATAGCGCGAGAACATACTTAACTCTCATGTAAAATTGCATTCAATTTTTAGGAAGTTTGTCGGTTTTCCTAATGTATTGACAGGTAGTAGAAGTTTGAAGTTACACAGGGCTAATGTATGTCATACAAAACAAGTGTAAAAAATTTAAAGCCCAAATATTTTTGAGCTTTACGATTGAAGATATTTTCTATAATTGATGAAACTAAAAATTACCTAAAATGCGCTAATTAAAATGTCTTGCGAATTTTGAAGAAAAATAGGAAACGATATTCTTAAAATTAAGATTAGAAATTTATTTCTTTGAACCTTAAACTTGGACGACTTTTTATTTAAAACATTCAAAACTTTAATAGATGCTTCACCGAGAATAATGATTTAATATAAAAATAATACAGACACTTTTATTTAAAAATATCGTTGGGACATCAATAGGAAAATGATAAAATTACAACAGTAAGTATTTTTGATATTATATGTTGTTCGTAATAATGTCTCTTTAGGTTTACGTCGTGCACTCCCTACTGTTTTAGTTTTTTTTTATTAATGGGATCTAAAATACGAGCTCTTCTATATCTGAAACTTTCGATCTATTTACTAATAATTGTAAATTCGACTCAAAATCCAAGCCCACGTTACTTTGACGCCAGGTTGCCGATTCGTTGTCTCGGCATGATAACAGCTTCTGGTATTAGCGGAAAGGTTTGGCATAACGCCACGCTCCCTGTGACATACGTATACGTTGCGTATTCTAATATTATGCCTTCCTGTTCCCGACTCGCTCGTTACTGCTGGCGGTTTGATATAAACTGCAGTAATGTAAGTGCACGTGAGCGCACTGAACGCGGTGGAAAATGATATTACAAATAATTACGGTGACGTCTTTAATACTTGCGTGATACGTCAGGCGCTGAAAGTGGCATTAAATGGAAGCAAATAATCAAATGTGTTTATATCCAGGTAACTGTTAGCGAGTGTAATTATATAATTTTTTTAAGTGTAGTTATTCAGAAACCTCATAAAAAATTTCGTAACGAGACTTTAATCAAGTTTTTATTAGGTAGTTTTCCTTATATAATTATTAAAATGTTCAGAATTTACATTTTTTCTAATTTCATTTTCATATTGTGTTATTTCTTTGAACATCGATTTCCCTCCTTTTATAAAAACTAAAAGACATGCGACAGCATTGTGGGTAAAAAAAGCTTGCGCCGGCGTGGTGACCAATGTAAAACATTCATATGAATAGAAAATATGGAGAAGTTAATATTGGAACAAAATTTGTTTTTCTTTATTTTTGATTGTTTAGAAAGTTTGTTACAAGTTATCAAAGTTCGATTGTTTTCTATTAAATATGTTTTGGTATTCTCATTTTGAATACTTTTTTGCATAAGTTTTCCAATAACTTATTAATTTCCCGTCGTGCATATAAAAGCAATTAATGGGATGCAAACATCCCTGCTCTCTTACTTGGGGGAAAGATATTATCTCATGACGCGCCTTTCACTAATTTAAATAACGCTATTTAAATTGAGTTGATGCCAACTCTTTATTCAAATAAAAGCTATGAATTAATTTGCTTTAGCAGGCGAAGCTTGCTCGGAAGGGATTATAATTTTTCAAGCTGTTTTCAAAATTTTGTTTTTAATTAAAATTAGACTTAGAGCATGGTGCTATTGTGTTCAAATGTTCTTTGTATCTAATTTTCATTCAAAAGGAAAAGGAATTCTCGTAAGATTATTTACTTCTTCGCCATTTTTCGTCTTTCCCTCTAACACAACGTTTGACGGGTAAACTGAAATTTCGTATAATACACACACACACACACACATATACACACACACACATATATATATATATATATATATATATATATATATATATATATATATATGAATGGCTATATATTGTGTTATTAAAGAGACTCAAACCTTTAGAAAAATTATTTCTTGCTTTTATCAATCATTTTGCTTTATTTCTTTATAAAATTATTTATAGAATTAAAAAATATTCCTTTTTTTCATTTTCAAACTACATTGTTTCACAAAGCTTTATATTTTCCAAAATTCATATCACACAATATTAATTTAAATCCATTTGCAGTTTTCATTTAGAGAGAAATAAGGAAAGTAAAAGAATAAAATGGACATTTATTATAATTTCGGTTCATATATATAGATATACACATTCGACGCGTCCAATATATTTCGTAATATATTGTTAACACAAAATAAAGATATTGAGAAAAACCGTTTTGTTTAGTCTTGTTTTGCCGTATTTATTTGTTTTGGATTATTTACGTTGGATACGCTGGTGCCGCGTCATTTCCATTGGCTTTGCAATTTATTGCTCTTGTAGTCACATCGCAATAACAAAAGCCCTAGTAACTACAATGAGGCATTGTTTTGATGGTTGAATATAACTATTAGAATGCACAGATTTTTAGTGGAAGTCTTTGTGGTATGAAAATCTATTCCTTCAAAAGTGCTTTTGATATGGAAATTAATATATTTCTATGTGTTGCCGCCACCAAGTTCATCGTCTGTAAAATGATTTTTGTCAATTACTATTGAAAATCTAAATAAATACAGATAAATTTCGTATGTGTCGTATATGTATACATGCATTTTACTGTCACCTAAGTTAGTGCACCTGATTAAACTTTCTTTGGCGCGTTCCACAGAGATGCACCAAGCAAAATATGGTTGAAATCAATAAAGGTAGATTTGAGAACCAACAATTATATGTACGTAAAGAAAATATCGCGACTACTGATCGGAAGAGTTGCTGAGGGAGGGAGCTCGAGAACCAGCAACACTTAGACCGGAAAACTGACTTTGAGATCATCCTAAACGAGATATTAGTCTAAGGTCTTTCATTTAATCAGATAAAATACGGTAATTAAAAAAAAATAATGTTACATTTTTCGTGATCGACAACAAAATATCCCCGTACGATATGCACGAAAATGTTATTCACAATTGCCCCCATGAGACCAATTTCTTTGCCAGAAATTACAAGTACAAGCTGACTATTTGGTAGGAGCGAGTCGAAACCAAGTTTTTTTTTCATTTACTCTTATCCCACTAGAAGAAAGGGATGTCTACGTGTTTACGTATGAATATTCCTGAAAGCATTGATATGAAAAAAGCAAATGCATCATTCGTGGTAAAATATTTACCTAATTTTCACTTTCCATGAAATGGAAGTGGGCATTGCTTTCCGGCAGTTGAAAAATTTGCCAAATCGAGAGTAATGGGAAATATTCAAAAGAAACATAAAAATGAACGTACCAGCTCCTAATTAGCGAATGGTAGTTTAACCATTTACAAGTTATTCCGACGACTACTTTTGAATTTAAATCCACTGCCCATGTAGTATTGGTGGATGACTGCCAAATAATAAAATAGTATAGGTTTCCTTGAACTCCATGGTGCGCAAAATGTAACTCAGTAAAGTGGTATTAAATAATAAAAGATTTTTACTTTGAATTGCATGTCAAAAATGCTATTCTGCGTAGTAGCTCGAATAAGACAAATTATGAAATATTAAAACAAGAAGCGCTATTGTTGTGATTTATAACATTTTTATGGAAATGGTGGTCATATTACGTATAATCACTTTATTTATTCAAAGCCTTCCATTTTTGCACTTAAATTTTGTGAATTTAAAAATAAAGTTATAGAGAATTAAAAGATATTTTGAATAATATTTTATCCCGTGTAGAAAAGCCTTTGTAATGAAAATAATAATTTAAACTTTTGTATTTCTAAATAAGCGCGCCTTCACTGCCCGACAAGTTACTTCATTAATAGTTTGATGAGTAATACAAATGCATATAAATTTTATTATAGCTTTGATTGATAACACAATTATAAACCCTTCTACCTACCGACTGTTTTTTTAAATTTATTGTATGTCACGTCCTGGTAATATGTATGTGCAGTAGCTTATTAATCTTTTTTATCCGACAAGCTCCAGTTTTGACGTTAGAAACAATGAGAACTAGAATAATTTTGCAAATAATAGAATTTTAATATCGCTCTTTGGGAAAATAATCTTTCTTTTAAAAACACAACTTTATACATTTTTTAGATAATTAATACGATCTAAATTTGCCTCAAAAAGGGGCGTATTTACGTATAAGGAAACGTTGAAACACAATTGCGATTGACTATGAGTTTATAGGCCTATTGATTTTCACAATGATTTTTTGAATAATTCTACTTTTCTAAACACTTTTCCACAAAAATTCCATTTATTCTTCTTCCGCCACTATTTCCAGTCTCTGCTTTGTTCGGATCATTTTGCCTGTACCCACTGCTCACCAATTAAAACATTATTTGGTTTGAAACATTATTCAATTGTTTTGTTTAGCAAGCAATAGAAAAACGTAGTATTTGCACTTTTTATTCTACCCATAATTTTAAATATTTCATAATATATTAATTTCGATTAGTTTTCTGAGGATAGATGTGCCTACGGGCAAGACGAACAATTGTGTTTGAAGCTGTTTTATAAAGAAACCAATGAAATGGAATTCATGGTCACGTTACCAGGATTCCATACCTAGGCTGAAAACATTGACGCAATAGATAATTTTTTTATGTAAGAATTTTAAGTGGTGAGTAGCTATAACAAACGATACATTTTAACGAAGTTATTTTTGTGTTTTATGGAACTTTGTTTCTAGCACAAAAAATTACTTTAAAATTACCGGTACCCGGTAAATTTTCTGTTTAATCTATAAATTGCGGAGACTAAGTAAATATTGCTGGTTTCCTGGTTCTGTATAATACTGATTACAAAATTGTTGTAGTTATTATGAATATTAATTTTCAATTAAGATGGTTTAAAGTAATCGTATCCTTCAATCTTACAATAGGAAACATTTGGAGATCTTATATGTAGATATATTTTATAGTCTAAATACCAAATGATAATTTAAGTAAGTTATGAAAAGAAGTATTTAAATTATCGACCACTTCTCTAACTTTGATAGCATGTGTGAAAAATAAATGGACTGGTTCGTTTAAAGGCGGATTTTTAAATTATTCCAATCGCTATTATATATATATATATATATATATATATATATATATATATATATATATATATTAAAAAATTAGAGTAACAAAATGTAATAACAGGTACTCTTATTACAATTAAATGTCTAAGCACTTAAATAAAATTATAGTAAGAATATATACGTCTCCGGCAGACGCGGAATCGAATTGAATTTCCGAAACAAACGGTCCAATTGAATAAGAGGTCAGGCGTAAGTTGCGCGATAAGGTATATACATCCTTGTCGGACACGAATCGGATGTGATGTTAATTTAGTGCGGAAGTAAGGACGGACAAGTTAATCTAATCGCCTGGGGTTTTCCTATCTAATCACTCGAGTTTGCACAAAACGTTGCCCGTTTATTTTTCTGCTTTGCTTTGCGTTTTGCCAAAGTTATATTTCTTAAATCGTACTTAGGAATAAAAATGGGGATTGTTTAGATACGACTAAGATACGACTTGTTTAAATAAAAAAAAACATATTTAATAATATTTAATAAAACATACCTTACTACGTTCCAACATGTGATTATTTTATTTTAATACTAGAAATGAAGCATTTACAGACAAATGCCATGTCACTTGAATAGAGAATATCTGAAATCCAATCATGAAAAATAAACTAGTTACAATATAAAACAAGTCGATTTACATGAAAATTAATAAATTTGCAACATCTAGGTTGCTTTAACTTAATATTATTACGCAGACCTTTTAATTAATATTTAATGACAATAAATGAGTTCAATTAAAAAAACAAAACGACATAACCAAATAATGCGTGAACGTCAGTGCGAAGAGTTTACGTTGTAAACAATGTTATTTTATTTCTCTTTCAAAGAAAAAAACTAATAAATTTATTACTTCTCGGTTTAAATGGAAAACCTCATGATTCGAACAGAAATAGATAACCAGATTTAGTGGCTTGTGTAAAATTTTCTCTGCTAAATTTCCTTTTCATTTTGACTAAAGTTAAAAAGGAAAAGAAAAATTAATTACAATTTTAATCAGTTCTCGCAACAAGCTAAGAACCGGTGATATTTCAATAGAAATAATATTTCTTTGTAAAAATGAAATAAATGAACTTTCATTACAAAGGTAGTGAATTTTTATTTGCTCTTGTAGAATAATTTTAATTTTGTATTCTTCTTAAAAAATTGTGTTTCATATTTATTTCTCTTTCTGACGGAAATGAAAATAAAAGCAATAATAGAAGTTGGTAATTTAGAAACAATTAGTCTGATTTTTCATCTTTAGGATGAATTTGTATTGTTGGAGTACTTTAATATGGCTGATAAGTTCAGTGTTTAATCATATCTTTCAGCAATATTAATAAAAAGTAAAATTAATGTGTAACAATAAATAGGAAATATGGCTTAACCCTGGTGAGAGGCGGTCGATTTTTAGTTAATAATTATTGATATCAAAAATATTCGTATGGTAACTTTATGAGCATACGAGTCAAAGAGCTAGAGTTACTACGGTATTTTTCCCGCTGAGAGCTTTTATTATTTAAACCTTTATATCTTAAAGTTATAGCGGTGTTAATTGAATATATCGCTCTGTATTTGAGGGAGCTAATGTTGACTCTTCGATGGGAAATATGACTCTGTTGTTCAATGTGGGATATGTGGTCCAATGGTGCAAAGATTAAAATTTTGCTCTTCTATTTCCAACGCTACGTCAAAACTAGCTGTTTTTCGCGAGTGACACGTTGAAACTGTTTGTTAACACTTCTTTGACACATAACTGCATTCTGATAAATTTATAATGAGAAGAATTCAGTTTCTTATTTCTTATTGCAAAAATTATATTGAAATAAAATATTTTCAACCAAAAATTAGGTGAAACCTGATGTTCCCACAGTTGACGAATTGAAACTAACTATTAAATATGAAATTGTAATTTAATGGAAGGTAGCTTTGGTAAGTAAAATTTATTTTTCTCCAATTCAAAGTTGTATTGAAACTAACTACTCTAATTCACTCGGGATTCGAAATATTATCAAAGCCAACAATTTTCCTAACTCTAAAAGTCGCAAATAACGTTATAATATATAATTCTTTATAAATCACGTTTCTTTTTGAAAGCAAAGTTTCTAGATATTTCCACTTTCAAGAAAGTGGAAATATCTAACGGAACTTCTGCGAAGCGGAAGGATAAGTTAACTAACTTTTTATCGCCGATGACGTAAAGATTTTGAACAATCATGCTTAGTGGCCTATAATGGATATATGTTCAGAAACGTAAAATACCTTTAGTGTATATTACCAAAAACAAGGAATTGATGTTATTATAAACATATTTTTAGTTAATGTTAAAAATAATTTGTAAAATACAAGGACGCACTGATATTAATAAGGAATATGTTAAATCCATCCTTGATTTTTGTAGAAAAATTATAGAAAATATGTTTTTTTTAAATATTCTGTCTTGTTAGATTAATTTTATTTTCTTGGGGTAATATATATATATATATATATATATATATATAATATATATATATATATATATATATATATATATATATATATATATATATATACTGTTATTTGTATATGTAACATAAACCTTTATGATGTATCGTTTTATATATTTGATATGTATTCCAAGACCTATTTATTGAGGCATTGCATAGGCAATATTTTTACTCCATTTTATTTATATAAAATATTAAATTTGTCTACATAAATGCAAGAATATACAATAGACAAATGAACGAGCGATATGTATCCCTACGTAATTATTACATGAACGCAACAGAAAAGAATAAGATTAATATTTCATTCTTACGACTTGCAAAGTTCGTTAGGAAAATGGACTATAGTTTCACAATATTCAAAGCTTCAGGCGTGTAGCCTGAATCAAAACTGAAAGTTTATTGCCTCTTATTCGTTTTGGAGTTGAATTACTTTATGTCTTGTTTTCCTTTGATGATTTCTGTATGAGATATTTTTGAAAGGTGACAAATATTTTTTTCGCAACGACTGTTACCATTAACACAAATCTCATTTCTAACTCAGTATTTTTATATTTGCAATGTTTTGTAATGGAACAAGGAACTTTTATAATTTCATTATGTTCTTATGCTAGTCTATCATGCCTCAGAATTTTTAAAATTTTAGAACTCTGCACGGACTCCTAGGAAAATTTCCATTAATTTTCAGCAAAGTAATTGAAATTATTAAAATAATATAATGTCCTTCTCAGAACGTATAAAATGGGGTTAATTAGTTATTTGTATATTTCATTGAATGATGTATCATTTATGAGATTTTCTAGAATGAACTTGAGGTTTCATATATTTATATAATTTTCATTTCACGTTTGGAAAATATTATTATTCAAAATGACGTTTCCATCCAATTATAATTTTAGAAAAAAGAATACAAAGAAAGTGTGAAAATATTTTGAATATATTTAATTACAACTTATAATTTATATTTTCTATTTAATTATAATTTATAATTATAGAGAACATAGGTTATCTTGTATAAATAATTTTATAAGGTACATGTAACAGCGAAACCCTCCTTGTGCGCCTTGAGAATATGGGACACTGCTTGTGTGCGTTTTGTGAGACTTGATATAAAAAATATATGATAATCGATAGGGAAAAGCATAGTGTTAAATACAACTATGTATAACAAGAAACTGCAAATGACACCTGAAATATAGTCTACGAAAATAGAAAATAAAAAGTTTAATTTTCATTAATTTTACGTCTAGGTATATGGCGAAAAAATTTACTCAGGCAAGCTAAATTAAATACATAATACGTAAGATGATTTCAAATTTGTGTTTTCTATTTATATTAACCAAGTTTCTGTGTCCAATAACATTTTTTTTTCTGGGAATAATTGATATCGGCTGCTTGTCAAATCTAGCTTTCTTAAGTTTTTCATTATTTTTGTATACGTCGTTTTTCTAATTATCTCTGTTAACTGCCATCGTATCTATAATATCTCTTACTTGTTTAAAATTTTTAACACCAATTTCTTTTCGGTATAACATTCTATCTTAAAATAATTGACACAGGAAAATAAATACTTGTCTTTAGCTATTAAATACTTAAGCAGTAAAAACAGGTCATATTCGTAGGTATGTTCATACCATGTCTTATATCTTTAAAGTATTTGACTTTTTAGAATTCCTTAGCCGAATGATAATGGAATAGATAAAATGGGATCTGATAAAGGCCTTTACTCTTTGCAATAGACGTTATAAGTCTTTCTACCCAAAATAATATTGACTTTTTCAGTTTAAAACCAACCAAGATGAAATTTGATGAAAAAGGGCTAGATTCGTTACGCAAACAGAAAACAAACATATTTTTGATTTTTTTCTTAAGTACCTCACCTAAATTCAGAATAACAGCATTAAGTACTTTAATAATATAGGTTCAATAATATAAGTTCAATGTTTTATCTTTGAAAGATGCGCTAGGAAATATATAATTCCATAATTAAAAATAATATAAATATTTACAAATGGCTGATTCAAAGTACAACGCGCCTTTAAACGTTGGAAATTTGTATTTATCTAAGTGTGTGCGGGCCCCGTAGTGAGTGTTCTACTCGTGCTAATCAGATTTATTGCATCAAAATAAAATTATGAGAATGCAAAACCGTGTGATTTTACAGATCGTCGTTTAAACTTTTCACGTATCATTATCCAGTAAGTTTCTGCATTTTCAAAACATATTTAAAATGCGTGTTTTTACTTAGTAATAAAGAAAAAATTCCAAGCGTCAATGACTTCTACATGTCAATTAATGAATTAACAAAAGTAACTAATAAACTGACAGCCTATTTTTTATCATCATATTTTGAGTTCAGAAACAATTGCGTGTGAGCTGGATTAATTCTTCCGAATTAACTTTTCGATTTATCGTCCATACTTTTATCTTTGCCCATTTTGTCATATCAATTAACATTTTTTTTTATTTTAACCTAGTTTCTCTATCCAATCACAATTCAGCATCTGACAGGGATACTTGGTATTGAATCAGTTTTGCAATATACCATGATGGTCTTAAAAACGAAAGGACAGAATGTATTACACAAAATGGATAGTATGATAAGTTGGCAGAAATAAAAATGTGGGCGATAAATGGAAAAGTTAATTCAGACGAGTTAATCTGGCTCAAACGCCATCTTTGTTGAATTCAAATTAAACATGATGATAACAAAATATGCTGTCAGTTTATTAATTACTTTCTTTCATTACAATAATTGACAGGTTAAAGTGAGTGGAACTGGAATTCTATCTTTATTATTAAGCAAAAAGAAGTATTTCTTTAATTTTGTTTTAAAATGCAGAAAGTTTCTGAATAATGACAAGTGGAAAGTTTTAAGAACGACCTATAAAATCCCATATATTTGAATTTTCGTAATTTTATTTTGATATAATAAATCCATTTAGCACGAGTAGAACTCTGATTACAAGGGTGCCCACAAACTTAAATACATATTTTTAATCAAAAATTAACTATTTTATAAACTGGTGTGTGAGCAATGATGTAATATTTTAAAATTCTCACTTTTGCACAAGCACTTGTTAATTACAGTTCATACAAAAAAATTTAAATTATTTAATTTACTTTTGATGTGAAATATCTATAGGCGTAGATATAAACCGGATCGTTGGCGTGGCGACGCTTGCCGTGGCGACGGGTCGCCACCCTATACTAAGTTATATATATAGTCTATATGTAGTAGAGTGTACGGTATGGCGACGTGTCGCCATGCGCAACCGACTACGCGACCCCCCCCCTCACTCAGATCGACACTGTTGTTTACTACGGTACACATAACCTGTGCTTTATTATTTTTGTTGTATTAATTGTAAATAAATGTTTATTAAATAAAATCACCATTTTCTGTGGGAAATTCGTAACATTTTGTTTTGATGTGAAACATCTATAGGCGCAGGTATAAACCGGATCGTTGGCGTGGCGACGCTTGCCGTGGCGACGGGTCGCCACGCTATACTAAGGTATATATATATAGTCTATATGTAGTAGAGTGTACGGTATGGCGACCTGTCGCCATGCGCAACCGACTACGTGACCCCCTCCTCACTCAGTTTGACGCTGTAGTTTACTACGGTACATGTAACCTGTGCTTTATTATTTTTGTATTAATTGTAAATAAATGTTTGTTAAATAAAGTCACCATTTTCTGTAAGAAATTCCTAATACTTTATTTTTTCATTATGCTATATTTAGTTCCTGTAGTAATCTTGTCTTTTATGCATATTACTTGTATGAACACGATGTTTCACATCTGCCAGGCGTCCCGTGACGGCTCACTGTTTTTTAAATGAAAAACTCCTTTATTCAAATAGGAATGAGCGACCAGGTGTTGGTGGTTAGCGCTAAAATAGCTCTATTAACTGCATTTTTCTTTTGACTAAAGTTAAAAAGGAAAAGTAATTAGTTTTAAATGAAAAATATAAGCAATAAAGGGAATTGAGAATTTAAATACAAATAATCTGATTTTTATTTTATACAATAATTAGCATGCATTTGTATTGTTGGTGTATTTTAAAACGTTTGCCAATTTAGTTTTTAATAATTTTAATTCTGTGACATTAAATAAAAAGTGTGGCTTAGCCCTGCTAGGAAATGATCGGCTTTTACTCAATAGTTATTTAAAAGAAAATACTCGAAAGGCAGCTAAACAGGGATGAATATGCTATATTTCCCGCTGTAAACTTTTATTTTTTGAATCGTGAGCATGCCTTACAATTAAAGCGGCGTTCATTGAATATGACTATCACTCAGTATTTGAAGGAGCTTATAGTTTATATCGAGTGTGTTCAATGTAAAATTTGTGGTCTAATGTTGGACAGATTTAAATTTTATTTATTCTATTTTTAATATAAAGCTAAAATTACCGTGACTGCATATTGAAACTAACTGTTTCTTAAGACTTCATTTGAATGCAATGGTATTCTATTTAATTTGTCATGAGTAGGTTTCAATTTGTCGTTTCCTGACATTAAAATTATATTAACGCTAATTTTCTACCACTAATTTGGTTCAGCTTTCTATTTCGACTTTCACGTGGGATTTGAAATAATACGAAAGGCATCTGTTGTAAAAGTAAGTTGTTTTTTACCAAATTTCTTTCTGGTAACAGAATAACAAAAAAATTCTAGAGTTAGTGTATAAGTTATGGATATGAGTACATTGTTGCACTAAGTAACCGCATTAATATAATATTTTAAGGGCGCGTGTAAAAGAAATAATACTAATTAAAAACAAAATCGTGTTACGACAAACTACTCGTAATATTGAAGAGAATTATTTCATCCGGGAATCTAGTAAATTGAAAAAGGACACGAATGTAAATTATTCAGAGCGGAAAATATGAATATATATAATCAAATTTACTCATTCTATCTAAAATATACGTAGAAAATGGATGAACAAAACATACAACATTTTTATCTCGACAATATTGAAATATGTCTATTAGTTCGATACTGGACTTCACTTCTTATCTGTTGAAGATATCTGTCACTTTGTAAAGCAAGTAAAAAACCGACAGGAGTAAACAATACTTTAAACGGACACTCCATACTAAACATTCTGATTGGTTGACTATGTAAGTGGAAAAATATTATACTTACTATTTCTATTTATTGTTGTTAACTAATGAGATTTCTTGCGTATTTTTGATTACGTTTGAAATTGCTTCACAATCTAGCATCGGCTGAACTTAAGTTAAGTGCTTCACCTCCTTGTATGAAAATAATATAATTTCCTATAGTGTAGGTATACAGGCACGTATGTATAAAATTACCAAAAAACTACGTAATATACTTCAATAAATCTCTACCAAGAATTTCTTTGTTTTGTTGGCTTCATAACCGTATTTCGAATGTAAACAATTTTAATGAAATAGAAGTAAAGATAAAAATAGTGGAATAATTTTTCTAAGAAAATCAAGTAAACGTCAGTTGATAACATTTTCAAAGAAATACGTATATTTATATTTCCGGGATTGCATAAATAAATTTAATACTTTTCATTGTATACTTGATAATTTATCGTACAACAATACAATCATCGTATGGTATTTTTGTGCCTAGTCCTCGAAAAATAAATTAAACGGTACTTCCAAATATTTATCCCTGAACTTTATACTTCGAATATATCTCAGTAAAAGTCAAAAGTCTACGAGTATATGTCACTTGCAATCTCGGACCCTTAAATGGAATGAAATACTAGAGGACCCTTACTTTGAATTATGGACCAAAAATACTATTCCACGTAATAGGAAAACGGACGAGTAAGATAAATTGTGTAATGTTAAGAAAAGAAGAGGTACAGACTTGGAAAATGAACGCAATTATTGTGATTTATTTTATTTTCATGGAAATGGTGGTCATCTTATGCGTAATCAGTTTTATTCTTTCAAACCCTTCTTTTTCCAATCAATCCTTTTCATGAATTTAAAAATAATATATTAGGGAATGATAAGTACTTCTAACATTCGTGATGACAATAATAATTTCATAGATTTCATTTAAAAATTGTCAAAGGTTCTCTCTCCCCACAAGTTACTTTGTCATAATGAATATCATAATGATAAACAGACACTAATTAAGATGGATGGATATTATAAAGGCAAAAATGCTTTATTTTATATTATAATCATTTATAGATCAATTATAAATTTTCCTAAAATTATATATGCGACTGATCATATCTGGAGCATTTATCAGATATCAGACGATAAGTTCAGGTACCAGACTATAAATAGTCTTGTGTGAGCTCCAAATAAATGAAATATTGATTTCATAATTGCTTCGTACTAAAGAGGTGTATAGAAAATTACATTGCTTATAAACACATCATATCTTTAAAACACTTGCCGAGAGCTTTTTGTTGACATCGTATAAGACTTAACTAGAGAAAAGTATTATTTGGTATATTTAAAATATTTGCTAATTTTGATGAATATTTTGATAATTCAACTAACTTTGGGAAATTTAAAAGTCCCTTTACTGAGTAAAATAGTGAATTAATTGAAGAAATATATAGGAAATTGCCGGCATTACACAATCAATAACGTGATAATTGTACACATAGGGTATCTTTGAAAAATTTTCCGAGTGTTTTATATTCGTTTCGTAAAAACCTAGTCAGAAAAATAAAAACATTTTATATTTCTTTATATCTATGCTGCTAATTAATTTTAATCTGTAATATATACACCATATATTTTCACAACACGCGCCTAGCGTCTAGATAGATCAGTGATATCTTTTTTCCAGAACTGCGGTGTCTGCGACGCAAAGAATTCCGAAACATTTGTTTTGAGGACTTCAAAGTTTTTAAAAGTTTTCTTACTAAGATATTTCTTTAAATGTGGAAATAAATGAAAATAAAAGGCGCAATATCCGGTGAATATGGAGGATGAGGCGAAGTATTCCACCAAGCTCCATTAATTTATATTGGGTTTATTTTCCTTTATGGGCCCTGGCGTTGTCATGGAGAAAATGAAGGGTGACGCGTCTTCGGCGTTTTTCTCGTGCTGTTTCGCTAATTTTTCAAGCTGATTTACGTGTATCTTAGCACTGACTGACTAAAAAATTAGCATATGGGAAATCAGAAATCTCTCCATGCCAAATTTAGATCTTTCAAGTTAATGAAGTTAACGATTATATGAGAATTTTGTTTGAATATTTGTGCTTGTTTTTAAATTTACCATTTTTGGTACCATTTATTCATATATTGTTCTCCAACAAAAAAATTAAACTATTGTTAAATATAATCTTTTTAAGTAGAGTCTGTAATGATAATTACTTTACAAAATATCAATCAAGAACTTCCTAAGTTAGAAATTGATATCAGCATAGTTTCCAAGTCAATGGATAATAATAGTTTCCAAGTCAATAGTCAATATATATATTTGTGGTTATTTTTCAATTTACCACTTTTAATACATTGTATTTAAATTTTCAACCTCGCCAAAAGTAATAAACTAAAAGTAATATTTAAAAATTGTTTTGTAAGAGTATATAAATATATATCGACCTTTCAAGACAAATTTTTCAGTAGATATTTGATAAGTAACATGAAACTTACTGTAATAGTATGTAATTAACATTAATGACATATGAATCATTGTAATGAAACTTAAATTATTCAAAAAAGTATGAAACTAGTTGTTGGAAATAAGTGCACTTTAGTAAAATTAAGATCTTAATCTTTTGATTTTATTCACAACGAAATTTACGTTAAACCTATTTTGGATAATAATAGCTCCGCTCATGATTTAATTTATTATAGAATAGAATAAATTTGCTACACAAATGAGAGAGTTTTTGTAAGGAAACTACGTAAAATTACATTGGATATGTATATATATATATATATATATATATATATATATATATATATATATATGTAATGTGACAAAATCATTTGTTTCCCAAATACGCAGGTAGTAAAATGATTGTCTGAACTTAATTTTTTTATAAACAAAGTTGTGGTAGCATTTTCATGGGCAATGATATCAGCAAATTTTTCGCCAATGACATTTCGTCCAAACGAATTTTTCATTTCTTCTAACAATAAGTAAATTAGATATTATAATGCCTCATTTAGTTATCGTAGAAGGAAAAACAATTCGAATATACACGTCACAATAACATTGTTGCATGTTTGTCATTAATTTTTGTTGCTTATAAAAGTTTGAAAAGAAATTTAAATGTTTTTTTCCGTGGAATGCTGGCAGACGTCGTAGCGGATCTACGATTTTTACGATATTATGTCAATTTAAAATTTGTATATAGGTTTAACTGATGAACGAAATAAAATTGAAATTTTTGACAATATAGCTTAATCTATTTACGCATTCTTAATAATGAAGTTATTAACAATCACTCCCGTTTAATGAGGATCAAAATTGAAATAATTGCGCAAGAAAGTTATCAAAACTGAAGCATTCGCTTCATTTACTTAAATTCATACCGCAGTCGCGCGTTTAATTTTATCACAATATACAATAAATATTATTCGATATTGCAGTCACCAGTTTGTTCTCGTTTATTTACCGATTTGTCTGTTTTTTTCGTTTACATCCTTTTGTGTGTCCATATAATAACATCCACTTTTTATACATCTACGATATCCACTATTAATGTTTTACAATGTATTTGCCCATCCTGTGGTCTGTTTATCAGTATTTTTAAATGTGTTTTCCGTGTTCACTCTGCTAATTTTCCAATCTGAAAACTGATTTCAATGTCATTTAATTTTAATTTTTCCCTAAAACAATTTTTTCTTTCTAATGAGAGATTTAGTTCATACTGTACTTATTCTATATTGTTCAGTTTAACAAACAATTTAACGAAATTTGTGACTGAGAATATAGAAAGGCAAGAGGCCACAAAATGTAGTTCACTGAGTAGGTTCTATCAGTTCTTCATAGATTTACATTCTTAGGCATTTGGTCATAAATTACCAATAAGCAACAACATTGATTAGGTTATATCGGTTAAGAATCTTATGTCAAAGGATTTTACGTAAGAATCTTATGAAAAATATGACATTATACGTAAGTGTTGACATCCATATATATAGGTCCTACTGACTACCTTTTTAAAGCCTTCTTTTAAAGTCTGGAGGGGCTTACGTAAATTAAAAAACAGATTTAAAAAGTCATCATTTACAATATGGAAGCAATCGTTTGTAATGGTTTTGGGTGTTTTACTGTTCATTCTTTAATCCACCTTCATGACCTACAAATGGGTTTATTTCTATTTAGTGAAAATTATTTAATGCAACAATTGGGAGTCAATTATTATATAATATAATTAGTAAAATAAGTTAGTGAAATTAGAGTTTAGGTATTTTTGTAACACTTTAATAATAAGTCAGACAGTATTTATGTTGGGAGTTGACTTACCTGATAATGACCCATAAAAATGATCATTATGGAGCTGACATAATTTGTTCGGGATAAATAATACTTATTACTTAGATCAATGTCATTATATTCTTAAAATTTTCTATTAAATGTTTATGAACAATTATCACGGAAATAATTATTTATTTGTTTGTTTGCCATGAAGACCATCAAGAACCTAAGCTTAGTTTTGAATTTAAATAGTTTTGTTCAACACTAAAATGCAGATACTGGAAAAAGGGTCATGAATATTGAAGCAAATTTTTTTTATTATCCGACAACTTTATAAATCTGCTAAGACTAAATGTTTAGATTTGGTTAAAAATGTTGATAAACTACGTATTAATGTTTGTTAGTGATTTTGGACTAAAAAATGACTAAGAAACTTTAATAGTATGCAGAGTGTTTGTATAACAATTTTTGTAATAATTTAATATAATTCTTATATATGTACATACTTGATTTATTTTCTGTTCTATTATCAATATATTCAAATCTAATATGCTTTATTCGTTGGAAAGACGTTAATATAGTCCCCGGATTAAATTCCGCCTTATTTCAGAACATTTGTCAATTTCTTTCATAGATTTATAGGTAGTAGATTATATATTTTTTGTATGCTGTTTTGTTCCTTATTTTTTAAAATATTTCTGTGCGTCGTTGGTCGCTTATGGTTGGTCAAATAAATCACCTCTTTTGACATGTAAATTTCCTGTTTCTTTCCATTCAGAGTAGTCACTACTGCCCGATAACACTTTTTAATTTTTGTTATTTTAACTTATTTAATTTTAAATCATAATTTTATTTAATTTAAAGACATCTTTGTTATTTTCTCTTTCCATTGGTAATATTTGTAGCAATATTTAAACAATAGGATTTGATTTAGACAAGCAAATATAGACAAATATTTTAAAAATTACGATGTTCTATCCAGTGACTCATTTATAGCCTCTGATATCCTCCTCCTTCTCCACCCTTGCAAATGTTGTTATTATAATTTTTATATTGATTGCCTACATAATACTGATATTCAAAACAATTCTAAAAATAACCGGATTACCTCAGTTTTAACACAATTTTTTTATGAAATTATTATCAGAAATTGTTATTAGCAAACTTTAACATATTGTAAAATATGTGTCGGCCCTAAAATGGTAAGTTATTGCAAAAGTTTGCGCGACTAATTCAAACTTCAAAATGCTACATCTTGCTTTAAAAAAAATCTTGTATTTTTTCTGATCAAGAGCGAATTTCATATCAACACCTTTTTTCAGTGAAAGTGACATTCAGTGTGTATTAGCAAGAACTAAGTTTTAGATTCATGTAGTCTGAGTTAGACAGATGTCAATAAGAGTGAGACAGATAGCGCCTCCATTTAATTTAAGGAAGAGCTAGACAGATAATGACGTTATTGGAGAGTGAGGGTGGGAGAAATATTAACGCTTCCCACAATTCTAAAAAAAATGTAAGAAGTTTAAAAGAAACAAATGATATATTTTGGTAATTTTATTACCTACTTAACCATTAAATCTTAATAATAGAAATAATTTTTGGTTAGAGTAATACAATTTAATAGGAAATTATTATTTTTATAAGGAAATGATTAATGACGAATTTTACCGATGTGAAACTTTTATTTCCACGTTGAGTTTGAATCTAAAACTAAGTCATAAATTCAGGACTTCATGAAATGTGTCGCAACGTCATTAGATTGCGGTTGAAATAGCAAACGTAAACTATCTTGAACGCGATCGACATTTAAATAAGTAAAATAGGGCGAGGGTTACTTCCAGTGAGATTATATTGCAAAATCAAATGGGTTGATCAAAGACATGATCTGGATTTTATTGCCAGCTGCTCGTAGAAATAATGTACACGCCTATTCATATTAAGAATTTTTAAAACTCTCTGGACATTGTGAGTAATGTCCTATAGCTCACTTGTTCCACAATATATATATATATATATATATATATATATATATATATATATATATATATATATGTATATATATATATATATATATATATATATTTATATATATATATATATTTATATATATATATATATATATATATATATATATAATGCCACAGACCAGGGACGGAGAGCAGCACCATTGGCGCAAGAAGCTACGTAATGTAATCGTTAAGTTGCCTGCCTAGCGTGCCCAATTGCGAGAGGCCTTTAGTGAGCAATGGACGGAAACAGATTGTTGATGGATTGATTGCTGATGAGTACACATTTGTACTTAGCAATCTTAATTGTATGAATAAACTTGTTTGGCTAAAGTAAGAACTCGTCCAACCCTGGTATTGGTTATGGTGTTCGTACTACCATGTTTTTATCAAATTAATATCTGAATACGATGGGTTTATTATACATTCATAATACCAATTTTGCAGTATAATTTAGACGTATATTTCTCTAAAGCATTTCAGCATAATATACGAAAAACTTTCCCTCTTGTTCAAAAAAGTTAGTTTGGGGAAAATATTTTTTATGGACTAAATTTTCGTTTGGCTTTTATTTTTTTTTAAGTCAATTCGTAGATTTTTAAATTTTAATTTTACTATAAATTTAGTTTAATATCCAATTCACTAGTTGAGAAATATTGAGAATATATTATATTAAACATTGCAAAAATTAGATATCCACTTTATATACTTCTCTTGATATGGATAGTTACTCACACGCCAGACATAATCTTTACCGATGGAACCTACCCAGTTATTAGATGGCATACATGTGTCAACGAGATGTATAAAATCCACAGTAATTTGTATCATTTCCTTTATTTTCTTGGCCTAATTTTTGTAGTAAATTGATTTCAATAATAGTTCATTCTAGTATACAAAGATATACTTCTAACTATGTAGAAAACATTACCCAAATGATAAAAAATTACAATAATTGTAGCATTTTTGTTGCAGTAATTAAACTACAATTATAATTAAGACTTAATAAATTGAGTAAAATTATGTAAATAAACTAGATAGTCTTAAATACATATTTCCAGTAACAATTATTTTTAAGTTTATTTCTATTAAAAGTAATATATTTACGCAAATTAAAGAAATATTTTACCACAAAATTCAATTTAAGATCTCGCATAGATTTATTTATTGAATTACTGTTAAAATTATATCGTAGTTGTTCATATTTGAGTTTCAGTGACAAAAATAAGTGAATTATATTGCAATAAACAACTATATTTTCACTTATTACTGATAAATCACATTGACAGGACTATAATTAGATAACTTCGATATAATTTGCTTCTGTGGGTATAACAGGTATATTGAATCAATCGATTAAATTACGGGACTGTAAGAAGTTATTCAATATGAAGGAAGAGAAAATCCTTCAAAGTAATGATCGAAAAAAACTTTTCATTTGCAAATATCTCCTTTCAATGGCAAATAACCCTTACATTCCCAGGAATAAAATTATTTAGGAAATAAAAATGGAATTCAACAAACTGTTTCACATACGAAGGAACGTATTCTAAACGTGTTCCTTTATCAGACTGCATTTGGTCTCTAAATAATTGAGTCGCTCCTAATTTGCTTCGCACTAAAAATATCGATAGTAAATTATTTAGAGAATCCCCAGCAATAACTTTCTAGATTGCGTAATGGTTATTTCCATAAGACAACTGTTAATAAACTTGCCAAGACCTTTTCGTTGAAATCGTATAAATTTCATTTCAGAAACATATTATTTGTTATGTTCATAATAATGGATTTTAGTTAGTATTACATATTTATAAAACTTTTTTCTGGGAAATTGATAATTCATCCAATAGAAAAAAAATTTGCGGAATTTTATCGATATTATATACATTTAATTTGGGAGAATATATTACTTTTTACGTTTTATAATTAATGATATAATTTCCAATCTTTTCAAAATTTATTATAGATCATTATAATATTTTCAAATTAAGGAGTTTTAACTATTATATAGGTATTATATTTTATTATTGGTGTTGTTTCCTAGTTTAACATTTTTTTCAGCATTTATTTAAATTTTCAGATACATTAAAGAAATAACGCGATTGTTAAATACACAACTCCTTATACATTTTAACGGAAACCTCTTCAAAAATAATTAAATACGAATAAAATTAAGTCTTCTGTTTACAAAAAAAAACATTGCGCCAAAAGGAAATTCGCTTAAATTATAATTGTAATCGTAAAAATATCAGTACTACTCAAATAATTAGTGCGATTATATATTTAAGCAAATTATAAATATTTTCACGTGTTCTCCAAAATTTATATTTTTTAGTGTTCTCCGAAAATTATAATAATTTATATTAATTATTTTCATTAGAAAACGTGTATTATTATCGTTTCTTCTCCAGGGAATGCTTGTAGATGTTGTAGGGTATCTATGATGCTTGAGCCTTTATTGAGCTATGTACCTTTATGTATAACTGATTAAAGCAATATAATAGTATTTTTGAGAACGTAGCTCAAACAATTTCATGCATGTACCACATATATACATATTCTTAATAATTTATTAGTTATTAATCAATAACGGTTAATAAGGACCCTATTTTTTTTAACTTTGAAATTTTTTTACTGCAAATCTTACGATAGTCACGCGTTAGATTTTCGCGCCACATCAAATTAATACTGAAAGATATTTCCTTCTTGAGACATTCCCTTCTTTAATGAAAGAGTTAGTTCAGCTCCAGGGAGAGAAAGCACCCCTGTATAACTTGAATCTTCCGCCTAAATCCTAACAAAGAATTAGTGTCAAGAAAATATAGTTAAAAGTAACACGTAATTTATCAAAAAGAACTAAGATGTAAATAAAAAGGCAAGAAAATGCTAAATACCGCGGAGATTCTCTGGGCCGCTCCTACCTTCATGCTTACGTGTGTTTGATAATAAAATGACAGTATACAGGAGCATTGATTAGTTGATTCCAATTAAGAAATCCATTTTAATGGTTAAAATGACGTCGTACATAAGTATGTAAGTTTAGCGACAAAATGTCAAGGTATGTTACATTGGCTACATTTCTGAAGGTTAGAATACAGAGTCGTTAGTCTCTAAATACTTAGGTACTCTAGGATATTGAGTTGAATTTCATATTTCATAATTTGGGCGCTATTGTCTGTGATTAATAGGACATTAAAGAGAAAAATATGAACCCATTTGCCAACCAACCACAATAATTTATGCCGTAAAAAGTGGATATTCAACTATCCCTTGTTTAATCCATATTCATAACTTTCAAATGATTTTCATTCTCTTAAGCACAAAATTTTATAATGGCACGAATGGGAGCCAATTATTTAATACACATTAAGGTCAGTGAATACAATTAGAGTTTGAGTATTTTTACAGCACTTCGGTAACCAGCCAGATAGTCCATATTTTCAACAATAACCTTACTAATAATAGCCTATAAATATTTAATAATTGAATATAATTGCAAAAAAAAATTACGGGCATATAATAAAAGTAAAAGAATAATAAAATATTGATTTTGGAATTGTGTTTTTTTTGAAAAACGTTTAACGTAAAAAATACTGACTCGATTCAAAAGTACCTTCTTCAAAAACATAGGTTTGACTGGACTTAATGTTTAGTTTTTATTTCATTAGAATGGGTTTACAGTACCAAAACATATGTTATTTGAATATTTTCGAAAACAAATTAACGAAATACGATCGTAAAGACGATTCTAGCTATTCGAAGCTAAGTAACTCCATAAATGTATAATATATCTATGTAAATCAATAGATGGTCCCACGAGTCATTTAAATCGCGCAATGACATTTTCCACCTTAATATGCGCTGGTTAAGGTGCTATGAGTTATTAGTTTAGGAGACGTAGCCATTCAAGTAAGTAATCTGAATGCGGGTAGAAACATAAGGGCAATATCATTGATGGTTGTCTTTTGGAAATAAATTTTTATCATGTTATGTATATTCGATATGAGATTTCTTGTTTTCCTCAATTTTACAATTTTGCAATTACAATTTTTGAAATTGAACATAATTTCATCTGAGAGCTCTGCTAGCACAAATATGTCCCTTTATTAGTGATAACGGAATCCAAAATGTTTTATATATATATATATATATATATATAAAACATTTTCGATTCCGTTATCACCAATAAAGGGACATATTTGTGCTAGCAGAGCTCTCAGATGAAATTATGTTCAATTTCAAAAATTGTATCAGCTTCCTTCATGTAATGAAATGTAGTGGATCTTATTATATGTCGACTACAAATAATACAATCCACTATATTTCAAGATTGAGCAAATCATATGAATCCGAAGATTATGTAAATCCCAAGTATTACTCGCTGGAACTAAAATATTTGTAAACAACGCTGATTAATATGTCGGAACTAAAATGTATCTAAAACACAATAATAAATCATTAAAAAATTCGAACAGAAAGAGAAAATGTTATTCTTATAATGTGATTTTTATTCATCTTAATTATAAATCTGGACTAATATCCGAATTTATCAGATTTTTTTTAACTTTGAAATTTTTTTACTGCAAATTTTAGGAAATTATTTATTTTAACAAAAACAAGAGACTCTGCTATATAAAAATAACTTCTACAACAACCACTGATTTTAATTTAGCTCTTCACGTTTAGCTCTTTACTTTTTTAAGCATTTTTTATCTTTTCAATAATTTGTTTTTAATCTTTAAAATCAAAATCAGGTTTAATTATGTCTATTGTAATAAAGTTATTTTGTCTCAAAATAATTGGAGGGAAAGTTATAATAATAACAATCGAACTTAAAATAAATTTAAAAGACTAATTTTATTACTTTTATGTTAATATTCAAAAAGGTGTAAGTGTAAAATTTAGTTTTAAATAACCAGTGGACATCTGAAATTCCACTTTTTAATCAACTTTGGTTTACAATAAAATGTCAAATCTCAAAATTATCTATACTGAGTAATCTACGGAATAACACAAATGTATGTAAATAATATCACTTTTCTTTAATAAATCAAACCTGGATAAAATGTTAAAGTATTATGAAATAATATTAAAAAATTAATTCTCACCACTTCTGCATAAATTTTATCGTAACTTACACAGTTGTATTGTTTTTAAAAAACCAAAACAAACAATATTTTCACAAACTGCGCGACTCCGGGAAAACTAATTTAAACAATCCACAAGTAAATTAAATTTATAAGACGGTAAAAGATTACTTCGTGCGTCTTTATGTAGCATCAGTAAAAAGTTCCGCAAAACATGACCTCTCATGTTATAGATAAGAATAAAATCTCACGTTTTCCACGGATCGTAAAATGTAGATTGTTCAATTACGGCAATGACCAGCAGGGCTCGAAGTGATCTCTTTTGAATGAGGCCGTATTATTTTTTTAAGATTTTCATGACATGAAAACAGCATAGGAAAATCGTTGAATGTACGGTTAAATTGAATTTATTCTGTGTAGAAGATAAAGTCCGGAAATATGAGTGCTAAACTAAAATAGTCCGTGTTGAATTTTCACATTGACTAGGAAGAATAAAATCGTGAATATGGAAAATTGTGGTATGGAAATTGTAAACATATTGTATTAATTAGAATTGATAGCGTCACAGCACTCTGATTTATATATATATATATATATATATATATATATATATATATAAATATATAATGATGCTTTTCAAGGGCCCTGAAAAATTTACAATTTTAATTTAAATAAATAAGTTAATATTTTCAAATATTTTTTTCCAACCACGAAGTTTTCCTTTGTTATTTATGTACGCATCTAAGATACATGTATATATATATATATATATATAAATAACTTCGAAGAGTGGCGATATTGATATCAATCTATAACTATGAACGTGGAATATTCTTTGTCGATGTGAAAGGCTATCACTGTTCGTAAACAATTTCTTGCTAATAATACGTAAAACTTTAGATTCACGGAGCACTGATCATCACAGATTTGCCTCGGGTACTGTTCATGTACTGACATTAAAAGAGCAAAAGAAAAAGCTGTGAAAATATATGAACACGTTTTTCTCATTAGGTAGGACCAGCACACCGCTTGTTTGGTGGTGCTAGCGAGTTTTCAACCGTTACCGTCATGACTAAACTGCACACATGGCAAGCTGATCGAGATGGCGAGGTGGCGTCAGGGTGCCTTGCACATTGTAATGTACACAAGTTTACGAGAAACGTCACACATCGACACACCGCCGACGTTGCGGTTAGCGGGACGGTATCGCAACGCCGGCCGCTGTGCCGGAAGATCAACAGAGTACAGATTTCGCGAGACGTCGGCAAGGAGCAATGTTTTTTAATATGGGAATACATATAGTTAAAAATATATGTCCTCGTACTCATCTCTCTTTAAGTTTGCTTAATGTACCCACGACCGTTTACGGTTTTAGTTTATATGAATCAGCATACGAGAACCTCTACGTCTCAATCGCCATATATATTCACTAATAACAGTAAATTCAATTTAAAATTTACACCTGCATTGCGCTGACGCTACGTATCCAATCCGTCGACATCGACGTGATATCAATGGAATAGCTCGGCCTAACGTCTCCCTCCCAGTGTGACGATACGCTAACACTCTGCCACCGTCCCGATCTGTCCCTCTTTGACGGCGACTTTCCCTAAACTTTAGTAAAGTAAGTGTGCATGAGCACGCCGGAGACTCAGTGCAAAATTATATTTGGTTAATCACATATTTTGAGACAGCCTTTTTATTTAAATTTTTAAAATTTAATTTTAATTACAAAGGAAAAAGAAACTATTCTTATACGGTTATTCATATACCCGTCCTTCTGACCGTCGTTCCACCTGACATTCGTTTCTCTCAGACATCGTTTGATTTGCCATCTTAAAGTTTTCATATTAATAAATCGTATTGACCTATATATTTCAATGATTTGTATTTAAAATGTGTATGGTACAATTTTAGAAGGTGTAAATAATACAATGCAAATATTTTTCTTTTCTAAATTTGACGTATCACCTGGGAGTACCAAGTGAAAGAAAAAGTTACAAGGATTTCAAAATTTTATAGCATACTCGAATATTCGAAATAGAGCTTCAAATAATTTTCAGATGTAAACACTCAAAAGTAGAACTCTCAGAAATTGAGTAACGAGCAAGAAAAATTACATAATTTTTCGTAAATTTTTACTTTATTAACAAATAAAAGAGAATTATATAAAGATTAGAGGAGCTTTTTTTTTTAAATTATACCGAGAAATTATAACAAAGCTTCTCTGTCTCATAGCCTTTAAACATTTAGGACTATTTGACGCGTATAAAAGCTATACTAAGCGAATATATTTACATGGTGGAAAATAATAATATAAGTTTTAAACAATTTATTGGAGATACTCTGTTCCTATTTTTATTATTTGTCACCTTAGAGCCTACGAAATTTTCATAATGCGAGTTCTGCTCATATTTTTCAATTTTATTTCTTGTTGGAACAGGATATTTTTAGTGAGCGTTATTCAGAAAACCTTACGAATGAAGTCGATCTTTTTAAACCGTTCATATCACTTGAGACGTGGTCGAAAGATTTGTTTTAAAACTGTTCACTAGATCTAACATGACGTCGATCAAACATCATTACGCATACGCCAACGTGTTAGCAATTTGTAGAACATATAGCAAAGAAATAGTCAATTTGTTTTGCGAGCGAGATAATGCCACTTTTCTCAGTTTTAAACCTAGCCTCTGACTGTAATCTCCTGAGTGTTGTTTAAAAAAGTTTTGCCGTAAATTTAACCAAAACCAAATCAATATTGTGTAAATAAACAAGATATATTAGCTATAAAATGATGTACTGTGTTGTTAACGCGCAAGTTATTATTGATTAAAAAAGTTTTAATGGATTATTTTGAAAGTATCAGAAGAAAGCTTTCAAAATTTGGAATTCGCAATAACTTAATTACTTTTTATTACGTTAACTGAAAATGCAAATTTACCAGTATTTGTGAAACTGGTTCGTATGTTACGCAGTGAATTGTATATGTGTTAAAATAGTTGTAAAATATGAAGACTAATATAATTACGAATAAACTGTGTCTTGAAGTTTACGTTTATTTTTATAATCTTTAAGGGTCTGACTGTAAGTTATCATCTAATCAGTCTTTGCATAAAATTTGAAGAAATAGTTTCAAAGAGTTAATCTATCATAATATTAACATTACGTATTTACGGTAGGTTATCTACCGTACTTCCTACTCCTTCCGATGATATCAAGATTAACGGTGTCTGTTTGTTCAGGATCATCATATAATATATTAAATTTCATCATAAAATATATAAAAAAATGCTGAAATGTCTTACGAAATATAATTTTATTTCAACAAAATAAATAAATTCCGATCATAAATATTTATGTGAATAATAGAACTGTATTTTGGCTTAATTAAAATATACATTTTACTTTGAAAATATTTTCAATCGTGGTAAGACTGTTAAAATTAATGAAATATTCATGTTTAGTAGATTGTTTATTCCGACATAAAATCAAAAAAACAATTGCAAAAGCCAATCTATCTACATGCGTACCTCTTACCCATCTGGAACGTTAAGCGTAAAATTTATTATATTCTTTCTTATTAATGTAATTGTTAGAAGAGAATTGTAAATCAACTGAGTCAAAATTAACACTATGTATTTAGAGGGACAATCTTTTGTAATAAAAAATTTTGTATTAAACTTAATATCAATCCACTTGTGATATATTTTAATTAATATTTTATCCTAAGCTTAATTATAATAACTAATATCTCTAATCGCGCATCGGCAAAACTATATATTATAATAAAGTATATATTTTCAATAATTGTCCTATAATATCTGATGATTTTAATACATGTATATATATATATATATATATATATAAATATAATATATACACATATATATATATATATATATATACATATATATATACACATATACATATATAGATATATATACAGATACACACACACACAAGCGCGCGCGCAAATGCAAATGCCAATCGAATTTTGTCGAAGCTAATTATTGTTGCACCCGATTTATTCATTTATTTCCTCAACTCCAAACTAAAGTAAATGAACAGGTAAAGGTATGGAAATATCGTATGATATTACCTTAATGTTAAGTTTAATTTTCAACGAACCTTCTCGGCACACATTTTTCTTTCGTTTTATCGAAATAACTGAATTGTTATTCGTTTTATTAATATCTGCAGATTTAGCATGTACACTGCAGACAATTATTCGTGTCCTACATTCGTTCCTTATGACTGATATAGTGGCAAAACTTACAGGAAAATTAAAGAGAAAGTCAACATGTTAAAATAAAATACACTACATTAATTGATAAAATTTAACGGGAACTTTAAATGTCAAAACAAGAGTTTATCGCCCGGGACTTGTAAGAGCTACAAACATCTGCGTACTGAAATACTTATAGTTTATTATCAAAGGCACTTCCAAAACCTTAATGTCGGTATAAAAATAAACTATTCGATTAATTTACTTAATATTTCACTCATATCTCTCTAACAATAATCACTATGCGTTACCTATGCATATAGGTTTATCTCGTATATATAATATAGAAAATGAGCAATGGAGTACAAAGAAGATGGAATCAACATATTTTATGTTGTTCGATTCAAGAAGATAAAAATGTTACTAATAAATACTATAAAAATGTTGAATGAAAATATTTGGCAATATGTATTGAAGCGTTTTGTATGTTTTTATTTATTTATTTGTTTATTTATTTGTGTAAATAAGAAAAAGTTAACATAATTTGATTTTCTTCCATTAAAAAACTTTGACCATTTCTCACGACTTCTTTGCGTTTGTTTAAGTTAGAGATAAGCTAAAAGTAAAATAAAAAATCTAATCGAATAAAAGGATACGTTCAACGTCAGCTTCTCATTTTTCAATTAGAAGGGAGTACCTAATTAAAACATTAAATACATCGGTGACATTTGAACTCATTGATATACGTCTTGTAATCCGGTATCACATTTACATTTATATTTCGTTGGAATAGAAATTCATTCTGAATATCACCGGGAGAAAATATTCTTTCATGATACGTATCCGAAGGTTCCAAACCCTGTTTTGTCACTATGTTGCTTGGTGTTCTTTCATACGTCATAGGTGTTATGTACTTTAATTCAAAAGGCTCTCATACTAGCAATTTGGAAAAATGTGTATACACGCACACACACGCGCGCGCACATGTTAATATATATACATATACACACGCACACACATACATATATATATATATATATATATATATATATATATATACATATACACACACACACACACACACACACACACACACATATATATATATATATATATATATATATATATATATATATACATTTATATACAAGGGTCTTGCGTCCCTGGTCCAACGATAATTTATAGAAAGAGGAGGAAAATTACAGGAGAGGTTCCCTTAAACAATCAATCTAAAGAAAAAGGAGGGTTATATGAAATGTACAGTTTGGAATTTATTGATTATTTTTATAATTCATTCACGTTAATCAACCCTGCATTGTGAATTTGCGATTGATGGCTGTAAAATTTGGTGAGGTCATATTTTATTAGTGCGTTTTGTTTCGTATCACAATAATTTTGACATTAAAATCGTATTTTTCACAAAGTGTAATTAAAAAAAAATTCCTTTACATAAAAAGTTTAATAAAGGGGATATGCAATTACCCAAAAAACTATCCAAGAACGTAACCTAACCTAAAGAAATAGTTCTATTTTCAGCGAAACAGAGCCCTTTGTCAAAGAATTTATTTAACAAATTGCTTAAAAAATGTTTTCATTTCACGAAATACGATGAATTATTTCTCAAATATATTTTTATTTTATCGAATAACGGCCTTGAATTGAAATATAGTCTATACCGCGTGATTTTATGTTTAAAATATACCAAAGGTCAAAAAAATAGATTGAATTGACATTTGGGCATCGCGCTCGTCAATTGATGGTACCATCGCGAACGATACATCGAAGTGGTATCCGTGCATACAGGATATATTTACAGATTGATTCAGCAAATTAAAAAAAGTATTTATATATACAAGTACGAGTATTGTGTTCGCATAACGGAGTTCAAAAAAATGTAATTTGCTTTTATACTATTTTGATTGACATAACTCGAAACTTCTCAAACAAATAGTAAATTAGAATCAAACATAGTAAGATTATCTATATAAACAAAACCCTAAGTATATGATATTCTTTTGTATCGGTAAATGTGAAACATATCTTTATCTTCTATCTAGATAAAGTATTTTGTATCGTAATAAAGAGAGCGTAACAAAACTCTTAAAATGTTTGTGGGATAAAATTTTCGGTGGAATGTTTTGTCGTCATTCAAAAAACTAATTATGCGACATATTGATTTGTTTTTATGTGTTTACATAAACAACTAACATAATTATGCGTTCACATACTCGTCGATACTGGCCGAGGACGATTATACATACGCATACGTAATGTTTCTTAAACCAGCAATTATAATTCTTGTAATCTTTATTAGCCAAAAATAATCTACCTCCAATAAATACATGCTTTAAAAAAAAATAAAATTGACTCAATTTCGTTTTTTCTCAAAAAAAAATAAAGGAATAATGAAAGGTATATTATTTTTTTCCAAATTATTCAGAAACTTTGTCCTGAAATAATTTCCTTACCTCGTCCGGTTCACTCAACAAAATTAGGGCATAGTGAGTTTCCTAGCAAGTAATGTAAAATTTATTTTTTTCTTTTTTGAAAGATGAATCCGTCCCAAGATTATTAATTCCAAAAAATACATCAAGTCAAAGCAAAATAGTCAAAGCAAAAATATTTTTATAATTTTCCTTTCGACATCCGAATTTTGTTTCCATATGCTTAAATAATTAATTTTTCATTCAATGTCTTGATTTTGTTTTCATATACCAAAATAAGTAACCGTAGCAATTAGACATGTTCTTTAACGATGTCAACGCGTCCTTAAGTTTTTCTTGGAGTAAAACTCTCAAGACAATATTAAGTATAATTTGAAGAGGGCAGCAGCAATTAATTTTTTTTCTGTGGTATAAATTAGTTAAATTCTGTCCCAAATAATTAAAAAGGTTAATGCTTTAATGTTTTGTTGCCGTAAATTTTGTGTGAAAAAAAATGGTTTATTGATTTATGAAATGATTTTTATTCTAAAAAATATATCCTAAACCTGCACTCAAATAAGAAAATAAATTTTACGAGGAGTCTGAGCCAAAATAACTGCATAATTTAAATAGTTTAGTATAAAATATTATTTTATTTTATGAATAGTTCCATCAGTGGCCCAAATGTGCAGTAGCAGTTCACAAAAAAAAACATTTTTGGAATTTGGTTCTGACTAAATTAAAAATATTAACTTTTTAAAGTAAAAACCTTGACTAATTTACATAAAAAACAAAAAAATATTAATCTATTTCAAATCATACTTAACACTGTACCAAACATTAAAAGAATTACTTCTAAAAAAGCTTAGAAGCGTGCGCGATTTATCATAGAAGTTGGTTTGCCCCCTACTATTTGCTTAGATCAAAATATTATACGTTACCTTATTGCGAATTCCTTAATGGAAAGAAATATAATATAAATATTTGGTTCATTAATATTCAAAAACGCGCACATCGTGTACATATAAGCACATAATAAATAAAACCATTTGGGCACTCGACTCGCTTCTCCCCCAGCCACTGTAATGTTACTTGTTTACGAAAACATGTCAAAAGAAAATCGTGATGTCGCATAAGAGGTTATAAAAAGTGTTGTTTGACATCGCATAGTCGGTAGCAATTTTTCACATCTAAACATCTCGAAGGGTTTGTTATGCTCTCATTTATTATGATACATGAGCTACTTTAGCTTTACACAAACATATAAGGTCATTGTGTAGTTCAGCATTGCTTGTAAAGGACACCGTATTTAATTTTATTCACACGTAATATTTCTATATATCGTCAAATAGCATTTTATCTTTTTGAAGTACATTATTTCACAATAACTTGCTGAAAATAAAACAATCAAAATTTAGGAATACGATAAAGAAAATTAATCAAATTTTTTCTGTTTTTGATATGATTATATAATGATATCAACGTATGATTATATATAGGTATCAATGTCATTTGAATAGTCTGCGTTATGCAAATAGCACAATCCAAGTCTATTGTGTTTAGGTGTGTGTGTGTGTGTGTTTGTGTGTTCGTGCGTGTATGTGTGTGTGTGTGCGCATGAGCACATGCGCATGTTTGCGTGTGTGTGTCTATATGTCTGTCTCTAAAATTCTCGAGTTTATTTACGAAGTCTTAGTGTTTTTTATCGAGGTTGTTAGTGTTTTATTAAGCTGTCAAGGTAATAGCATAGCTTGCATTATCAAGGCTTAAACTTTGCTTTTATTTTTGTTTAGATCAGTATTCCGTTCTTATATAATCAAGTCGATTACAATTAAAGCATGGAGTCCCCAGAATTATTTTTATATCTTTTCTTTATCACTGGCGGTTATTATGATGTCTTATCGTGGTTATTATTATCTTCTGGCGGTTATTATTATCTTCACTTTAACCGAATCCACGTCTAATTTTAAATTGGAACTATCTATTGTTATAATCATTGGCTTGTGTAAATATAATATATATGAAAATCACATTATTTCGATGCTCATGTCATTTACTTTGAATCCAAGATGTCGAACTTAATGTGCTTTAGTCATTATTCTGCTGCCGTAGTCGTCTAAACTTTGATATTTTCCAAGAGTGTCCACGGCACGAATCTTCGAAAGTACGGGCCATATTTTTCATAGGGTGTTAACAAAATTAGAATATAGGAAAATAATAGAACTCACAAATGAATTGAATTGTATAACCAAAACTTTAAGTAAAACGGATGCGTTTGCCGCGCCATCGATGCGTTTGCCACATATAATGAGTCTAAGACGCCGTCACATAAAATGCCGTCTTACACTGTGAAATTGTCGAAAATCACTCCCGAAGCACAAAAGTTAAAATCAGTGGTGCAATAGTTCATCTATAAGTAAATTGATTAATGGTAATTTTTATAAATTTTTAACAAAAGGAATCGGCGAAAGCCCCACCCGTTGTTAATTTTGTTTTTGTAGTTAGTGATAAGTCAATTTTTGAAATTATTGCTAAGTGTGTTAAAGAAATAGGTATTGTTATTTCGAAGACAGATTATGACCTTGCGTATTTTTTTGTAGGTAATAAATTTACGTCACAGGCAATTTTAATGATATGAAAGATAAATAATTTTGATGAACATTCAATTGTTATGAAGCGAATATTGATGAGAGTATAAGTAAATTATTCAAGTTAGGTGTTTTCAATATCTTACATGATCCATTTCTGTTTATATCATCTATTCAAAAGTGGGTATTATATATAAGCAAAATATTATTAGTTTCATTGAAAGGAGGAAATAATTGTAATATATAAAAATAGTGTTAGGAAACAAAAACTAATTAAATTCCTATCACCATAATGTATAGATAGTGCTTTGCGCTATGGTTGTAATTCGGTTTGGGTTCATATTTCCCAAGAATGAAAAAAGCAAAACCTCTGGTCGAGACTCTGTAAAAAGAAAATTATAGTTATCATAATACCCGCACTATCATGTGTTCCAAGCATGTTGAAGGAAAATTTACATAGCTTCGTAAATATCGTCGTAATTATTTGGGAACAATATAATCTGGGCACGAATATGATGGTCAGAAAAAAGCTTTGTTATCATTTTATAAAAATCAAATACTGGAACCGTGAAAATATAATTAAAATTGATTGTACTCACATGGTAAAGCCAAGGAATTGTTTTAAATTTCAGAGGAGAAAATGTTGATGTCTGTGAAAATCCTTATCCAAGTCACCTTCCCAAATTTTCATTACAATAGTAAATTTATATTTGATTATATTTTATTACAATCGTAAATTTAATTTCTTAACGAATTTTACTATAATTACTACGAAAGTTTAGGAACATTCGCTTTGTAGTGCTTAATTCTTATTAGGAACTAAGGAAATGAAGTGTTCTCCGTCCGTCTATTTCAAATTCCGTTTATTTAAAAAGTAGTTCTTATGATATTTGGTTACATTTGTTTAATATGTATATATATATATATATATATATATATATATATATATATATATACATATATACACACACACACATATATATATATATATATATATATATATATATATATACATATATATATATATATATATATATATATATGGTATTGAATATATCAACTTTTTACTCATTGCAACACAAGCTAATTTCAATCATATCTAAGAACTTTTTGGAGTCGTAAAGTCATTATCATTTTTATTTAATAAAATTACATGGCTACCATGTAATTTTTGTAGTTAGTAGAAGTATATTGATTTAGTATATATTTATTTACTTACTCGCCATCAATGAAACTCATGAGAGTATATTTCACTACATCGTTTTATATCAATGATAAATTAATCTAATTTTCCTTTTCGAAATTTTCAAGAAATTATAAACGTTTTATATTTTCATCTATGTAATCAAAAGAGTTTTTGAAATAATTTAGCGTATGGACGAAGATGTGTCATAATCATTAATGACCAAGTATATTTTCTGTTTAACAAAAATTATAATTCCACCTGTGATTCACATTCAATTAACTTTTTCTCAGCAATTGCGCAGAACAACAATAAACTACTAGAAAAATTATTTGAAAAATTTTTTCCTTATATAACAATTTAAGGTATTATATGTTTGAATATCTTTTCAAATCGTGATGTAAATATTTAACCCCTTATAATCAATCAATCAAGCCTGAAATGGTAACAAAGCATTAAATAAAATTAACTCTTCTATATTAGATTTGTAAATGCAAATCAAAGTGACTAAACGAAAGTGGATTTACGAAAATGTAAATTCAATTACATTCGTCGCCTAATATTTCATTCATTACCTGCACTGTTTCTCATTATTACAAATAATTAATACAAAAATTGTAAGTAATTAAAAATTCTATGAAATTATATGAAAGTAGCGGAGGGTGGTTTATATTTTTCACTATAATTAAAATATATCGTTTGTCCCCTAGCTTTAAACGTATGTTTCTATGTTCACGAAAAAAGAAAATTTGTGAAACAAACAGAAAATTATCTCTCTGTTGTGAACTATTAAACCGGAATATTTATAATCATTTCTCCGAAAAAATTAATACAGCAGAAAAACCGTCTAGACTTCGTGTAGGTGGTAGTAGTACGTTAATTATCTGAAGTACGTAAAAAAGGTCAACGTTGCAGGATTTTCTAAGCACTATCGGTAAATGGATGAAAGTTAGGTTTTTTTCCATATATTATGAATAGACATTTAAAATCATCTATTTTTCATATAAATTAAAATCCTATCCCGTAGCACGGGCTACAAAGTCAGAAGTGATGAAGACGTAATAACGAAATCCCAATTTCATCGTTAATAATCAAGTATGCGGAAATGAGTTTAATATGGGCTTTATAGTTTACTAACTTTTTTGTAATAACCGGAACAGAACCTATTTAGAATACCTATCAGGATTGCCAGAAATCCACGATGGCGTGAGAAACCTTAAAAAAATCGGTGGAAATTTTAAAATACTAAACACAATTTTAAAAATAATGAAAGTAATTTTTTTTATTATCTCATTCAAATTTGGGTTAATAAAACTCTTTAGTCATTTTAGAACCTACTTATGCCAATCTGCTCATTTATAAATTATCATCATATTCCCTTCACCGATTTACTGCTTTATGTTCAAGCGTATCTATGTATGATGAATAAATAATGGCAACGCTTTGGATAATGAGGCATGGAACAATGTTATGGGGCATTCCGCACCCACTTTATTTACTACTTAGTTTGTTCAAAAATAACTTCTTTACATTATTTTATTCACCGCTGGTCGAAATAAGTCTTATGTTCTTAATTATCATTAAAAGTCATCAAATAAACTCTTTTGCAAAAAAAAACGGGTACTTATAGGAATAAACCATATAAGAGTTATTTTATTATTATTTGAGCCATTTTATATGGCGATATGATGAGAATATTGTTATTTATTATTGAGATATCGTTTTTGCCTGCTTCTGTCATTAAAAATGCAAATAAATAAAAAAAACGATGTAAAGTCCACAGACGAGCGTTTTCATACTGGTACATTAAAAATGGCTAAAGTTTATTTTGGAATATTTTTTATTAAATTAACATAACATTTGAAAATTTAGTAACGAGTATGGCCTCCGCTAGCTAAAATCAATGCACTTAGTCTGCTAGGCATGCTTTCGACGACGTTTTTTATCATTTCCTGAGGAATAAGTTGGGAACGTATTCAGCGACGATCACATTTTTAAGGGCCTGAATATTTTCTGGAGCTGGTTTTACGGCTCTCACGCATCGTTTGACATTATCCCATATGTGTTCTATCGGATTGAGGTCGGGACTTCTAGATTGCCAGTCTAATTGACGAATTCCGGCCTCCTGCATATACGCATCAATGTCTCTAGAGCCGTGGGCGCGAGCGTTGTCGTCCATAAAAATGGACTCGCCTCCAACTGCTGTTAATGCGGGTTGGGCACGAGGAATAAGAACCTCTGTTATGTACCCTTGTGCATTAAGTGTACCATTTTCAATAAAAACTAACTCGGTACGGTCATCTAAGTTAATACCAGCCGAAAACATTACAGAGCCTCCACCGTAAGGGGTGATTTCCTTAAAGCACACTTCTGCGAAGCATTCTCTCGACTCCGGATTGGATAGAAACCTGTGTGTGCGTCCTTGTATAACACTCAAATTCTTCTATTAAATAATTCTTAAACAATTGACAATGGTTTGCTAGATATATTTTACTGATTTTAAGAAGGAACCTGCGTGCTATACTTTGTCGAAAACTTGTAATAAAATATGTGTTTTCGATCATTATTCATTAATGTTTTAGAGTACATTGTACTTTTATTTGTATTTAAAACCTTATATCTGTATGTATTGAAATTTATAGCATTGCTCAGATTTGTTTGCAAATGCAATGGAATTATCATTTTCATTTATTTGGATGTTTTCTAGTTAGTGTAAACTTCATGAATCAGTTTTTCTTTTAGTTTTTCTTGTATCCGACTTCAGTGGAACCTTATTTTAATTTTTCCTCGTCTATGAAATTTTCAGGTGACTCGCACAGACAATCGCTTAGATACAATCGAAATATTTGTTGTAGTGGTAAAGAGTTTTAATTTGTGCCACCATCGTATGTGATTTATTGTTGTTTTTGGTGCTCGGAAAACTGTTGTCGACTTGACACTACTATTTGTTATAAATTGAATATGCGAAGTCATATTATTCAAGCAGATATAATTCAGTATTTCATGGCTAGAAGTATCAATTTGAAATGGATAACAAAGACCTTTATCGAGCTGGGTCGGCCGCAAGAGTTTGATTCCGTAGCAGTAAGTTTACCACATATCTCGATTATGTACGGTGATGTAGGTAAATAAGTAAATTTAGATTAATGGAATTATTTAATTCCTCCATGTGTTTCAATACAATTAAAACACTTGAAGGTTTTTTTAAACACTTGCCATATATATTTATTTTTAAGATTACATCATATATATTTTTAAGATTACATATTTTAAGTCATAATAAATTTAAAAGCCATTGCAACATTAAGCTGTGTTTGAAACTTTATTATAAATATCATGTATTAAAATAACTTGGTGTAATTCTCCTTGTAGAACAATTTCTTGGATAATAGACGAGTTTACATTTCTTACTGTCTGCAAATTTATTCTATCCAATAAAGGATTCTTTTACTACTTATTCGAGCAGAGCTTTGCAGTCGTTGCATAAATTTACTTGAAACGAGCGTCAATGTTTTTTTTGTTTTTTAAATATTCCTTGGGGCAGCGCAACTGGAAATTGAAATATCGTTTTACGTATCTAACAAAGGAGAGTATTGGACTTTTAGAACAATGCGAATTTATTTGTATTCAGTAGGAGAGGTATTTTAATGTTCGAATTTTCATTTAATAATCAACAAATAATTAATGTTGAATGTGTTTCTTTATATATTCTTCGATAATATTCCATGAATAATTTTTAATTTTACCAAATATTCTAACGGATAAAGTGAATAATAAAGAATAATTAAGCAAATATTAAAAGATTAGTTAGAATAACTTTGAGACATCAAGTCTTAAATATATTCTAAATAATGTTATAACCACTTTGTAATTACGAAACGTCTAACAAAAAGTTGTACAAATTTCAGAATTAAAAAAAAGACTTTAAAATTTTAATTACCTAGAAAAACAGTGAATATGTCTGAACGCATCTCTCGGTTAAATAAGTATCTTGAGCCCAATATAAATAGCAAAATTTAATAACATAAATTTTCCGACCATTTTCCCACTCGCACTTCTATTCGCTAAAATTTCCATTTTAAATATCAAAGCTCTCAATTCTATCAGTATTGAAATCTCTCTCATAATTCATAGTAATCTTTTTTTAAATAATATCTCGGAACATTTATAATTATTTAATTCGTGCGTGCCTAAAATGCTTGGTAATAACCAAAACAAGATTCAAAAATTCCGGATACCAATTATTTCAAAAGAAGTAGGGAAATATTGTACAATTCAAAAGGTGATCAAATATTTTAATATGAATTAAGATAGTTTTGAAATTAACATTAAGTTGGTTTAAATGCATTACAAAATTGCAATGAATTGGATCATAGGCGGTTTTGTGACAAGAACGTTGAATGGGAAAACATCTAATCAAAACAAGTACTTAATTTAATAAACTAAGACGATAATTTTTTTAAAACGTGTAGAAGTAGGAATTTTACTGTAATAGAACATTTAACAAATTATTGTCTTAAAATTATCTCAGTTTTTGAGTACAATTCATATGTCCAAGTGTGAAATTCAGACAAACTGCAACACATCGCGGGGCTTGCGCGTAGTATATTTTCACGAAACAACCGTGACCTCTGCGCGAGGTGAAATATTAAACAAAACTGTGCATTGAAAAAACGCTGCTGGCTATTCAGTCACTTATAGAGAAAAAAAATACTTTTTTCAGCTTATTTATTTAGTATGTAGTTATTATTATATATTTTTAACATATTCATTCATGACTTACTTAATTTTGCTATAATGGTGCAGGCAGTGGGAAGAGAGAGGTGGAAAGTCAAGAAATCTTTGGAAATTATCTTAACGATAAATACCTTATTTTATTAACGAGGCTTCCAAAAAAATTTGACTAAGCTGTTTATGCAGCCCTCTTCCAGGGTTTCCACATAGTTAGCTGAGCGCAAGTTCGGTTGTCTATCTATGTTCAATTTATTGACTTATAACAACCTATTATAATATTTAATTTATTGAAGAAAACGATATGAGAGTATATTAACTATTTAAATAGGATTAAAAAATAATTGCATAAACGAAGTTTCACAGAATGCAGGTAAGTAATATCGATATATGAAATGACAGAATTCCAAAATGGTTATCGCATTATTTGGAATATCTTTAAGACTTGCTGTCAAAAAGTCGTGTGTTATTTTTCTTCCCAATTCATGAGTTAATATTACATACCATATAAGTTAGGAAGTTCTCTCCGTGAAATAAATTAAAAACGACCGATAAGTTTCTTTTTAATCTTATGATTAGTGATATTCACAAAACTGTGTGCCTCAACATTTATTCGAAAGTTTAATAATATGTCTTAATGAAATATGTAACTATTGTGATACTGGTTGATCTTTACGAATGGAAATGCCAAATAAATTGTAATACGACAAGATTTACTTTTTGTGGGCTATTTAACATGGGAGGAAAATAAAAAAAATACATCACAATGAAATATATGATACACATAATAATGCTTAAATTGGAAAATCCTCACGTCATAAAATATTGTTTGAAAAGTCTATATCGGGTGAATCTCATTCTATAAATGGAGCAATAAATGTAACACATGAAGTGACGTCTATATCAAACGTTACTGTGCCCCGATTTTCTGCTTCACTTATTAATATCACACAAAATAAAGCTACTCGAAGTAAATATAATATAACCATATTTTACACTGAATTCACATACACACTACACGTTTTCTCGTGTGTGGTGTAGCGGGACAGCACAACCGTTGCAAAAAGTAATAAATCATACTCCGTGTGGTGCTGACGCTCCCCTCGGATGTCTGCTGTAAAGTTTCTTATTTGTGCATCTCGAAAAAAATATTATGACGTTACGTTAGATATAACGATAAATATATAATTGTAATAAATATCACCTTCCACCTGAAAAACCACGTTCATTGACGAAAGTTCGTTTACTGTACTGTTTCCTTCGTTTCAAATTAAATTGAATCTATACCATACCCTAATTAAGTTAACCCATATTTCTTTCTAATTAAGTTGACCCATATCTTTTCATCTTGTTAGCTTGTTTTTAAATTTTCTATTTAATTTATTTTATTATCCATCTGTTATAAATTTTGTAAACCATATTTCAACTACTTCCCTATTATCTAAATACTTCAATCTCGGTTCAAATATTCGTTCCCGGTGACAATATATTATGAGTCAGGAGATGATGATGGAAATAGAAGATGGATAAAGGATCTCCCTAAAGATTAATAATAGACCACTCTAATCTCGGCCTTTTTCATTGATATTTTTGAGTTTATTGAAGTGAAACTTCTTAAGGGGCGATATTATAATCGAAATGTGGACGAAAATTGAAAGGAAAATTTTAAGGTTGCGTTACGTTTAGGCGCATTTCGTTAAATGAGCAAGAAGAAAGATATGACGTAGAGAGAAAAAAACTATATACTGACATATCGGGGTTTAGATCATCAAAGAAATTTCACTTCTGTCATCTGTTCCGAGTTGCATATGTTTTTTTTATTTCTTGATTTTTAAGAGAATTAGAATTAAACACTTTTAGGAAAAAGTACGTTCATTTATATTAAGTTTTAATTAGTGATAATTAAAATAAGTAAATATACAAAACTCAGCTGAAAAAATGACCTGTTATTTTTTTATCATAATATATTGAATGAAATTTATGTGAACATTTTCATATTTCTGTTTTTCGTCGCGTTCGTTCTCAGTTCATTTTGTTTTCGGCGAGCTTATATAAAGAGCGCAATGTATGGAAGAGTTTAACTTTTAGCCATAAACAAAATATTTAATTTGTTAGGTCAATACGCCTTTACAATATGAAATCTCCTAAACATTTTTCCTAAAAAGGAATCTGTCTTAATTAATCTATGGGACGTTTTTTAATACATGAGAGTATATGTTCCCTTTACTACTAAGTGTTTAATTGTTATCTTGAAGATCCTATTATCTTACTGTACATCCTCCTATTTAGAAAGAACCTTCATTTGTTACCATTTGTTTTAAATCTTATATTTTATTTTAATTATTTATTTTAAATTACTATGTTCAAAACAAAATGGGGCGGTTCTGGAACATTATAATCCTTTCCACATGATTGTCAGTTTAGTATAAGTACTAAAAATTAAATCTATTACGTATTGCCTACATATACATATTAATCGGCATAAAAAGTAGCTGGTTATAGGAATATGGGATATTTGTAGATAATAAATTTAAATTCAATGAAATATATATAGATAGCGTTATTTATTGTTCGTAATATACGCTTTAATAAAGTTCACGAATATTACAATAAAGTAATTGTCTAAATAATGGACGTGTGTTTAAATTTAGAATATATTTAATGAATCATGAATCAGATACCCTTGAATATGATGTACACAAATATTACAGTTATATATATATATTACTTTAATTTTCAGTAAATATAGTAAGTGATGCGGTAAGTATATGAGAGTATGCAAAAAAAACATATATAATTATATTGAATTTGGTTTCTCCCTCTTTTAAACTCACTAATAGTGCCAAATGAGCAGTTAGTAATAACTCCACCTACGACTTTGTTGGTGTATATTTTTGAATTTCTTTACATATTTATTACTTTTGAATTTCTTCAATTTATTTAACAAAAGTCGATGTATATACAATCAGTCAACGATTTCATTACTACGCCATAGATTTCGCCCTATGAATGTTCATCAAAAAGCATTTCGTAAACATGGGGTTTGCCAATATTCTGTAGACGACTTCCTACGGAATATAATAAATAATTTAAAAATAGTCTAAAAATATATTATGCACTAAAAGTAAAGCAATTGGTAAGTATTAATATAACTCAGTATATTAAAATAAGGAGGGAAATACAACATGGGGATAATTTTACACTATTCCTGATCTGGTATTTAAAACCGTTAAAGTCGAGATTTGGTTATTATCATGTTATGGACTATTTATTACATCGACTAACCAATAATTACCATGTGGTGATGTTGATGATGATTTACTGAGGTATAAATTCAGCATATAACAAAGGTGATATCTGTATATTTAAATTAAAATTTCACTATCGAATGCAGTCTCCAATACGAATGCAGTCTCCAATATAAGAAAGGCAACGAAGAATTTTTCATTTAAAATTTTCTTCATTCTTTATTTAAAATTAGCTTCCTAACAGGAGTAAAACTATTGTAAAATACATAATTGATTAAGTACAAGCCGAATCAAAAATTGTTTGATGAAAGTAAATGAAAATACACACACTTTTCTAAGGAAGTCGTTTTAACTTATTTATAGAAAAATAAAACAATATTATCTTAAATGTTTCTAGTTCGCAATAACCCTTAGATTATCCACGGTACTTATATTTTGTAGTTAAATATGATAATAGAAAATTAAACAGAGGAAATTCTTCACCCGTCGCTCAATCAGAATTGAGTATTTGACATTTGTGAGAATTAGCTTTCGTATTTTGTTTTAATTAAATGTGTAATATATAAATAGAACTAACTTATTAGTTACGTATTTATTTATATTTGAACTCGCCATCTGTATAATAATATTTCCAAGTTCAAAGCAAAACTTAGATAAACGAAGAGAAATATTTTAATAAAATTAATAGTAATCAGAAAAATAAACCTTTGTGGCGAAAGACAGAAAATGAAAGTGAAAAAGAAAAAATTATTTGAAAAATTTTGACTAAAATTTCAAAGATTTAATGTTGTAAGTAAACTTAATATGGCACTGCATCATAGCCTTTAACAACACTATTCTCTCCTTCAAATAAATGAAATTAAAATATTTCATAATAACATTACTACTTCCACAATGAGCCATCTCTCGCAATTGTGCGTATCGTGCAAAAATCGTTTGGTAAAATAAATTTGTTCAAGGCATTTATACTAATAAACACTATGATTAATTAAAAAAAAATTTCTTCAATAAAGGAGAAGTGAAAGGAGGAAAATCGCGTAATGTGACGTTGTTCTGTTTCAGCAGTATTCTTTTATGTTAAACATATATTACTGCAGAAGTCTTTATTTCGTTTCATAATATTATACAATTGACATAATTATGTGTAGGTAATTTCGATACATTCAAGAATTTAAAGAGGATAATTCAAAACATTATTATGGGATAAAGAAAAAAAGGTTATAAATTAAATAAAACAAAAATGTCTGCATCAGGTTTAAACAACGGAACTACATTTATCAATTTGCAAAATACACTATAAATCGGTTAGCTATAATATCATTAAACCAAATTAAATTCTTCATGAGATATACTACGTTATCATACTTGCAACCATCAACGGTCGATGAAGATTATAAGCAATAAATTGTTAACAATAAATTATAGATTTCAACATGAATATAGAATGATATATTTTTATAGTTTTGAGTAAATATCACCATATATATTATTCAAAACCATCTATCTGTTTACGTGTATACATTATACATACACACATAACTAAATAATGTTCAATAGCTAAATCAAATGGTAGAAATATTTTGAATATGGAAATTATTGGATATTGAAACAAACATGATTAGATTGAAAAGAAATGGGAAAGATGGAAAGAGAGGTTGCGAAAAATGAAAGACTATGAAAGTAAAAATATTTCTAAGGGTTACGTGAAAGTTATTAATAAGAATGTGTTTATCTTAAGTGTAAAGTGGAATGAAAAGATTACAATGTTTGGATAGTCACCTATATACTAAATTCATATATTTGTCTAAACGTAAAGATTTTTAATTGAATTAGAGATTTTTGAAGGTAAAATATTACTTCAAGAACGTGTAATTCAAGATAATAACTATATAATTTATAGGACCACGATCTAATGACTAATAGTGAACATGAATTATTAAACATGAATACCACAGTGGGAAGTATATCATGTTTTTAACTACTGTCAAGCAATATTGATCTGATCCGGATGAAATTCAAACATGGCTCTTATAAGTATAGTACTAAGGCTACTAGATCTCTAAACTATAGCGTTCATAGAGAATAATTTCAATAAAACGCTTACCAAACCAAGTCCAACGCATTTCGCGTGTTGTTTTTATGCCGTGGAAATGTAAAAAGAAAATGGTAACGGCCGAATCCAAACGAGATCACGTAGGGTCCTATTGGCCGTTTCCCTAATTGAACATTCTCCATTTTACGATGTATGGAAAAAGGAAGATTTTCCCATCAGATGGTTTGAATTTTTGTCGCAGTTTTTATTGCACTCATTGCAATAAAAACTACGTCTCTAAACTGGGCAGAAATAAAAATAAGTTATATTGAAAGCTAACGCATAGTTTGAAAACAATGATTTTGAAATAGAACGCACAAATCGTCTTACGTATGAGTTTTGCCCTACAAATTAATATATACCAAGTGTGTTAAAAAATTTTGAGGAAAAATACCTCCAGCAAACTTCAGTACATATTGTGCTACTAGTAAATAATTTTCCTTAAGTCAAAGTTCTTATAAGTTTGGGCAGGCGTAATCTACAAAGTTGATGGATTGTAAGAAAATTTATTATCATTGTTTAAACACTGTGTGTGTTGTTTAAAACATTTGTGTATTAAAGAAAAAACAATATAAATACGAAAGAAATTTCGATTTTTCATTACTTTTGTAATTAATAAATAGATCAATTTTGTGACGTAATCATAACTCAACCAATAAATAATATTATGCGATAAACAAATTTTATCAATTTCGCTATAATTATATTTAAGGGATTATTATCACATAACTTTGATAATTAAGATTATTAAATTAAAGGGATTATTATCATATAACTTTGAAATAATCTCGGTCGTCGTGATTTGGGTTAATGTAAATTAGAACAATTGCATTCCATTTATTTTATATATATAATTACCGCCAGATTTATAATTTATATAATTGACGCCAGATTAAATTTAATGATAATAAAATTACAAATAACGTGCGTGTATCTTATGTTTTCAAATTAATTTAAACTTCTCGTGATATGAGTGCTAAAATTGCAATCTTCCTTGTTATTGTAACCGATTAATTTTAATCTTGAATGGGCAAAGTGAAGAAAAATATTTTTTACGACCATTGTGACGGAATACTTGGAAAAATTTAGCTTTGAGGAGTCTACCGGTTAATAAAATTTTGTTATTATATTTAAATTTCAAAAATTATCTTCACTACCGATCTTTTTTCTTGGGTTAAAAGTGCCCAATATATTAGTTTGAACCATAATATAAAATCCTAAAAAGATTCATATTTCTAGTAAAATTATGCGACTCCCAGTGTTACTAAAACTTCCTTCGATTTCATTCCACATTTTTCGATTAGGTAATATATTTCATTTGAGAGTTCCAGTTATTTCCTCTATTCTTTTTACAAGTTTGATATTAATATTAAATTAATATCTGACAGATAGTTCTGAGATAGTTGTAAAGCAATAGCTATGATTAAAAACAATATCGAAGTTCTCTCTCAAAATCAATTAGAAGGGCACATTTTATTTTAGGACATATTTTTATACTAGGATATGTTAATTTAAGAAAGGCTAACGATGAAATTGCCCTACCCTTAATTGTTACGTTTCTTGTTGGTCGTTAATCCAGTTATTAAAATTAAATATATCCTAAATTGTTTACTTCCGTAACAAGTGCGTTAAAGGGTGTGGCAGGGGAAGCCAGGGCGCGAGTAGTTTTGAAAGTATAAGATAAAGACACATTATTTTGTATTCATTAAATACTTCTTACCATTTTAGTTACATATACGTATACGTTCTGTTTTCAATTTACGGTAAGAAATAAATGAGGAAATGGTCAAGTAAAAGGCAAAAGCTACTAACAGTTGTTTGGTTTGGCGAAATGTGCAAGAGACGTGTAGGTGTAAATTTAATTAATTTAATTTAATAAATTGTACACGGAATTACTTAATCATGAACCATTCATTAAATATGGAGGCAATAGTACAATCTAGGCTATTAAGCGTGGGGTTAATTCATTGATAAAAATTTGCTTCAATATTAGCAACATCAACGGCTAATACAGAGGCAGTATTGTAAAAATTTAATGTCCATTGTACGGCTTTGATTTAGACTACGATGAAAAAAAAAATAAAAAAAATGTGTTGAGAAAAATTGTGGTAAAATGAATATCGATAAAAAGCATTTGAAGTTTTACGAAATATAAGACACAGCTAAGACCTCTGCCTGGCCAGATTTGTACTAAAAATTTTAAATGTGAATTTAATGCAAAGGATGACGAGATCTAAGAAGTACACATTCAGTAATGTTTACCAAAATTCTTTAAGAATTGAAGGATCTTCATCAGTCGAGATCAGGTGACCATTCATCATATTCCATTAGAGCTATACATTTAAAAAATTAAAAATTATAAGAAAAAAAATTATAATATCAGGATTACGAAACTCTTAACGTTTGTAGATATCTCTTGTTGCAATATATATTTAAAAAATGGAGAAAAAAACCGTAATAATGAGCTTTTAGATTACTAAAGTGAATACTGAACGAAATTGTTTCATTGCAGCGAATAAACTCAAATGCAAAACAGAGCCTTTTGGAGATAACATTTGCGTAGATAAATATAATTTTAATTAGATTTTCACGCTTCATCAGGTCAGATCTTTGATGGGAAATTGATAAAAGTTTACTTGAGTTGGACATGAAATTGCAGAGGCGATGGTGTGAAACATAAGAAGTTACGGGCAAAATGTTGCAGTTTTTTTAATTAGTATCACACTAATTAGTATCACACACTAACTAATATGTTTAACTTTACTATAGTTACTACGTTTTTAAAAATAAGTAGCAGTTTTAAATTTTTATTTGCGGTAATAAATATAGTATAATATCTTAAAAATATTTAACAAGGTATAATGTATTTTTTACTTTTTAGTTGGCCACACATCTGGTTAAGGAATGTTTGAAAGACATCACAAGCAGGCAGGTTGCAATAGTATGTAACATTTAAATAATTCCAAAAGTGTTTTCCTTACTCTTATTCTATTTCTAGCTTTCATTTTGTTGATGGTTGCAGACCGTCAACACTAATACTAGTTATTGCTATCCCGATAAAGTTGCACGTGGAAGAAAACATAATTGTGCAAAACCCCTCAGGTAAGCTGGTTTGGGCAGTGGACAAATTCTGAATTAATTTATAAGTGTAAGCTATTGAAATATGTGCGTGATAATATTTTATAACACTGCGTCAAATTTCAAGTTCCTACGTTAAGTAATTTCTAAGACCAATTACTGTAACTAACAGACGGACAGACGTGTGAATAATTTTATAGGGGTTCTGTATTAACTTTTGAGGCACGGAACCCTAAAAAAAGTAATGAAGAATAAGTAACTTACAATCTTGTGATTGTTGAATATTCAATTTGACAAGCCATCTAAAATAGATAAGAATAATTGGTTTCAACATTATTATTTACGTCCGATATTGTAATTAAGCAAACACGCATTTATATATACACATATGTGTGTGTATATGTATATGTATATATATATATATATATATATATATATATATATATATATATATATATAGATAGATTCCATTGCCAATCAGCTACGAAACTCTGAAAACTTATTTGTAAAGGTTTAAAACATCCTTGAATATGGTGTTTCAGTTTTTATAATCATTTGCATACTCTGCTTAATGAATTTATTCCTTAACGACATGTTCTTTTCTATTAGTTAACGTTTCATTTTCAAATGTTATATGTTATAAAGTAACAAATACTATTTTCCAAATTAAGAAAAAATGATTTAATTTTTTCAACGAAGTAAGCTCTGACAGGAAAAATCATTCTCACAACTAATTCGCTAGGTATATCTTAATTAAACAAAAGCCAAGTTTCGCAGTTTCGAGAAAGGAACAAATTAGTGTTTTGTAGTTAATTGTAAAATGCGTATGTTTTGATACAAATTAGTGTATATTAATTTCATTATGAGTTCTAATTAAACGTTCTTGTTCAAAATATTCCTGAATTGTTTAACTCAATGATTCATAAATTTAAGTGCGTGCAATAATAATGTATCCATACTTTTGAAGGTCAATATTTTGCAAACGTGGATTAAAAATGAAAAATTTTATGATATCTCAATTTTATTTTACAAGATTGATGCGTTATTCAGTACAGGGAAAACAAATTGGCCCCCATTTTGCGTCTTGGGAGATATAAAAATATTTTTTAATATTTTTCCACAAATTATCTTCAAGATATCATATCTTGATATAAAGCACATATTTACAAAATTTTACGAATGCCGGTCTAAAACTTCAAAAACTCCGCGATTGTGCCAAATACATTGATGAACATTTCTATTACGAAACTATAAAGATATGTACATATCGCGTTATAAGTGAGATTTGGTTTGGGACGAAATTGAAATCAATAATAGCTTTTAGGAAAAATTATTAGTCTCCTGTTAAAAATCACAAGACTATGAACTCACAAGTATGGATGCGGATATATATCAACTTTTGAATTGGTAAACAGCAGTCTCTTTTCCTAAACGACTTTACAATTCTTAGTACCGAAATATTAAACCCACTTTCTTCTTCCGCGTTGATATAATATTTACAGGCACATATTGCCAGTACCTTCGTCACATGTCTGTTTATGCATTTAAGGAGATAAATATAATATTTGGTTATCGTAAAAGGTGCGCTAAAAAAAGGATTGCTTATAAAATGCTTATATCAAAGGATAAAGAATGTGTATTAATTTTTATGACATAATTCAAGTTGATATATCCTGGAATATGCACGCATGCACGCACGCACGCACGCACGCACGCACTCACGCACACACGCACACACGCACGCACGCACAAACAAACACACACATATATATATATATATATATATATATATATATATATATATATATTATATATGTATACATGTATATATATATATATATATATATAATATATCTATGTCTGACGACAGGCAATTCAAGTACAATTTTTGACTAACTTTTGTGATACTGTTTTCTATCCATTGGCTTAATATCAGAAGTATCCTGATTTTTGCAATACTTTGTTGAATTGTTAATTTCATAAAATTTTTCTATCCTGAATAATTCCATTTCCAAAAACCACTTTCAAAAAACCATATTTCTCAGTATATTTTTCTGCCTCCTCTCGACCTTTACGCGGAACATCTGATTCCTTCACTATACTTTTTACCATTGTAAACTTTTTTCTGTTTACTATCCTTTATATAGTAAATAGTAAAATAAACGCTATGTATATAAATATTTGGTTTTTCGTGTTTAATACTAATATAATTTTATACATTTTTCTAAAAATAGAAGCATAAAACTAAACTAAACATACAAAGGTGTTTGGAGTACAATAAATTGTGGAAAGATTATTTATAAAACATTGATTGAATGGAAAAACCGATCAAGTGTGATTCGGAATTGGTCTTCGAGAATTACCTACGTACATTATTTGAAGTTAAAACACCTTGATATTATAGATAAGTGTTTTTATTCCTTTTAAGAATGCGATGATTAAAATGATTCTAAAACATTAATGTTGATGACACTTTAAAAAGAACATCCCTATCCGATAATAATAGGACTAATCAGTTTTAATAAAATCTTTACATTATTTTATGAAAACTTATTAGTCTTATTATTGTGGGATAGGGATGTTTTTTCCCTAAGTACGTGTGATCTAATTTAACAACCTAAAATATACAAGAAACCTGTAAAATATCTTCATTTAAAATGAATTTTTACAAAGCATTATTGATCAACCAAAATATCCAAAAACATTTAGGCGAAAGGAATTATTTATGCCTATCGACCAATTATTAACTGAGTTTGACACCAAATGACAAAATAAATCGATTTTCTTAATACAGCGGCAAGTTAGGTAATTTATTCCTATTGTTACTATATAATTTAATGTGCATTTAAATGAGAAAACATGCTTAATTTAAATATGTATCATAAAACTTATTATGATAATTTATAATAACAGGTAAATTTATTAATCTTATACTTGTGTTCTATTCACCATTCTTCCAAACAACTCTATCTAATTACTATAAGCATCCATCGACCGAACCAAATTAAATTTCCAACACAAATGGTCGAAAGACGTTGGACGAAGTCATGTGTAGGTTGTGCGAAAAGACATGTAAATCCTTGTCGAACACGAACCGGACGTGACGTTAATTTAGTGCGAAAGTAAGGACGGACAAGTTAATCTAATTGCCTGGGACCTTTTCCTGGTTTCTTATCTAATTGCTTGGGTTTGCACAAAACGTTGTGCGTTTATTTTTTAGCTTTGCTTTGCGTTTTCTGCGAATGTTATAATAGTTAAATTGTTCTTTAAGGCAAAATGTGGAATGGCCCTTTGCCATTTATTATCGGATAAGTTTTCTTACAATGTTAAAAAAATATTTAAGCGTAAGATAAATATTTAAGTGTTCCAACGTGCGATTTATGTATTTTTAAAATATAAATAGACCGTTAATCAAGAATTAATTAAAAGTCAAAACGATTAATTTGTTCTTAAGTTTGTTATATTTTTGGTTTTAGTATATGTTCGTAGTAAATAAATTACGTAAAATAATAATTGATATGTATTTTTACATGTAGTTTTTACATAAAAAGTAAAAAATAAAAGTTAACTAAGACGTATGCAAAATATTGTAAAAAAATCAGTAAACAGGAGAAAACTAATTTTTGTTTTGATGAACTACCATTTTTTTCTAATCACAAAAGATGGATGTAAAAAAATTAAATTCAGCTCACGCGTGAAGGTTTTTGAATTAATTGTTATGTACGATAATGGTGATTGCGATAACTATTAGTGACTTGTATTTATTATCTTAATTATGGAATTTCTAATCAATATTTTTGATTTATTTTTGAAAGAGGTTATTTTCTTTTATTAGGTTATTTCCTCTTCATAAGTTACAATAAATGCAATAAAATATTGACCTAAACGCAATTATCTTGCATAGAAATGAGTTACTCCGTTGGTTTTTAATCATTTTTGACTTGTCTTATCCAACGAGTTACAAATAACATAAAAAAACTCGTAGTGACTTACTATATTATAGAAATGAATAAGGTTCGAGAGATACAAGAATTTATTCCACCAGTTAACTTTTAGTGTCAGTAGCACTGCTCTTCTCCATCCAATATCTAACAGTGAAGATGAGCAATTGTATAATATTGATGAAAAATATAAACTCACTCATATACTTAAACCCTCTCTAGAGGAATGTTTTTAATAATTTTCAACTTATATAAAGCAAGTTAAAAATAAAAAAAAACCCTGTCGACTTACAATATGGTTGATATGAAAAACAGTGAAGCGATGTTTTTTTCGACCAAATGATATTTTGACGTTATCAATTTGTCGAATAAATCATCGTATCACTGTTTGACATTTTGACGTTAGTTATATCTATATTTTCTATCAATTGTATAAAATTGACGGAAAATATCGACGTTTTGTTGATGGTATTCGGTAGAAAGTTATAGGTAGTGCATACAATAGTCTGCATATTCATTTCATTTAATTGGCATATTAATTGTTTTATTTCATGTTGATTCTTATTCTTATCTTGATGTAAAATAAAATACAGTTGAAAGAGTATATACGCCAAGAAATTTTTTTTATTAATATGGCTTATTTTGAATATATATATATATATATATTGAAACTACGTGATGTAGTATTTTTTCTACTTTCTTTAAGTTCTTTACCACGATCTAGGTTTCGTTGTATTACAACATCTTCAGGTAGGCTATTAGCATCTTTGCTTAAAGCAAAGTCTCGGGGTAAAGAACTTAAAGAAAGTAGAAATAATACTACATCACGTAGTTTCATTTAATTGTGATTAATATTGCTGTTTAATTTTTGTCAATTAGTTCAACGGAAATGTCCTTGGGCATTTCAGGACACTGAAAATAAATATTATTTTAACAGATATTGTAATACATAGATAGACAATTTTGAAGATTAATAAACTCACGATATTATGGATATAACAGACGCGTAGTTACAGAGATAATTAGAAATTTATCAAGATTTGAAAAAATAAACAAAGCAGGAGAAAGATAAATTTGAACAAAGGTCAGTAATAAAAATCCGGAAAATAGTTTTGATATAGTCCAAATATTACGACTTCCTTATGCCTGGAAAACTATCTTAATTAAATTATTATAAGTGATAAAACTTATTCAATTTGACATGTCAAATTCATGCATTAATTATTTCGTGTTATTTTAGTCCCGATTGCCATAGGTTAAGTTATGTGGCGCTTTGCACTGCTCACAACAGATATAGCAAGTCAATCTGGCAAATTATGTTCAAAATAATATTCAGTTTATAATTACATAACTAACCAGATTGAAGTTTTATATATATATATATATATATATATATATTTATGAATTATATATTGTAATTATATGTATTTCTGTAGAAAAAAATCCAAATTTTCGTAATATCATGCAGATGAAGTTGCAGAAAACTTGTTGAAAGTATAACTTATATTTTAAATAGGTTTAAAAAGTGAAGTAAACTTAATTTAGATTAAACTAACACTTTTATTTTTCTCTTATCCTGCTTTAACAATTAAACAACAGATTGTCAAATGTTAAAAATATTTTAAAATTTATGCATAGTGTTCCTCTTGGTAATTATTAGTTTTGTTTAAAAACATAAACATATTAGAACTACTTAATATCAGACTTTACATAGTATTATATACCTAGTTTATATATATTTTTTTAAGTAGATACTCAGATACAGGGCAAAATTTATGGCAATGGAATTTAGTTATCAAACTGTATACAATTGTAGCCTTTTATTATTTGTAAACTCTTGAGTTGTTTACCTTAAAATGATTTTACTTTTTGAGTCCAACATTCATATCGTTGCAATAATGGTACATCGTGGTATACACACACACATATATATATATATATATATATATATATATATATATATACATATATATATATATGACATTATGGTATGCCGAAAATATTATTCAGATTGCATAGAAATAAAATTAATAAAATCCATTTTTCAGAAAACTACGACGTTAGAAGTCGCATAGATTTACATAGATATATAATACTAAGGAGTAATGAACACATATTTCCACGGTTCAAGTAGTAGTAGGTTTATATCAATTAAAACAAATATTTCTATGTTAATGAAAAGAATTTTGCCCCCAAATTTTATTAAATATTAATATAATCAATCAATTTATTTGTTTAAATGCAAATACATTAGAATTTATCACATGTAATAAGAGGGCTAATTATCCATGTTTAATATTATTTGTTTCTAGAAGTAATACTAGGTGTTTCAAAGTCGATTAATAAAGTGCATAAAATCTTTCCATATAATAACTGAAAAACCATTTTGTAAGTGAAATATCTTCTTTGAGTATAAAATAATGAAAATATGGCACGTTTCTGAACAAAATAATATTATATGAAAGCAAAATGGAAATTAGAAAATTCTTTCGCTTACGATGCAGCGAATTTTGAACTTGATCTGATACCATACAGCGTTTAATCTCACGTGGGCTTCAGATAATGTAATTGGTATTTGATTTGATTTCCTACAAAAGAGGTGTAAACTATAATAACAGTAGAAACGGATTGTAAATCCCGCATGTTACGCAACTTGATAGCATATTGATTATATACGTATGATATTTTTAAAAAAATGTAGCGATGGTTATTTATTGATATTAAATATTTTAAAGAAAAATATTATTTGTTTTATTCACAAAAAATATTGAATGATTTAATATTTTTCTGAAATGTTACCTTCGTGAAATCGAGACTTTTCAAGTTAATGAATTGAAACAATTATATCAGCATTATGTTCTAATACGTGTGCGTTTTTATAAATTCACCATTTTTTTTAATATTTATTGAAATTTTTAACCCCATTCTTAAAGTTAAGGGATACACACAAATTTTACAGTAGAATCAGAATCAGAAATTATTTTATAAGAACTATATAATGCAGGGACTTTTGAACGGAAATCTCCTTACTTTAATATAATAATATGATTCTATCTAAAATGTCCCTCGATTGCGAACATTATTCCTAGACTTATTTCTAACACTTAGTTAATTTATAATTAATTTTTTTTCTTTCGTAATTTTTGCTTAAATTGAAAAGAAGTTCGCACATGAAATTCGTTGAAATTTGAATTTGCAACAACGGGGTTTTGTTTTGATAGTAAATTAATTAAAGAATAATTTCTGTGCGGGAGATCAATAAAATAAAGTAATACGTCATTAATTTTGTACCAATTTATATCAATGAAGGAAGTTTTTAAAATAACTCATTTGATCTAATAACAAATGTTAGACTCTTTGAAATACATCTACAAATTTTGGGATATTAAATTTATTACAAAGCAAGATGGGGCAAAGGAAAAGCTACAGGCGATACGTCATACTCGTAAATATATCTTATATCGGCATGAAAAAAGAAAGATATTTTAATAATTCGTTTCAAAGAATCAAACTCGATAGACGGAAAAGGAGAATTAGTCCATCGCAGGTTGATTCGCGCTTTTTAAATTTGGGTTGCTATTGATGTGTTAATTGATTTCCCCTGCTCATAAATGTTTGTAATTAAATTAAAGGACAGCAATTATTTTAAATTAAGCTTTTTCGATAAGTTTAAAGAGAAAGACCTAAACAAATTCGAAATTTAAAATGAGTTGCAGACATAATGTCAGTCGTGATCAATTAATGGATACATGGTTGATTAGGTTTACAATCGTATATCCTTTATATATAAGTGATTACTTTTTCCTCATGCATTTAAAACTAAAAACAATATTTATCACATAAGTAGTTTAATATTGGTGAACAATTTCCATAATGGCGTGAAATTAACCTGAAAATTATTTATTTATCCGCGTACATTTATTGATACATCGCAGGTATCCAATTCGTAATGATAAGCAATTAATAGTGTAACAATTAAAACAAAAGATGATATAACTTAAAAATGAATATCAATTACCCAGGTATTGTTCAACCAATTTACTTTCTTTTATCATAAACGAATCACACTCTGGTGCGATCGCGATAGGTTGTTGAGTAGTTGAGTACCGCGGGAAACTGGAGTTTCGATGTAATTCGATTCTAGAAGGTTGTATAGCAAACAGGTGAAAATTGCGTGAACACAGAAAATTGTGGGGTACGGAGAATAAATGTTTACTCAATAATACAGGGCATAGTGCAACGTCTCTTCTGATTGAATAGGAATGGAAACCTAGCTGTCTCCTATTTAGATATTGGAGGAACGCCTTTTGCACACTTTTAATCATCAAGCCAAACTTAGCTTCGTCTGGGCTCAAAATAATGGGGCTTAATCCCAAGTTTCTGAAATTATTTTTGCTACATTCATTGTATGCCAATAAAATGTTAATCGCAAATCTAATCTGGCTCCTTAATCTATGATATCATAAAGACGATGCAGGGGAATTTTGCTATCCGTATATTAATCTTTAATAGAGCGTATGTTTGCCTGTAACACAACATTGAACATTTGTTTGCATTAAGTCGTAAAGCCGTTTGCTGTGCTTACCTCAACAACGGCGCTGATATCACGTTGCAACCGTTTGCCAGCTGCTGCATCCTTAACGAATGCAAAAAGTTTCATGTCGTCTGCGAATAACAAACAACACGCAGTCGTTACCGTACAACCAATATCGTTTACCTGAATAATGAAAAACAGAGGCCCGAGATTCAAACCATGGCTCAATGTCAATCGCATAAAGTAATATAACTCGAATATAAAATTACCCACTCTTACTAATATTGTTATTTCTATCCGCAAGATACGAAAGGAATAATCGTAAAGGTGGAACAGAGAACCTTATCTCGTCGAGACGATTTAATAAGATATCGTTATCAACACGATCAAAAGCTTTCTGGTAGTCAAAATAGACAATAATCCGAGGTCAACATGATAAGCAACATAGTCAGGGAAACATACAAGGTTCGTGACCATCGAACGTTCGAATCGAAATTCATGCCCATACAAATTCGAATTCTATAGTTTGAAGAAAAGTTGCGATGTAAAACATAGCCCAATAATATAACCGGTGCAGAGGCAATAGCAATAAGTCTGAGATATTTATATCTGGCCCCGTGCCATCTTTAGCTATAGGTGTTACTCGGGTAACTTTCCAACGCAAGGGATAGATGCCAGTTGTTTGCGACATTTTAAATAATTGTTTCAAAGGTTTCACAAATATATCAGTGCAAGCTTTAAAAATGTACCCGGGTGTACCTTTGGGTCCGATTGGTCTCTTCAGCTTGGAGAAAGCAAGTTGAATATCGCTATCCGAGACATACGTGACATCAACATCAGCTCCGGCACGATAGTAAGAAGTCTTCGCCGCAACGTCTAGTCGAGAAATATTCGTGCTCTACACCGACCGTACTTTTCAGTAGCGCCTGAAGCTTGCCTAGCGAAAGCTTCAGGCGCTACCGGACAGCGATGCTTTCATGCGGTGCTCTCTCCATCGCATGAAGTAAAGTCGCGAGCACCGCGAGTAGCTCTTGTATGTGACATATGTATGTGACGAAGGTTACTTGTATGTGAACAAAAGAGGCTTAAATGTTTTAAATTCAATTCTACATTACGTATATACTCAGTTCTAAGATTATTTATATCTCGTTCGACCTTAGATGGTGTGACGTCAGTCAATGAAATTAGTTTAGGAATATTTCCACAGCAGATTTATGTTCAGAATTGACATAACTGACAATGATTAAAAAAAATTACGGTGGAGCAGTTATACCGTGTTTAGCGTGCAATCTTATTTACTAATCCGATTATGACCATATAACGTAAATTTTATTTAAATATTATTGTATATATATATATATATATATATATATATTTATATATATATATATATATATATATATACATATATATATATATATATATATATATATATATATATACATATATATATATATATATATATATATATATATATATATATATATACGAGAATATATAAATTTGTTTTACCATACACTGCTCCTTTTAAATCGACTGTTGGAGATTTAATACTTCAATACCATTAAAATTTGGATAAAACAAAACAAACACAATTGTGATAATACAAGACAATACAATATTTCTAACATCTACTAAAGTTTGATAGTAGTTTTACACTAGTGGTTAATCTTTTTCAAAATAGGTTAATATATTTTTTTTCACAAATTGTAGAACTAAACTTTGTCAAACAATTTGTAATTATCACCATATTCAAAACGAATATGGTTTATTCAGCTAAATAATGTATCTCGTTTGCATTGCTCTAGAGTGAGATTATAATAAATTTCAGAAAGTTTGGCAGTTTTTTTTTCATAAACTGATCTCAGTGGACAAAGTTATTTTTTTTAAACTTATATTAAGCGAACGTAAATTATATAAAGCTCAATATAGTTTTCAATGTTATTCTGACAAAATTTACCTTATTAAAATTATTAATTAAAATGTCGTCACAAAGAAATAAAAAATAATACCTTAATGCGTATACAGAAAATGTAATTCTCAATTGAAAAATGTAATTGTTTTAATCGTTTAAGTTTTAAGCAATAAACCGTTTTAAAAAACTTTGAACTTTAAAAGATTTATAATTATTTTTTATTACGTCATTTCTCCATCCTCAAAAGTATCCTTAAAATTATTCGAAAGAGATCGATAATGGAAAACTTGAATCATAAATTGTAAGATTGTGGAAGTTTAATTTAAAATTAGAAATGAGTTAGTTCAAATGATTATGTACAATTATATTTCTTCACTGATATTTTTTTCACAAGGTGATAATATTTAAAAATAAAAACATTGAGTAGCCTTTTGAATAAAATCAAAGTTTACGTAAGTAGTATAACTATTCTTGGGTAAACCCAGTCATTTGACAATAAAATTGGATAAAATCTTAAAAAGCAACGAAATAATCTTCAAAAGTACTTATTGTGCATACAATTTCGAAACATAATACAAAATATACAAATTTGTCATAGTTAAAAAATAAAACAAACAGTGTTTAAACAAACTATCAGCTATTCTAGATTAAACAACATTAACAACACATAAAATAACTTTTTAAGGCGGTAACATTTTAATATATATGCTACTGTGTGATAGTACTAAAAGAAATATCCGCAAAAATGCGGGAAAAACTCATTTTTTTCATGCGTCGTGAAATGTCGAATATTCAATAATGGAAAGGGCTAGCAAGACTCTATGTGATCTCGTTTGGATTTGACCGTTACCTTTTTTTTAACATTTCCATGGCAAAAAAATATACGAAATTTGTTTGGTTACATTGAATTTATTATATATAGTCGAATAGAAAATCAAGTGAAAGAAACTCTACATGTACAAGTATTAAACTAAAATTGTTCTTGTCATAAAATTAAATTTATTTTAAATATTATGTTATTATATTCTACATAAAACTATAACTATGACTGATGACAAAGCGTGAATGTTACCGCTGTTAAGCTATGATCTTAAGCGTCTATATTTTCTAAAATATGATTCCCGCGCATGGCATATTCTTAGTTACCTATTATATAACTTGAATATTATTAAGAACTTTTATTTCTTTAATAATTAAGTACAGTAGTATATTTATATTAACAGGTACATACCAGAAAATTTAAAGTTTATGTTTTGCCCATAACATACATATTCAAATATGTACTTCAGATAAATGTACCTAAGTATCGAGTCATTAATTTATATATATATATATATATATATATATATATATATATATATATATAAAATAAATTTATAAAAATGTTAAGGTTTAGTGTGCCAGCAAACAATTTGAATTGTCGTTTTTCATTTTCCACTATGTGATTTTCTTTACTTGAGTTATATTTAAATTTGCATGAAGTAGTTTTGCCTGTAAATTAAATAATTTGTATATTTATTGCCTCTACAATATTAGTCCACATACAATTATGATGAAGACGATTTTTTCGATTTGAGATTTGCGAAAAATAAGTAAAAGACAACATCCTGTTATAATTTTGATGGTTCATGGAATGGCTGGCAAATGTAAAATAATTTAAAAATTAATAAATGTTAAAAAATGATCATTCTTGCAATTCACAAAATGTCTTCAAATACATTGAAGTTATTATTAAGATTAGTTGGACGAATTTTAAAGAAATTCTACACAATGCAGATAATTTTTACAGCCACGATTGCGATTTAGAGCACATGTGATTGGCGCGTCGATTGAGCTATTGCAATAAAACGGAACGGAATTAGTCAATAAAAAGCGAGTAAGGTTCCAAATAAGTAGGATTTTCCATTTTGGCACCGTTTGTTTCATAGTGAATTTTATTTAATTACTCGTCCACTGGTTTTTAGGTCCACAGTCCCAGCAATGTCAAAGCAGCAGCGGAACTAAAAATGTATGAAATTATAGGCACGCGTTTTTACACCACTCTCAACAGCACCTTGCTGGTTTCGACTGCACTAGCAAGCTTCCACTGCTGCCATCACCGCCAAAATATACATTTGTTACGTATTAGATAGACTGTCGTAGTACAAGTGTGCATGGGCGGGCGGGACACGCCTTGTGAATCGATATTTAAGGTAATTAACGCAACGTCTTTCATGTTTACGTATCTGAAAATGCTATAGTGGACCTAAGAAGGACCTTAGTCTTTTATGTGATATAAAAAAAAATTCCCAAATATCCCAAAAAGGAAAAGAGGAAAACGAGTTTGTGCTATGATTCTAATCTAGTTTTTATTATGAAATTTCAACATGTTAAGAAATTATATAATAATTATATAGTTGTATAATATATTTAGAAATAACCATCTTCCTAATATCACTTTATATTTTTTTATCTATTTGAACGTATCTTTTAGGCTTCTCTCATTGTTTAAAAATGAGAAAGCATGCGATCGTATCCGGAGTGTAAAAGACTCGCGCTCGCGTTGCGCCATGTCGTTACAGTCGCTTTGATGGTGTTACTGCCATGCCGCAGGCGGCCAATAAAGAAACATCCATACTTCACAGAATATCATGATGAATCAAACTTAATTTCTTTTTATCGTAATTGCTCGTTTCCTTATTGCATTGCAAATTATTAAAGTTAGATTTTCTCTATTGCAGTATTATTCTTTTCTCGAATGAATATTTTTTTTTAAATAAGGGAGCAAGTTTGTTTTCCTGAAATTCTATGTAGTGATTATCAGGGTTTTCTTCACAATTTGACATTAATTACTCACTAAATGGAGGATGGTATCAAATTGCAAATTCATTTTTCACAATGTTTTACATGCAATCACTATTTTCACGGTTTACGGGTTTAATTTTGAAAAATCTATTGTATGCAAGAACTCCCGAGCTAGGAGACATTTTCGTGCCAGATATATATATATATATATATATATATATATATATATATACATATACATATATATATATATATATATATATATATATATATATATGTGTGTGTGTGAACGTGCATGTTTTTTTATCTATATGAATACGTGAAAAAAGCTGTACTTACCGTCCTTATTTATGGTTGTAAGTTAACGAAATTTTCTTGTGTGTTTTTGGTGATATCTGCATTGCTTCAACACTCCCAAAGAACCTCTTTGAAAAGTTGGTTGCAAGTTTGTCTTTGAGGATTTTAATGAAATAGAAGCAAAAACCATATATTATCAAACCCAGAATAATATTTCAAAACAAACATCAAGAACGCGTCAGTTGATACTTTTCTAGGTAAATATCTTCACACCGTTTCCCGTACGTAGATAAGTAATTGTAATACTTTCTTTTAATTTTATTGTATTGTGTAATATACCTTTCTAGTCCTAGAAAGGTGTATTACGTAATACAGCAAAATAATCACTTAACATTTACTGAACTTTTTACTGAACTCCGTATTAGGCATAATACAAGTAAGTATATATTAAACGCCCATGTGTCCCTCACAATCTTGGACCTTTGAATAGCTTGAAAAAGTAGAGGTCTAGACCTTACTTTGAATTATGTGCCAAAAATGCTACTCCGCTTAACAGTAAAGTGCTCAAGTAAGCTAAATTATGAAATGTTAAGAAAAAAGACGTATAGACTTAAAAGATTGTAGTTATTATTGTGATTTATTTTATTTTAATGGAAATCTTGATCACCTTAAGCGCAATCACTTTCTTCTTTTCAAAAGCTCGTATCTTCTTCCGATAAAGTATTTTTTATGAATCTAAGAATAAAATTATAGGGAATGACAAGACATTGGTTAATATTTTGGTCCTGTATAGAATACTATCCTAGATGATAACAATAATTTAAAAAAAAATATTTCAAATTCAAATTACTTTATTAATATAAATATCACGAGTAAAAACAGAAAACACATTATAGGTTCAGTTCTGTAAGATTTAGATGGACGGATATTACAAGTCAAAATATAGTTTAATTTTAAAATTGTTTACATTTCCTCATACTCGGTTTATTTTCTATTTATGGCGTGCTCTCTTAATATTTGAGTAGTCGTTTTTCCACACAGTCATATTACACTTTAAGTTTATACATATATATATATATATATATATATACATATATATATATATTTATGTATATATATATATATATATATATATATATATATGTATATATATGTTTATATATATACTCATTATGACCCAAATATTCTTTTGAAAAGTAATATGCATGTCCGCCTCTTTGTCAGCACAAGAAGACACACTACAGGTCGCAATTTTTAACCGATATTGGTGATTTCGTTTTCTATACAATGGCTAACTATCGAAATAAAAGTGTATTGATTTTAAAATGATTTGTCAAATAGTTTAAAGTTCATAAACCATTTTATGCAAAAAGACCATTTTCGTTTTCGACGACGGTTCCAGCTCCGTTTTACGGATTAACCTCCTTGCACCTTGACACTGCTCCCACCGATATTACCTTGTCTCTTAATTTTTTGAATTTTTCTAACAATAATTGATTTACTTAATCAACAATTAAAAAAACCGTGTACACTTTTTGGTTTTACTAAATATTTAATTTATTCATTAATTATATAATTCTGTACAATTTTCTAGAAATAAATGTACAAGTTAGAGTGGTATTTGAAGCAAAAATAATGATATAAAGATTTTATTTAAGCATAAGCCAATTTAGTACAACAAGCCAAGTGCCACACACAACTTAACAGGAATAAAATATTTAAACAAAGATTTGCATTTTGTTACTTATGTTCATTTTTGTTTATCATATTTTGATAAAATTTTCGTTATAATACTGACGGATAGGAAAAATTACTTCCACTATATTACTACATAGTGGAAGTAATTTTTCAATGAATTGGTATAAATATTACACAAATTATTAAAAGAAAGTGTAATAATTACAGGTAAACTTCTTTTATTTGTTTTCCTCAATACTACAAACAAATTATAAGAAGGATCCGTCGGCTCCAGTCGAGTCGAATTTAATTTCCAAAACATATGGTCAAGAATCCGCCAAGCGTAGATTGTGTACCAAGACACGTCTTTATTGTGACAGTAAACGCACACCAGTTAATCTAATCGCCTGTGGCTTTTCCCCTGTTGCGTATGCAATTGTTTGCACAAAACGTTGTGCGTTTATTTTTTGTTTTTCCAATTTTTTGCGAAAGTTAAATTATTTTTAGCTCGAGAAAAGCGATTGACTGTTTGCAGAATATATTTAAACGTAATTTTAAACCAAAATGTGATTTATTTCTTTTAATAATGTAAATGAAACATTAATCAACCGACGTTTCTCGACCTGATCAAAGATATCTAAAATGTTATGATTAAAAACTAAATATTAGATTTAATGCAAAGCTTAATTTTAGGATAACCAATTAATTTGTAATATTTTGAGATATGTATAGGTTTCCTGAAAATAATTACCCAGACTAATCATAAATATGTGAATGGGTTATAATATACCACATAAAATATAATCGCATAAAATTAGAAAAAATTACAAACTTTCACAAGAAATGCAATCAAAGCAAAAAGTAAGCGAAAATGTGAGAAAATATTTTTTTCATAATAACGAAACGTAATTTTTTCTGATTATAGCACTAAAAAACTATCCGTACATAATCGTTTTTAAACACATGCTAATGTTTGACAACGATAATTGTATGGATACTTTGATGGTTATCTTTATTATCGTCATGATCCAACTTTACCTTATGTATGAACTTGTACGTATTTTCCTTCATAGGTGTATTCTGTCTTACAGATTTATAAATACTTAATCTTCAACCTGTGTTATATAATAAGTTGAAAATAAATGAACTATTCGGAGTCATAATATGATTGATACGAACAACATTGGTGTAGAAAAATGGCTTGTTCCGCCAGTTGGCATCATGAGGTTAGTAGCATTGTTTTTCTCCCTTGATTATCTCGCCGTTAAGATAGGTAATTTTTAAAGTTTTGCCTTTATATGTAGTTCCGATAACGACAAAATATTAGCATATTATAAACTGTAAATATCAAACTTCTAAATGTATATTATGTCAATATTTCTAAAAATATAGTAGTAAAATCAAATAAAAAAGTAGCATTATTTGGTTCCATGTTTTAGATTATTAATTGCATAATATATTCTGATTATAAAATTCTGGCACCATTTAAAGGTAAAGATATTATTCAGATATCCTCTTAGTTTCAAATAAAATTACACCACCGTTTATTATTTAGATTGTAAGCGCACATTATTTAAGAACAAAAAAGAAATAAACGGTCAAAACTAATACTTGCCACTTTTTTGGAGATTTTCATCACTTTTTTAGATAAATTGAAATAACATATTCATGACTTTGCCTTTTACAGCTTTTAGTATAAATAATACATAGTACAAAATGGATAAAAGTTTATTTTCACTGCTTAGTATAAAACTTTCATGAAAAAATCGTTACAGCCAAACATTGGTTTTTATTTATCGTTTGTAATACTTACAATTTTACGACAATAGAGACAATCAACTGTATTTGAGTAATTACAAAGGTACAATGGGTTAAACAAATCTTAATTTGAAATGTATTGACTAAGGCTAATGGAAGTATTAAGGTCAAACGAAGAGGGGTCCTTGCCTGTGTAACCGATGTCTAATGAGCTTTTATAGCCATGCAAAATTATTACTTTTTTTCATTATTTTTGGAGAGTATCATCATCACCATCGTCATTTATAGCCCACGAATTTAGTGAATGTACTATAGTTGAACAGCTTAGTCTACTTGTGATATCGTACGTGTTTTGCATGTCTCCAATTTAAATTTCGTTTTTAGACCTTCCTTACGAAACTATAATTTCTAATAAACTGAGATTTTTCCTGTATGCGATAAAAAGAACACAAAAAAATATAAATTGTTATTCTCCATCATTTTTGAGTTGTAGTATGTGTAGTATTGAGTTGTTGTTTATAACAACTCATACATTTAAAACAACTCTCGAAACCATAATTTCTAAGCTTTCTTTACGTTGATATTTTGTTGTAGCATTTGGGGCCTTACTTTTCCCACTATATTTCATTTTATGCAATATTATGCAATATATATATATATATATATATTTATATATATATATATATATACATATATATATATATATATATATATATATATATATGTATATATATATATATATACGGACGCATGTATATATATGAGAAAAACTATACGTGCGTTCTTGACGCATTACCTGTACAGATTATCATTTGTAAGGATCTATATTTTTTATGACTTTAATACTTCCATTATTTGGAATAGAAGTATTAAGGTTTTGATTCTTCTAACCAATAGTACCTTTGTAATTACTCAAATACAGTCGACCTCTTTAATTGTAGTAAAATTGTATTACAAACGATAAATAGAAACCAATGTTTAGCTGTAACGATTTTTTCATGAAAGTCTTTTACTAAGCAGTAAAAATTAACTTTTTACCCATTTTGTTCTATATATTAATTATACTAAAAGCTTTAAAAGTAAAAATAATGAATATGTTATATCAATCTATCTAAAAAAGTGACAAAAACCTAAAACCTAAAAAAATTACATAATATAGATTCTCATATTAGATTATTAGTTTGACCGTTTATTTCTTTTTTTTTTCATAAATAACGTGCACTTACAATATAAATAATAAACGTTGGTCTAATTTCATTTGAAACTAAGAGGACATCTGAATAATATTTTTACCTTTAAACGGTGCCACAATTTTATAATCAGAATAAATATACACTTACAAGTTTGATATTTACTGTTTATAATATGCTAATATTTTATCGTTATCGGAACTACATATAAATGCAAAACTTTAACTATCCGATTAACGGGAAATAAATGAAAATTCGACTACAAAATTTTTCTGTTATTCAGAAAGCTGTAAAATTAAATTAAATTGTTGAAAAATTAACAGAAACTTAATATTATTTACAAATTTTCTATTTTCACTTTTAAGCAACTGGAAGTCTCTCTGTGAAATTGTTTCTCGAAATGAAGTGCAATGAGTTTCAGATAGTTTCTTAGCTTTGCCAGCAGTTCATTAATAGTTTTAGTAATTGTAAATGATATCTTTGTATGATAACAGTTCTTCAAATAGAATAGTAAACTTGCCACGAATTACCCTTTGAGCCTTGCTTGAATGAATGCGATATGTCTTTCGTCGTTGTCTTTTCCGGTGTAAATAAACTGTGGCTAAAATTAAATATAGAAACGAACTTATCTTCATAAGATAATCCCCAGCAGCTCCACTGTATTTTGGAAAGATCTCTGTAAGATTGTGATATTCGCTGCGCGGTATCGGTTGCAGAAAATCAGCCACTGACGGTACGCACCAGACGTCGGCGTATTACTATTTCCAGCCTAATTTGTGTCGGTTTCTCATAATAAATTGCCTATATAAAAGCGTCAATTAAGGGATTATTTTTGCCTATAAATTGTTAACCTTTCTTTGGGTACTTGCGTCAGTTGCTGAGTATTTTCGTGTTATACTTTAAATTTTCCAAACCGATATTTAAACGTAGAATTTCATGCAATATTTTACCACTTAAAGAACTAATAAAACCGCTGGTATTTTTTTTGCATACATGGGAAAAAAATATATGATACTTAAAAGGTTAAATAAACTATAATGCCTATAATATAGGCTAAATAACCTATAATAAATAATCATAAAATATGACATCGTTCAGAAGAATGTGAGTTTATTGAAAATAATATCTGTGTCTGTAGATAACATTTAATAAATTCCTTAAACCTAGTGGTAAATTCGCCCTGTGCTTTGATTAGAAAACTGTTTTAAACGTTAGTTAAATTAAAGTTATTAATATGAATTTATGAACCTATCTGGCAAGATATCAAAGTCATTATTGCCGTGAGTAGGAAATTTACAATGCGGTTCTAAAATTTACTACACCTTTGGAAAAACCCAAAAGTTATGCAATTTCTATGAATGTTTGATAAAATATAAAAGATTATAAAGTAAAATTTAAAAATACTTGTTGCGCATAAGTTATTCCTACGTTAAGTACATAAATTCTTGATGGCTATATGTAAAACATATACTACTCAAATTACCCCATTCTAGACTAAATGAATTTAATATTCTTATAAAATAACTATAAGAACAAAGTTTAACCCATCTTTACCCAACGTTGCGCTAGCGCAACATTTCAAATGTGATTTTTTTTTGTTTTAAAATAAGTAATTAATTCTATGAAATGTAAGCCAGTCTCGAGAAGTAGAACTAAAAATGGATTAAAATTTTGTTCAATTTTTTTTTAAATATAAATACAAGTATATAAATATAGTTTTATTTTTTTAAAAATTCTCAAAACCCCAAACTCCCAAACTAACATAATCATAAAAAATATAAATTGAAATAAAGCTATACTTTTTACACTGTATAAAGCTTAAGCAATATCTTATTTATGATATAAACCCTTTTGCTGGACAAAACTAGTTACACTTGTTGTTTATCTTAGACTTCCAGGAAATGTTGCGTATGCGCAACGTTGGGAGAAATAATAGTCACTTGTTATTGTTACACTGCTTGCCATTGAAGTTTGAAATTTATTGTAAACAATGGGTTCTCGGTATTCAGAGAGTACAAGCACTTTTGTTTTATTAGTTAGTCGGTTATAGAACGTGAAGCTAACAGTGTCGCATAGTAATTTTTAGAAAAAAATATTTTTACTCCGTCAGTTAGATTACTAAAAAATATTGTAGGTATACGTATTTTTCTTTTGACCGGCAAACAAAAAGTGACGTCAAAAAACGATAAGTGAGTGTATACAAATTAGTAAATAATAAGTTAAACATTATGGCCTGGCAACAAGTACCATCTTCTCAAGAAATTATGAGTATATTAGAAGAAGAGGAATTAGAAGATACCAATCAAATCGATGCCGTCTACATACCCCGACGGTTGACAATCTTACACACGAGGAAAACCTAGATGATGTCACGCTACGTGATTATGACAATACTGTGCCCACTGATATCGCTGGAACGTATGAAATCCACACCGATTTACCCACAGACCCTGAAAATACGCAAGGTGAGCCAGGTCTTTCAACTTCGAAAAAGCCAAGACTGCCAAAAAAGACACCAAAATGTGTTCCAGACTGGAAAAAAGAACATCCAACTTATACACGTGTAGGTGGAAAAACACCTATTGAAGTATTTTCCCTATTTATTAGTCATGAAATTTGGAAACAGATTGTAGGTTTTTCAAAAAAATATGCTTGTGACCATAACCGTCATTTATTTACCCTCACGGTAGCAGAACTCAAAATATTTTTTGGTATATTATTACTGACTGGATATCATTATCATATGAGGACAAAAATGTATTAATGCGTTACCTTCTAATATTCGCTTCGATAATATTGGTTATGTCATAGAAGAGCACGAAAGTAAACGTCGAAGAAGATGTCGACAGTGTAGAAGTACAACAATTTATATGTGTAAAAAAATGTCAAGTACATCTTCATGCTGATTGTTTTAAAATATTTCACTCACGCTTATACTCTAGCGTTGTTAGACTTGCCTGTAAAATTTAAGTTCAGTAATCCCAACGTTCCTTAGACGCAACATTTTGCGAAATGTAAAATAATTATTCATTATTTTTTTTAATATAATTTGCTCTTTTTGGGTTTATTTATAAACGTAATAAACAATTAAACCAATAAATATGCCTTTATTTTTACCTTTAAGAATGGGTTAAAAGATTACGGCGCGCATCCTCGCGTGGTAGCAACTTTTGAAATTTAGGTAATACCAGAAGTTCTTCCAGAAAGCTTAGTTCTTTCACGCGTCATCAAATATTGAATGTTCAATTACGGAAACGACCAACAGCACTCTACATGATGTCGTTTTGTTTCGGATATTAGCAATTTTATTTTAATATTTCTGTAACGTGAAAATGATATTCAAAATTCGGTTATGTGTGGTCGCATTTAATTTATTCTGTGTAGTCTAGAAATATAAGTGCTCAACTGAAATCGGCGGTATTCAAAAGATAGTAAGTGTACTATATTATATAGTGCGTTATATTAACTGAAACTTATCATACTGTAGTGCTACAAATTATGTATATAACGTTATCCTAATCGACTCTTCTAAAGTGATAATTAGTCTCAAAGTTAACGAGAAATTTCTATAACTAAATATTTTATTTTTGATTAGTACTTAGTTTTGAATACGAGTCTAATATCTACGTACATATATACTACATCTGTTCTACAATATTAAAATAAAATATTCTGTATGAAAATTATTCGTTGATAATTTTTGCCAATAATACGTAAAACTTTTGACCCCTAGGACGTTTTTTGATCTTCCCAGCATCCGCGCGTTTCTGGCACGGTACCAGTACTAGCATGAAAGTAAAGGAAGCTAAATGCTAGAAAATATATAAATGAATTTTCATATTAAACAACACCAGCCCTCGCATGACGCCAGTTTTATCGAGTAAACGTCATTCTTTTGCCATCGCGATGAAAATTGATTACATAACTTAGTACCGGACAAATGGCAGGTGTATCAGGACAACGAAGGGGCATCAGCACAACTTTGCACATTGTAGTAAACAGAACTATACGAGAGACGTCTCACAGGGATGTCCGTGGCGAGTAACGCGACGCTGACCATCGAGCTAGAAGAGAAACAGAACGCAGCGGCTGCGGGGCGTCAGCGGGGTCCAATAATTGTCTTACATGGGAACACATGTTGCGGTATGGACGCCGTGCCAAGCGGAACGGTGGTTGTATTTTTTATATACTTTAAATGGAAATTTCTACCTACATTATGTGCTTCAATGCGTGAGAAGACTTTTTTCTGCATGATTTAAATCATAAAATTAGATTTGGATGTTAATAGGAAAAGAGTTGAATAACAGCAGTAAGTGTTTTGATATTATTTATTCCCCGTAATCTACTATCTTTAGGGTTACTTGTGCATCCTTTGTTGTTTTTGTTTTTAGTGGTGAAATATAAAATGTCTTCCAGGCTTAAATATAATATATTAGCTCTTCCAGGATGATCCGTAACCGCGTTGCGCTGATGTAGGCCAGAGTAAAAACTTTAAAATAACTTTTTTCTATAAATTTTCTAACCATTAATTTCTTTACCCTCTTTATATTAAAAGCTATCAATACGACGCGAACACTTTACAGAGCTGTCAACAATACAACGTTATTAAACGAGTTGAAGATTTCTGTTCTCTCACATTCAGATATAATTAAAACAAAGGACTAAATTAGAGTCGCCGACCTTGCGACTCGGCCGGCGAAACAAAACGAAGTCTCGTTACGCAATTACCCTTTTCGCTGCTTCTTTATTGAAGAAAACCTTTTAAATTAAGTTGGTACGCAGTGTTATGCTAATAAATGCTACGAATTAATTTGCCTTAGCGGCAAAGCTTGCACGGAACGAAACGTTTATTTTTGTTGAAACAATTATATTATCTAATAGTTTGTTATGGTACTTTGCAAAATTTAGATTTAAATTATAATTAGACTCAGGCTGTTGTGATTTTGTATAGAAATGCTGTATAGCTGAAATGATGTAGCGTTTGCAAAACAATTCCTTTTGTTGGAATTCTTTATATCTAATTAAATTCAAAAGAACAAACGAATTCTTAAAAGATTGTCCACATATCTCTCCGTTTGATATATCCGTTTCCCACAGAAACAGTTTTCGTGCAAAGTGGAATTTTATTATAATAATATATCATAATTACCCGTGAAACTAAACTTAATTATTGACATTCAATAATATTTGTAAATTTGTTTTAAAAGGGACAAATAAATGAAGCATTTTTTTAAAATTGAATGTGTCACATTGGTTAACAATTAAAAAAATATCATAAGGATTTTAAAATTATTTGTTTCAGAATATTATATAAGACACTTTTAGATATACATTTAAAAATATTTAAAGGATATTAATCAAAAATGTTTCAGAAATTAACACTCAAAAATAATTTTAGGGAAGTTTGAAAAAGAATCTTAGAAAATTTTAAAATGAAAATTGAACATAAACATTTGGAAATTCATTCAAAATATTTAAATGGTTTCGTGGTCATTATTGCTGTAATAATTTACAGAGATGTCAAAAGTATTTAAAGTATCTTAAGTGAATAAGAGTTAGAGAACACTCTTAATTTCATAATTTAATTAAAAAATTATTAACCGTTAAACTTTTAAAATACATTTGCAAACTTCGAGATATTAAGTTTACTGCTACGTAAGATGGGGTAAAAGAAAAGATCCAGGGTAATGTGACATATTCGTAAATAAATCTTATATCAACATGAAAAGGCAAAATTATTTAATAATTCATTTTGAAAAATCGAAAAGGACTGACGGAAAACAAGTATGTTCTATCATAGGTTGATCAGTACTTCTTAAATTTTGGCGTACTAATTATGTGTCCATTGATTTCCACTGCTCATAAAGGTTTGTAATGAAACTGAAGCACAAAAATGTTTGACAGTTAAGGTATTTCAATCAGTTTAAAGAGAAATACTTTAGTAGAGGAAGATCGCAAGGAATTAGGAATTGAAAATGAGTTCAAAAAGATAATGTTAGGCGTGACCGATTAATGGACATCTAGTCGATCTTTATAATCTTACATACTAATATGGGTCCACTTTATGTATAAGTGAAGTCCTTTCATTCACATACTTAAAATGAATAACGATGTTTACCAGGCAAGTGGCTTGACATGGGTGGGACGCCGTGAAGGGAATAAAAATAATTTAGTCGTATTTATTCCATTATGGGTAAACATCACTCCCGTAACACTCATTGTTATTATGAATTTCTACGATTTCATACCGGCTTATGTATATTTGTATATGTATATTTGTATATAACTTATGAATGAAATGAAGTTGCGATTTTTGCGCATACACTTCGAAGGGTTTTCTGCGTATATCACAAATCAACATATTCTTTATTAATGTAATAATTAATACACACTCGCAATTAACGAGATCGCAAATCAAAATAGATGTGCCATATTATCAGCGAAAAGGAACCATACCTTCCATTTTATTTAAGTTTATGCGGTTATCAAGCGTTTTACTTCGACCCGATGTTTAACATATATTGACATATATTTCGTTTTTAGTCTTATTTTTTAAGCTGGCAGATTTGTATTTCTTCTTATTGTTTCAATCCTTTCCTATCTCCATGTAATCACGATTTTTACACTTACGATAACATTTTCCCACCTTTTGGCACATTTATCTTTATTTCTTTAATACGTTTTTAGTCTTCAGTATCTTTTTTCAGAACTCAGTTCTCATTTCAAAATCGGTATAAATGTCGTATGATTCTGCTTTTTCAAGGAAACAGATTTTGGTATCGCATGAGGGACTCGGTTCAAACACAATAGATTCCATATTACAATATATAACTTAAATCTTCAGCCTAATTTATTTCAAAGAATTTAATTAATCTTAAGAATGTATGGTCCATAAAAATCACTAAAGTGAATCAAGACATTAATATAAAGGTAAAAAGTGGCAGTATGTAAGACCGTTGATTTGTTAATATCCGTTAGGAAATTCTACCATGAAATTTTAGGGCCTACGTAAGTAACTGACTATATTTCTGAAGTCTAGTGGTAAAATATCTTCTTGTTTCGTTCTTGGACTTCGATACTGTTCTCAATGCCCTCATTTACAATTTAAGCAGTCATTTGTAATTGCATAGGGAAATTAAAGTGAATATGGATCTTTCTGCTGATAGAATAAAATAATTACTGCAATCGAATATTAACTATTCCTCCTTAAATCCATCGTTATAATCTTAAAATGGGAACACAAAAGTTTATAACGCAACACGAAAGTTTACATTTCTATGGTAGATAGTACCAATCTTCAGAACTGGTTTAACTGGTAATGATTCAAAAAATAATATGATCATGATGGCGAAAATATCAAATATAATTAAAATCGTAGGCTGAATAGTGTCGGATTAGGATTATATAACAAAAATATTATATTACATAACTTTTAACAATTATTGTTGAGATAATTGTTTTTACGCCTGTTCTCCGTCTTTTACGTCTGAGAATCTCTAACCTGTATTAATCTATTTGTGAATGGATATAATTGTGAAATGGATAAATAAAGTTTGCTAGTAGTTTTACTCTAGCAGTTTCTTGAGCTATTTTAATATATTTATTTCCATATATGATACATCTATACTTCTTTTAAAAAAAAATTATCTATCACCATAATCAAAAAGAATATGATTTATTCAGCAAAAGAATTTAGTCTCGTAAATTTGTTAGTTTTTTTGTTCGTATACTGATCTGATTGGATTATATGATTTATTTTTTGAGTTATCTTAAATAAAAGTAAGCCGTTTAAAGCTTAATATACCTTTCAATATTATTCTCTCAAAATGTGTTATACGTATTAATAAATGTTAATAAATGTATTTAACATTAATTAAAACGTCTTTAGACAGGCTTTCATAAATATAAAATAAACATCTTAATATGTAAGCACAAAATATAATTCTTTATTTTAAGATGTGTTTTTTCCTTAAATCTTAAAAAATTGAAGAAGAAACCATTTATTAATTGTCCTAATTATATAATCAGTTTTAATCAAAATTATCCGATGAAAAGTTATAAGGAAAGCTCGAATTAAACAATTGTTCGTAAAAAATTGAGAAAGTTTATTATAAATTTAAAAATTAGTAAGTACCATTGGTTATATAAAATTATATTTCCTCTTTAATTTTTTTATAAAATAGTAATATTAAAAAATATACATAGTAAGTAACCTTTCCAATAAATCAAAATTAATATCATGAAAACCACAATTCTTTGACAAACCTAGCAATTTGATATCAAAACTTGATAAAGAGCAACCAAATAATATTTAAAAATACTTCTTGTTCGTACAAACTCGAAACATAAATTCACACAATAGGTCTAAATGAAACAAAACGGTAATACATAAAAAGTTAAACAGTGTTTAAAAAGCTATTCTAGATTAAACAAAATTTAAAAAATGCACAAAATAGCTTTTTAAGGCGATAAAAGTTCAGTGGATGCGTTATTGTGCGAAAGCAATCGTAGACATTTCTGTAAAAATGCCAGCATTCCGAAGAGAGAAATTCACTTTTCCACGCATTGTGAAATGTCGAATATCCAATTATGGAAAAGGCCAGCAAGAGTCTACGTGATCTCGTTTGGACTCGGACTGGACCGTTACCTTTTTTTTAACATTTCCGTGGCATGAAAACCATATACTAAATTCGTTGAATATTTGTTGTGATTATATAAAATTTATTCTATGTTAACGACAAAGTATAGAGATATAAGTTTTAAACTAAAATGCTGTGTTAAAATTTTACTTAGATTAAGAAATATTGTGTTAAAATAATTGTTACCATTTTATATTAAATAAAATTTATCGGCTTGTAACGCTGTGCATCATATTTATGTAATAATATCTACATAACCGATGTTTTTTACAATATAGAAACTTTCAAAAGCAATGTAATATTTCAAATTAAAAAATTGTATTATTTCTACTAAAAAAGTAATATTTCTACTAAAAAAGTTTTTTATTTCACAACGCTGGAAATAACTATTTCATTAAATCGTTCACAATACATCGTTGAATATTCTTGAAGATTATTCTGTGTTATTATAAGTAAATTTGCTCAAGTTTACGATATTACGGACATAACGACTGTGACAAAACGTCGGCGATGGGCAGCGCCGGCACTGGCACTGCTGGGTCGACGGTGCTAGCAGGCTGCTACTGTTTCTATCACAGCTAAAACATACATTTGTTACGTAATTATATAAACTCACTACGGTAGTGTGCGTGAAAAAAGTGTGCGTGAACAAGCGGGACACACAGTATGAAACGATATGTTAGGTAATTATCGCGACTTCTTTCATTTTTACGTTGAGCCGGCTTCTAATTTGTTTCGCACTAAATTATTATTTAAATTTATATCTTCACTAAAAAGACTCATGCATCAGAAAGAATCGTTACATAAAGAAATTGTTAAACAGAATCCGTATTAAAAATAACTTTGCGAGAAAAAAAGACACAAAGCTTTAAACGGAAGTACCATTTTATTTGCACAAAGAAACAATATGATTTTGCTAAAATGTCTCTTGTCCGCAATGACTCTTTACTTCTTCCCGGCACTTAGTTGAATTTTGTAATTAATTCCTTTTCTTTTTAACTTTTGTTTCAAAAATAATGGAAGTTAAACAGAGGAATTTCTTCAGTAAACGGGTTAGATAATTTGATTTGTAAGAATGACGTTCTGGTTTTTGTAATAAATTAATTAGTTTTTGATTTCTTGCGTAAGGTAAATATGTTTCTAACCAGGAGTAAAAAAGAGTTTAAGGAATTTGAAAGAAAAAGTTTGAGAGAAAAATTACTTATTTCGTACAATAGATATCGGACCTTCAAATTATTTCCAGAAATAATTACTGCCTGATAATTTTAGATTACACAGATTTAAATACAGTTGAGTGAATTTTTCATAGAACGAAAATAGATTTAGTTTTTTTCATTTTTGGTAACATTGTAAAAACTATTTTGAAAAGTATTGCTTAATTAAAATGGCAGAAATAGGTAAATAACATCTATGTTTTAACAGATTAAAAAAAATTATATTTTTCACAAAAAAATCTGAATTTTCGACTTACTGTTTTTTTCTTATAAAAATTCAATATTTTTCATCTCTTGCATCTAGCGATTTAGAATTTCAGCAACTGTTTTTTGTATATTTCTTTTATTAAAAAAATAATTGTGTCTAAATACTTAGCTATGCCCGTGTAATTTTATATAAATACAATATGTTGATTACGACCGCGACTAACAAAGTACTTGCCACGTTTATTGCATAGAAATTACCGTAAAAAATAAGTGCATCGTGTATATAACTAGTCCGTACTCAGCTTCTTTTTTGCTAAATTTGCGTTTCTTTTCTGTGGACATTTTTGATGATTCCTGACTTTTCCTTCTACATGTATTATTATAGGCACATCCGTTTCTCATTATTATCATTGTTCAGCAAACATTTTGCGCAAACTAGACAAAAAAGATCAATTAATGTGAGCGACGAACGCAGTCTTTACAGTATGGTGACGGTCATTTTGATTTCACAAAAATGGAACGCTCTGATCGGTCAACTCGAACTTAATTTTTTTTATTTGAAACGTTTAGGGAAATAGTTCTGTTTGATTTTTAGTCATTATCCCCTCATTATGCCACTTTAACTCCTGATTGTTTTACAGTTTATGTGACGAATATGGTGTTTTTTTTTTATTTTAAAGCAAACAGTGGTATGAATATAACTATAATTAATTATATACGCCTTATGCACCAATATTTTTATACTCACCTATAAAAATTGACCACTACTGAAGTTTTCAAGAAATTGACCCTAAATGAGGAACGCTTTTAAAAGGCAGTTTATATTTAAACATTTGATGTCATCGTCAGAAGTATTTAAAGTAACATTTATTACTAAGAATTAGAGAATACTTATAATTTCCATAAAGGCATATGTGGTCATACTCTGTGCTACATCTAATGGAGAGTGCATAACAAATTTGGTGTTAAACGCTTTAAAGTGTAGTTTCAACGTTCGCCAAAATAAATATATTTTAACGTAAAACTGATCAGAAATTAATATTTACAGTCAATATATTACACTCATAAATAAATATTATATTAATACGACGAAGGAAAGTCATTTCAATTCTAAGAAAATAACAATAGTATTGTGTATTACAGCGAATATTTAATTGAATTTGGGAGTATAGATTATTTGCAAAATAGTTTGTAGTACTTACAAAGTTTTGCAGAGATCTAAAAGACAAACAATATTCAAAGTTGAGCTTTTTTCCCACTTCAAAGTCAGCGAAGTCAGAGAATCTCCAAAAAATTCGAAATTAAAAAATGAGTTTGAAAAATAACGTAAGACGTGACCAATTAGTATATGTCTGACCAAGTTTAAAATTATTTGCCTCAGTATGGGTCAATTTAATATCTAAGTGGTTATCTTCTTGTTGCACAATATCTATAATAAATTATATCTCAGCGCCGATTTCCAATATTAAACTTGAATATCTCGACAAGCAACGGCGTTAGCTAGAGGGGAGAGGAGGCGTTCGACATTAGCTTGACGCGCACCGCGCTTACGCTGTGAAAGCGTATTTCTGCAACGGTTTTTCTATTAGACACGATGCAAGTTTTGTAATCATTTTGAAATCCCTCATTTTAATGGCCAGCCTAGCCAGCATAATGTAGTGAAGTTCAGAATTCCAAAATGTACACTAAATCATTCTAGTGGACCTCAAATTAGAGCTGTGCGGTCAATTGAAAACGTTAAACGCGTCGCCGCTGCGATCCAAGAGCACCCACGAAGATCAATTAGAAAACTTGCTACATCTTTGAATATCCACCGTTCAAGTCTTCAAAGAATTTTGGCTATAAACTTAAATTACATACCTGTGAAACACAGACCGTTTAGAAAATCAAACCTGAAAACTATAACAAGCGGAAAATTAGCTCCCAGAAAATGGTAGAAATTTTTTCAGAGGAAAATGGGATTTCAGTGATGAATCACACTTTCTTCGTGACGGTGACATATTTCGTCAAAATTGTCGTTACTGGTCATCCAGCAATCAAAAAAGCATGAAAAAGCATTACATAGTTACTGTATGATGCACAATATATTAAAAAAAAACATCGGGCCATTTTTCTTCAAGAATCACCGCGGTGTAACGGTTACAATGACGAGCGAGCGGTGTATCAAATTTATTAATATTTTTTTGCACTACAACTATGAGAGAAGGATGTCGACGAGCAAGATATGTGATTTCAGCAAGACAGGGCCACTTCCAACACAGCTAGAGTCTCCATAAACACAATTAGAGCCCTATTTTTGGGAAAAGTCATAAGCCGTTTCGGAAATAATTTGGCCACCCAGATCGCTCCACTTAACTTAGCTGATATTTTCCTCCTCAGTTTGCATTTGTCCACTAGTTAAATTTTCACCTCTGCTTATCTTTTCCATCCTTTCTATCTTCATGCAATGACATCTATTTATTTACACATACTTACCGTTTTCCCAACATACGATCTATTTTCCTGTATTTTTTTAATCTCAACTCAAATCAAATCATAATATAGTTTTCAGTCTCAACTCTGCAACTTTTAAACATTTTCTCATCATAAAAGTTGTTTTAATGCCGTACAGTTACTTTCTACTTGAAAAAGAACCTCAGAGACTTTGTCTTATTTTAGATATAAAATTTAATTTATCTAAGAACAAACAGTAAAGCGACATAAGATCATACATTGAAAAAATATATAAATATGAAGCACTTTAGTCTAGCGGAAATAATGTCCCTTTACATTGATCATATTGATTACATTTCTCGAACCTATTGATAAAGTCCCTTCATGCTTAGAATAAAATGTTGTTTTAAACGTTATCATTTTAATTCAGGTAAGATTATTTGTAATGTCAATACGTTATTAAAATGATAATTATGAACCTACCTGCCAATAAACCAAAATAATTATTGTCATGCATGTAAAATTTATAACCCCGTTATGAAATTTAATACAAGTATGCAATTATAATCACTATTCTTAGGCAAACCAAATCACTTGATAGCAGTCCTGGATAAAATGTAAAAAAATACGATGTAGTATTCAAAACATACGCTGTACATACGTTCTTTCAAAGTGAACTACATAACTTGGCTGGAAGTGAAACTTACACTACACAAGTTACGCTTTTTCATATTAATGAAATGTTGGAAACTTTAATAGACTCAGACATGAGGTTTTAGAATTAATTAAAAATTCAGTACGATTCAAGGCTATCTCGAATAACGATATCAAAATTACTCGGGAAAACGAAAACGATTACAGAACAATTAAAAATTATCTCCACACCAAAATAAGGGAAGAAGTAGACATACAAAACAATTTCTTTTACAAATTGGAATTCCACACTTTCCAATTGAAAACTGACAGCTTGTACACATTTGTCATAAGAGGATTACTGTCGTCCACAGATATCGGTGATATAAAATTCGCAATCGATAAACTAGGACATGACGTTCTTAATGTCCTAAATATTCAGAAAAATACAACGAATGGCGATGAAAAAAGATTGTTTGCATCTTTTTTCCATTATTCTTTGTAGATATTAGACAGAAAGAAAACAATAATTCTGTATTTGAAATCAGACACCTGCTGCATTGCAAAGTAACCATTGAATCACCTAAAAAGGTAAAAGGTATTCCACAATGCGCAAATTGCCAGCAACTGGGACATACCAAGAATTTTTGTAATAGACAACTAAAGTGCGTAAAATGTGCTGGAAATCCTCACACTACAGAGTGCAAAAAAACAACCCAGCAGTGTAGTAATATGTGCGCTATGTAACTAAAGATGGTATCCGGCAAACTACAAAGGCTGTCCAGCCTATCAAAAAAAATTGAAAGCTCTACCGAAAAAAAATTAAAAGATAAAAAAATTCAAAAAATTAAAAATTAAAAGGTAAAAACCGAAAAAAAATTCTGCTGTTGAAAGAATGCAAACTGTCTGAAAAAGATGAATAATCTATTTCAAAAATGTCTTACGCTCAAACCATAAAAAATAAAATTAATCCAAGTAATGATATTCAGAAGCATGCTGCATCTAACGAGCCTACCATCGCCGACATGATGAAATTTCTCACTTCATTTCAGGCTGAAATTAAACTAAGTATTAGCCAGTTACCCAAAAGAGTGGAAAAATTGGAGGAAATCCAAAGGCCACCGACCAAAAAGTAAAAAAAACCTGAAAAATAGTAACGAGTTCTTACGAATTATAACATGGCATGCAAATGGGCTTACCCAATGAGCCCAAGAACTAGAAGTATTCATAAATACTAATAACATAGATATCGCACTAATATCTGAAACTCACTTTTCACAAAAGAACCATATTAAAATGAAAGGATATAGCATATATTGGACTATTCATCCTAGCGAACATATCCGTGGGGGAACAGCCCTGTTAATAAAACGAAATATACAACATTTTGAGCAAGAAGAAATAAAAGATCCGCATATTTAAACTACCATAATTACTGTTCAGCATAATGGAGCTGACATAAGTATTGATGCTGCCTGTCAAAATATTCGGAAAACTTGGTCCAAGATTTATTATCAAAGGTGATTTCAACGTCAAACATACTGCTTGGGGATCTCGACTGATCACTCCGGGTAAAGAAAATGAAATGTTAACTGCCATTAATGAAAAAAAATGCGAATTCCATTCGTCACATACCCCAACATATTTGCCTACAGATTGCAATAAAATTCCTGATCGGATAGATTTCTTCATTTTACGTGGAATTGCATCCAATTAAATCGAAGTAGAAGGCGTGGATGATCTAACTTCTGATCATACTCCTGTCCTATTGATGCTGAGCACAACAATAATTAAGAAAAAAAGAAAACAGAATCTCATCAATAAGTATACTGATTGGGAACTATTTAGAAACTACCTAGACAATTTGATCGATTTAAAAGCAAGTTTCTCCACCATTGATGACCTGGACCAACAGGTACAAAAATTTATTGAAAATTTACGCCTGGCAGCCAGTAAGGTTACTCCCATATTAAGAGATAAACCAGAACAAGAAATAAATTATCCTGCCAATATTAGAGATCTAATGTCAAAAAGAGGCGAAAAGAAAGACGTATATGGCATAGATTCAGAAATCCGGCTGATGAGTCAATAGGTTAATTAAAGATTATAAGCAGGATTGCATCGATGCCTATCTGAGCGGACTGGGTCCTGACCTAGACAAAGAATATTCAATGTGGAAAGCAACTCGTAGATTCAAACGACCTTTTGTTCAAGTGCCACCTATCAAGAATGCACACAGTCAGTAGATAAGAAGAAATGAAGAGAAAGCTGAAGCCTTTGCTCAACACCCAGCATCAGTATTCCAACCACATGATATTCAAACCAGCATTGATCCAACTCCAATATATCAATCAGTAATAGCAATCAAACTAGTAAATCCAATAGAAGTGGCACAAGAAATAGATAGAAATCTAAACCCTGGAAAAGCACCTGGCGTTGATGAAATATCTCCTGGTCTGTTTAAGGAATTATCCCTTAAAGTTATTATCATGCTAACATACATATATAACGCTTGTTTTCGGTTAAAACATGTTCCGAAATGTTTCAAAACAGCGCAAATAATCATGTTAAAAATGCTGGTAAACTAGTGGAACAGATAACATCGTACAAACCAATATCATTGTTACCCTCAATATCCAAACTGTTTGAGAAATTATTGTTGAAATTACTAAAACTAACCGTGAATATCTCGGATTTCCAGTATTGATTTAGAAATAGACATTCAACCATCGACCAAGTTCATAGACTAGTAACCATAGTCGAAAAGGCATTCGAGGAAAGAAAATATTGTCCTGCAGTGTTCATAGACGTATCACAGGCTTTTGACAGAGTGTGACACGAAGGTCTATTTCATAAAAGGAGCAAAATGTTACCGGAAAACTATTGTCAATTACTTAAGTCCTATCTTTCTAATAGGACTTAAGTAATTGACAATAGTTTCAGGTTTTTATACTGTCCAAGCAGGTGTGCCGCAAGGAAGTGTCTTAGGACCTCTTCTCTATATACTGTATACCGTTGATATCCCCACTACAGAAAAAAACCTTCAGTGGCTTTTGCTGATGATACGGTAGTAATGGCAACTGCAGATACGCAAAGTCAAGCCACCAAAAATTTATAAGAAGTACTTGATCAAATCAACAGATGGACTGTTGATTGGAAACTCAAACTCAACGAGTCTAAATCCATTCATGTCACATTTGAATTACGACGAACAAATAGCAATCTACAAACTTGTCTTAACAGAATTCAAGTCCCGCAAGCAGATACAGAAAAATATCTTAGACTTTATCTGGATAGTAGGCTTAATTGGAAACATCACGTTAAAGTAAAAGCTGAGCAAATCAGGTTGAAACAACGACAAGTGTGGCTGGTTGGACGTCATTCGAAGCTAAACCTCTATTATAAGCGACTAATTTACCTTTCTATCGTCAAACCGATTTGGGTGTATGGTATCCAGTTTTGGAGATGTACCAAACAGTCAAATCGTAATGTAATCCAACAAAGCCAAAACAAGTTCTTGCATATAATTACCAATGCATATCGCTATGTTACCAATCAAGAAATTCACAACGACTTAGATATAAAATGGATTAATGAAGTTATCCAAGAATATGCTATTAAACATGAAAAACGACTCCTCAACCATACCAACGTAGAAGCTATTCGGCTTTTGGATATTGCCCATGAACTGAGAAGGTTAAAACGTGTTAAACCTCATGAAACTTCTGAGGTTTAATACGTTTCAAAAATAAACTTAATTTATCTGGGAGCTAAACATTGGTACAGTAAACCCGCACACGACTTACTTGAAAATAAAATCGAGTACATTTCATCAATGATAATTAATTAATTGTATATTAAGATTGTATCATGCATATCCAATAAAGGATAAACATCCTTTAGAAAAAAAATATCAATGAAATTTAATCTATCCATAAAAAACTTTTCAGTGCTTTAAACTGTTACTACACGCGCCTTTGTGTGATAGCAAGAGTGAAAATTTCCCCGGAATCATGAGTTCTTAGAGGAAAAAATTAATTTTTTTCACGCATTATGAAATATTGAATATTCACTTACGGAAACAGCCAGCAGTACTTTAGGTAATGTCGATGGTAGGTATTTTTGAACATTTTCCTAGTACGAAAATGGCACAAAAAATTCGTTGAACACTTGGTTATATTGAATTTATTCGGTGTAGATGAAAATATAATAACTGTAACTATATTATATTAGCTACAAATTACGTTTATAATGTCTTCTTAGTAGATATTTCTAAAGCGAAAATTATAGTCAAAGGCAATGGAAAAACTTCCATAAGTTAAATTTTCTTTTTATTATTGTTTAGTCTTTAAGTGTTACTCAGTTATGAATGTGAGACTAACATGTACATAAATATGTGCGCATATATATATATATATATATATATATATATATATATATATATATATATATATATATGTGTATGTATATATACACATACATAATTTTAGGACATCTAATTTAAATTTTGAAAATGGGACATTCCATGAGAAAATTGTTCGTTGATAATTTGCTGCTGATGATATGTAAAAACTTTTAACTTCTAGGGCTTTTTTTTACCAGAATTAGCACGTCTCTAGCACAGTACCAGTAATGTCACGGCACGATGGAAGTAAAATGCGTGAAAACCAGATTTGGCATGACGCCATTTTGTCTTCGCCAGTAGCGTATCTGGATGACGAAGATGCGTCAGCGCAACTTTGCATATTGTGATAACAGAACTATAGTAGAGATGTCATACAGCGTTGTCCTGCGGACGCCGCGTTCAACAGGACAGTATCGAGATACTTAATAGGAGATTAGTGAAATAAATGCAGTAAGTGCTTATGGCATTATATATTACGTGTATTCAAATCTTTTTAAGTTTACTTTGTGCACCCACTGACAATATTTGATGTGATCATATTATAAGACTTCTATTTTGTTTGAATCACTGGACAATCCACATCCGCGTTTCACGTATGTAAACTAGCGTAAAAAATTGGAAATAATTTTTTTATTTCAATTCCTTTATATTAAAACGTATTAATACGACGAGAACACTACATAAATATTTAGAATGCAATGTTATTAAAGGAATTAAGAATTTGTGCTTTCTCACATCCAGATATAATTAAAAGAAATGACTAAAACAAAGTCGTCGATTTTGCGACTCGGCCGGCGAAACAAAACAATGTTTCATTACACAATGTTACCTTTCACTGCGCCTTTATTGAAGGAAACATTTGAAATTAGATATATGCCCAGTATTGTGCTACTAAAGGTGACGAATTAATTTGCTTTAGCATCAAAGCTTCCACGGAACCAAAAATTTACATTGTTCTAAAAATTATATTGTCTAAGATTTTATATTGGTATTTTGTAAAATGTTGATTTCAATTATAATTAGACTCGCGGTGTGTATGATCTGTGGTGTGTCGAACTTCTGGCAGCTCAGCAATGTTATAGGTTTAAGTGTCTCTAACTAAATAAAATAGTTGTTAACTTTATTGTTGTACGCTTATAGTTTTAACTTTTATAACTTTATGGTTTTATGCTCAGTTTAAAAAGCAAAAAATAAAATACAAATTTCGAAAATTCCAGTGAAAAGTCAATAATTAATTAATTGAAATAAAAAAAATTAAATACGCAATACTTTAAAACATAAGAAAAGTCATGGAATTTGTTTGCATTTAAAAATGAACTTCGTTGCTCTTGGCTGGTTCATTTTTACTTCTACCTTCCCACAGGAACGAACGTTTATAATGTTTATTCACCGTTTTTATATCCTCTAGATTATATTTCCTCAAGAATTTAAAATATAAAGAATAAAAACAAACATCAATATTTTAAAACCATCAGTTTAGAAGAAAAATATACGTGATAGAAAGATAGATAATTGTAAATGGAATTGTTTCTGTTCTTAAATTATATATACAGCTTCTTCCACTCAAAAGGAAAGAAATGGACTCTTAGAAAATCACTAACATGTCTATCTATCTATTTGTGTATATAGTGGCTATTCCCAAAAACCATTTGACTTAGAAATATACCTTTAAAATGGAATTCAATCCTTAACACCCAAAAATATTCGCATAGGAATTTTAGAAAGGCTAATGAAGTACTCAAGATTTATTTAATACAATATTTGTATTGTGAGATTATATTTTTTCATAAAAGTGTAAGACTTGAAAACTATATTTTTTAAAATGATACATCTGGCAGTTCCAGAAGAATTGTCGCAAATGATGACAAATTCATGTCAGCCCATCATAATCTCCGAAACGGCTAAAGTCATAATTACGAGAATAAGAAAACAGTTTTACTCTAGTAATGATCCTACACAGATTTTGCATAGTAAAACTCATAGATTTCTTGAAATTCAAGAAATGTTGACCTATGAAAAATATAGCATGCAATATATTTGAAAATAATACATGGTGAAAAATAATATTAATGAATAATTTGATGCAAATCATTGAATGTTTACATGTATCCAAGTGTAAAAGAGTGATTGTTGTGTGAGTTCTACTGATAACTTGATTTATGGAATTGCTACTTTTAAATCAATTATTTTTAAATTCATAAATGCTTTTACATGTACAAATACTCGTATATACATACTCGTATATTTTTGTTCTTCAACTTGAGTACGTTCTAGCTAGCTTTTACCATAAGTTACGTAATCGCCAGCTCTTTATGGACTACATTACTATGTGCATGTAATAAAAAACTCTAGACGGTGTCAAAATATTTATGGTGTGAGCTTACATATAGAATTTAAATTAAATGCCTACACTTTCAAATGAAAAATATGATTATTTATTTGTAATGAAGTTTTTTTAATATACATACAAGTGCATTCATCAAAATAAGTAATTTAAGTAGAATAAATAAAATTTTACTCTAAATAAAATGGCTATTCCATAAAAAGTTCTTTCCACCAAAACAAAACTTCCTTCAAATTCATAAGAAGAGCATTAACTTTTACTGACTCAGTTTTTTATGTGCTTTACATGTTTCCAAACTTAATGACAGTCGAACAGATACATGATGCGGACGATCAGAAACATTAGCTAACTCAGCTTATAAACTATCACAAAGATGAAAAAGAAAAAAAGCTCTGTGATTTTGTATCGAAATTCTGTAGACTTCATGCATTTGCAAAACTATAATTTTTCTTTGAATTCTTTATATACAAATAAAATTCAAACGAAAAAATAAATTATTAAGAGGTTATTTACGTGTCTATTGGTCTCTTCGTCGGACTTACTCGTTTTCCGCAGAAATCGTTTTACGTGCAAACTTAAAGTTTATTATAATAATAAATCATATATACCCATAACACCAACATAAATTTTCGAAATTCAATAATATTTATAAAATTACTTTAGAAGAAGCAAATACGTATAAGAAGTGTTTTTTAAACTTAATGTATTGCAACCTTTGTATATTAAAAAAATGTGTTTTTAGTTGATGTGTTCACATTACCACATCTCTCCTAAAATTGCTGCAGTTAGACTTTAAAACCAGAGTTTATAGAAATTTGTCTTGAGTTTAGCAAGAAACTGCAACAATGATTTTAAATCTCATTATTTTTGAGAAAGTTCATCATTATCAACTTTCTCAACCAAAAGTACCTGAAACGTTTGCTTTAAAGCTGTTCCCCACAATTAATATCACGACGTAGTTCAAACCTTTATTCAAAAACTGATTAATTAAATTTACAGATCATATGTTAAATATAGGGTCACTTCAAGTAATCCTGCCAGCAATATAACATATTCTCTTTTTTAATTATTGGAGAAATTGTACGTTCCCATATAAATGCGAAATTCTTTCTTGCTCAGACGTGACAAATGAACTATCACTTTGATGAAATAAATCTATCGTGTTACTACTATCTCTTCGTTCACCGCAAAAACCCAGCCTCTCATTGTGATTGTTTACAATTTTACCTTCAACCTGGAAATGTAAATATAAAGGTGGAAAATGTATTATTATCAAATCAATATTTTGAAGCTAAATATAATATGATTGCTGTAAAATAGTATATTATATTTGTTCGTAAGTTATTACTAGTCAACATATTTTGATGAAACAGCAAAATATTTAATTTTAAACCAATAAAAGCTATAAAAACTTGTCTCAATGAACTCAAATGAGAAAATAAATAACCCATGAAGAAGAGGAATGAATGATGATGTAGAAGAAACGACGCATAGAAATAATTATATAACGATAGCGTCGTAATATTTCATTTCAACTTATTTATTATTCATATTGTCATATAAATTGACGTAAAGGCAACTGCTTAATATTTCAAGTTAATGACACATATTAGAATATTACAGCTGCAAAGATTCTTGTTGTTTAGAAACGAAACATAACAAATTAATGATAAAAATTATTATAATTTTGATACACAGTTGATTTTGTCTTATATAATTTACAATGCTTTATACAGATATGAATGGACTATGATACAACTTGTGAGAAAAAGTTACATCTTCAAAAGTAAGTATATAGTTCCTTAAGTAAGTAATAAACTCATCCATTAGTTACAACAAGTTTTCCCTGTATGGAAATTTAAAATTCATCTCCTTTTCTTAAAATAACCAAAAGAGATCTTTAAAGTTACAAATATAAGGGATCAAAACCACCAGGTACAGACTTTTGCTGTCGAAACAAAAGGATTATTCCGAACGTTTTAAATTGTTTATGCTAATAAATGCCCAAAATAATTTATTTACCGTCTTTGTGTTGTATTCGTAGGAAACGTATAATTTACAAGATCCGCTTACAGAAGCTTTTCAATTTGCGATGTGAAAATAGAAGGAAACGTTAGACAGAATATTTTATTTTCAATTGTAACCACAATTCACTGATTGGGAGCATGTGCTGTGATTAACTAAATTATTCTCCTGAATGTGGCCGTTTGATTTGACTTGCCGTTGATGTTAAATCTAGCACAGCAAACAAATTGATTGAACCATAATTTGGTGAAATTTAAATTACAAAATTATTCATGCATAATTTTATGAAAATTTTCATAAATAAGTATACCACTTAAAAATTTATATTAAAAAAGAAACAGAAGAATCAAAAACATATTTTATGAAGGAAACTAATGTACATAAGGATAGTTTAAGAAAGACATAGCCGTTTTTTCAATTAATTTTCTTTTTCGTAATTCGCCATAGCATTGTTTCGCGATAACGAATATCGATATTACTTGAATATTCCGTTAACATTTTGCATAGAGATATTAAACCTCTCAAATGTATAATTTTGTAAAATCCGTTGTGACAAAATCCATAACTTCTTCAACGTTTATCAATTGAGTTATTATCATAAGAAATCTGGTAGTCTCAATAATATTAACTAAAGAAAGTTTTTATCAGTCATATGTGTTTCATATCATTAATTGGAGGAATAAAGTTAATGAAATAAATTTATTTTGAAGAAAGTAGACTTTGCGCAAAGATGTCTGTGTATATGGGTACTTTTCTCACAATATTCAAGAACATTTTTTTTAAATTTGCGTACAACATTTTACTTAGGATTAAAGCTAATATATAGCAGAAGAATATGCATCATTCATTGTAGCACAATATAGGAGTTTCGTAAATAGAAGATAATAAAAGTAAAGGCAACGCAAATATTTTCTCAGAAAAAGTAAACTCATTCTATCTACAAAAATTCCATTGCAATTTTAGCGAAATTTTCTTTCTGTTTTTAATTTCACCACAATTTTGTAAAAAAATTACCGTAGAATTATAAAAATAGTACTGTCCATATTAACTGTCAAATCATATTGTCTCATAACAGTTAATACTTCACAAATAAACATAATATAATATGCATTTAAGTCTATTTGCGCTTTTTATTTTGACCCAAAGTGAGATAAAACCAAATTCAATATAAAATTATATAATTTTGAATCATTGACATACAAGCACATTATATACACAAAATAAATCCAACGTACTTCGCATTTTATTGTAAAACCAAAACAAATTAGAATTTATGTTGCGATAACATTTCGGAAACCGAAATAATTGATAAGAGAATCAGGGGAAAAAAACGATTGCTTCTGATCTTGTTGCCCCATGTTTGTGTAAATAAGTGATTTTACAGTGAGTATGCTGGTATTGCGTTATTATCACACTCTGTAGTTCATTACGCGTCGTGATCCCATTGCACTAAGTAACACCTTACTTACCATGGCTAGGCATTGTTTAGTGGCTGAATACAATTATAAAAAGGCACAGAATTTCATCAAAATCTGTCTCCCTTGAAGACGCTTTTGAGTAGTAAGTTTAACACAAGTCTGTTTTTACATATGTCGATCATCTGTAAAATATAAATAATAGTCAGTTACTGTAAAAAGATTAAATTAAAAAAATATAAAAATTGTTTTCACAAAATTTGAAACAACGGATGAGTTTTTTGTAAGGTGTTAATAAAGAACTTAGAAATGTTTCATCACACTTAGAGGACTTTCTTTGATGGACTTTTTTAGCTAGGTACGCAAAAGAAAACTTGGTTGAGAGAAATCCAGTTCAATCTGAAAATCCAAGGATTTTGCTTACATAAAGTGAAAATCACGGCTACTGACGAAAATAAATAGAAAGATTCACATAGAGAGAACCAGCAACAATTAGAGCAGTATATTCGTCTGAACATGATTTTTTCGGGCTACTTAATTTTGTACCATGTGAAGATAATAATGGCGTTAATTACTTTAAACATATCGTACTGAAGCTAAATAAAATATTTTGTCTAAATAGTGCCTGATTTTGCCTACGACTTTGCCCTACGCCTGCGTCTGTGCCTGCGTCCGGCGACTGCGACCTAGGATGAAAGTCTCTTGTAATATTTTTCTGTTGCCCATTATTATTTTATAGGGTGATATGAAAATAAACACGTTGCGAGGTGAACTTATACGCGAGCACGACACATAAAAAAGACCGTGTTAGAAACCGTCTTGCTTCAAATGAAATTTAACAAATTATAATATATGCGATTTATTAATCGTCATTGCAAAATGGACATATAATGAAGACTGCAGTTTTTTGTACTCAAAAACAAAATCGTTCAAAACAATAGATTACATAGAACAAAGATTGTTTATCCCGTGTCAGGTCCAGTTAAAATAGTAGCCTCGACTACATTCCGATGCAAAGACTTCACTGGCAGCTTAATACCAATACAAATCTTAGGCGGTTTCAAATTTTTGAGCAACATCACAGGCGTGCCCACATACAGTTAGAGCCTATGGCGGAGCCGGTGGATTTAGATTATTCGATAATTCTAATGAACAATGAACTGATTCTTCTGTATTTGCTACTGGGTCTATTGTTTACACTATTTCTTCCGTTTCAAATGAATTCAGCAATATATCATTAGCGACCGTTGCTTGGTAATGGTTTTGGAGTAAGAATGGGTTTCCTTTAATTTTCCATCGAGGGCTTTATTGTACATGGGCAACATACGGATAAATTTTTTTGTCAGGTCTTGAACTGCAACATATCTTTTGTAGTTTATCAGAATATCTTCCACTGTAAGAAAATTATTAGTCGTTTGACTAACATCTGGGAATATTTCAAGTACATACCGCCATGTTACTCGTGTATTTACGTTAGTATGTTATACGTGTATAATAGTTTCTTAAAAACACTTTTTAGTATTCTATATTCGTTGACCGCTAAATAGAAATAGAATTATCGTGTCTGCGCAATCAAGTTATTTACAAAAATATCGTTTCAAATTAAAAAGTAATAGATACAAAAATTAGATTCTTGGAGTTTTTGTCTGTTTGATTACGCATCAAGGAAAAATTTCTGAACCAAAGAAGACAGAGTTTTTCGAAAAATATAGGGATCAACCAGGTGTAACACTCATATTTTACTTCAGCTCAATTGGTTCCCTCTATCAGTGAAACAAATTGAATAATTAAAAAAAAATTATTTATATTGCATAACAACGGAGTGCCTGGCTACTCGATGCGTAATATTTACAAAAATGTATAAGGTGTACTTGTACATCAATGGTCTCTGTATATATTTTAAATCCCGCATCGACGTTTTTTACTAGGATGTACAATGGAAAAATGAGCACGGCTAGAGGTGAAGTTTGAATTGATGCGGGAGAGATAGGTACTAGATTAAGCAACCCGAATGCGGGTGGATGCATGAGGGCAGACATTATTGTTGGTCGTGTTTTGCTGTAACATTTTTCTACTTTGTTTATATTTGTTATAGGCATTCTTTATTTCTTCAGTTTGTTTGAAATTTTGATGTACGGCAATATTCAAAATTTAAAATAAAATAATTCCTTAACTGAAAAAATTATGTATTTTTTTTCGTATATTCAATAAATTTGACATCTTGCTTGCTGGCGATGAATTAAAGGGCACAATTGTTTTAAATATTTTTTTAAAATATAGGACGCACAAATGCACCCTTTTAGCACATATGAAATAATGCTTATAACAGACTTCTCAAACGGTTTGATGCAATAAAGTTAAATGATTACTAAAATATATACCATAAAATTGTTATTATAATTATATACGATATTAAAGAATTAATTAATATTATTTTGATTTGCTTCTTCATTATTAGATAAACTCTCTCAAACGGTATCATAACAAAACATTTTAAACAAAGAAAATTAAATAACGAAATCAAATAAGAAGCGTAGTAAAAAGATTAAATTAATGAAAACATGGTACTTAGAACCTTATGTATGTACCTATATAATGCTACTGCTAGAACTTTTTAGAATCGGTGCCAAATCGACGCTCTAGTTTCTCTCTCACATGTGTACACGCACAGAAGATTGCTACGTTTCACTTGAGGTCGAATCCAGAAATCTCCATTAGTAGCAGTGATCTCCAAATTTATTTCTTTTCAGAAACGATATTGTATAATAAAGTTTCAATTAAGTAGTTAATCTCTATTATATTATAAACTTTCCTCTGCGCTTCTTGCTTCGCGTTATTTGAAGTACGTTTTTTTTAGCTAAAAATTATATTCCTTCTTTTTCTGAGACTTGTGTTACCCGGAATGCAAGGAACTCACGAAGAATTCAATAGTACCTTATTTATTGAAATCAACATTGATGTTGGCACCATTTAGTGTACCTAAATATATTCATGTATACCATGTGACTCCTTGTACACACGCCTAAGTATATACATTCATTTGGACATGTAAATCGTATTCACACACACGTATACATGTACATATATATATATATATATATATATATACATATATATATATATATATATATATATATATATATATATATATATATATATATATATTTAAATATATATATATATATATATATATATATATATATATATATATATATACAGAAATTCAGATCGTACGAAGTTCAAAGCATTTTTAGTCCTGTCCAAAATATTCCTTTAAATGGTATTAAAATTAATTTCATGAAATTTTCAAAACTGTTCTATTTTAGATAACTATTATACTCCAGCAAATGACATTAGTTTAATAAAAAAGAGTTTAAATATAAATTTTAAAATAAATATAAAATACAACAAGCAAGCGACATCTAGCTCGTAAACATGATACTGTATATGTAAATATATTGTTGCCGGCGGTAAGCTGGTGATGTTGTCGAGAAATCACACTAGATGGCATAATATTTAACTAAGGCAGTTTTCTAAATAATAAAGAATGACTTTTTGTTTTTATACAATATGTTTGTAATATTAAAAAATTATTTCACATAAGGTCGTATCTTATGCATTTGTAAAATTGTTTGATTTTCAGTTATTGAACTAATACACAAATTTGGTTATTTTGCAAATATTTTGACTATTACTTACGTGTATATTTTTATACTTATACACGATACAGGCGGACGGACATGTTCTTTTCACAGTAGGTAACCTCGTATAGATTCTTCGTATACATATTTATTATACTTTGATTTATCTTCTTTTTCATAATCTATACTTCGATACTCCATATATCGCATAATCTGTATAATTTATTAGAGCGGATAAAATACGAACGCCTAAAGAAAACGATTAAAAAAATTGAAGACAAAATTAATTAAAAATATTATTTTTTAGCTCTAGTTTATTTACTAATTGTTCGATTTTAAATTATTGTAGGTATTGTAGGTTCAACAAAACCATTACTTGGCATACTCGCTATGGCGGAGTTTGACACACATAGTTTACTGTAGTTTGCTTATATCAAGATGTAATCATTAAATGTCATTATGTGTGAATATTTGGTGTCTTTTATCCTATAAAATTATAAAATCATCTTTTTATCCTAACTTTTTATTCTGATTATTATACTGAATATTTTTAATTTTATTGTATAAATTTGATCTTACTCATTTTTGTTTTACTTGAAAATAATTCTCAATTAATATAATAAGTCAACAATTTTTTATTAAAGAATTTTCCAATTACATTTAATGATACTGATATTTAAATTTATATACAGTATTACGTATTTTACATATTCCAAGACAATCGAACTTAAGGAGTAAACTCCAGTCATGCGTTGGAGCTGACATGCACATTATTATTTTCTTCTTCACTTCGAGATAAATCAAACGAGTCTAAATCTATGAGTTTACTTCTCAACACTGAAGAGTTCCGGTCGCTACTTTCTGACTTCAGTATTGTGCATGGATTTTGCTAAAGCGTTGATTTTTGCCAACATTAATCATCACAAAACATTAGATATGTTTATTTTACTATCATTGGACCCATGTCATCAAATTTGCTCATGGTGCCGGTGTTGTTCGTCGTTGACGAATCCTCTGGCGTAGTTTTGATTTTTGTAGACGATTTCAAACTAAATTTTCAAAAAATATACTATATGTGTACATTTTTAAAAAAAAATAAATCATTTAAATTTTCCATTAATAATTTTAAATATTTTTTGTTTTTTTGTTGTTGTTTGATAAAGGTCGCTATGTTCTTTGTAGTTCTATTCTTAATTAGTGCTAAAATTGTTGGTTTTCTGATAACTTATTTTTCAGGCACTCTTGCTTTAGCTAATAATCAACTGTTGATAATTAGTTACTAAGAAAAATATGTGCTTATTATTGCTTTCGTAAGGAAATTATACTTAATCTCTTTTATAATTAGGTATTTATGTATCATATCTGAAAAACTATATAGAATCAATAATTTTTGTTTATACATGATAAAACATTTGACGTTCATATTGACCGTGCAACTAAAACTGCCGATAACAGCTAACGTTTTCATAAATTAAATTATGAAAATACTTATTGGCGTACGAGTGCAATGTCATATTATCTTTGCGGTTTATTACAGATAAATATTTAATTATGAATTCAAGCCACGCATATGTTGCTATGGAATTCAGAAATACATATATTTAGTAACGCCTTTCTATAGTATTCCTGGTTCCTGGTACCGATGTGTGCTTCATTGCATGCTTTTTAGCAGGATTCTTTGGCCTGAGTGTTAGTGTCAATAAAAATGGCAGAAAAGGGTATTCAGAGTCACCAATAAACCGTCCCTTAAAATGTCCATCCTCAAAACGTTGTTTAAAATGGTATATAATAAAGATTCGACTATCATAAGTATTCCTCTTCATCTTGCTACTATATCCCTGATTTTTAGATCAGTGTCACAGAAAACGTGGAAAAAAAAGGAAATTATTTTAACTAAAAATTATTTTAATCAAGAGTCCTGATTGACTACTTCATCAACATAGAGCAACAACTGCTGAATGTAGAGTAATATGCTGGGATATGGGAAAAATCATTTAAGGATAAAAAGTGAAAAACTTTTGTACGGACATAGTCACTCTTTTTTCATTGATATGCAGCTCGTAATCATCTTTAAGTAGTCCAAAATAAAAGCAGACACATAATATGAATTAAATTCAGCTGGATGTTTAATGAATAATAGCCTTGTCTATTATAATAATATTGTGCCTGATCGCTTCCTGCCTTTTTAATTTTTACACGATTGCAATCAAAATTTATTTATAGTTGTTTCTTGCTGTTCTATAGAAGCAATGTATTATTATTTAAATAAATTAGATAGGTAATTGTTTAAAAATATTATATAATAATATAATAAGCTTACTTCACGGCGTCCCCAACATCTTATGGTAAGCAATACTTGTAATTTGGGGGATGTTCCAGCGCCTCTTCTATCTTTCACAATATCGGTTTCGATTAAATTTATGATTTCCCGAATAGTTTATTTTCTAGATTTCTATATTTCAGATAATCTATATTTCAGTTTAAAGTTTAAATTGTGAAGGTCGAAAGGGTTTGTACGTTGGCGGTAAACGTTTGTTCGCAGTTCTTGCTCAGTAGCGCCCTGTTTTCAACAATTTGCACAACAGTATTTATGGATATAAAAGCGTTCATTTTTAAAAACGTTTTTCTTTTACATTTTATATTTAAAAAAATAATTTCGCTGATGAATTACAACTTAATAAACCAAATGTCAGATATGATATACATCAATCCAAGTTAGGTTAAAATTTGTATAATAAGGCTTTAAAGAAAGCGGGAGCTTTCATTAAAACACGGATAACACAGATTTAACTTATTGGACGTTTACGAATAATGATTTTTAACAAACGTCATTTAAGCTTGCTTTAAGCCTGTTTTAAGGTATGCAATATTTTCATAAATAAGACAGTAAAATTTTACTCAAGCTATAAAGTACGTTGAAGAACACGACGTGCACTTTATTCAAATTCGTCGGTTGAATATTTTTGAATTGTCTTAGAAATCCTGAATAATATTTTAAAATTAATTGACATCGTAAGATAATTCAATTAAGATACTATTTTTCAAACATCCTCTCCTCCTTCTTTCTAACCTGGAATTTTGTTTCATAACTAACGAAGTCCACAGTATATATGTGATATTGACTATCAAGTAGTACCCATAAATACGTTAAAAAATTTAATTACATTCCCCGAAGATACTAACTGTGTGAATGGGAGAGTGAACGGAGGTTCCTTTCACTTTCTCGTTGAACAGTTAGTATTTTTATTGAGCCCAGCTAAATCCTATTAGGAACATTCGTAGTTGACATGGTAAAGAAACTCGTAGTCTGAAATATATTAAAATTTCGAGATCCGAAGGATTTTGCCTAAACTTGAATATTCCGTGTGTATAATGTTAAAACACATTAGGTAAATTATATATTAATAGAAATCATAAGCATTTTAAGAGTAATTTTATATTATCATGTAAAATATGAAATAATAATTTTTTACGTTAGATCGAACATTACCCTCTTTATTTGTTTGGAGTTGCATTATGTAAAATTTAATTTTTAAGTATAGTCAAATACGCACGTACGCAGACATACACGCACACACACACACACATGGGATATATTATATACAGGCGCGCATACCACACGCTTCAGCGTGACTATTAATAACTATCATCGTTTAGTTTTGAACGGGGGTTGGAGCTAGTTATAAAGGAGATGATTTTTCTAGTGTGGGCAATTTTCCACAATTGTATTTCTACGGTTCAAAAATAATTTTTAACCCTCTATAAATACTTCTCTTTGCCTAATTAATACTGCAAGATGTAAAATCAAATTAAATAGATGTATAATTGTATTACACTTTCGGAACACATTCAAGCCTATTTTTCGAAGTCTATAAAGCTTGCTAGCCGACTTAACAATAAAGTTTTGGTTTTTCTTTTTGGAGTACGAAACCCAAAATTATTACTATCAAATAAATGTAAAGCAGGAAAATAGAATCTACTTAATATCGACATAATCAATTTCTAGATAACTTAACATTTATGTTCCGTTTATCTAAGTTTTAGTAGCGCGTGATAAACAGATACATACATGAAAAGTCATAATTTTTTTTCTGAACCAGACTTAAAGTTTTATGTAAAAAAATCTAACATGATAGGATATAAAAATATATTTACGCAGGCATATTGATTGTACATCCGTTAACTTAACATAGAAATATAACACGCAGAAAACTTTGAAGAAATCAAAGAAAACTTGCAATTTATCACAATAAATGTGGAAGATTTGAGGTACTAGCATTTTACGAGAAATCGTACAACACACAGCCTTTCACCGGACATACAAAATTTATTCCCGTTTAACAAAGGCTAAATCTTAAATGTGATTTTTCAACTTCCAGGAACATCTTCACAAAAAGCACCATAAGACAACGAACCCGACGGTATAAAGCAGATTTATCGTCTGCAACAGTTTTCACGAATAAATCCAACCGGACACATCTACTGGTACTTTGTTCAATAAAGAACATAAATATTGTCAAGTGACAGAAATTTTCGTTAAGGTTTCAAGAATACAGGAAGCTAAAAGCTTTTTCAGATAATATTATATATTATATGTAAATTTATTGGACTATATGTTTGACTATGACCGTTAAACTTGGTTGGATATAAACATATCAACGTATTTCATAAACATCGACATATAAGTTTGAAAGATTTTTGAAACCATAAGAGTAATAAAGAAATTTACCACTTTTAAGTTTTCTTAAGGAAATCTCAAAGATTAAAAAAAATCCTCGAATTAACAAAATGTATGCATGGAGTGTGATATATCGGCGAATTTTTTTAAAACACACTTTTATTTTATTTCACCATTTTAATATCGAATATATTTCTTGCATTTTGTGAAGTGGGTATTTTTAAAAGATTATAAATTATTCTTTCACAAATAAACAAACATCATGGATTTAAGAACTAAGATTTTAAAATATTATTCTATGATGAGCGAGAAATACTAATAACTTCAGTGCATCATAGTAGAATAAATAAAAAAAAGAAACGAACGACTATCGATAATAGATATCCTATTTGTGAACTTTGAAAATATATCTGATAATGTGGCGTTACGCCTAAGAAGTAGAAAATAAAAAAGGAAACCTTTTTAAGACTTATCCGTTGATATACAAACAAATTGTGCCACCTTACAGAGAGAGAAATTATTATAATTATTTTTTGTTATACCCGTGTGTTATCAATGTAGATATTCACAAATCTCTCCAAAACATTAGGTTTCACATTTATATGAATGACAATGATTTGGCTAAATGGAATGACTTTTCTCATGGTCATATCGTTTCTTCATGTACGTGAGTATTTTAATGCTTAGAGTCTTTTGCTTGCCTATGGAAATGTTACAATTTAAACTTTATAAAATATTTTCTGTTTTACATGAAACGAAAACAAATCATTGCTCAATGCGCGATGAAGATGTCATACAATGAAATCTAGGTAGTGGTAAACAATTTTAAATAAAGCAGAAATAATACTAGATCACGTAGTTTCTTTTATTTGTGAATAATGAATTTCTACAAACTTAACGCCAAATATAGTCAATATGCGATAATCAATTTGCGATCCGATATTAGAAGTTCTTTTTCCTAGGCAAAACAACTCCTGATATCGGTAATATATGGTAATATAATTTAATTTCTTTGAAATTTGAAACTAAGAATCATTGAATTTTAATTTAACCATAGCATAGGTTTGTACATTTAATATTTGTGCATATATATTGTAACAAATAAAATCGACTGCAAAAATATTAAGATATACTATAAATTTAAGAATATTGTCATTTTTGTTTTTTGTACTTATCGCTAAGAAAATAAATAAAAAACTTTAATAATAAAATCATAATACTAGTCATACTTCGTAAAACCTTACTGCTTATATAACTTTGTAAATAAAATATAAAAATTTTTATGATACTTTTCATAAAAACAGCAGAAATATTTGATTTTTGTTAGATGAACTGTTGATAAAACGTTCCTTCTATAAATTATAAAAAAAAATGTTTTCTTAATAAAAACAAAATAAACAATTCTACATGAGTAAGTGATCTCTCGTGTCAAAAATAGCAGTTATTTTGCCCCTTTCAAATAATAAGTGTTATTTATAAACACCCAAATGGGATTAAACCATCGAAGTTCTTATAGAGATTTTTAGAAATATATGGTTGAAGAAGTTAGAACTATGCATGAAGATTTATCAAATTTTATATTCATCACGATATAAAACCCGACAGTGACATATTTATGAATCTCTCTTTATATCTTTGGCAATAAAATAAGATATACAAATCCTTTAAAATTGTTTACTTTGTGTAACTTTGGTTTTGTAAGCGATGAATATATGAAAATTATCCACCGCTGCCACGTTCAAATTTGTTATGAATTAAATATTTAAAAAAATTAGTTTCAAAGCTGTAAGTCACTAGAAATCAATTTTCAAAATTAAAAAAAAATATTTTTAATAGAAATGGTACGCAATAGCAAGATTAATGCATTTAAATAAATCGCCTGCGTGGAATAATATTATCCAGAATATTATTTATTAACTCATTCGTTTTTTAAATGAAACTTATTGTTAAACGATATTTATAACACCGCAGAAAACTATTAGTTATGTATTAAACTTAATAAGTACACGGAAATAAACTTTGTCTTTTTTTCTAGTCAACAATCTCCAGTTTTTTCCTTTATTGGTGTAGTAAATAAAAGTTTTGATAATCTGTCAATAAGTGAGAGCTACAAAACTGAATTTTTGAATTTTATAAAAGGAAATAACTATGATTACAAACTTTAAAACCAGGATTCCCTGTAATTAGATACATTTCCAGTATTTATTGTAGCTAAATTATCAGGTTGTCAAAGTAGCTGAAACGCATAGGGTAAATGGTACAAGTGTTCGACAGTGGAATTGTTGGTGCACCCAGATAATTTATCACATCTGCTTACAGCATATTTTTAATTTATGACAAGAAAATTTAAAGTAACTTCCTAATATGTTATGTTTAGGTGTGATCGCTCATTACGGTAATTATGCTCGTAAAAATAGTGGATTGGTTCGAAGTATAATTTCTATTATTAAAATATTATACATGCACACACAAACACACACACACACACACACACACACACACACATATATATATATATATATATATATATATATATATAATAGATATTTCTTGTATGGCTGATTTGGAAAGTTTAAAAATTGTGTTTCTACATAAGAATAATTTCCATTGATCGTAATTATTTCTAAATAACCCTGTTAATTACTTTCAATAATCAAACTTTTCTTTTATAAAATTTCATCATTTCCCCCTTCGTAGTTTTTTTCCTTCATTTTAAATTTTTATTTAACTAACTGTTTCCGCCCTTTTAATTGAACGTCGGTAATGTTAGCATTGAAGCTGTTCAAGACTATGGCTACTTGAGACAAACAATTCTGGATTACAACAACTTCTACAAAGAAGCAAACAGAAGAATTCTGAATGAATTCTTCTGAATTGAGAAAATTGCGTCCAAATATCACGTCACTAATTCGCTAATCACTAAAGACAAAAGGCATATTCAGCGAATTCTATCTCCAATGACTTAACGCTGAAATGTGGACATTCGCTTTGACGCTGAAACGTGAACATTCGCGGTAAGCTTAATCTACAAATTTAAAGGCGTGCAGCGAGCTATGAAATGAGCTGTGCTCGGTGTGTCTCTGAAGAATAAAATTCGTAATGAGGAAGTTTGATGGAGAAATAAAGCAATCGACATAACTAGTAGCAGTAAATTAAACTGGCAATAAGTAAGCCTTATTTTCCAAAGAATTGACATTCGATGGGGCAGACGAGTTCTTTAGTGGTGACTACGAACATCGAAGTACAATGTGGGATACTTTTCAGCTAGATGGACTGACGACTTTAAGAACTCAATAGGAAGCGATTAGATGCGGACGGCGGAGGACCTTATAATTATTGAAGCGTATATAGAAAAATATGGAGAATAAATTAAATAAAAATATTAGAAAATTCCCCCAAGAGCAGGAATTTTAGGGCAAAATGGTGAATGAGAACGAATCTAAAGACCGTAAAGTTGAACGGTAGGTAAAACGTATGTCTCGTATGTCAAACTTCGGTGAGTAAGAATTGTTGTTATACTTAAATGTATGTGAACTCCTCGTGCGCATTTGGGCACGTTTTTTTCACAGTGCTTGGCAGTATTTATATAGAGATTTCCGAAAATTCTATTTTTTTACGAAATTATGATTCCTTTACGAGATTAGTTTTTCCCTAATTTTTACGAAATCATAATATGGAAAACTACATTTTACGAATTATTAATTCAAAACATCCTATATTTTACAACATGATAATTCAGAAAACCCTGCATTTTACGAAACGATATTTCGGAAAATCCTACTGTCCACAAGTTAAAAGTTCAAACCAATATTCTAAAAAAGTTAGAGCTGATAAGTTATAACCACTTTGGTATTGATATACACAGTTTACTATAGATGAGTACGTACCTAAATATTAACCCAGTATTTAATAAATAGCTTATATGTACTGCGTAAATACTTTTCCTTACCCAACAAATTGGGTATTTACAATTTGCTCCCTTTTCAACGTCGAAAACAAATTAAAGGAAATACTAAAATGTTTGTTTTTTACCATTTAATTTACAACATTTTTTCTGGAAAAATATAAACACAACTTACTATTGTTGGTTTTAGATATTAAGTATGTTAATCATACTATTTATCAAGTATATTTGATACTAAAATTTAAAATGCCTTACAACATATATAGGCATTTCCGTTGCATGTCTGTAGATTTTGAGACATGCAAAAAACATATTTAAAACATTACCAACTCCTTGGAGCTATGCCATTTAGGATGAAGATCCTTTGTATCGTAAGCGCGCCTTACTTTAACTTGTATAATACCGTTTGTCTCTTTTGCGCGTCCACAGTTGCTATTAGTTTCTCATTATATTTTATAGACAACCATTATTACATAATAGACGTGGAAAGAAAAAGAATGGTTAAATGATATGCGAAGACAGGTACTGTAAGAAATGGGATTGTCTTAGTGAACAATTTTGTGAGATGGGAAGAAATTTACTTAAGACACCGACTGAACTACTGCACAGTTTGCGCAGTAGTTCAGTTGGTGTGAATCATAAGAAAATTTTAATTTTGATTTGGAAGTGAACATCAGTTACGTAGTGTTTTCAATGTTCCTCAGTTTATGAATTTGTCAAGTTAGCACAAAGAATTTTGACAAAAAATATGTTATACTTATACTGCTAGCAATACAAGTATAACTAAAGTTAACGAAGTTAAGTCAAGTATTTAATTTAATTTTTATTTATCTACTTTCGACACATATATGGAAATCGTGCATATGTATATAAAGTGGAAATTGTCCGGTATTATAATTGATATTCTAAACTATTTGATATTAATCTGTAGAAAGTTAGATTTTTTAGTTAAATGTCAATCTCATCTACAAATTTTTAAAGTTTTATGCGTTTCAAATTACATCTTAGTATTTTTTTTAGTTTTTGAATATTCAGTAATTTCTTTGTATTCTACTGAATATAAAATTTTATGAGTCTGGATGTTATTTGTATATATCTTCGTCTTTTATATTACACACGACACATTCAATCTTGCATAATATTTGTTTGTTGATAGTTATGATATTATAAGTAGTAAATTTTTTTTATAATGGTTCTACACCATACCAAAAAATATAATTAATTTCAAATAAGCAAAGAATTAAACTCAGGAGCATAAAAAATAACATTTATTTTGGTTTTATTTTTTTTAATAGCAGGAAATGAAACCCTATATCAGTTTAAATGTGTTCCATTCAAATTATTATACGCTGTAATAAACCCAATCAACAAAACCAGAAATGTCAATAAAATGGTAAAACATTTACAAATATTCCAAATGTCCAGAAATATACTAAAGCGATTTTAAAAAACAGCATCAACGCCATAAATGTGAAATAATCTAGACGTATTGACTTAAAGTCATATCTCTTGAGTCTAAAAATATTTAAGCATAATAACTGTTTAAGCAACAGAGTTACAAAGAACAAAAAAATAATTTTGTCCGTACGCTATTTTGTTTCTCGACGAGAATGTGATTAAATACTGTTTTATAAGAAAATTTTATTCTCACTCTTAAATATTTGTCTCATGGATAGTTACGGGTTAATACCCGATGTACTTGGTATTTCCTCGACACCTGTTCAACATGTTACATATATATATATATATATATATATATATATATATATATATATATATATATATATAAATACATATATATATATATATATATATATATATATATATATATATATATAAATACATATATATATATATATATATATATATATATATATATATATATATATATATATATACACACACACACGCACACAGGTATATATGTATTCTGTATATTACAAATAAAATATTCTACCAAAATTAAAACGACATCATGTCAAACAGATGAACAAATATACGGTTTTAGTAATTAAATATACAAATGCATTTATCTCTCTTTAAGTCTGATTAAGTACAAAACTACAAAACGATTTATCTATTTTACATACGAGTTATAGAGAGTAGCCCAGGCTTCAAGTGATTTATCGTGATATTTCAAAAGGTTCCAAAATTGCGATGATATTGCTATCTAATGCTATGAAACTTATCTACGCAATCTTATTTTTTTAAACTATTGTACCTACACTTACGCTTTGCCTCGACCATACTATACAAATAAAGTAGTTTAAATTTTATTGTAAATATACATGAATATAAAAACACATATTTTAAATTATATTTAATAGGGTGCCATCTATGGTGTAACAGTAGGACCCTTGATGAACCAAAGCATTTTTGACGTAATGCCTTTTATAAAAGCCCTAGAGAAGTGATGCCTGTTTAGTAAAAATGTGTTTAGAAAAAATGTGTTAGAAGAAATTAAATTGGGATAATGGATTTAGCACGTTATTTTTCAGTCTTACAAATCCAATAACTTTTTTCGAAGCATTTCGTAAAGGTATGATAATAACAAAATAAATACGTAATAATTCCTTTCATAAGATGGTTTGTATTTTGAGTACCCTAAATAATAAAAAAATAAAAAGAACTAATTAAGATAAGAGAATGGACCCAAAACTGAACTGTTTCACGTTTCAATTTAAGAAGTTTCTTGGTCTGTCTGTCATTTCCACAATCGGATCCTTACTCCACTAACATTATTTGTTCTCACCACGAATAAGAATATATGTAATGTTTCAAGTCTCTAGCCTATCGATATGAGAGTTAAACTGTTGCAAAATCCATGCGGACGACAAACAATAAAAACACTTAAATAAAATATTATAAAAACAAACCGAATAATAAGATATATAGTATAATTTTAAAATCGCCCGCTCTTTATTACAATCGCATTCAAAATCGTCATAAGAAGACACATTTAAAGGATATAAAGATATTGGTAGCAGAGGTGTGATGAGTCTTCCCCTTAAATTATCTACTGTCTATGGTTCTGTGCTGAAAATACTTGACGCGGTTTTTTTCCAATTCATTCATCTTTCAAATGGGGTCTCTCATGGTATATACAAGTTTTAATTTGAAACGAAGCAAACAATGTATAAATGAACAAACTTCAATAGACACAATTTCTAAAGAAGGAAAGTGATGTTTATAAAAATTAGATATTTGTTGTTACGCTTAATGTGACGTCACAATTTTCTTAAACACACAAATTAGTATATTCCCAATAGATATGCAGAGGGGAGGGCGTCAGCGCCACACACGATATGATTTATTGCTTTTTGCGGCGGTCGTGTTGCGGCTTTATACCGTATAGGAGAATACGTGTCATATTCATGTGATTTAAGTGTGAAATGTGATTTCATTGTATTTAGTTCAAGGTACTTTACTGGCTACTTGTGGTTTTCTGCTTCAGTAATAATACGTGAAGCAGAAAATCATAACATGGTAGCGTTTGACATTATTGCATATAATGTTGTACAGAATGACAATCACACGATGGAGAATTTTTTATCAATTTATATTTTATGATGTTTTCAGGACTTAACAACATTATTTTTTTTAAATTTCTATTCACAAATAAATTATTAATATTATTATTATCAAAAAATCTACAAAAACGCTGCTGGCTATGCGCTAATCATAAAAAAATTAGTTTCGCGAAATGGTTTCTTTAAATGTTCTATTCATTTATTACTTACTCATTTCGATTTGATTCAATAATCATCAATTACAATTTTTACTGATATATGAGAATGAAATAGGACGTAGAAAAAGAAAACTAGAAAGTACCTTGTCGATAAATATCCTATTATAGAGGTTTCGAATAAAAGGCGCCGTTTCAGAGTTTCTGAGAGTAATGTATGGCCAACAACGATCAACTAAGCAAAAACGTAATATCTAGTTCATTAATTTATTAATACAGCTCAAATAAAATAATTTTATTTGAAAATTAAAATTTTTCTTTGTAATTCTTTTTTTATAAACTCTTATTTGCTACATTTTAAATTTAATAAATATTATTCCATGTATTAGATTTAAAATTTATACAAAATATAACAACCCATTTGACTCTATTTATGATGATGAGTATCCTAAGTGATGAAACTGAAAATTCAAATAGATTATAGGAGGAGTTATACAAAATCAAGATAAACATTGCCAACGTATAAGTTGACACGTTTCGAAAGGTGTTACAGGAATATTTGTGATATCATAGTACAAAATCAAATTTTAATATAGTGCATCTCTTGTAGGTTTGTTAAATTCATGATACTTCCACAGTCACTATAAGTCACACCTGGAAAATAAAACTTGTAATATTACATTTAGTATTTACCTTTCGATTAAAATACGAACACTAAAATCCATCCCCTCCTGAGTACACATAAATTAATAACTTTCTGTTAGCCTAATACAAACGGTTGTCCGATGCATAAAGCGATATTTCAATTTCCGGCCGCGCTGCTTTGAAAAAAGAAAAAAACATGGCCGCTCGTTTCAACTGAATTTATGGAACGACGGCAACACCCCGCTCGAATAAATTGTACTGGAATCTCTTATTTTAACGGAACTTTGTTGTCACTATAGAATGGAGGTTATACAAATATATTACATACAAGTCGATATTGCAAGGAAAGAAAAAATGCAGGTATGTACACATCCCTTAAATTCTCACCAATAATTCATCAATTTTAATGATTTATATGCTTTAATTTCTTTTACAAAACGTTAAGAAATATAAGTCCTATTGAATTCTGAATCGCTTATACTTATAAAAGTTTCCCATATAAGCTACAGAAGTACCAACAGTTAGAAAATATAGTCTAGACCGTATCGAATATTACCCATATTAATTAAATTATGTTATCGATAGCCGATACACATCGAAAAGATCTAGAAGGAATTGTAGACAAAAATTCTACAGTACACTAAACATCTGGTGTCAATTATACTTCTTCAGTATTGGTCCACAGTTCAGAAAGTAATATATGGTTTTAATACAAAATAAGCAAATAAATTCTTCAACAAATATTTCCTTATTTATCAAATAAATTTAGTTTTGCATAGTTTTAACTAATTGAAAAACTAAATAAAAATCAAAATTAATTTATTTTCTATGCATTATTTAGTATAAAAACTGAAGTGGGTTTACAAGTAATAACATTTTGTAATACAAATTAACATAAGACATTTAAAAGTATAAAACATTACTCTTATAATGTATTATAATCACATTAAAGAGGATTATGGCAAACATCGAATTTTTATGCCTATTTTTAAAAAAAAGTGTGCAAAAAACTATTTTACGAAGAAAATTGTCAAATTTTTATCAAGGTATATTTAATAGGTGACATTTACAACAAAGTATCATAGACGGATTTTGAAACTTTGCCATATTTTTGCCGTAGTTCTTTGGTCTTTGCCCACTATAGTTTGTGAATTCGTTGTGATTCAATATATTTACTGTTGGCGCAATTACAAATTATTTCTGTAAACTGCATCACGTCCATACAAAGAAGTGTCTATAAAAAAATAGATTATTAATGAACTCAAACCCTAAGAGTCTTTACAGCAATATTTAAAAGGTTAAATCATTTTTTTGTATTCAGCTAGAATTTTGATTTTCATACGGAATTACGTGGATATATTTTTAGGCGAATTTTATTAACAACTTCAACTTTATAGCTAAAGCCGATACTAAGAAGAAGTGTCTTGACACAGAAGTCTACAAAGGTCTAGCAAAATGATGCTATAAAGTTCTGTTTTTCTATTCATACGTTTAAAGAATAACGATAAATCAACCGTAATGATCATATTCATGAAATTAAAATATGACTCGTAAAACCGAAGACTTAAGTTATATGATGGGTTTGTGCACAAAAATATCGTGCAAGGCTTCATCGTTTCATAACCCGTAAGGTCAAAAGTTAGAATACTCTAAGAGAAACTCAATTTCAATAAAAATTTTAATAACTCATTGTTTTGATTTTAAGAAAATAGGTGGTGAATATGTCTGTTAGTTATTTTAAACTAAGTTTTTTAACGCGGAATAATTATGTAATTTATGTGGTAAAAGCGGTAAAAAAACATCTCCGTTGCAATAATTTGCACAAAAATATTAGAGATTACAGTTTTTCGTCCTATTATTTCTGAGTCCAAAACATATTTTATCCGGTTGGGAATATCATGTGGGTGTAGTATATATACTAACCAAAACACTGACGTGAAAAAACGTTACAAATTTTAATAACGTTCAATCAGCATTGATAATATCTGAAATCAAAAACTTTGGCAAGTTCGTTATCCATATCTAACTTATGAAAGCAAGCGACTGGATTCGGTTAGCAATAAATACAAGTAACGTAGAGAAGTTATTTCATGTATGAAATATTTAGAGAACAAAGTGCATGCTGAATGCGCAACGACATTGTTGGAAAGCGCCAATGTCAAGAGCAACACCATTAAATTTTACTGTCGATAAGAATATGAATAAAACCTTAAGGTTTTATTCTTTTTTGTATTGGTTTAACAGGATGTGGACTGTTAATACATTTTAAGTCATTCTAGTACCTATTTATAGCTTCTTTTAATATTTGGCTACAAATATCAGTTTACCTTTATGTATTTAAATACATGAAGGTAAACTGATACTTGTAGCCAAATATTAATAGAAGCTATAAATAGGTACTAGAATGACTTGAAATGTATTAACAGTCCACATCCTGTTAAACCAATACAAAAAAAGAATAAAATGTTTCTGCCTTAATTTTTTAAAATTTTAAATTAAAATCATGTTCAAATGTACACACACACACATATATATCATATATATATATATATATATATATATATATATATATATAACTATATATATATATATATATATATATATACACATATGTGTACATTAGGGTGGGTCACTTTAGCATGAAAAAATTAAAAGTTGACAAATAAAATTCTAATAGTAATATTATGTTGAAGTGTACCATAATAAATAGTCATAACAAAAAAAAATTAACTGAACATATATCTTCAGTCCGCGCATACGCTTCAAACTTATACGTTTTAAAAAAAAACACTCCTTAATAAATGTCATAATTCTTTGTTGGAAATCCCTTAAATACTATTGTAATGAAACAAATATTTAGTTAAGGACACACATTAACGTTAAAAACTTAAGCAAATAAACATAAAAGAGTTATCAAAACAATTATTTCTTTTTATCAAATTTCCGCATAAATTTTCTGGAAGCAAGTTTTGCATGAATCATACGGTCCCTTGATTTTTTATTACATCCCGATATCGCAGCTTTTGTAACTATTTTAACAGATCGTTTAACCGCTTGAGTATGGCAAGGCAGCCTAATAAACAACAAACTTATGTCAACTTTTTTCTCGATTATCTGAATAAGGTCTTCATTTAAGCGATTTCTTAGAATAGGTGGATAAAAGTTGACTTTTTGCCATTTTATTACATCAACTTAACATTTAGCATCAAATTTGAGTTTAGGCACTTCAAAATGACTTGGTAGTTTTCCAGTTACAGGTAAACTACGAGCCTTTAGAATTTTTCTGGCTGCGAGTTTTCTTATATGCTTTTCTTCATCTGTTAACATCGCCAATAGCAAATTTTTAGTGTGAACAAAATATGAGTTCCGTTGAATAACAGGATCTATGACTGCTTTTAATGCACTTGGTAAGTATCACGAACTTTCAATTAATTTCCAAAGATGCCGTGATCCGTTTTCGAATGATGGGTGTTTCTTTATTTAGAACGACATGGGGGCATATACTTACTTAATAGTGTTGGTGTTTAAATGTAAAGACGCAAAATTCTGTTAGCCTTAGTCAACTAACGGGCATGTGGAATTTTACCAGGTGATTTATTTGCCAAATGATCAGAACATCTTCCAGTAATTGCTGCTGTGGTAATTTCACACAAATATTTTTGGTCTGTGCTTAAATCATCAGGTTTTAGCGTTACTAATTGACCTGGTATTGGCTCAAATTTAATTACAGCTTGCGTTTTACACTTATACAGCAACTTACAAATAGGACCATTGTATGAAGATTGATCAGAAGTTTTACCATCTATGTAATCAAACAAATGTCTCAAAGGCAGTTCATTTAAATTAAGGATGCAAATTATCCAATGCAAGGGTCTTTTTTCGAATAGTTTTATGTCACCACTAAATTTACCCGTATTTGTTACTGTTCCATCGCCTCCAATAGCACGGAGATCATCAGTACTAATATTTTTAGCAAGAAGAAGATCATTTATTGGTACCTCAATGGTCTTAGTTGTTCCTTGTGATTGTGTCACATACCCTAAATAAATTGAATCCGGTTCTTTAATGACAGATACGTTTTCTTCAATAACTACTTGCCTGTACATTTGGGTTCCCTTCGTGACTATCTTCAGGGTTTTATCTTTCCGCCCGTTAAAATATAAAGCACGCAAATTCAGAGGCGTTTGATTTTGCATAAGAATGTCACGCGTTTTCCTTCAAAGTTTTGATTTATCAATTACGACATCCGACGAAATTTCGTGTAAAACTACAGAAGCAATCACAGCACCAGCTCTGTAGGACACTCCATAACGATCACATATTTGGGACAACATCGGTAAACTTTTGATGTATTTCTTATTTTCCATAGTTCTTGAGGTAGATGGAAAGGATTTTTTCTATATTATTGAGATGGATGGGTCGTTATTACTCTTCTGATAGATTTTGGTCGAAGCATGCTTTCGAGCTAACTTTTTCTGTAAAGTTTTTGTCAGATTGCGATCAATGCCATCGATTCTCATTTTTCTCTCACTCCTTTGATCAATTAAAAAGTCATGCTCTTCTTTAGTAACTTAGACTTCTCTGGGACAATTTCACTGACTTTATATCTTGCATTTGCAAAAACAAATATTTGTGAAAATTTAAAATTCTTGTGAAAATTTTACTAAATTCTTGTGAAATTCCGTTAAATCGTCATTTTTATTTTAGAAATTGGAGATAAATTTAAACATCATGTCGAATAATAGACAGTCGTTCAAGTGTCCTATATTTGGAACTATACAAGATATGAAGGATAATGTGTTACCAACATACCAGGATGTCATGAATTGATACGAGTGGAACACAATATAAGTGATAATTTTAAAAAGGCAGTAACAAAGAGCCCGCGTTTTCCGAAATTACAGAAATAGTAACCCAATAAGTTGAAGAAGTACGGCAAAAATTTCAATTCCTGTAGTCTCGCACACAATGGTCACCCAACTCCTGAAAGCCTATCATTTGAAATGCAAAAATATTACTAAATCATTGAAAGGTTGAAAAGTGAGAAAAAAACTGAGTTCTTGCAGCAAAGTGAATTTTTATTCGATATTTGTTTTTGCAAATTCAAGATATATTCGCACTTCACCGGCTTTGCGGGGGCTATTCTACTTAAAATAATTCAATAATGTGTTAGCGGGTCGATAACGGTACCTTACTTTGATATATTTTCGGTATTATAATTCGATTACTAAAAAATTTTTTTGATCCACCCTAGTGTACATAATAAAAAAGATGTTTAAAATTAAATTATTCCATCAAAGCATAGCAACGGCTATGTGCCATTGTAATCGATTCAATGTTTTTACAATTTTAGTAGATCAGATTTAGTAGAAGATTTAGAGTCAGAAATTGCTAAATTTAAAAAATTACAATCCTGGAGGACTATGTTTGTTAAAATGAATATTTATTTATCTACTTTAATGTATCTAATTGATACATATGGCGGACTTACTGCTACGAAAGCAATCTCGTAAAGCCAACCATAACACCAGTCCAGCCCCGCTCGACGAGCGGCCGGCAATCGAACCCGTGTCCCCGTGGTGCGCCGCGCCGTCAAAGACTTGTGATCAACCCAACACACCACGGCGACGACATGAATTGATTCGTCAAGGCCGTGTTCAGCATGACATATATAATTGATAGTTATTTATTCACATTAATATTTCAGTATTCACTACAAATCACAGATGGTATATTGTGTACAGTTTATATAGTTTATTCCATACCCACATCAAGTATTAACGAATTACGACGAAGGATCTCGGAAGCTGTGGAATAAATCAATTTATGACATGCACGATTGATGAAGAGATCGTTTTTAAGGCAATGTCGTACATGTGTTAATGGTGGCGCATGTATTTATTAATGCCGGTTCATGCATGCACGTGTAATGCAAGCAATTAAGATATTTATATTATTGTAGGTAATAAAATTATTACGATGTATCATTATTTTCATTTAAACTTCTTACATCTGCCAATAATTGTGGAATGGTGTCACTATCTCTCCCGCTCTTAATCTTCGTAACGTCACTATCTGTTAACCTTTTCCTCAAATTAAATGGCGTCGTTGTTTATCTCACTCTCACTCATATTCATTGATGTCTATGTAACTTAAGCTATAGGAATGAGAAACATGAATCTTGTCTAGGGGCACTAAATACCATGTACATTGAGTAAAGGTGTTCATTTGAAATTAGGTCTTGTTTAATAAAAACACAAATATATTTATTAACAAGACTTGAAATTAATAGTACCAATATGAAATATTCATTAGTTGCCATTGTACTGTCATTTCTTTTACAACATAAAGTGTCAACTTAGCTGAAAACAATTTCCTCTCATAATTTGGGGAAAAATTGGGACAATAATATTTTTTAATGCTTAAAATTGAGCAAATCCGGTTTTATTAAGATTTTTGGTGTATATGGTGGTCATTAGTGTGATAGTAGTGTTCTCTAGGAAATCGTCACAAAAATTAGAGTAATGACATTTGCGAATTTGTCACGAGAGTACCTAAAGATGTTATACAATGTGTCGATTGTCAAAAGTTTTCGATAAAATGCTTATATTTATTATTACATAATTACTTCCAATTTCCGGTCACCAATATGTACATATAGAAAAACACACACACACACACACACACACACACACACATATATATATATATATATATATATATACACATACACTTAACATCACATTTTTAAAATATTATGATTCTTTCAAATTTGCCTTTAACAAAATGAGAGAAATTAGCAGAAGCAATTAGCAGAAGCAAGAAGAAGCAATTTATGAAGAAGTAATATGATAACGAGCCAACTAAAAACAGGATTTAAGTAATATTCCAATGTACAACGTATTGCAGTATAGATAATATCTTTACCGCAGTACGTTAATGAATGTAATTATAATATGATGTTGTTATTTTTATAGAGAAATTTGAGAAACCTTGGAGTCATTTAAATTGTTTAACGTTTTAAAATAATTAAACCCAGAGACACCAAGTGAAAGCCTTTTAGTTTTAATAAACATTACAGTTTTGAAACAAAATTAATATTATCCCATTTTTCTCAACATTTTGTGATTCTGTGTTTCCGCCATGGCAACTAACACAAAGAAAGCGTTGCCAATGGCGAGTAATCTAGATTACATTTGGTGGATACTAAGCTTGGTTCATAAACAAATTCCTCTTGAGTTGTAGACGCGCTGTCTATATCGCGCTAAGCGCACAGACGTGCTGTCGTTATCTGTTTTTAATAAGTCTCTAAGTAATTTATTTGAAAATACTTACCATGATACCAGGTGAAGCTAGTCAAATAAATATTCGCCTCCTTCTTCAGTTTCATTTAACCAATCAGTATTCTTATTTTATGAAAAAAGCTATTTAATACTTTGCCCTTTGAGTAAAACTTATTTGCGATTACATGTATATAAAAATATACTTTCATCAAGAAGTATTTTACTACTATCTATGTTGCAAATATTACCCCTTTTATTACACATTTTGCTATTATATATTTTTATACAATTAAGATGATATTAAAAGGTCGAATTATGAGTATATTTAGTAGGCAGATAATTTTATCTTCAGAACTTCCGCAAAGTGGCATATCCCTTGATTTAATTTGTATTTGAAACGTACTATCAAAAAGTTTCACTTATTAATTTTTTAGATACTATGTAGCTCAAGCTAACCAAAACAGATGCATACGGTTTCAGTTTCAGAGCTTCCTTTAATATTACTTATATTCAAAATAATTATTATTTTATTTTGTTGCCTATGAAAGACATAAATTAATAATGTACTAAAAGAATGCTGTCTTTTTCAATACAGTTTTTCTTTTTACCCTATTTCTGCCAAAAAACTGACTTTATGAGATATAAAAATATGATACTAACGAAACTACGTAAAATTTACTACCATAGATTCTACTGTTGTATATTTGACGTAATAAGCTATGTAATATAATCACTTTAGAAAATATTTTATTTAAATATATCATGCGGTTGTAAAAAAGCCAACATGATATAGCCCTATGTAAATTAAGTAAATTACGTTTGGTTTTACATAGACGTCTCATGATATAAGCTAAAGTTCTTGAATTTTTAGCACAGGCGGATTGGACTCAGTGGTCGGCGGTGCACTTGGATATTTTCTAAGCAAGAGAAAAGCATTTATGTGTTTTTTCATGTTACTAACGTCTATGATATTACCTAGAGGAGGAGAGTGAGGGAACGAAACCTTCATCCTCTTTATCGGGAAGATGGAGACAGGGAGAGAGAGAGATAGAGAATGAGGAGAATAGAGGAAATTCCGTAGGTGCATAAGAAGACCATGAAACATATGAAATCAAAACATCCAAATCAATTAAATCATACAAAACTTTTTTCAATTAATAAATTTAAACTAAAAAAAAAATATTAACAACCAAACCATGTATCTGACCATTTGCATAATATAAATAAAAATGAAATATTTATGTCATATGTCCTCTACTCTATCTTGTATATCAATTATAAAAAGGCGAACTGCTAAAAGTATTTTTCATTTTCCATCTGATTTCTATGTTTTTTTATTGTCAAATTTCACTTTATACCTAAAGTAAGTCGCTTTTAAGTAAATGTAGATCCGTTTTAAAATTTTTAATTTATGCAATTAGCTCGACTTGAAATTCTAAATATTTAAACAAGTCTGGGATAGGTTATTTGTCATTCAGTGGCTAATTTAAGAAAAGTTATAAATCGTTATCTGTAACTTATAATAGATTCACTCTCGTTATATTAAATTAGCGGAATATTAAAGTTCTGTTTCAAGGTTTTTAAAACTTCAGCCAGTTCGAACAGTAAAATTTGATAATAAATAACCCTTGTATTGATATGAATCGGTGAAGGCTAAATGAAATCTATTTCTTTGCTAGATCTGCTTTGCATAATTGATATCATTTTAACGACATTTAGGAAAAATATAGGAGAAAAATAGTGTAATAAAAAAAATTATATTTGTGTTATGTAGACCACAATAAAGTGCTTTCTGTTCAAAATATAATATAAAATTCATGAAAACAAGTGAGTCTTACTCAAACGACAAAGCAAAAAATACTATTTTTCATAAAGTATGACTTGATTATTTAATCGACACTACAGAAGCGAGGCGAATATTTTTTCTCTAGTTGAATCTGGTATCAAGGTAATTTTTTATAAACAAACAATAAAGAAATTTCGTAAACAGCGCGATCCAGAAATCAAAAGGAAAAGTATATAAAAGGAAATCGTATTTGAAGTAAGCTTAGTTTTCACCCAAATGAAATCCATGTTGCTCGACATTAGTTAGGCTTATTTGTGTTGGTTGTGGCAGCTGAAAACAAACGTTGAAACCGGTGGTGTATTTTGTTTTTCTTTATTGAACTTTCGAATTGTGTCTCAATTTTTACGAGAAATAAGGGAGAGAAAATTGATTTGGCTTCAAGCCAATTGAGATACCTACTAAGTGAAAGTTAAGTTATTTTCACTTTTTGATTGGATTTAAATATTGCTAGGGTTTTAGAGATATTTGAGAAATTAACTTAACGTCAGTTTCTCAAGTTTGTCTAATAAACGTTTTATTATAATATTATAACTTTAAGTACATCTAGAGTGAATTACGTTAAGCATTGAAGTAATATTTGAATTCTTCATTTCAACTGGCGCTTGTTCCTTCGTCATCAAATATTGGGATTGCACAGTTACTTGCCAACTTCTTGTATTTTGTTAAAGATAAATTCGGAAAATTCAAAATATTTAAAAAAATGCGATGTTAAGAAATAAAATTTGTGAAAAACCCTACTTTCCTTTATTTATTCTATTTTCTTTCCCCTTTTCAAGAGATTATCGGATTTTGTTTATATTTAGATAGGGTTACACACAAACACACACACGCACACACAGTATATATATATATATATATATATATATATATATATATATATATATATATATATATATATGTATATATGTGTGTGTTCACATACATGTAAATTCATTATATACATATATGTGTGTGTGTATTTATGTAAAAAGGGACCATCATTAACATCTACATTAAAAAGTGATTCTTAAAAATCATATCTTCCAAATCTGATTATTTATTATCGATTGATTTTATAATTAAGAATCAGTTAATAATAAAACTAATTTTATTTATCAGCAATTAAACGTTTCGCCATAAATAGTTCTTCTGACATAAAAGTTCTAATTTCAACTGTCTAACCATCTTCTAATGACACAAAACTTACCAGCTTGAAAGGACATCACATTGAATTCAGACCCTGCAATTGGAAACATGACATGAAGTTTCCATTAAATTGACGCAAAATATACAAAACGTTTGGTTTATTACTTCAGTAAATAAACCTTATTGAATGGTACTTATTGCACTCTTCTATAACTTAATATAATTTAAAGTCAGTGTAATTTTGAATATTGTTAATGTCATCAAAATGTACATTTATGTTAATATATGCCGTGCTACATTACTCTGATAAGTATTATACAGAATATTATTACTCAAAACTGTTTACTAACAACTCCGTACCAAATGCGCTTGGAATTTTAAACCCTTTATCGAGATGTGCCTAATGTTACAAGTTTATTTTCACTATATACAATTATCTCAAAGTATTACATCAGCATAACGTCATAAACTATAATAAAATACTAAATCTAAACTATATAAAAGTGTGTACGTGATAGTCTACGTCACGTTCTCAGTGTTTTGGCATGATTATGTCCTTAGCAAATGTTCGCAGTTTCATCTTTAACTACGAACACTTGTTATGCCTCGACGCAAAGTATGTTACATTTTCTAGATTGTTTTCTCTCTGAAAAAGCGTTCTAAAATATTAACCAAGTTTTTCAGACGACCGAATTATTACGTAGAAAGTACTATTAAGTTTGTGTTAACCTAAATAAATTTAAAGTGAATAAACGTAGACTTTACTATTTATGAAATAATTCAGTTTAAAATTTCTTAATATTTAGAAGAGAGTAATTTTACATTCTGACTGATGTCCTAATTGATATTTAACTCGAAATAAACAAGAAGAAGTCGCAGAAACTAAAAAAAATAATACTTCATATTTATTTCTTTCGGTGTTACCTAAAATATTTCCAGATCATTCTTCGATTTTAATATTCAATTAATTTAATCTTCAGACAGTGAACCTATATATATATATAGTGTGTACGAGTAATTTACAAAAATTTTTGAAAATTTCACTATTCTAAGTTAGGATCGTATCCAGAGAATATCAATTACAGATTAATTAAAATTGAATCTTGGCATAAATTATCATATGACGCCAAATGCATTATAGATTGCCATTAAACCACCGTAGAAAATCGATAGATATTATTAAAAACATACGCTTTTAATCAATTATCTCAATATATTTTGGTAAAAATTAAAGCTCCAGTTGTTTATTGATTCTGTTTATTAAATATCTACATAAAAAGAAAGCCCGCAAGGTAACTGCACGTTCACAAGCAAGTGTTAATTTGTGAATAAAAGTGACAGAAGAGGTACCACTGTTACAGTTTCGATTCGACATTCGATGCGAAGGCGAAAGGATGAAGCAACAGGCAAACGTCATTAAGTGTATCACATATTTATGATCGAGTTAGAGAACGTGAAGTGGTCCGCCGGTTGTAAACACATCGGGCGGAACGTTCCAAATTTATTAATTGTACATTTATTAATGTTAGAGTTATTGTCGCTTGTTAAAAATATATAAAAGAAATCTCGCCATTCATCCCTCTCTGACGAATTCAGTTATACATATTTTTGTAACCAATGTATTTACGGTGAGAATATGTCTAATACCATGATAAATGAGTCGCGTCCTACCATAAATAATTATCGACCTATATAAGAAAAAATAGCACAGAATGGAAATGGAGGAAATTGACTTCTAAATTTATTTATTTCATAACTTTAGCTATTTATGATGAGAATTTAATATAGCATGACCATGGTGAGAGCGTGACTGATACCATGCGAAAAATGAGGTGTCGTTCTAGAAATGATTCCTAGTTATATAAATAAAACTGACATGAAATCATTTTTCTTTAATATAATTTGCAAACAAATTTTAGTATCTCAAAATTATTTTTGCATGAACTCAATATTTTAGGATTCATGTAATGAGAAAATTTGTTGGAGTACGTACCTTAATAACATTAGTTCTAATGAAATTTACTAAATTCAAGTAATTATAATTTTTAATTATAAATTTTAATGTCGTATAATAATGAAATTCATGATATTGAAATTTTATAATTAAACCTTTATTTATTAACAAAGTTCAATGTAAACGTTGGTCCATTTGCAATTTTTATATCAAATATTTATTTGAGAAAATATTATAATTAAAATTTAAATTAAATTATTGTAAATACGAGTAATTTGCTTAACATAAAATTAGAATAGAGTAATTTTACATTTTGGTAGGTGTTAAAATTGATATTAAATTCGAATTGAATTAAAACTAATAGAGGTAAGTTTAGTCGCAGAAACCAGAAAATCTTTAAAAGCCTTGTGATTCTGAATATTTGTTTCTTGCGGTGTTACTTGTACAATATTCATCAGTATAACAACTTTTTCATCTTTGTCATCAGTGGCTTGACTGCCCAGGATGGGCCCCTGCCTTCCGCAGAAACAATTCACAAGCTTCCCTGTTCTTGGCCAAAGACATCCAGTTCGTTACATATAGGGTATATATTTTTAAGTCTCTCCAGGCAATCAAGCCACCTAAATTTAGGTTTTCCACTTTTTCGAGAACCCAGTGGTCTGACTGAGAAGCTCTTTTTTATTGCCCGCCTGTCGTTCATTCTGCTCAAGTGCCCTGCCCATTTTATTTTCTGAATTGCGGTGTATTTAACCACATCTGGTTTTTTAAATATTTTATAAAGGTCAGAGTTAGTTCTTCTACTTCAGATGTTGTTACATTTCTGACCACCAAAAATATTTCTCAAAATATTTCTTTAACAACTTTTTAGGCCGTGAAAATGTTTGTTAAGGTATTATACTAAAGCGAGTAACTAACTTAAAGCAAGATATGGAAATGCAATGTAAGATACAGAACTCCAGATAAAAGAATGATATTTACGCTGCATGACATGTCTTTTTGTATAGATGTATAAGCGCAATAATATAATTATTTCTAAATAAGTTTGGACGAGTCTGTGCATAACGGTAATGTGCTTAACTCCCATTATATTGTAATGCAACCGAATAACACGCAGTAGCGACATCCTGATAAATAACATTATTAAATAACAATTGCTAAATAACTTAAAAATAATTGCTAAATAACTAAATAACATAAATGGCAAACCGTGGCTAAATTGATTATTGGACATGCCATGATATGAGCGTATTATGTATGCCTACCCCCCCCCCCCCCCCAATATGTAATGAAATTTGTGGTAACGTCTTCTTCCATATTTATAACATTTGTGAAGATCTTGAACAAGTTTATATAACTTTTAAGTTAAATGTACAATTATCCTTACAAATTGTTAAAATCTGTTTGCGTATAAATGTTATAATATCCGTAATTCTAGTAGAAAAATGCTTGTTGTGGTGCTATTGAACTATGACAGAGCAATAGTAGGATGATGCTGATGTCATTTTGTATGAGATGATAATCATCACTCAGCGTTCTTTGTGAGTTTTTTTTTCTGAAATTCAAAATTGTATTTCTTAACCTTCTCTAAATATGAATCATCTGGGGCATATCAATTTATCATCTTTTCGATGACATCGATTGGAATAATTTAAACATATAATATCACTGTCCAGTCTTTTTACTACGACGAAATTTTTATTTCTACCACAATGCATGTCTTTCTATAAAAATGTTCAGAACTGTGAATATTCAATGCCTAGTCTGATTCAATCGTCAGTCAACATCCAATACTAAACACGAACATTAATTTCATCGACGTTGGGTACAATCGCGGTCCGCTAGTATCTAAAAAACATTTATTTCGCTTCGAACTACAGTCAAACTTTAAATAAAGCAATTTCGAACTGAGTATATATGTATATATATATATATATATATATATATATATACATATATATATACATATAAATATATATATACATATATATACATATATATGTATGTATAGATATATATATATATATATATATATATATATATATATTCTTTTTAGAACACAAATTTATGACATGCAACACAGATTTTGTATTGGATCTTTGACAATTACGAACCTGGCGTGTATCATCGACTATATTTTCTACCAGGCTGACTTCTGTTTTCAAGTCGATATTACGTATTTCGACTACCAAGTCATTTTACAGGATAATAACATCCTATAAAATGACTTGGCAAAACTAGTTTCCCACTTCAACTCGTTACATGTGTTCTCTGCATATCTTATAGACAGAACGAAATATGTACGTGCGAGAAATTTTATGTTTAATTCTTATTTTGCACGATTGGAAGTCAGATAGAATCGTATTCTTGGATTTATATTTCTCTGTATTGGCAATTAGCATCGATTATATGGTTAAACAAGCCTTCTATTTGTGGATGACATGAAGATTTTGTTAGTTATTAGAAGTATATCAGAATGCATGTTCCTACAGAGTTATATCCATGCTGTTCTTGAGTGGAGCGATGCTATCGATCTGGAGCTCAGTACAAGTAGATGCTCTGTGATATGCTACAGTCGGGTGCTTAAGTAGCCTATTACATATGTCGTTAGTACGAAGTAATTTAGAGGACAACTTTATTATGTGGAATTCGCATGAAATTAAATATAGCCTGATGATTGAAAGTGTTTGAAAACGTTTTTTTCACTATTTGTACATGAAATGATTTTATTTATTTTCCTTTTCTATTTCCTACCGATTTTCAGGGTATGCTAGATTGTTATAGGCTAGGCATGAAAGAGAAGTATCTTTTATGAAATTTAATTTCCAGTTGTAAAATAAAAAGATTTTTTTGCCCAAATTTGTCAAAAAACTCTCGCTTATCATCTTTGCCGATATATAGGACAAAATAGTTACGTATTTACGACGAGTGGGAGTAGACTTGTTGGATCCTGTCACCGTATTTAGTTAAAATGTTACTGTATTTAATTAATTGTGGTGTTATTTTTATTGTAACGCAAAATAATAAAAAGAAATAAATAAGTGCTTATATATATATATATATATATATATATACATATATATATATATATATATATATATATATATATATATACATATATTTTTTCATTTCACCAATTCACATTGTGAAAATAATTTTACTGAAACAAAAATAATGAAAATGAAACAGAAAAAGTTAAACAGGCAATTTGTCTGTTTCGAAATCGTTTGGCAATTATTCCAATTGATTTCTGAATAAAATTTTAGGTGTTATTTGTTTTTAAGGTCCTTATTTACAGAAAAAGAGTTGTCGTAAAAGGATTTTCTCACATATATTACTGAGCAAAAAACTTCTAGTGTGTAAATTTATAATTTCATTGCAAAGGAAGATATTTTAATATCGTCATGTCCGCTCTCCCTTTCGTCCTTCCGTTACAGTCTTATATGAAATAAGACAACGATATTTAAAATTTGAAAGTAGAAATTTCTGTTGAAATCATCAAGGCACGTATAGCGATACACAGTGGATCGATCCACTTTTTCGCATAGTTCTTTAAGTGCCTTTGGAGCTGCTAACAATATTAAATTTTAGTTCTATAGACATTTTCTATTGTTTAGCCCCATTTTCAAAACGGCAATCTTCAAAGCTATGCGCAAATTGTCTTCTCCACCTTAAAGTTTTCCATCACGGGCATGAGAAATTTTATTTCTTACTAGAATTTAAATTATTTTTTTCAACTTACGTTAATGAATTGAGGAAATGTAACTAAGTATAGAAATCTTCTTTATCCACCTTTCGATTTTTTCTATAAATTTGATAGTTGATGAATTATGTTTTTCTTAGAAAGCTTTTTAAGAAAAAAACTGTCGACGCAGATGAAAACTATTCGTTTTAAATAATTAAATAACATTTATTAGTACTTGAAATATTTTGATTTCACTGCTGAGTTGGAAAGGTATTTAAATACCATTATTCATTTCCAATAACGGTGATATCTATTTAAAGCGATATTCCGTATAGCTACAGCGATGGTTATTTGATAACTGTTGTAAGATTGACGAATTGAGATTACGTAATTAACATAAATGTAATATATGTGTAAATATGTAAATATGTACATATATATATATATATATATTTATATATATATATAGATATACACACATACACACACACACACACATATATATATATATATATATATATATATATATATCCCAAGATTATAACAAAATGCACGACCATTTTATAATCGTGAGCTTAACACTTCAAGATTTTTTTTGTCATTTCCCTTCTATATAATAAGTATATTTTATATAAATAGTAAATTGTACTTTTGGAGTAATATCTTTAGTACATCAAATATTTCTCCATTTCTATAGTTAGAACAATCGAAATGAGTATTTAAAACTCATAACTTTTTTAAAATTTATAATTATCTTTATGTTTAGAATTAGTCGATGAGTACAGTTTTTATTTATATCGAAATAAACTATTATTTTACCAAAAAATCCCTTACCATCACAGATATTTGAGTCTAATTATACAATGGTATATAAACTACTCTATAACTACTTGAGATATCAATATATTTCTACTTGTAGTTAAATATTGTTAGTACCTAAAAGTGGAAAATATTAGAAATTATACCACGTGTGTATGCACTATAAAAAGTGCACGAAAATACAATAATAAGAATACGAAAATATCATAAAAGTGCACGAAAATTCAATAAATTAACTTAATTTTTCATTTTTTTTCTTGAATATAAACCTAATGTAACACACATTTCAATCCTGCTTAATTTCACAAAAATATCTGAGCGTTACCGAAAACTGCATTATCGTCTCGCAAATAACTGCAATGGCTCTCAGCCGTCTCATTTGTTTCCGGTCACAGATTTCTGATTGGCAAAAGTGTATGTGAATTTGAACCGACATCACGTTCGACGCGAAATACGTGATCTCGGAGAGACCTAGGACTGCCTTCAGACCTGTAATGACGTGAGCAGGATAAAGTGGTCTTTTTCGTATTAAACTGTTTTGAAAATCTGAAATACTGAGTTTGTTATTTATTACTTATGAATTATTTTCATTATATTATGTTGTGAATAATTTGCATTCCAAGACGTTCCCTTTTTAATTTATTTGTAAGATATTTCGTTATACACGTTAAAAATTATGCAGTTGAGTTTAAGTAGGGAGTTTTATTCTACGGTCAGCGTGCAGGCGGTGCCTTACAATATTATTTAATATTAATATGTGAAAAATATTTTTTTATTATAAAAACTCAGTTGGACTGGCTCATTGCTGTTGTAAATTCACCATCGCTCTAATTATTCAAAATATCACTCCAACTAAATACCACTCTGTTCAAAATAATGTTGTTTGGGTGACTTATCACTCAGCAATCGAATCAAAATATATCCAGTATTGTTAAATGTCATGAAATTATTAGGAAAAAATAATTTACATTCCAGTCCTTTTTTTAAGCATTCTAAAACACTATCGATCAATTATAAAGTTTTTAGGAAAGAATTAAAAGGTAGAATAGGTAAATGTCTGTATTTACTTACGTCTCTTGAATTAGTTAATACGAGATGAGCAAAATAATTATAAAGAGATTCCATTAAAAAATACTATTTTTTTAAATTTCTAATTCTCACGATAGAAAAAATTGAGGGAAGAAAACATTTTACTTATAGCTTTGAAGCTCATTCTTTCGAAAACGCAGTTGAAAAATTAAAAATATGAATGGAACTAGAATATAATTATTGTAGCTCTTTCTGATGGCATGTCCCCTGATTAAAATAAACAAAAAAATCATGTGCATGTACGAAGAAGCCGTACATACACAGTGGATACATTACATTTTTCAATATTTTACTATTTTTTGCTTGATAACTCCTTCTAACAAGCTTACGTGCAAAATGTTGCATAAAGTATAAAATTTTAACAGAAAGACGGACGGAAGGGTGGACATGATTTTATCAAAATATCTCGTTTCACAGTAAAATCATAAAATTACGCATAATTATGTTCGTACTCATTGGTACTTGTAAGAAAGTTCTTGTAAAACACTATCTTCCCTTAAATTAGAGCATGAAGAAAAATAAACGCCTACAATTTTATTTAGAAAAGTGATAAGGGAATATTTTCAAAGAATTCGAAAACGATCAGTAGCTTCTGTTAAATTAAATTGTTTTTTTTACATTAGAATTTTTTTCATTTCTCTAAAACAAATTTTATGGTTATATTTGCTAAGTATTGCCTAGAGCTGCTCAAAAATTTTAGAAATAATTTCATTTCACAACACCAGAAACTTTGTACATGGTGATTTAAAGGAGAATATATGCAAGATATACAATGCCTAGAGAAGTAAGATGTAAACGAAATATGATAGGTAAGTTCAATAAATCCCTTCACAGATGAAAACAAGTGTAAAGATACTCAAATACAAAATTTGATGCCATCTTAAACAAGTTTTAACAAATTTAAAGATGATCAACATGCATATAGAACAGGTCAACGGAATCAAATGCTATTATTGTCAGTACGGTGACAGAAGAATGCTATTTCAAGAGAGAAATATGTTTTGAATGAGAAAATAAATAACTGAAGACGCCCTGACACATGACTCCAGCTGCGTAAAATTTCGTTGCTTTGAAATTAGAGTTAACTCATTTTAACTTGCTAGATACATTATATTGTACAACTATTGAGTAAATTCATCATAATAATAGTCAATGTAATAGTCACGTAACCTGGCGAGAGACTGGCCACTACCTGATTCTCGATTTCTCTATTGCTTGTTCCTCCGAATATTAGCAAAGTTTTATTCACAAGGAACATTATCGCATCCATGAAACGGTATTGCGAGTATCGGTATCAAACACCGGTCCCTGCTGGTACTACAGTATTTCTGTCCTGCAAATAGACCAATTGATCACAGAAGTAATCTATCATAATCCGGCGGAGGTCAGCTGATACTCTCAGGTAGTATAGCGCGGACCAAATGGCTGGCCACCAGATAGTGTCAAGCATGCTAGAAATGTCTAATAAAACACCAGAATGTATTTGTTGGATATGTTTCGATTCAATACAAAGCTATCAGAATTGCATCCGGTATGGACATTCCAGGACAAAAACCAAATTTTTTCTTTAACTCTAGCGAGTACAATTGCGCAAAAACCCGCTCAAGCAACTTCCGAAGACTAGAAGGAGCGTAATAGGTCTATAGAACTTTTGATCACTAGGCGATTTCAAATTTTTCATGCTTTAATGGTGCAGTCCTGGATAAAAATAATGTCTCACAATTTTTGCATTCAACCATTTCCCGCTGGTTGAGGATACCTCCACTCGAGAACTCGTCTACCCTGTCATATGTTGTTTCTTCCCCAAATATGGCCGGCCCATTACCACTTCAGTTTTTTGACATTAAGCGCTGCGTGGATTATATTAGTTCTTAATCGGAATAACATAGTCATTTTTATTGCTCGCTAAATATAATTTATGAATCAAATAACCTGCCCTGAACCATGGACACTACCCTTTTCAACACTGTAAATCATTACGGGCCGAAGGCATTGAACTGACTAATATGCTTGCAACCAATTCAGTATTTAAAACACATTCATTTCACTAACCGTAATCACTATGCTTATAATCAAATCACCTCTTACATATCAGTTGTTTTCATGTAGATAATACAATAAACGGACTTATAGTAAGATAAAACAAACATCAACTGACGTGATATAAATGAGTAAATTAAAGAAAGAAGATGAGAATAATATAAAAAGCTTAATACCATAAAAAAATGAAAAAAAATTCAGTGATGTGTTCATTTTACGGTCTCAAACCATTTCAGAATAGATTATAACTTATTTATATTAAAGTTAAAAGCGTAAGGATGTGTATATTGAAAACTATCGTTCTGTTGAACTTTACGTCACTGAGCAATGTACATTTATTTTCAGTGAGCCCGTTGATTGAGTTTATAAAAAGGTACTTCTAAATTTTCCAATAGTATTTTTTTTTAATTAAGAAATTATTTCAAATTAAAACTTTTTGAAAAAAATAATTTAAAGGAATTCACATAAAAACCAAAAAAAATGTTATTAAAAAAATATTATTTTAAAGTAAAAAATAATGAATATGCGGTACTTATTTCGGCTCTTACGACACAATATCCTTTTTAACCTTAAATCCATTTGAAGAGTATTGTTACTCCTAGAGAATTTTATGATCGGTGCTAAATACACACTTGGTACAGACTCTTTCTCAAATTTCTAATACCTTCCTATCTATTAATGTTTTAATTATTTCATGCGTTTGCTTCTTTCTTACTTAATTATTTATCTACCTACTGATACTGACTTTTTACATGTAAGTATATATTTTGTTGCTTTCATGCTTACGTCAAGGAAAGCCCAACTAGTACAAATTTAAAGAGTTTAATATACACCATAGAATAATTATTTTCATAAGTTTCTAGCTGCATCCTGCAACTTCACCTAACCTAATTTTGCTAAAAACTAGATTATATCGCTCTTAGTCGTATCGAAATTTCAGACACAGTAATATCAGGACCTACTTCATTCAAACTTGATTACAGCATATATGCTGTTAATTATTGCGAAATTCTGTGGTAAAACATCAATTTCCGTAGTTAAATTCCAACAAAAAAATATCATCCAAATATAAATTTGAAGCTATGAGGTAACACAAAAAGAAAATATTAAATTAAATTGGTAAGTTTCTCTCTTTTTTAAGTTAATTGATAGTAATAGTAATAATCATATTTATGTTTTATTTTATTACTGTTATTACTTACATTTTTTTTCAAAATTGTATTTCAATATTTGTCACGTATATGCTTCTCTCATGTTCTATATAATCAGTGGTATACACACATTTATTGCAATTAAATATCAAGTGACAAACATTAAAATCATATTTATTTTTTAATTTTATAGCTTCATCGAACAAAATTAATTGATGTACAATTTTCAATGCTCTCAATATATTTACGGTTGAAATAAATTCTTAGTTTTTAGACAAGGAAACAGAGCGCGGAAAAAGGATGTATAATTTTCACTTTTGACATACTGTTCTATTGCCATGCTATTGACATTTTATAATTGTTTTTCAAAGTTTTAGCTGTTAATTTTGGATTAAAGAAATGTTTATAGAAATAACTTCCCGCGGTACGACAAAATGTTTTATTACTCGGCTATCGCTGGTAAAATCTTAAAAATGACATTTCATTATTTTTCACTGTGTAAATATATTGACTAGTGTAGCTTCTACAAACATTAAAGAAAAAAACTGACATCCTTTCTCTCTTTAATTTATTAATGCGAGATTTCGAAAAAAAAGCAATTAAAAAGTAATTGTTATAGCTCTCATGCAAAACAAATATGTCTTTCTTTCAAGGCAAAATTTCATAATTATTACGAGAGATCCCAACAAGTTCGATAGTTTCGAAGTCTCGTAGTGAAATACATGAAATCATATATAACACTTTATTTTTTTGTAAAGTTCGTAGCTTAAGAGGTATTTAAATAGTATTCAGAACAAGATACTAACCAAACATTTGCAATTCCGCACTAAATTATTCTGATCTTTCCGAATATGAATAATGAACCTTCAGTGTTAGTGAAATGTGTGACGAAATTTAAAATATTTTCAAATATTTCATAAGTTTAAAATGATTACTTATGGACCTAACTTAATCATTCATTTACTATTTTTTTATTCGTGCTAATGATTGAGGTTGAATCTAATTTGTAAGTTGAACTTTAAATAATTATTACCGACAGGCAATATTTAATAAAGTCTATTTTTATTGCTGCATGTTTTTGTTATCAATTTTCTATATTGAGTTAATTTACACCATTATATTTATAAACGTTATAATATTATGTTTACTCCTTACATAAAATATTAAAACAATAAACTAACTTAATAAATTGTGAAAATTGTCAACAAGATAATGTTCCAAAAATGGTTAAAGGGAAAAAAGGAAGTCAGCTGTACAATTAAGAAATACCCATTCTTTACTGTTAGAAACAATTATTTGATAGTGTAGAAAAATATTTGTAAGCTATATTTATTATTAAGAAGGAAACTTTTATTATCTTTATAGTACCATGCCTTCCAGAACCAAATTACATGGAATATCTTTAAATTCCCATATTGTTTATCTACCTGGCTTTCTGATAACAAATAATTGGGTAATTACTTATTTGGGATAATTGACATTAGATATATTGAAATAAGTTTTTGATGCTTTTTCACATTTGCAATTTTGTAAAAAAATATCGTTTATTATCTTATTCCCTTTATTACATTATATTAATATATAATAATATGAAGGTCAAATGCGAATAGGAACATGCATACAGCAGAAGTATGCATAAGCAATAAAATAAATTGAGTGGAAATTTATAATTAAATTAAAACTGGAATTTTTGTGATTTATAAATTGAGGGTTAGAAATGAATAGGAAGAGAGAAAAACACATTGCTCATTAATTTGTAGCTCAATATCTTGTTAGCGTGATCAAAAATAAGGTTCACAATTAAATGAAACTACGTGATGTAGTATTATTTCTACTTACTGTAAGTTCTTTACCACGACCTAGGTTTCGTTGTATTACAATATCTTCAGGTGGGATCTTTGTGAATGATGAATTCTACAAAATTAACGCCAAATATATTCAGTATTTCAAAAATAAGGTGTAAATGGAATCACCGTCTTATATTTACTGATTTCAAGAAGAGAAGCTCCTTAGTTTGTTTGTATTACTATTATATGTTAAAGTGTATGTTTTTTACCTTGAAACACATTTTAATGATCAAAATCAGTGATGCACTTGGGAGATAGATGATTAAATTCCTCCATAGATAGCAGTACATCACCACTGATGGTTTGATTACACAAGTTTATTAGCCAAACAATTACAACGCCAGCTGGAACATAATTTCACAATGGTTTTTGAGTTATAATTCCTAGTAAGTCTCTAACGGGTGGCATAGTACTGGGAAGTAAAATATTTTTTTATGATTAGACGAACAGCCCTGCATCAAGTTGATGTGTTCGAAATTGCATGGGCTTTTATTGTATAGGATTATGTTCGTATAAATTCTTATTTATAAAAAAAAATATTCACAGTGTTCAATATTCTGTTTTGAAATATCGTAAGTGTTCTCTAATTCCCTTACACAAGCTTCGATTCCCCTCTCGATTACGTTATAAAAAATGGCATATTTAGTGCGTCTATTTCTATTTAAATATAAGTCTCCAATTACCTCTATAATGAAGACTATATTAAAGTTAAAGGAAAGAGAAAACCTCCCGAACTTCTCATGAAATATTAAACAGTAAGAAACAAATATTATTTATTCTAGTTACCTAGATAGACCAAAAAAATTACAGCTGTATTTTTTAAATACGCATCAAACATTATTATTTCTTTTTTGTATCTTTGCCAAATATAATAGTGGACCACAAATAAGCAGCGTAAGTTTTGATATTTTTTGAAATGTAATATATAAAAAGCCTTTTTTTTTGTTCAAATGGATTTGTTGCATTTTTGCTGGATTTCCTTTTGAGAGGTGATAGTTCTTTTATTATATCTGCCAAAGATATTTGGATTTAATTTGAATCTAGGAAAAACAGCCTTTTGAGAGACAAATGACCGTAAATTACCACGTTGATTGAATAAAGTATATAGAAATAAGAATATTTAAAAATACACGTAGTTTAATAGTAACCAAGTGTCCCTATGAATTAAAATTAGTTTTCCGAAAATTGAGGCGATAATTCATACACAAACAGAATGTGAGATATACTAAATTTGATAATATTATCTCATTTTAATGAAGGTAAATTCGACGGTTTAATATTATGTGACAACAAATAAAATATTTTTTTAAATGAAAATTTTCAATTAAATTAAGACATTATACTTTCTCCAGTATTTAGGAAAAACTGGAAAAATCGAAACGATTCCCAAAAAACTCTACGCTTATATAAAGATGTCTTTTGCTAAACCTATATAAACGTCACATTCTATTAAACGTCTGATTTATGTAAACACGTCACCTCGTAGTGACACCTTATTTCTTCATGAGCTCTATTGTTGCACTCTCAGTGAGTAAATTGAAACCAGAATAATGCAATACAATGTCCATTTTTATTGATGCATATGCACACGAAATATTAAGTCATAGTATATTATGTCACATGTTGCACTCAGCAGGCGGCAGCATATATATATATATATATATATATATATTCTAAAAAGTAAATCCCATAAAAAAGCTAATAGAAATATTTCAGTATGATTTCATTACATATTTAATTAATATCAGTAAACAAGGGCTACTATTACACATTATTTGTTGTAAATGTTGCCTTTTACAAAAAAATGGTAAGCAGTTTTTGGCTCAAAGGATTGAACATGCACCAGATTTTTTGTTATTTATGATAATCAGTGGGTAGTCCTTTACATTTTAAAAAACTATGACATATTTCTTTTCTTTAGCCAAAAATAATTGTCTAGGAATAATGTAACTTTTAAATATATCGCAAATTGGTACGTGATGCCAGATTGGAATATACAAAATCCTAGTGATCAGATATATTTTTTGAAATAACTCGTACGCACTTAATTGTTCTGTACGTATTTTCAAATAAAAATGTTCCCTTCATAAAAACATGGCATTTAATCGTCATAAAAACATGGCATTTAATCGTTATAAAAACATGGCATTTATTCTTCTCATTGTTGGTCTACGTTAGATAGAAACAAAAAATCTAAATGAATATTTGGTTCTTGACTCAAAACAAGTCCAGAACAGCTCAGCAAAAGGAAAAGAGGCAAATAAGGGATTACACTACTGAGAGCTTATCCATAGTTAAATGGCTATGTAATCATATATCCCTTAAAATGGCCAATGGTACGGTTTCATTATTTAATTTGTGTATACTTAATAATTATTTTTATGGTTTTCAGCTCTCAAAGATAATTTAACAAAGACTTAATTAAAGTATTAAACCGTTAATATACCACTTTACTTGTAATATAAAATGGCTTCTTTAAAGAAACTGGCCCCATTATTCTGAATTATGCTAATTATTTTTAAAAGATAGTAATAAAAATGGATGTTCAATGGCTTCATGTTGCTTGTCATCTATAACAAGTATACTGTGATAGTTAGAAAACATAGCGAAAATTTAATTCACCTACTTGTGAATATTATTTTTTCTTTCTGACCTATAAATACAACGTTTGATAAAAGTCTTGTTTTGCTCTAGGTACTAGTTTTCAGTCATACTTTGTTACGGTTTAAATACACACATATGTCAAAGGTCCTGAATTAAATTTACTACGAACTATATTGCCTTTATGTGCCACCACATCTAAGGAAGCTCTTCTTTAAATGTATATGCATTGCATATTCATTTGATGTAAAATTTAACGTTTTTAAAACGATCCATAGTTTAATTGTAAATGGTGCTACGCACACACACGCTATATATATTATTGAATATATTTGGCGTTACTTTTGTAGAAATTCATTATTCACAATTAAATGAAACTGCGTGATGTAGTATTATTTCCACTTTCTTTAAGTTGTTTACCTCGGCCTAGGTTTCTTTGTATTACAACATCTTTAGGTGGACTATTAGCAAAGATCTTTGCTAATAGCCCACCTGAAGACGTTGTAATACAATGAAACCTAGGTCGTGGTAAAGAGCTTAAAGGAAGAAAGTAAAAATAATACTACATCACGTAGTTTCATTTAATTGTGAATGATGAATTTCTACAAAATTAACGCCAAATATATTCATATTTCAAAAATACGGTGTAAATGGAATCCTCACATGAGAAGTTACAAAAAATTATTATTTTCGGCATTGCAACCATAAAATATTTAATAAACCATATGAAATGTTTCATTATTTCAAACAGGTTATCTTCTAAATCAAGCTATTTCTTCATTTAAATGAGCCAATTATCCATATGAATAAGCCAATTATCAAAATTTTCAATTAGAAAACAACAACAAGGCCAAATAAAACATCCTCCCACATAATATCTACAGATACACGTCTTGTAAAATTTATCTATTTGAGCAACGTTGCATTATTAAAAACAAGTTGCAAATCTTGTAATAAAAGAGTACAACCTACTTTTTTCCTTAAAAATCCTTCTACATCGTATAAGAATCGCTGGATAAGGAACTGAGGAATACCGTCTCTCTAATTGTAAGAGTATCCATTAACATTGTACGTGACTTCATCTGTATCCAGCCATTACCTACCGTTTTCCTGCTGCCTTACATTTTAGCGTTTTTCTCATACCAACTATTGCTTCGAGTTTGTAAGTAACAAATGAAACCGATATCGCCTATTTATTTTGAAAAATGGAAGTTTGTACTTAATTTAATGGGAAAAATGATAAGTAAGATAGAAATACCTTCATACCATAACAATATTAATATCTATATATTCTAGATGGTTAATTAATTGACATATCTTTAGGTTAACATTGATATAAACCTGAAGATATGTTACTATATGTAACTAAAACATATTATTCTAGCATAGTGTTACGGCTTTATTACAATATTTCCTCTAACGTAATTTTTTATCCATACTATAATAATTAATGCGTTGTAAATGTTTTTACTCTGCTTGGATATAGTAACTCAGATGAACTTGGTATGCTTGGATTAAATTTCTGATTGAATGAAAACCTACTGCATCTCTGTAATATTGGTTTCATGAGCGTAGCGGAATAAGTACATTATTAAAATATTTATTTGACATTCATAAAAATATTTATTGAAATTGGATTGGAATTTATTGAATTGGGCAATAGTAAATATGTTATGAAGCATCCTGATTAATATTAATAAATAAGATGGAAAAACAACATTCTTTAATTTACTAGTTTTGTTCATTTTTTTCTTATGCCATCCTCATCTTTATCGACCAGTACTATGATTATTTTATAATTTTTTGTCTCAAATTTTGCAAAGTAAAGTTCCAGGATAAATATTTAAATTAGAGACAAGATGAACTGATCACGCATTTAACCTACTCAACGTATGCACGAGTAACTCAATGCGAGTCAGTCTTTGAATGGGATGAAGTACGACAACATATTTATTATGATTTATTTCACCTAAAACCTTGACAATAGTAAAATGCTCGAGCACTGAAATGAGTCACAAATTATTAGATAACTATGCCAAGAAAAGTGTGAAATATTGATGTTAAATGTCAATTCTTTGATCGTTTGGAATATCAAAATTCACGTTTTTTATATGTATAACCTTATAAATATATTTTTAGTCCAGAATTGCGGATATTGCTGTATAATTAATATGAAATATTGATGAGTGAAAAAATAAACGCTCATAAGGAAATCATCCAAGTATATGATGTCTTAATTATCAATGGATCCATTAATGAACCGAATATTAAATAGTTCTTAATAAGAAACCTATTCGGAATTATTACGTTAAATTAAATTTAAAATATTAAGTTTTTAATTTTAAATTTAAGAATTTGGGGAATTTTCATTAATAACAAAAAGAATTAAATCTTTCATTTATGTAGATCAAAAAGTAATTGAATTACTTAGTCCACCAAAAAAAAGATCATAAAAATGTCTGTAACCTCATATTATCGCTATACTATTCGCTTAGGTCACAATGTTAGACGTTACCTTACGGCGGTTTTCTTTACGACCTGTTATAATATATTGTAGTTAAATTACCTCAAGTCAATTGAAAGGAATATAGTATAATAATTTGTTCACTCGTAGTCAAATACGTTCAAACGATGTACATATAAACACATAGTAAATCAAAATATTTGGCACTCTGTTAACTTCTCACACAGCCACTGTAATGTTACTCGTTTACGAAAACATGTCACAAGAAAATTATGCTGTCGTACAACAGATTATAAAAAGAGTATTGTTTGATGTCGTTGCATAAGTAGCAATTTTTACACGTAAATATCTCGAAGGTTATATTATGCCCTGTATTATTAAAATAAATGAGGTACTTCACCTTCACACAAACACACAAGTTCATTGTGCACTCAGTATCACTTCTAAAGATTATTTTATTTGATTTGGTTCATAGAAAGTATTTGAATTAAGGATTTTCAAATAATATCAAATGTTATAAAAGTTTGTGCTATTAAATCGCATTAGTTTAAATAAGTAGTCCGTGTACAATACCACCAAAATTCAGTAATACCATAGGGAAAATAAATAAAATTGATGTTTTTTATCCGGATGGGTAAAGAATGACGTGAAAGGATGTGGGAGTTCTTATGTGTATGCAAGATGAGAATGTGTAATATGTTCGATATAATCGTATATATGTAATTATGCACATATTTGTCATGCATATTTTTATATAAAAAAGTAGTCATTTTAACAAGTTTTACCTTTGTATAAGAACTTAATATTATCCACACAACTTAACGAAAGGTCATTATTCAATTAAAGTTTTAAATAGAAAGTTGACATTTATCAGAAAGATAAGTCGTATTTACTTACATACATTTCAATCGTTCAAATTTATAAAATTTATACCATCTGTACAATCTGTTTACCAAACTTTCTTATTAAGATTTCTAGCCATACTCAGCCAGCTTTATTTTATTTAAATATAGTTCATAAAGATAAGTCATAGGCATTAAAGAAAACAGTGTTTTTATAAGTTGTCACCTAAAATGTTCTTTTTATTTCAGAGTAAAATCAAAAACAAAACAAAGTAGGTATATAATAGACAATCTCTTTCTTTTGTGTAAGCGGAAGCCGACTTCTGCTATAATACAAGTCATGCACGTTTCTGTGTTTATCTTTGACGAAGTAATTAAATCTATTTTCAGTATACTTTTAACAAAAGTATGATTTAAGATAGATTTAATTATTTTTGTTAGTTATATAAATTAGACAATTTCTTTCCTCTCTAACTAAAAAATCGATATTTTATAATAATTCCGCCGAAGTTCAGCAATAATTCCGACGACGTTCTTTTTAGCTGCTACTGAATATACTAACCGTTGACGGGAGTTTTGATAAAATACGATATTATTACACACTAGGAGATTTAAATTTTATTGCAATTTTAGATTATTTATAAGGATGACAAACTGTATTTTTTTTAATTGCTGGCTCGTGCAAATAATTCGCAAGTCACTCAGTCAGAATATTAGTTAAAAACATTTTCAATAGATGGACTGTTTCAAATATTTACTTTAGGGCAAGTTAGTTAGACAGATTGTCAATAGCCGGCGCTTTAACCTTTGACATTTGAGAAATAAAAGACGGAGAATTAGAAAATGAAAAAATGAAAAAATTTTATTAAAAATTTATTTTTAATTGTTTGTCTATTTTCCAAAATTACCGATGGTATAGAGATTGTCAATAGATTTTGCTGTTTTAAAGAATTACTTTCAGACTAGTTAGTTAAAGAGATCGTCAATGGATGGCGCTTGAACGTCTTTTGGGAAAAGATATTCATTTTTCGTCAAAAGCGGGGAACATAAAATTTTAAATGATATTTGAATCATTATTTTGATGAAATATTAAAGGGCATATGGAGTAGTCACAAAAGAAAAACCTTTGAGAAATAATATATATGATAGTAAACATTACCTGTGCCGATATTTTGGCTACTTCGTATAACATAGATCTACGCGGTATGAATTTTCTCTTTAAATACAGGTTTAGGATTTTTCCATAAAAGAAGAAATAATGTTTTTAAAAAAATAGCATATAGCTTGTTTTTATGTAATTTAAACCAACAAAGTGTTTAAATGTTAATCTTCTCTATAATTTGATTAATTTATATTGTTGATGAAAAAAATAGGCTTTATCAGTTTTAATTTTTGTACCAATATATGTTTGTATAATTTGTCTGTCTAAGAAAAATTTGGGAACGCGTGAACTGATATAGTTTAATCACTGTACATAAGTTCTAATATTATTTATTTATATAAACATATCGAAGTAAAATTGGGGTGTCGAATAAAAAGTTATAAAGTTTATTATTTGACTGAGTAGAAAAGTACTTGACAGAATTAAACATTTTGGGTCGGACTCGTCTAGTAAATGGAATGAGCTTTTCTGTTACATAGTAAGAAACTTACTATGCCGCGAAGCTACACCGTAAGCGGATATGCGCGCTAATCTATTGTGCGAATTGGTCAAAAAAAGGAAATGTTTTTCGGTGTAAAAACAAGCAAGTGATTTTTGAAAGCGTAATATTCGTTTCATCTTTACCATTTTGGATTTTGTTGATATGAACGAAGTAATATAATATTTTCGGCTAATAAATGTTACAAGAATGTTAATGAAGTGAGAACTATGGAAAGTACATATTATAGAAGTCCAGAAAACTAAGTTCATTTACTCTGCACGTCTTTCCTATATAAAATTGTGACACCAAAGACAGGCGGAGTGACAGAGGTGCACTGGGATTGGTCGAGAGGGTACATAGCGCGAGCACCTTTGCGCCCGAGCCGCGAGTCTGTAAATATATTCGCATCGAGATCACTCGAACTTTTAGGCCGCTAACCGCAGAGGAATGGGCTATCTGGAGCTTTGTGCAAGCCCACTCCCCGCTGGACAACGACAGCCATCTTAACCCCCGCTCCTCGGAGTAGCCATCGTTTAGGCCTTGCCGAACATTTCATTACGCTTCTCAGGAGCGATGAGTCGATATTTCTAGGATATAAGTTTGACATTGAACTTACCTCAAATTATGAATCTTGGACCAAGTTTCCTAAATGTGTTAGAATATTGAGTTTTCAAAATGCTGTAATATGTTGAGCGACAAGAAGTCCCGGTAATTCCATTATTTTGGATAAAATCCATTATTTTTGATAATAATTACGATGGCTGGTATGAATGATTATTTTAATTTCCCTAGCTGAAAATTTTATTTATTTTGCTTGATTATTAAGATATTAAATTCATCGTAATTAAACTCGTTCTAACAAAAGTACAATAGGGAAGTACCTGATGCGCATAGTTAGGTAGTTAGGGTAGAGCAATAGGCGTTATGTTCTTTACTTCAATTATTTTGTGAAAAGCGAATTTCATACAGTAGTGCGATACTTCGTCATTGGTTCTCAGGCACACTTGTACTACTTGGGTTCATTATTTTAAGGCAATTCGCGTACCACGTTGTAATTTTTATTAACTGATTATTTATTTTGCGTTTCTATTTGTCTTTTTCGTTAGTAATGTCCAGATTTTCTTAATCCGAGGTTGCACGTCAGCCTCGTGCTTTGTTTAATTTCAACCTAATATAAACTGATCAATTTCATCTTATCAGCGATGAGAGGCCCATTGTATGTAGCTTGCAGCTAATCCTCATTATTTGGATTAATTGAATTTTTTATAGTCTGAGCTAAAATATTTTTGAAATAGATGGTTTATTTTGTTCAAACAGTTTAATTTATTATGCAGCAGAAATTTCTGTTTGATTTTTGAGCTTTGATGTACAGGACAAACTTCGTTATTAGGGTGATCTCTTTCGTTAAGCAAATCTTAATTGTAAATAAAACTTATCAAACATTATTTGGATGATTTTTTTATTTTTGAAATTTACAATTACGTTATTTTTGGTAATTTTATTTTATGTGGTCACGACACAATTTAAGAGTAAGGTTTGATATCTTCAAGCGTCATATGTAAATTGCCATAAGTATATTTAAAAATTATACGTAAATATGGTTATTTCATAAATGAAATAATAAACGTTTTACGAATTATTTACTTTACCTTGAATTTTATGAATTGAAAATTTTTCCCCATTAAATCTATTTAAGAATTTTGAAAAAGTTAAAACATCAAAAACAGGCCGTGATTACTAAATAACTAGTATATGGCAATATTGAACAATAATATAAAGAGGAATACTTTTAATCTAATACATTTTTATCTATATATTTTTATATTTACAGCCTATTGGTAATATATTTAAATGGATATGTGTAAAATTGTATACTGTCGAGGTGGAATTTATTAGCTATTTGTACTTTTGAACTCATATAAAGGTATTCAATAAGTGTCTCGACTTAAATGTAAACTCCTGCAGGATTTATGTTTCTTACTTTTAACGGAACACGAATTATATGTGTCATTAAAATAGGAGGATAACTTGTTGGATTTAAAGAAAATTTTTTATATTTACACTATCTTAAATCACTTTCTGTGTAACAACAACTTGTATTTATAAACAGATAGGTATAGACGGAATTCCATTTGTCACTGACAGCAAAGTTTCATTAAGTTAAGAGATTCCAGTACGATTTATTCGAGCGGAGTGCTGCAGTCGTTGCATAAATTCTATTGAAACGAGCGGTTGTGTGTTTTCTTTTTTAGATATTCTTTGGAGCAACGCGACCGGAAATTGATATTTCGCTTTATGCACCAGACAAATGACAGACTTTTGTATTCAGCAGAAGACGGATCTTAGTAGTTCTAAATAAATAAAAAATAATAAGTGTAACATTATATGAGTTGTTTTACACGTAAAGGTTCTCTGCAATAACTGTCGACGTTCCATACACACTTAATAAATATTTAAATTATTCTTGCAGGTAAAGTACACGCTCCGATTAAAATTTGATGCTTTAAATATATCTTAAATGAAATTTATGAAACTATTTCTGTACCTCTATTTTAGAATTCCATTTGACCACATATCGTTTTCGTCGATAGATTACAAATTGCACCAGTTTGTGTTATGTTGTTACTTATTATATATATTCGATTTAAAATAAATACTTGGTAATAAAATTGAAAAGAAAAATACATTTTAATTATTTATGGTATGGTAATCAAAGAAATAATTAAATTGTCTCAAATAAAATTATTTTAGGTGAGTTACATCAACACATTTAAGTTATATCATCAACTAAATTTTGGCTTCGCTAACAACGCGGAAACTTCTTAAGTAGGCTGCACAAATAACTTTATAATATTTCGTTGAAAGCCTCATTAACAAAGTAATCCCTATCAGGGTGCTTTTACAAATAAAATACTTAAAAAAACAAGTTAATATTTACATATAAATGCGACATCCAATACGACTATTATGTCACACGTAGCCACGCTACGATTTTCAGCTTCACGTATTATTACCACACTCAATAAAGCCTCACGAAGTAAATAAGATAAAATCGGATGTCATACTTAAGTCACACACACACGAACCGTATTCTCACATCCGGTGTAGCTGCCAAACATGATTGTTACAAAAAGTAATAAATCATATCATGTGTGGCGCTGACGCTCGCCTCGAATATCTAAACTTACATCACTCACTTATATGTATATCTCAAAGCAATATTATGACGTCACATTAAACGTAGCAATAGACATACTTTTATTATATGCACCATTTTGCATCCCTAGAAACCGTGTTCATTGAAAAATCTTCGTAATACCATATCGTTGCATCACTTAGATTTAAATATAAAAAAATATATATAAATATATATATATATATATATATATATATATATACATATACATATATATATAGTCTAGGTGAAACTACAAGGAAAAAGAAAAGACCCCGTCAAGCTTTTTTAGGACAGTACGACTACTACGACTTGAATACGACAGTAATATAGGATGCAATATTTTAAAATGAATCTATTTGTTATTGTCCTGTGTTTTCAAAAATTATTTATCGACTTGTTTTGTTTTTTTGTTTATGTGGTACGAATTTTGTAATTCATATTTAATCTCTCACCTATGGGACAGAGACCGGAAACTTGGCACATATTGTTGTTCTCGGTGACAACAAAAAATGATTTTGGTGAAATAAAAAAAGATTTTGGAGATGGAAACTGGTAAAAGATCTTTTTAACGTTGAATAATTGACCCGTCAGTTGTGGAAATGTTTAAATATTTTTAATTACCTTCTTTGTCTTACTTGCTTCCAAAAAAAAAGAATAGGTTTATGACAGAAATAACGTGCAGAATCTTTTAATTAAATTTGTGGAAGAAAAATTTGTCAAAAAAATACTAATTTAATTTTTTTTTCAAATTTTCTCTATTCCGTTAATTTTTTAACCAGGCCATGGCGAAGAGCGAGCGGTTAATTTTTAAACATTAAGAAAATATATCGTTTATAGACTGTATTAGTCTATAAACATCCAAGATATGAAATCCCCGAAATGCTTGTGAAAACACCATACATTTCACTTCGAAGGGAGCTTAAAATTGTATTTTCACTTTACTACTGCGTGTAATACAAATTCTTCTATTTAGAGAGGATATGTAGACGTATTTATTTCTAAACCCATTTACTAAATAATCATATGAACATAAATTTTCAATTAAGATTTTGTGTTTCAATTTTTATAATTGAAAAAGAAAATGGAAAACCGTAGTTGCTATTTCGGAACGAATTACTATGCGTTTTAGATCGGTAATTCGCTCAGCACAATGGAGCGGATGTGGAATATCTTAACTTTTTATATATTATTGCAATTTTAGTACTACATGCACTTGTTGAAAAACTAATATATCAGATTACAGTTGTGGACTAAATATATATTAGTCGACATAAAAAGTAACTTATTATAGGCATACGTAGAGTCAAGTAACTCGTTACTCATTTTTGTAGCGCTATTTAGGTATTATTTGATAGTAATTTTTAATTGGATTACGGAGTATTATTTATTTTATTTTCTAACTTATGCAAATATTAATATTTATCAATTTAAAAAGAAAGGCCTTTTTTAACTATTTCATTTAACTATGCATATTATTTGCTTACAGAACCAAGCAAGTATATCAAGCTAATAAGTATTATTTTAAAGCGGGCTTAATGATTTAAAAAAAATAATCAGATATCCTAATGTATAACATGAACAACTTTCTAGTCGATTTAGTAAAAATACAGTCATAATATTAATTTAAGTTTCAATAAGTATGCTATTCGTAACCAAAAAAAGTCAGATTGCGTTAATGAATTTCGGTATAATTTTTTTAAGCATTTCATCATGACCACTGCCCACGGCTATAACTGTGCCCACGACTTTGCTTACCTGGACTTTTGGATTCATTTACGTAAGTAATTGAAAAGAAATATTGAAATAAAATATGAAGATATATATCTAGAATTTTATTACTGTGTCATAGTTTGCGTCTTAGAAAAATTGTTGATTACCAAAAGATTCGATAATTAAAGATTATGCTACTGCCTCATATGTGGCACCCTATGATATATAATGAAAAATGTAAATATCGTATGAAGAAATATATTTTAAGCACTGATGAAACGATAAAATAATCAATTATTGCCCTGAATGAGATAAAATAATAATTAGTTATGAAGTATGGCCTACGAAATACGTTATGTAAAAAATGTGTTAAGTATCGACATGTAAGAGTGTGTAGACGTGCGCAGAATCCAATATCTATAATCCAATCCAATATAATTTTGAGACCATTTCAGTTATCAGGATACAATAAATTTGCCCCGTAGTTATTATTTATAATCTGTGTGAAATATATGTTAATAGCTTCAGTAATCTCCGAATTAAATCCAGACATGCAGACAGGCAGACAAATTTTTTTTAAATTAGATTCATTTTAATAATAGAATATATATTAAAAAACTGAAAATTCCATTATTACTCCACTACGTAATAATGGAGTCGTTTTTGTTTTGAAAGAATATTTTTATTTGAACTTTGGCTTTAAAATAACTTTGGCTAACGGAATTGGTCACGGAATTATTAACGCAATACGTTGCTCAAAAATAGAATAAATATAAAAATCAAATATAAAATATTTACATGTAAATTATATATTCGAATTTTGGTTTAAAGTGAAATCTTAGCAAACAAATTTGAATTCCTCCGTTAAATATTGGGGTAAATGGAAGTAAACAATATATACTCGAACCCAATCTGACCACCCATTCAAATGTGATAAGCTTTAAAAGGCTTGAAAAGCTTATGCACATATGCGTACTCGTATACATATACAGTTATACAAATTCGCGAATGAGTATGCATATACAGTTATACAAATTCGCGTATGAGTATTCATATACAGTTATACAAATTCACAGACCCTCCATTGTGACTCATGTTTATTTCTGCCATTTTGTCTTAAAATACCCTCCTTCCCTAATTGTTATGGGTCATCTATCGAATACTGCAATCATTCCATTTTCTAAGCTAAGTATAAGAGGTGTAGCAATATGCGGTGTTTTGCAAACAAAATCAATGTGGTATCACATGATACCACATTGATTTTGTCACATGATATCACAATGATTTTGACAGATGATAAGAATTTAATTGTTTTTCAACACTATATTCCGTATATCATGTTATGGGAATTTCTGTCCAGAATTCTCCGACTGTCTACAATTAGACTTCATTAGTATTAAGATGTAGATAAATATTCATATGATATTATGGCACTAGTACAGAGCATTAAATATTTACATGAGAAAAGATAAAATTTTTTTTCAAAACCAGTTAATTAGTAAAATTTTATGTGTCTAATAATTTAATTTTATAATAATTATGTTGCATCTCATGTTTTCGATCTGATAATCTGAGAATTCCCACTTATTTTTTACTATTTTATATCAAATTAATACGTTCCTTTAAAATATGTTACGTTATAACAATTAAAAAAATATGTGGTGTCGCTTGCTGAATAAAATTAAAAGAAATGAAAATATTTTGGTCAAAATCATTTTTATCATAAAAACATGGAAATGCTATTTATAGTATAAATTTTTTTGGATCTAAATTTATGAAATATACTTACGTTTTGATATATAACATACTGAAGATAACAAGAAATAAACATTTTGAAACAAAGATTTAAAAATTTAAGTGTTAAAAAAATGGTAAAATTTCGGGATATGAGTAGGTAAATTTTTATAGAAAATAAAAATGGTTCCATCGAAATAATATTATTTATTCTTAAGAAATATTTTATTTTCCTCTTATTTTATTTTCTCTCTTTGATAAAATTCGTACATTAGGAACAGTGAAAAATACAGCTTTTCGTAACGTGTACGAAGAATATTATTTCTAGTCAAAATGGGAAAACTCATGTGTAGAATGATTATTTCTAGATAAAATTATTCGAGGATAATTTCCACTTACGTATTAACGTGAAGCAAAAGTTAATAATTTTTTTACAACCTACATCTCTCCATAAAATCAAGAAGGCATTAAGTGTACCATTTTTCCTATAGCACAGTCACAATGGTAATATCAACACGCTTGCTCTTAGAATATATGATAGTAGTAATCGTGAAGAATTAAATGTATGCGAGAAAAAACTCATGAAGGGGAAAAACGTTGTTTTAAGGAAAAAAAATAGTGAACGAAAAAGTTTTTTTTTAGGAAAATTAATAAAAAATGCTAAGTGCCATGAAATTTTATAATTTTTACACTCCAGATCAAATATATTGTATATATTGAATATATAATTGGGCACTAACCGTTATTAAAAATAATAAAAATCGGTATAAAATAAATTTTTATATAACCTTGATAACATACTCTTACAAATTACTCAATAATTTATTAAATAGTAAATACGACATTATAATGAAGAAGTTTTTTGATACAAACCGATAGTGAACTCGCAAGGGTTTTTTCTCTTTTGAAGCTATAGCAAAGTTCTTCAATACAAACGTTGACATTACTTCTCCGTCTTTGTTGTTTTCAGTAAATTGTGTAACTCTTATTTACATCCTATTTTCGAATTTTGTTAATATCTCTTAACCTTTCATAAAAAATTGTTGCAAAACACTATAGACAACATTTTTGTTACGTGTGCTTGTTTATCTATGACTTTACTTACAATAAAATTGTAAAAGTGAATTCTGTACATGGAAAATACATTAAAAATAGTGATTGTTTTAATGTATAGAATGATATTAAAAGCCAGGAAACATGTTTTTAGAATTGTTGTCTGTCTATCTATCTGTATGGTAATTTATACGCCCATCACGCAAAATCTACAAAATGGATTTTGATGGAATTTTGTATGGTAAAAGTATACACACAAGAGCAAATTAAAAATATTATAAAAAAAATTCTATTAACTTTCTTATTCAGAATTTCACACGAACAAAGTCATAGGCACAACTAGTAAAAACTAAATTAGGCAAATTTGACATCAACCACATGTACTATTTTTAATGAAAGCAATCGCACGTATCAATCGACTACATTTACAAGCATAACCACAGAATATTCGTTTAATCAATAAATTCTGGTCATATTGGAAAACAAAATATTGCGATATTGTTTTAATTTCTCGTCACAATTAAAAATGCTAGGCAAGTATGATAAATCATATATTTATTAAGATAAATGATATATATGCCTAATATATAATCAAAATTTGTCATTTGAAACGTGCAAAATAATTGTGTTCTCTTCGAAAATGAAGATAAGGTAACTGGTGATTTTTGTCTTATAAATTTATTAACACTTAAAACATATTTTTTGCTTCCGTCAATAGAGTATTTTTTCATAATTTCTCTAAGAAAGGAATAACGAAACCTAAAAAGCGAAAAATTTTATATAAATTTAACTTTTATAATCAAGAGTACTTTCAAGTAATTGCAAATGTATATTGTAGATAAAGTTAGCTTAAAAAGCTTTTCCTTATTCTTAATATTTTAACAAATATTACTGTCACTTGGCAAGTTTAGAAGATGCTTTTCGTTATATGCGTCCGACCGAGTGATTTATTCGTGAAAACTGTTGCAGACGGCGCATAAATCTGCTTTGTACGGTCGACTTTGTCCAAACCTTTATATCTTACTCTACTGTTTATGGAAATGTTCCGGGAAATTGAAATATCGCTTTTGAAGATCTTTGTGATGGCGTCGTCGTCGTCTGTCGTTTCGAGTTTAGCTATCGTTGATTTCGAATAAAAGTTTTATGCATAGTCAAATTCTACATGTGGAATAACTTCTTTTATACGGAATATATTACTAACCTTGGATATTTTTGCATATCTCTGATAAATTATGATTTTATTTTATGTACGTGGTATAATTTTTCAAGGTTTTAGCGAAATTTTGATAAACTATATAATAGTATGTCTAACTAATGACATATTCAAGTCAAAGCATTGGAGGTTGTTAACATAACATATTTGATTTTTAATAATTTTTTTTTCTTTTTAAAACTTTTATGCCATCGTGACTGGTTTTACAAAGGAATATATTATTCTAAGTTTTTTATAATTAGGATTCTCGACCATTAAGGTCTTTTACTTATTTCCGTTTATGTTTATTTTTAGGTTCTCTATCGCAGAAAACAGAAGTAAAAACTTTCTTTTTATTCGGTATCACAAAATATAAAACCAAAAATCAATTTATTTTTAGGGTTCTGTATTTCAAAATATGAGAAACAGAAACTTTATTGTCAATTAGGCTCACAAACTTTGTACTCTCTAAAATACAGGCCCAAATTTGAACAGAAAGTGTAATACAATTTTGTCATTCTCTATTTTGATTTGACATCTTGCAAAATGACATATTTTCAAAGAGGTTTTTATAATCGGCTTAGACCATTTTGGAGCTAAGACTAAATAAGTTTGCAGAAAATCGCGCATACAAGAAGCATTACTTTTAGTATAATCAGTTCCAAGGAATATTCATTCAAATGAGTAAATTGCTACGCATCTAGTCTACATAATTTCTGAGGCAAAAACAAAATATTTTCAGAATAATAAATAAAAAATATAATACATGTATATATATATATATATATATATATATATATATATATATATATATATATATATATATATATATATATATATACGTACAAAATAAAACTCAATACTGAGAAGCCCAAACCCGGAAATCAATGTCAAAATTTCTGCCTGAGACTCAGAATACTACTTTAAAAAGAGTAGATCCTCAAGTTTTACATTTAAGGTAAGTATTCTAAGTTATTAAAGCTTTTCATGAGGAAGTTTCATGAAAATTGGAATTGTCATAAGGAAGTTGGAATTGTTATGAGGAAGTTTCATGAAAATCCATAGACGTGGAAGTAGTCAAAAAATCGATCGCAAGATTTTAATCAACAACAATAAATGAAGGAACGTGAAGCTAAATATGACCATTTCAAAACGTGGCTTGTCCCTTCTTACGTACTCGTATAATACTTACCTACCGATTTACTACCGATTTAATTCCTTCCTACGTCCAGATTAGTCAAACGAGTCCACACGAAGAATTTACCCATTATCACTGAAGAGGCCACCTTGGGCCTTCATCAGTTTGCTCTGATTTGGCTAAAGAGCGTATTTATATCGCCCTTAATTTTATATTATTGGATTATCATTAAATCTATATCATCTAAACTGGATCATACATCTGTGCTGTTTAGTGCTCGGGATTTTTATGATGTATTCTTAATTTCCATAAACAGACATAAATTTCGATAACAGTGCTGGGGGAAAACCTTCCATATTAAAAGAAACCATCAGAATTGTTCGACAAATGCCTAGGATATGAGATAACAAACACAAAAAATATAGTAGAATTAAGAATCTCCTTCCTTTGTTTAGACGGTTAATAAGAAGTAAGCCACTTTAGAGAACTCATACAAAAACAGTAGGTACAAAAAGGTAAAACAGATGGCAATTAATTTTCATGGGCAAATTTTAATGCTATAAATATTATTATTCTTCACATATTTTTGTCAATAAATTTAGTAATTATATCTTATTGTAATAAACGAATATTATAGTTATTATATAGTTTTTTCTTATGACCCATTTGTTCTTATGACCTTCCATAAACACAAACCCCTCGAGTAAATCTATCATTTGGGCGTAGATATTCCCGAAAAAAATAATATATATATATAAATAAATTGAATGAAGTCACTTTGCATTATTTCAGTATTAGTATTAAATTAATTAATAGATCATGATACCACGTGAATGTATATTTTATTAAATATTTTACTCAAAAGCGAAGCATATTTGGTTGAAGGACGTACATGAGACCCAAGAACTACGAGTACTTTCAGTACCTGCATCATTTAGGAATTTTAATATATTTCTAATTAGCAAGTTCTTTATTGTATATTTATCAAATTTTCTTAGCCGTGTTCTGTCTAAATGCACATTATTATATAAGGGATAGCTAAATGTAGATCTTAATCGAGTCATACACAATTATAGAACCGTAGATATTTTAACATATTGCTTTTGCCATAATCACATGCTTGTAAAATGATATTCAGTTCCGACATTGACAAAGAATTGACTTCATTTTTTGAAAGATTTCGGAAAATAAAATGCAGCCAGATCAAAATGATACAAATGTTGGTAAATACGTAAAAATTTCTTTTAAATTAAATATATTGTTGCGAGTACACAATTAACAATTCTTTTTTTTAATTTTGGTTATTATTATACAACCTGTGAATTCACTGGACCGTTACTGCTTTCTGCCACTACATACTTTGGTGCACGCACACTTATTTTAATTAAAATAAAAGTCGGGTACTAGTGAAATGTGCGAACGTTTCTAAGCCACGACATGCCAATTCTGCAAAATCTGCAATTTCTGGTCTGTTAGCTTCTAACCGCGAGTAAGCTATTCTCTGTATATCCAAATTATGCTCCTCCATATGGCTAACTAGTCCTCGTATAATTACATTAATTATGTAGATAAAATCGTACGTGTAGCGGCTGCCTACACAAGGTTTTTAAAACAATTAATAAGTTTGCCTGTGTTTATGAAATTGTCAAATATCCGTATTAAAAATATCTACACTCAGTGGAGTATTGTGTCTTTGCTTAAGCAGAGGCACATGTGCTGGATAAATGTTTCTAAAACTGCAAAAAAATAACGAGACACATTTTCTTCTACGTCATAGTGATTTGGAGAATCTGGTTCATTACCCCAGTAAATTGCTTTACAATCTCGGCATCCATTGTGGTAGAAAAATATGGCCTGTCATAACCAGGATGTGTCAGTTAGTCCACACCAACAAAAGTTGTTTTATAAGGTTACAAAATTTGTATGAATAATACCTTCGGCGTTGGAGCAGCAAATTTTAACTTTTTTTAAAATAATAACATGCAACCATATAGAGTTATCGCTGTAGGGAAGTCTTCATTTCCTAAAATGTGTATTTGATTGATCTCCGTTTATGTAAAGTAAGCCCAGGCTTACACCATATAAATTGCCTACATTTCTTTTTGATAGGTTGATCGTTGTGTCAATTTAAATCTCCTGTTCTGTGTTAGCCCAAATATATGCCTAAATCCACACGTTGAGTGTGAGCATATCGGCAAAAGCACAGCAGTAAAAATCTATCGAACTTGTCACCATTTGGACCGATCTAGAATCAAAAACCACTTCTTTCGTCCATATTTTGGAGACCTATTTGGGACATTTATGTATTTGAGGCCGAAATATTTTTGAAAGTAGGTGGCACTCCAAAAGTTCTTTAACAGCTACTCTGTTCCGTTATATTCAAGAGCACTCTGTCAAAATTGTAAGCCAAATGTGTATTGTCCTCCAGAAAGAGCGATAACCTTCTCTTATAGAAATATAGACCTTTCACTCTTCGGACCCCGTTTTTAAGTTGTTTCCGATACCGACAGTTTGACTGGAGTACAACTTCGACAACTTTTAATTTTTCTAAGAAACCGGTTTCTATTGACATTGAGGCCTTTGATTCCGTTCTATACTAGGACATGTTCTAATTTTGCCAGCGATTTCCTCATGATTACCATTATATTGAAGTGTTGACTTTTTGTATAATAAAGTCAGCCAGCACGAAACCGATTATTTGCAGAAAGGTGTAAGACGAGGAGACCTAATATCCCCAAAAATTCACCACAGCGTTGAAAGACGTTTTAAGCAATTTTATTGGGACGGATTTTATATCAATACTAATGGCAAACACATCACTTGCAAATATATCTGTTGGACGACTTTGGTGTAATGCTCTGGAATTGAAGCCGAATGTACAAACAGATGAAACTTAAAATGGACATGGACAAGACAAAAATCATATCTAACGTCCATATTGTATCTATGCGGTCAATATGCTATCCTTTAGTTGCTGACCATCACGTATACCTAAAACAATTATCCAATTAGTTAAATTCAACATCGACAAAGAGGTCCATCTGAAATTACAATTACAAAAAGCAGAATTCGGTAAACTTCACACTATCTTCTCGTTCATGTACTCCAATATCTGAATATAAGGTTTTTTTAATCAATGTCTATTGTCAGAATTATACGGATGGGAGATGTGACTCCTTATTATTAGCAATGTAAGTATCCATACCACTTAGAAGGCTATGGAAAATGCTATGCGCTGCGTTTCTCTACAAATTATATTTCGTAATGAGGAGATTCATTGGAGAACTTAGAATATAACCCGTAGAATCGGCAGACTAAAAAGGAAATGGGCAAATCATATAGTACGTATAACTGACAATCGTTAGGAATAAAAAGTTCTCGAATGGCGACCACATACCAAAATATCTAAGTGAGATGGCTCCTTGCTAGGGGGGGCAGATGAAGTGGTAAACATTGTAGGGAGCTATCGAATAGAAGCAGTACAGTATCGATCTTCATGGGAAACTATTTGGGAAGCATATGTTCAGCGATGAACGTCTTCCGACTGATAATGATTTTTGATATTTTCAGAAATAATGAAGAAATTCACTTTTCTTAATATTTTTGAAAACCCGAAAATTCCGAAAAAAATTATAATCCCTTATATCAGACCCTTCCGTACAATATTTGTAAAGTACGCAAAACTAAAAAAATATGTATATATATATATATATATATGTATATAAATATATATATATATATATATATATATATATATATAAATATATATATAAATATATATATATATATATATGTATATATATATATATATATATATATTTGAAGTGTTGGCTGCAAAAACGCTGGAAAACATTTTGCAATACCAAATTTCTGTGTCTGAGATTAAGTTTAGTAATTTCTTGAAATTTAAATAATATCCCTTTCATTTCCTTCACCTTTAATTCGTGGAGTCTCGGACGGCGGCCCAGGATAGCGCTAGCTGCGATGCTTACTTCAGATACGCATCATTAGCAATTTGTTTTCAGTTGCACATTATAGACAGTGGAATACTTTGTGTGTATACACACAAGAGGATGCTCTTTGCTATAGATTTCAGATGTGTAGCATAGGCAGCTCAGATCTGTTGTCAGGGTACTCAAAATAAGATTAAAAAATTAAACGGACGGGAAAATACGGAATATTTCTTAAAGATAAACTAGTACAAAAAATTCAAAATAATTTTGAAGTCATAATGTTATGTTCAATAAAAATGCACAGTAAAAATATTTTCCAGAAATTTTCCATTACCTTCGTAACTACATCTATGGCAGATTACTTGCAAGAAAAATGAAAACGATGATAACAATTACCTAAACGGAACTATTGACTAATAAAGTTACATTGATCAATGATCTTTGATTATGGTACAATGTGAATATTTTAGAAAACGTTTGCCACAATAACTTTTTTACATTATATTCGTAGGGAAAATTAACTAAGGAAACGAATTTACTCGGGGACGCACAAAGGACTAAGCAAATACGCATTCAAATAAGATTTTGTGGGATATTACGGTTTAAGCATTCTCTCTCTATAAGGTCTTTTAACCTGTATTAGTCCTACTTTCCGACCAATATTTAGTTTGGCTTAAAACGAAAACAAAAATGTAAAGATCAAGTAAACCAAAGGTTTCTATTGGTTTTAGGTGATTTATAAATTTAACAAGACTTTGTTTTTGGGGTTAATAAATATATTATTGTATAAGTAATATATTGTAGCCCAGAAATTAAGAAAAAAAAGCAAATTTTCCTTTTGGAGCAATTTCATCTCTATTAAAAATATAATTTTTATTAAATTGCATCTTGGAATGTGGAAAACCTACAACAGTGCACTTACGAAATGAACCACATTTTTAGTGAATCACAAAGCAGGTGCTCTTATATTTTTTATTGTATTATTTATAATATCAGGTAATTTCAATATTTCAAATTTGATAAAGACATCGTTTTTTTGGAGTTTTAAATTTATTTATATTCATAATGTAGATTGTCTCCCGTGTACTCAGTTATGAAGAAATCTATAATTAATCGTGTACATAAATTTTAGTAATACTTTCATTATAGAGTATCACATATGTTACAAAATATTTCAGTTTTTATACGCATTTCCTCCACAGTTTATGTAGATTTTTTCAAACACTACGATTTAAATAAGGGACATCCAATCTCCCTACTTTCAATTAAATATTTCTGGGTATCATGTGTATGATTATGGCCTTTACGGTAAATGTAAAAAGTAAATTATTTTATAAATTTTTAAATTTACTTTTTCTCCTATTTTATTCCTTTCTTATTCCTCAGTTATTTCCTTTTTTTAATTATATAATTATTTTAATCCTCATGTACCCAATTATTTGCAGCCAGAATTTGGAGTAATTATAAAAAAATCAATTATTTTAAATAAGTATCATATGGTAAAAGATTTTTCTGTTTATTTAAACTACATCATTCATAAGTAAAAATTCGATTTCAAACTTCATAATTCAGTTGAGTTTTCAAATTCCAATTCTAAAATGTTACAGATGTTTTGGTCTAAATCTACATTTTTAACAGAATTTGACGAGTACATTCAAAGACTACAATGCAACAGAAATATGTTCCATGTTGATCCCGAAATTCGTAATTGTAAAATATGAAATTTATCTTTTGATAGGTTGCATAGACTAATTTAAAAGAAACTATTATAAGAAGTAATTACATTGTAGGTATACACAGATACGCAAATTTTAACTCCTCTGGGTAACGACCGTTAAACTGAAATGAATTCCTCCGTATTTTTTTCTCATATTTTTTTCAGTTACAGTTCATACCGGATTAGCAGTTATTTATAAAACTAATCATTATAAATAGAAGGAATTGGAGGATACCATAGTTTTAAGTCGGTTCCTAATGTTAGTGGAAATTTAGATATAGAGGTTGAAAATACAAAAAAATTGTTGCAAAAGGTTTAAATTTCCTTAAAAAAATAAAAAATTCTAGCGCAATTCATCTAAAATCCTAATTTATTAAAAGAAATGGTTAAAAGAAGAACGATTTTTTGTACAAAATATCACCTCTAGTTTCCTCGAAAGATTAAAAAATATAGCGCATTTAACCTCTGCACATTGATTTTACAAAAAACATTTAAAATAAGAATGGAAGATCATCGTTATTCTACCAAAAAGATCCTTCATATTATTTGTTGTAAGATCGGCCATTCTCCAGGTATTTTCGTTAAGGCGTATGACAATGGAAGGATTGGTGCATACCCGCCGTACCACTCCAACTTGGTTTTGAACTCATGATGGATTATTGTTTAAAAAAAAGCAAAAAAACCTGCCAGCTGCATTAAGAAACACACTTTGTATAGGTAATATGAAGTGTGTTGTTAGAAGCAGCGTTTTATTTTGCGTGCCTTCTTAATATTATCTTGTTTTCGTTATTCTAACATTTTTTTCAATGCTATTTGTACATGCAATTAATATAATAATTAAGGTAAAATTGATTTAATTTTTTCCAAAAAAAACAACAAAATAAAATAATGCTTGGTACTACAATTACAAAATGAATAGAAATACATGAAGATCGATGTAATGACTTTATAAAACGATATCAACGATACCTTTGAGATTGCTTTCTTTCACAATATTAAAAATACGTATCATCTTGTAAGATTCATAGGTAATCAATGCGTATTTGATTCTAAAGTACCTTATAAAACCGATGCTCACATTATGGTAATAAGCTATGAATATCTTTCCTAACTTTAACTGAGTCATGTAAAATCAATTGTTTGTTCAAAAGAGAAGAAGTGTTTCTATTCATGATCTTCATCAAGAATTTTATAATAGCCAGCTTCTTCAGGCAACTAAATGTGTCTGGAATTGTATTTAACTTTTCCACAATTTTGGTATTGCTATTTTGACTCGTATTGCTTTATATTCTTCTTAATACATTTTTTACTACTCTTTACATTACATTACAACTCTTTCTTTGTTTCGATAGATCTTCTCCATATTGAGCTAGATTTGAAATCAAGCAACTACAATCAATTTCTCCAATTTCCAACCAATTTCAAACCATTTCAGTTTATCGAGAGAAGATACATTGGGATACATAATAAACTTGAGCGTATCCGATAATTCTTTGGAGTGAGAAAATTCTTCGAATGCAGAATTAATTACCCAAAAAAACTCTTCAGCGACGGTTGCTTGGCCTGGTTTTCATGCAAATTAAAATCTTTATGGAGTTTTTTTCAAGTTTGGGAAACAATATTGTCGCTAAAAATTTGTAGTTTAGCTTTAAAACGTTAAAAGAAATCTATCATAACAATAATCGTTTTTGGTGCCTTGAAGTTGTATGTTTAATTTATTGAAATACTAGCACATGTTTGTAAAAATGGATAATCCACCTAACATCCATTGAATATTAGTAATATTCAATTATTTCCTCAATATATAAAAACAGTCTGACTTCTTCCATATGATTAAACAATCTTGGAATTAAGTTAACGCGGCTCAACCAGCGAATTAAACATGTTTTATTGGATGAGGCCAACGCGGCATGCAATGGCTTATTATAAATCAATAAGCCATTGCATGCCGCGTTGGCCTCATCCAATAAAACATCAAACTTTCTTTTTTTAAAATATTGCGATTCAAATATTGAGGTTCATTGTTTTTGTAACTTTGGCTATTATATCATTAATGAAGGCGAAACGACAACCCTCCACATACAAGGATTGTTGATGTATGACGCAGTAGAATTCAAGGATTAAATGTATTTATGTATGTTTGAAATAAACTTATGAAATCCTTTACTTCTTCCTGCCGTACTTTAAGCACCACCGAAATTGGAACAATTATGCTTTAACCTATTTCATTCTCAGTGAGTTTTTAATACCCGTAGAAATAACTGTACCCTTAGTAGCTCCTGGTAACGGTGTTATCGATATTAATTCTTCCTAGGTATTATTTACTATATAATATTGGGCAAAACAGCTAAACGAGCAGATTTAGTTACACCAGTACTTTCGTTAAGACATAGCGATATAAAAGGAGAAAACTTGACGTCCTTTTGGTAGTTCTTTCACATTTTTGGCCAGTTTATTGCGTTTCCAGATAAAGGAGTGTCTTCGATGCGATGTATTATCTTTTTTTGCAAAATCTTCAAAAAGTGAAGCGGTGCATACTATCTAGACTTTTTTCGAAAACTCTCCCTCGCTAAAAGATTTTTCGTGCCCTAAAATGATAATTGCAGCCAAGAAACTTGAAACACTGGCATTATAATCTTTGTTGACGTGTTTGATCATAAACCCCGACAGATTATTTCTCTCTTTAATTGCGCATACAATGATTTCCCTTTGCGTTAGTCTGCGTTTTTGACAAAGTAGTTGCGTAATGTCATTTTACAGACGACGTTCTAAGCACTGCGTTAGTAAAATATAAAGCATACACGGCTTTATCTCTTTTATTAAACGTGCCATATTTTTCATTCCGTCAAGTTTGAATTATTCCATTACATTTATATTTATAAATCAACTTAAACAGGCAGTTGTATTAATGAAATTAGTTTAAAAGCAATAAACATTGTGCGTAATTTTAATTACAGTCAACGACGTTAACAAACAAAATAAGAGTTATGGCTTAGCGACCCTAGCGCCGCCGCGCCGCCCGCAAATGCTGACTCCCGTCCGTTCGGTCAAGAATTTGTCCGAAATCTATCTATCTCGTTCGTGTGATCTATTGCCATTCCTCTATCGGTAAACCCGTCCACGATACAATTTGTCACCCTGATCTCAAATGTTGGTGAAAAAATAAATTATTCCGATTAAATATTTAAATTCCCCAATTAATACTGTGCCCAAATCATTTTTTCACATCCATGTCATTGGTTTGACAGCATTTCAATAGTTGGACAATCATGGCTTAATATTATATCCAAGGTTATTTGTATGTTTTGTCTGCAATCAAACAATTTTAACTCAATTTTAACTTACTTTTTGATACCGCATGAATTCAAAATTTATTCCATAATTATTATGTTTATCGACTACTTATAATTATACAATACTTTAATAAATTTGAACTGACGCTGTAGTCAAGTTCAATAGCTCTTTATGGAGCTCCATAATGACTAATGGTAGATGTGCAATATTTAGAAATTTTTTTATTGGCAGATAGCTATTTTCACAACAGGACCATATGCTTGACTTGATTCTGCGGCCAGTGTCATAAGTCCTTTATGGAACTCTTCATCGGTCAATCGTATATGTACACGGTTTACGTTCATTTTAATCAGGACGCGCTGATTCATTTTATTATTTAAATTATGTATGTATATTTGCATAAGACAAATCTATCAACTAAATAAAAAAATGTTGACAAGAAATTTTGTTCACCCATTTTAATTTTAAATTGGTAGCTTAAAAAAACTTAAAAACTTGCTTTTCTAACAATGAGTTGAAACGTACAATATATAAATGCATAAAATAACCTTTTATATACCCCATTCTGGATTCTATCTACCCTTTCAAGGTTAAGGAAAGTGTGAAGTTAAAGTTATAAGTTTTTATTATAACGTGAGTTAATAAAAACCTTTAATTACTAAAATGTGAAAAAGTGCGGCAAGCTCAACTCAGTAAGTACTGAACTTTAAATAATCGTAATGCTGTCAAGTTGCAGACTTAACTTAACAGTGATATACTGACTGTATAGAGCGCTTGCTTACACTCATTCATGATTAATTATTGACATGTGTGCGCCCATAGTATTCCACTTGCAAAAAACGATTCCACTTACAAAAAAGTTTTACAAACCAGTTGTTGTTCCTTGAACCCACTAGGTATAGAAGCCTAAACATAAGGAAAACTTATACCTATTTTGTGGTAATGATATTAACTGAGCGAAACCGCATTAATATGTTAGTTTTATATATCTCAAACCGAAAAGAGAAATTTCTACCCATCATTTACCTCACTCAAATAAAGATTTTCCATATTATTTTTTATTGCTAGTAGAATAAAAAAGCCCATGAAATGTTGCGAAATTACTTGAAATAGGTATGTAAAACTTTTCCAATACGAATTGAGAAATCTAAAACAATACTTGTCAATTAAGCGACTGAGGAAATTTATAAAATATATTTAAATATTGCGACAAGCTGATACGTCGAGTGCTTAATTGTTATATACTATCAGCATCATTTAACTTATCACAAATGATTAATAACATTTTAAAAATCGAGGTAAATAAAAATTCGACCACAGAATTTATATAAGACATAGTCGATTCTTGAATGAAACTAATTGATAAAATTTTGTTTTCTGACATAAAAATGATAAATTTAGAAAATTTTAGAATATATTAATTTATTTAGATGATCGTAAATTAAATTATTCAACGACCTTGTTAAAATAATTCGGGAGATAAATTTTAATAAGCTATTTAATGAAATATTTTAGACCGTACGTAATTTTAGATGAAGTGTACGATATTGATGTCACCTTTATTAAAATTAACGAAAAAGACTCTTGGGTAGGAATAATCTATTGGTTTTTAGTTTCCACCTTATATATTATAGCAACAATATATAACATATATACTCCGTTTATTCTTCTGACATTTTGTTATTCATCTGAAAAACTATTAAAATATCTATGAGAAAAAATGTGTTAATTTATACTTTCCTTTTTTCTTCTTTTTCCCTCAGGATAATAAATTTATCTATAAACCTCAAACTTACATCTAGGGAAAATTTTTCGTTATTAGATAACATTTTTCAAGGTATATAAAGCTCTAATTGCTTGAAGAAATAGTTAGTGTGTATTGTAAAATGTTATAATTTAAGAATCGTCTTCTAGTGGGAAAAAATGCTGCGCCATAATAGATAAGAACCACAGCAATTAATGGCGTTAAATTAAATTAATATATCATAACTACTCTAAAAGTGATCCTTAAAAACAAAACAACCTATCTAAATTTACTTTACCCTCATTATTTCTTTCGATTAATTTTTATCTTAACTTTGAATTATTATCTACATATAATTATCTAGAAGGTAATAACAACGCGGCATCATACAGTTTTTATTTTCACACTTATACTTGATTAGTAACTGTGTCAAAACCAAAATGAATTCCGCATTTTATGATGATTCCGCCATGTATATTGGACTAATTCAATTAGCTTTATAACAATGCTGTCCCATTCACATCCAACACCCGTATTCACAAACGACACTGTGAGATGTCATAGCGCATAGTGTTGCTTAAACTTATTCATAAAGGACACTTAAGTGTCGATCGACACTATGCGTTCAATAAATCGAACGCAGAGCTAAGGTAGCTAGCGGGGTATATTAAACAACGCATAGTGGCGGTTTTACGTCAAAAAGTTAGGTTATCCTTTACATTTGTCATCAAATGATAGTTTCATTTTATTCTGTTTTGTAAGATTTCGCGATGGATTACAGTAATGAAGAAGAGTTCGATAATTATTTAAATGATAGGATAAACGAACGAAGAAGTATACCCACGAGAAAAGTGATACGCGACTTTCAAAATCCGTTTGATTTTAACAGTGCCGAAGAATTCAGAAAAAGATATGGATTTTGTAAAGATAAAGTGCTTTGTTTTCTTCTACCATTAACTCATCATTTAGATTTAAGTTTATTTAGTTGTTTTTCCTTTTGAAAATCAATCTTTACTTACATAAACTTTACAGTTATCCAATACTGACATCAATGTGTACACAGAGATGACATTTCTATCTTCAAAAATTTATTCTAGTTTTTCTGAAAAATTAGCGAAATTTACCTTTGAGATGGTTGTCGTTTATAATTTTTTTATCAAGAAAGTAATTAGACAGCAAACAAATATCGTGTTAAACAGGATCTAATATCTAAAGAATACGAAACGTGAGGGAGTTTATTCCATCCAAGTGAAAATAGTTCAAGACATCATTTTTGCAATGAGAGCCTATCGAGATATCGAGGAGCCGATAGAGGACCATCGTGTAAAAATTGCTTTGAGTTGTATCTAGAAAAGTGAAAGGCGACTTTTTTCGATTGTTCATAGCAAATATTGGCGGTGATCGCATTGTAAGTCGGAAGGAGTTCCTAGTAAAGAATTTCATTTACATCCCACCTTGCATATAAAGGAACCACTTGAACTAATTTCAATACAGGCACGCACTTTTGTCTAGCCCCTAGCTATTGGCGCTTGAGCTAAAAATTACCTTTATGTCACTCACCTTTATTTTATGTAACAAGATACTTTAGTCAATCACTCGATTTTTGCTCTCAATGGAATTCCTCGAAGACCTTTTCATAAAACTTTCATATTTTACATGATCCCTATTTGCTGAAACTAGGATGTGGAATGTAATATTGAATTCCACTTTTTTTTATATAATATGCTAGAGATGTTCGAAAAGTTTTCAAAGCATTGCAGAATTACCATCCTTATATTTAGGCACATCTAATAAAGTGGACCACGACCTGATACTTGTGCGTTAGCGACATTCGCGTATTCACCTTAAAGGCTTGAGTTAAAATTAGCTTTGGGAAGTTTTCTATTATTTGTGATTAAATTATCAAAAATAAAATGACAAATTAAATTAGTAGTCCATGTATTGTTTATCTAAAACTAAGTATTTGCCTGAATGACAATACTGAAAACGACAATATTAAACTAGAGGTATCCGGGGCTTATTTTTTGTGTAATACGTGAAAATCATTATTTCGTGAATGTGCTGACACATAGAGACAAAATCAGTATACATGTAAATATTTTCTATGGCCCAAGAGAAGCAGCTTGATAGAGGAAATAATCTCTGAGTTGAAATATTGAGGAATATGTGAGTAATGAAATTACAAAAACAGTAGCACTAAAGGTGAGGTTTAAAAATAAAGGTAATGGTATTTAAAAAATGTAAAATTTATCAAAATGCTTGCAAGATATTTCAGCCTTATTCTCTTTTTATAATAATATTTACAATAATTACTGTGGTAATCATATTTCCAGGACACAACTAAAAAAAATGTGAAGTAAACCTAAACATACAACAATAAAATTATAATTTTAGTGTGTTATTTTAAAATACAAGTCTTTATCTAAGCTATATACAATACTCCAATATACATAAAACATTTTCTTACTGTGTATACAAACATTTTACACTTTGTAAATAAGAAATAACTATTAAATGTATAAAACATTTTGTTAATTGAAATAAATGGAAATTCTGTTAATGTATTGAAAAGAAGATTGTATGTTCTATTCAATGAAATAAGAAATACTGTATTTTATATTAAAATTTTCAAAACGGAACATGATATTTCGGAAAGATAATGTTTTGAAGCTTTTATTGTTAGTTTAAGTGGTTCTGTTAGTTTTGTTGTATTGTGTATATATATTTATTTAACTGGTTAAAAACGCTTCTATTGAAAGCTTAAAGCGTAATAGATAAATTATGAAAAACCTTAAAATTTCATTAATTTGCTTTATTGAAATTATCACCTACAAAAAAAAAGGGATAGAAAATTTGACAATGGAAATTTATTAACTTCATTGAATATATTTGGCGTGGTTCTGTAGAAATCCATTATTCACAATTAAATGAACCTACGTGATGTAGTATTATTTCTACTTTCTTCAAGTTCTTTACTACGATCTAGGTTTCGGTGTATTACAACATCTTCAGGTGGGTTATTAGCAAAGATTAACTTTATTGGTAAGTTGCGCTCAGTGCAAAAAAGAAAATTTGTTTTATATGATATACTGATACAGTGAGTTTACTCTTTTCATTACTTTCAAGAAATCATAATAACTAATTGTATTTTATTCACAAATTCATTTAAATCGACCAAAGAAACCATATTTTGAGATATGAAAGATTTTTACCATACATATCCCATAAGACAGTGTAAGCAAAAAGTATTTTTTTCTCTCGTTTTTATGAATGTTCGATAGAATAAAATAAACATGTTTTAATTGTATCAGTGGCACTATACTTACCATTGTAAAAATCGTAAATTAATGAGTACCATTAATTTTAACTATGTAACCAATAAAACGCAATGACAAATAGAGAACATTTCTGAAGCATTCCTGAAATGAAAATGTATAGTAAATATGTGTAATAAAATCACTTATGATGTTATCAAAAAATAGGTACTAATTTAGAGATCAATGTACTGCAGGTTTACGGCTTTTCCTATATAATAAATAATAACATTTTACACGCTTAATTTTCCTATACATGATACGAATGGATACATTAAAATATCCTGATATTTGGACATATACTTAAACAGAAAGTTTTTTCTTAAAAATCTTAATATTGAGGACTTCTAGATAATCAAACCTTAATTTATTTTCGGTAATATATTCTGTTGGTAACTAACAATGTTGCCATTCGATCTAGCAATATTTAGAATATCATAAAAACTTGTTGAGAATATCTAATAGGGCGTATAAAGGTCGCACTTAATTCAGGAAATGGTTTTGGGTGAAAATAATTTTTAATACTTTGGTTTCATAATTTTCCTTTCGGATGAATAGCAAGCAAACCTCCTAACCCTCATCTCAAATTTGAAGCGTTATTGATATATATATATATATATATATATATATATATATATATATATACATATATATATATATATGTATGTATATTTATATATATATATATATATATATATATACACATATATATATATATGTATGTATATTTATATATATATATATATATATATATATATATATATATATATATATATAACGACTAAAATCGATAAGTATTGTGTTTGGCAACCACAGCATAAATACAGTAAAATATACCATCAATGCCTTGGCGTAGAATGGAAATCTATTGAACTAGTTGTGAACTAAAATTAAAGCGTAACCAAAAAATATCTCGCCGCAAGAAATAAATATTCACTAAAACCATTAAATGGGCTTTTCTCGTTTCTTCGACTTACATATTTTCCACGACATCTTTTTTAATTTCAATTTAATATTCATGGAAAAAGATATCATAACATAAATTTGTACTGTTAAATAGACATTCAGAAATTTCAAGCTGAAATTGCTTCAGAAATAGATCGTAAAACGTCTTTACTTATTCACTTGAAATATACCTACTTAGGTTAATACTAAATTGAAAAGACTCTCTAGTAAATATTTTACTTGCCTGGAAAGTTCTATTAATATTTTAGCACTCCATTTCAGAGAATAAATTATGTTCAAAATTTAATTTAATTTGCGTGGAGGCATACCAAGTGTGAACATTTGCTAATCTCATTACCAGTTAGAAATACTGGGAACAAAACGTAAGCTAGCACGTACATATATGGATATAGTTTAAAGATATTATTACTAATTTTGTCGTCCGTTAAAGTCCAGAAGATGGTGAAGAGACCTATTTGTATCTTTGTTAGATGTAATATTTTGAAATATTATGAAATGAAGAAAAGGAAAAAATGGTAATATTGGTCACAGTTTCGTAACAGATTTTGTTAAGTTTTGAATTTACAAGCATAATTGTTAGGATGTTGTTAGTAGGTAGTATTACATTTTATAAATTGACATTCGATTTTGAGTAGCGGTGTTCGTACAACACTCACATGACTAATGTAGTCTCCATTTGATAGTTGTCTGCTAGGTGCGACGAGAACGTACATTTTATTTGGTTAGTTCTTTGTTACAAAATTATCAAAATTACAAATTGGACGAACTATAGAATATAACTATAGCACAGTGTAATGTTATCAATTTAAGGAGAGTTATGCATGTAAGAGCAAAGAAAAGGGTTTTGTACTTTTTTCGTCAAACTAATTAAGTTACAACCAATATGAAGCCCTCTTATTTTTTGCAATTTTAGAGTCGTTATTTTTAACCAAAATTTGTTAGAAACTATGACGAAATATCTAGTTACCACACAAAACACTTTTTTATGTGTTTCTTTATAATCTTTTGATAGATTTACAAAAGCATGATATACAATTTGATTAATTTTGCAAATTGAAATGCGTACTGAAATGTAGGATATATATGATTTTTAGGACCATTTTAATGTAGATATTATTGACATTTTATATTACCGAGGCAAGATTTGGTGAATGACCTTAGACTATTTAAGGGAAAGTGTAGGATGATGAGATTTTTCTAAAATTTAATTTCTTCACCTTGTGTTTTTAAAATATTTTCATTTTTCATCTTTTCATCGCATATATCCTTCATTTAACTGAAGAAGTGAGAAACAATCAAACGTCTAGATATTTTAGGACGTAGGGATATAATTAAGAGTCAGCTAATGGAAGGAAATCAATAATTACTACAAACTTTAAGCTTTTGGAAATCCTAAAAATATAAGTCATCTTAAATTTACGATAAGTATATCAAGTTTTAGGAAACATGGAAGTATAAAAATAATCGCATGAAGAAAACAAGTGAAAACAGTTTAATCTAAGTCTACTGAGCATCTTAGTTTTTAAATAACCTGAATATTCCTCATCTTTGTTATCTAAAAGTAAAAATAAAAAAAGGAACCACGCTGTCGGTTTCAAGGTTTTTCCTGTAGTTCTGACAACAAACGCAAATAAAGCATTGGCAACAACAAGTAATCTAGATTACATTTAATGAATATTAAGAATAAATTCATAAACATTTTCTTTTGTAAACCTTTTGCTTTTGAATTCTAGACAATGATTTTTAAGAAGTCCCTTTGTACTTCGCTTACAAAGAATTACCTTGAAACAAGATTAGGTAAGTGGTAAAAATATTAGTCTCATTTTTCTTATTTTATTTAGAAAAAGTTCAACCGCCTTCCTTTATGAAAATCGTCAAGTGGGTCATTTGACTTAAATTTGTTTATTTTGTGGAGTATGAAAAAGTCTCGTAATATTCCGCATAACAAGTATATTAGAGTTTTTTTTGTCATACATTTTAGCTCTTATTTTTTAAATATCGTTAGAATGATAACAACTTGACGGATAAGACGCAATAGAAATATAATTTTTAGAATGTTTTTTAATGTGATTAGCGAATGGATATAATTATAATAAGGGTATTATATCCGTTCTAATTATATCCGTTCGCTATTCACGAGGATTCCACAGAATATTATGTGTCTTGATTTAATTTATATTTGTTATCAAATTTTTAGTTTCTTTCATGTATGAACGTTTTTAAATATAATTGAAATTAATGTAACGTAAGGCTTTAAATTTTATTTTTTTACATGGCTATAACATATATAGAGTACATATGTACTCTTCCAGATTCATAGATTAATTAAGTCGGGGATATTTTTGTTGTTGTCCGATTCTTAATTAAAGAAAACTTTCAATCTATTATTTTTAACTTGTAGTATATTCACCGGAATTATATCATAAGCGGAATATTTAAGTTGTATCAGAAACTCCATACAATTTTTTTTCAGTTTTGTATGTGTATATATGATTTGCTTTAAATGATAGTATTTATTAGGTACGGATGCAAATAAATTGTGACCATAGAATCTAATCTTTTATAATTACACCTTTTTTCCTAAAAATTACCAAAGACGTAAATTACAAGACAACAAACCTATCTCTCCAAGGTCTTTGTTTCTCATTTCCTTCTCTAAAATCCTACCGTTATATTTTAATTATGTGTTGAATTTATGCACAATTTTCTCCCAAATTATATTACCAAAATGTTATTCTTTCAACTGCGACCTAAATCAAAAATATACGTCGATGTCATTAATGTCCATATCTAGTTGCACACTGATAAATGTTAACCAACTGCTATAAAACTAAATTAGAAGTATATATATATATATATATATATATATACATATATTCATATATATATATATATATATATACACGTAATTACAGTAAGAACTTAAAGGCAGAAATTAAACAAGACTGATCCGCCCGTTGGTTTCACTTGGAAAATGCACTAATTAAATTAATATTACTTTAAATTTTGCTACTTTGCTTTATGATAAATGATATAATATTTAATATTATGATTATTATTTATTTTTATATAAAAATGTCGAAGCATTCCTTAGAACTGCATCATCATTCCATATATAATTGCAATGATTTTCTCCCGTCTCATCTGTTTCCGGTTACAGATTTCAGACTTTTAAAATGTACACGGATTTGAAACAATGTCATAACGTAATAGCGATGATAGTAAAAATTGAAGGTCTTCCCTCAGTCACATGGTGCATAGAATTGAAACCTATCATTTCAAAAACGGGTCTTAATACCTCACCTCAAATTTAATTGTGATAACCCCGCCCAATGACATATAACTTGATACACACAGAGTATTTTGACCCACTGCATGCTTGGAGAGGTAGATTAATTTCCTTTTAAAGTTTACTCGTAAAATAGTATATAACTTCATCAGAAACATCCATTTGGAAAATATCATACATATAGGTTATATCGTAATACTATATATTAGTAAAAGAAGAACAAAAGGAGGAGCGAAACAACAAAATTACTCATTGTTCAGTATGAAAGTTGCTTAAACTTTAGTAATTAGTGCGTAATGTAAGAAAACTCTTTGAAGAAGGTTGCTCTCCGAAGAAGAAGGTTAAAAACAACAGGCATTTATAATTTTATTCAAAAGTCTATGAGCAATTACAGAAATTATAAATATGTGTCAAATAATATTTTAAACACACACACTAGAATATCTATTAAATATGTACGTGCACACATAAATGCTTAGAGTGGACCTTAAAATTGCCATACAAGTGTAACAGAAAAATCACAAGAACAAACTTTGAGAAACTGATTGTATAAAAAAGTATAAACTATTATTAAACTTAAAATTTAAAAAAATTGCTATTATTATTATATTATTATATATAAAAGAAAATATTGCACGAGGATTACTATTACTAATCCTTGTGCAATATTTTCATAACAAAATTGAAATAAATTAACAATAACAACAAAAATATTTTAACCAGCACAGTATAACGATGCCATCTAGGAGATGGCATCGTTATACTGTGCTGGCTCAACTCTTAAAGCAAGTCGATACTGAATATCCCTCGTCACACGATGAAGCAATCCGCCCGACAACTAGTGTACTTGTCAGCTTAAAATGCTGACATATTTCGTATGAAGCACATGCGATCTCGTGCTGTGAAAGGTAAATTTTCACGTTGTTTTCTTCTTTGCGCGTTACTTATACGACATTGCGCCGTATACAAATCGGTTCATCTCGGCGTGATGTGACGGTAAGGTGCGTAAGGGAAATATAACAAAAATAAGAAGTAAAGATGCGGTGTCACTGCTGAAAATTTGCATTTGATATTTTGATGGAGTAAAATCGAATATTTTTTTATAAGTAACACCTGGATTTTTTCAGTGCGATTTCATCATTTAACTAAAATTTTTTTATCAATTTTGAATTCTATCAAATTATTAATTTTTTTATATTTAGTTAACCGGTTATCAATGAGGTAGGATACAGGGTAAACTATTCGAATATGAGCATATTTACATTAAATTAATTTAGTATATTATTGTGAGGTTATGATATTAAAAGAAAATATGGTTATTCAGTGATAAATAATCTATGAATAAATAACGAAATAACGACGATCTAGAGCCCGTTACTTTATTTTCATGATCTTTTTGTGAATATTCAAAATTTAATTTTTTTTACTGTTTAAAAGGAAATGCATAAAAAGTTAAAAATGGGTGTTAGTTCTATAAACCAAAATACTTTTTCAGGTGGTTAATTCTATAAAGAAGTAATCGGTTAAATATTTATTAAGTGATTTGTTATTAATTTTTCAATATAATGCGTAAACTGAACTTTCGTGAAAATAAAAACAACCCTGTTAACTAAATTTACATTTTTTAGAACATCAAGTATGGTTAATAATGTAAAAGAAAAACTTTTCCAGAAGGGAAAGAAAAAGTAGGCACTTATATTTAATGAATAAAATACAAAGTTGTAACCTATCAAATTTTACCACGATATTAATTCATTAATATTGTTCTAATAGAAAATTTTATCTGTTTCAATCGAGTTAAAGACAACTAACCTTTCCAATGAAATCGCATTAACGAGTCACAATTTAACACGTTATAACTTTATATTTTATCGCTTAAATATAAATATCTACCTTTGTTTCTATATAAAAAATATTTAAATTTTACGTAATTAAAATTATTTGAACTTAAACGTGAGTAATGTTCTAAATAAAGTATATTTGTACCTTTTGACCTATTTCAAATAAATAGAAATAACTCGTTAGTACTCAAAAAAGGTGTAAGTGAATTTAAAAATGAGAGAAGTGTTTTTAAATTAATGTATTTTATTTAGACGCTATTCTTATATTATATATGTTTCAAATTTATAGATTTCACTTTAAGTGCATGTCTAATGGTTATGATATTTAATCAAGATATTTTGCTCAAATAATCCTTTGTTTGAACTGCAAAATGAGTCGAAATTCAGTCAGAGTTTTACTGTCAATATAGTTCGAGTGTTCGAAAGTCAACGGCAATAAATAAGTTGAAAATCTATTAAAAACAGGTTGACTATACTCTTTAAAAGTAACTAAATTAATTAGTCTGAATTAATTGATTTGCTTAGTGAATTCTTCAGACTTTATTTATTAGAAAATTTGATTCCGACGTTTCCTCACGAAATCGTGTCAATAATTACGCTACAGTGAGGCTTGGTCTCGACTCATGCTCCGTTATATTTCCTTTTACGTTTTACGTGACCAATGAGCGTAAGGTCGATTATAAAGACAATGTCTAATACTACGACATGCTACGTGAAACTGGCGGTTCTTCATACACGAGAGGGATTTCATATTTCTTTCATGTTCGACGTAAAAAGAAATAAACATTTTGTTTTCGACGTAACATAGAGGATATATTGTTTATTTGTTGTTCTTCATTTTGTTGAGTAATATAACGTTATTGCGTAAACATCAAGAGGAGAAGTTGAAAGTTTGTACGATAAATGTCGAGATGTTATAAAGTGTACTTCACTCTGAAAATTGGTTAATGAAATAAATAGTTAGAGGTATACGTGAATATGAATGTTGGTGTTTATATGGATACGTACATATTGGTCTATCACGCTTTAAAACAATCTAAAATTCACAATTGTAAATACATTCAGATTAAGGAAAAGATTGTGGTATCTATTTACAATCAGTGGTTAGATATTGTATTTGAAGTTATCCATAATATTATGGGGATTTATGCAATTTTTTTGCAGCGAAGGTGATGTTCATAAGAACATTTTCATAAAAGTTCTATTTGAGGAAGTAAATTTTCTTAATGACTACATTTTATTATAATGTTACCAATTTTAACTAGTTGAGTGTTTTACGATAATGGGACTAAGAACGAATAATTATGAAAACGAAGTTTCTTACGAATTATGTTGTATTTATTGATAGTAGCCAATTTGATATCTATAACTTAGTAGACAATTTAAATTTGAATGAGAAATGCATATATTGCCTCTAGAAGCAGTGATATATCATCACCGTGGTGCGTTGGGTTGATCACAAGACGTACGGTCTTTGGCGGCGTGGTTTACCGTGGAGACCCGGGTTTGATTACCGGCTGCTCGACGAGCGGGGCTGGACTGATATAATAGCTGGTGTAAGAGGTTACACTCGTAGCAATAAGTCCACCATATGTAATAATTAGATACAATAAACTACAGAAAAATTAAATTATACATAAATGAATAGAAGCTAACTATTTACAAGCATAGGGTAACTGAATTCAGCTCTAGTTGGCGATTATTTCGTTAATTTTACAACCGTTTTTCGTTTCAAATGATTAAATGTCAATGTCAAGGCTTTACTTTTAATAACGGTTTGGTGGATGACAACATTTTTAAAAGTAGAACATCTATGTCAAAAAGCAATAAAATTTAAGCGGTAAATTTTAAATGAAATTCGCGTACGGCGACTCTTTGTCGTTGTGCTACATTTTCGGAGCGTGACGAGAAAGTTTATGAAAGCTACTGATAATTCCATCGTTACATCTCAGGTAACATTACGTATATTTTTTATATACATTCATAAAAATAAATTTTACAGGGTTTCTAATATTGGCACTACCTTAATAAATATATGGTAGTTTATTTACAAACTTTGATAATCGTCATCGTGGCACAAAATTTCTATTTGCGTCTTAACACTTGTCATTTAAGAGCGGATATTGATTTTTATATAGCTGTTTTAGTAGGTGCAAAAATAAAGCATGATGCAAAATAATAGATTTTGTATGGTGAATATTTATTTAAAACCAGCTGCGTTTCGTTTAAATATTATAATTTTTGACAGAAGGGCAAATACACGCCATTTAAGAGCGGATACTGATTTCTATCATTGTATTTTTAACAAGTAATTATAGCAATAAAAGCACGATTTAAAATATAAAATTTTGCGGGGCTAATATTTCTTTGAAAATCAGCTGCGTTTCGGTTAAATAAACTATTTATCCTTAATAGTTATTATAAAATATTTTCGACGGGAAGGTAAGGAAAATAATCGACGGAACTATTTATAATATAATTAGTACAAATAACACCGTATAAGTTAGAATGGATTTTATTTTATATAAGAAACAAAAAGTGTACTTTAGGTCGTGCTCACACGCAAATTGTATAGCTAGTAATAGAATATAATAAAAGAGACAGTTGTAATAAAGACGAGGCAGGTAACATTCACTTTTCAGGAACATTTTAGAGAGCGTGATGATATATATATATATATATATATATATATATATATATATATATATATATATATATATATATAAATATATATATATATATATATATATATATATATATATATACATATATATATATATATATATATATATATATATATATATATGTATATATATTTAATATTATGTCATTGACTTGTGCTGTCTTTAGCTTTACTATTTTTTTCTGCATATAAATTTCAATTATTCCAATGTCTTTACGTATATTTGATTAAATTTTTCACCTCGGAGATCTACATTCTCAAGATCTGGATTCATGAGTTTTAAACATGCTAGTAATACTAATACATGCTATTAAAATCAATACTAATAGTATTTAAAAGTAAATGAAATTTCATTTCATGTACTGAATTTTCATTTCATGTATTCGTTAAAGAAATGAAAAACTGGTCAAGTTGAGTTGAACTGGTGTTATGAACTTTATTTTATACTATAAGTATTCCTTAAATTTAATCCGTGTATTTATTATTTTTGAATTCAATTATATGCCGTTGGTATATGTTTTCTAATATATATTTAGCATTCTTCCCTACTGGCATTTTCAAAAATTACCCCAATGGCCACATACAATTCAGTGAGGTGTCAATATGTATTCATGAATTGAGCATTTTATAAATTTTCAATTAAAATCATGTAATAAGCTTGGAAAATATTGGTCACTCTGTTGGTTTACAATATATGGAAGCAAGGTATATTGTATTATATTTGTGTATATAAGTTATTACGAAATAAAACGTATGAAAATAAATCCTGTATAGATTAGATTAATATTTGAATATCATTTGCCAAACTGAAAATACATAAGCCTATCTATACCTACACATAATCATCTATACAGGTCATAATAAAAAAATTGTTTTCTGATAAAAATATACGATCATCGAAGAATAAGAAATTATTCTAAAAATGATATTAGTATCTGAAAATCAAATCATAAGAGTGATTCACCCCCAAGCAGCTATTTTAAAACGTCAAACAGTTATGCAAGCACAGAGCTCCAGGACGTTCACTCGCCTCGGCGGTGGGCAGCGAAAAAAGCTAGTGGTTTCGGCGCAAGTATATTTCTGTATGAGTAAGAAGGCTGCACGTGGATGCTGCGTCGGCTGACTGTTATGTTTAGTTTCCTTTATTGTGGGCATACACCTTATCATTTTGATCCTTTACTTTTTATTTATCTCGTCTATTTTTAGCTTCACAATTTTGTGTATAAAAGTGGGTATCATGCTAGAATAAATTCATTGAAAATTGTATTCTTAATTCATTGAACTATAGTGAAAAACTCACTTCGTGTTCGAAGCGAAAATTATTTCTTTTTATGTAGGAAAGACTTTTTTTTATTTAAAGCATTAAATGTTATCGACTGTCTTGTTCAATTATTGTTCCTGGTTTCCTGAACTATTTTCATTTTATGTTCAGATATATAAATAAAAAAAATACCAGAAATAACTCGATACAAGTTTAGTTAAATCTACGTGAATTAATAACTTGCTTGTTATCGATTGATCTTAAATAGAATACTGTGCATTTTGTTAATGAGTTACCTTACAAATATCAAATGGATAGTAAAATTTGCATTCTTTTTTTAAATATAGTAAGAAAAATAAGAAATGACAGAACCGTTGCTTTAATGCCTATTTGGTATCTATACTAAAAACTAATAAGTGGATTTTAAATTTTTGAATGAACCCTAAGATATTGGAAATATAAATTGGAAAAGCGAGTAGAAATCGGACAATAAATCAAACTTGTTTTGAAATATAATTAAAACCGTGAAATTACACGAAATTACATGTTCACATAAATGTATGCAGCATATAAATTGGCTATAAATCAAGGATATATTTCAATATTGGATATGGAAGGAGGAATTTTTTTTTAATTTTAGTAATATATCTATAACAATTTGTTTGCTACTACTAAAACATTGTTGTGCTTTACCTTAGGTGTCTTATCGATGACAACTACAGTTCTGTGGTGGAAAGAAACGTAGAATCTTAAACAGGAATATTTATCATAATGATATTAAAAAGACAAGGCTATACCGTCATAATTTGTTAATGATTTACCATATTTTTTACTTATGAATCAAAATTTTTAAAATAGTTAATTGAATGTTTCTCAATGATTGATCTTCTTTTAAATTGTAATCGAAAAAACCAGTGAAAATATCTAAAACAGTTTGCATAAGAAACATAAATTATACATAATTTTCTCAGGTTAGATGCAATTATGTTTTAAAATATATTAAGAAAGAACAAGTTAACTGGCACAAGACAGCATAACAACGACCATTAGCGTTTTCCAAAAGTTAATACAAAATACATCCCCATTCATTGCTAACAGACAACGATTCCTTTCAAACCTGTAGTTCGCTGAAACGAAGCAGTTCACAATTATATTTGTTAATCAAAAGGAGCGCTCTTCCGTGTCTAACGAATAGATTGCCGCTTTGATCACTCTCCGTTTTGTTTGTTTCATTAAAATTATTTTGTTGGGCTTTTAATATTGTCTAATTATCCTTGGCGATATTCGAAAGTAAATACGAAGTTGATTTTTATTTGTAATAACAAATATGTGGAATAATTTTAAAGAATCTGAAGAAATTTTAAATAAACAAAAGAGAATGGATAATTTGTTTCAACCAGCCAACCACAGTCAGCTGCATTAAAATGCTTTGAAAAAAATTATTTTGTTCTTGAATCATTAAAATATGCCTATTTTAAAAATTTGAAAGATTCTAAAATTATACCGCAAATTGGTAACAATTTTAATCTACACACGTATGATTTATAAGACATTTCTCGATAGATTGGTAAGTAACAAGAATAATAGTTTAAATGAAAGTTATCGGATCACGCTGAATGAAATGGTCACCCAATTCTATGTGTAACTGTACAGAATTGTTGAAATTAAAATTTATGTGAGGCACGTGATTTATCCTTGATGTATTTTAGAACGAAGATCCCGAAATAAAAACCACATTAAAATTTTATTATTTCCTTATCTATTTATGTACTTTAATGTATACAGTTGGTACACATGGCAGAATTATTGCTGCAAGACCAATATCAGCTAACCGAAACAACAGCCCAGCCCCACTCGACCGGGAATCAAACCGAAATGTCACCGAGAAGAAAAATGAAGTACGGTGACTGAGTCTACTCAGTACCATCCACCATACAAGCACCACGCAGAAAGGAGCAGCACTATCATATGAGTATTAATGTAATGAAAAAGAGTATAGGACTATTATTGAAATAAAAAAGATTGAAAGAAAGTTCAGTAGTCGATGTTTTTTGTCTCCAGTAAACTTTTCCATACAATTAGGTTCAAAAACTACCCTTTTCATGGTGTTATGTCAGAACCCTTTTGGGGATCAAGGTATTGATCCTCATCTACCGATCCAATATTTCGGATAAATAACATTCACAATTATTCCCGATAATTATCAAGGGCAAACAAAAGTACTCCGCCATTATGCTGAAATATCATATTTTGTAATACGGTCCGTAGAAGATCTTCCATCAAAACAGTTAATTTTTTTTAAGATCATAATGTTCCCCATATAGGTTCTGAGGCAGAAAGTGGGATCTTACTAAATGATCGCTTATCACACTTCACACTCTGACTTAAATTCCACTTTACGAACTCTTTCTCTGTAAACTTCCTAGGATTTCCGTGCTATTTTTGCGATCAATAGTGAGTATTGCAGTAATTGTGTGTAAAGGTTGGTTACATCGGTCCGAAGAAGTCATGTCAAGAAATTTGTGTTTTAGGTTCAGTGTTTATAATAAATTGGAAAATCCGATTCTTCGGAAATAATCTCCTCCTACCAGTTTAAGATAGGCGTGTAATGGTATGGGTATTAGTCAGAACCATGGACTATGTACCAGACGTTCCACTGCAATAGGCCTACATGGCGATTCATAATATTGGTGGAAGCCGTTGGATTACAGCAGAAACACTCCATAATAGTTTTAAATGTTTTTTTTGTGGAAAAATCCGGAACGGACATGTATACTTTAATTATAAATACTCAAAAGTACGTGCGCAGTATCATGTACGCAGGTCACGTAGGAAATACAAAAAATTGCTTTCAGACGCCTTTGTTTTATTGGTTATTCATGTGTTAAAAAAACTTCAAAAAAAGGATTAAAATTTTACTGGATATTTCGATAAAAGTAATTATTCTAAAACAGTAATATCCTTAATAATTTATATTACTCAAACACGTATGTGCCTCTCTTCTATTCAATACATTCTTACCAGTGTTACACTTGTTAAGACATCTACAAATAAAACTACTCTTTTTATTTTAACAAGCAACTTCACAATAAAGTTAATGCAGAAGTATTTACATAAATGTTACTTTGTAATAAAATAACACCAATAATCTAAAATAGTAATTATTATAACCGTATTCGTTTGCTGTCCCCTAACCGTCGGCATCCCCTAACAAATGCCATAATTTTTGCTAAAAAAGCAATGTGAGAATATTACCTGTTCTCTATACTTTTTAAATTATTTGGTTATCTGAGCCAAGACAAAATTATGAATGGTGTTCAAAATGGCAAAACATAAATTGTTTGTTACTATTGGTAAGTTTAGAGAGATAATACTTCGATTTTTCTTATATTTTCATCTCATTTTGAAGGATTGTTTGCTATTGAGGAGTACTTCCGAGACTGTTCGTAATTTATTACGTGTCATGTAATATTATAATTGTGCTTTGAAGTGTATGCAGAAATAAATTATATAAACACGGCACTGAAAGCGGGTATATCAAAGAACATAAAGTATATTGTTTACTATACCATTTTTTTGTCGTTACGTCATAGTTGCGTTTTTGTGTTTGCAGTTTCATGGATTTTGACAGAATACCAGAGTTAAATTTATTTTTATAAGGAAAATGTTCAAGAAAGTGGTTTTTTTTTGTTTTAATGATGAGAGAATTATTATTTTTAATTTAGAAACTGGTTTTAAAGTTGGGATCGTTTAGTTAAAAAGGATATAATTGAAAACTTTACTTAATTTTCTTTATTCTGATGCTGAAAGCACTTGACTCGTCTTTATCGTCAACGTCAAATACAAAGCAAAAAAACGATAAATAAATTTCCTTCTAGTGGGAAAAACGGCCTGTTATTTAGGTCATCGAACAAATGAAATATTTCTTCTTTTATATTTTACTATCAAGACTGTTTCCTTTGGGTTTTATTACAATAGTATACAGTCAGATGTTGCCACGATACCTAGATTCATTAATTTCATTATCTTCGGGATAATCCAGTGAAATAAGTTTCATTACTTAGATGATCATTGATACTCGGAGACGATATTGATTTATTATTTACCTGTATATTTTCGCCGAATATAATGTTTGCAAAACCAGTGGAAATAACAAGACTGCGAATCTACTATTGGAACGGATTCCCGGAGAAAAGACAAATAAAATCCCTGTATGCAATATGTAACTTCACGAAGTTAGTTCTAGTGGTATAATGAGGTGTTGTGAGTAGCCTAGCAAAGTGTTCATTAATAGTCACGTGTCACGGAATTTAAATTTGTTTACCCAGGAGTTGTTTTTAAGTGAGGTTTATTTCTAACCGTATAACCCTAAACAATAATTTATCTTTATGCTTCAATACACGATACAAAAAGAAATAAACCTTATAGAAAAATTAAACAATGTTCCTAATTATTTTAGATCTCCAACATTTTGTGACGTAATGGGCCATTGGTTACACTCAATAGCTTACGGTTTACAGCTTAGAAACCACTCCACAGATAAAGAATTCAAATTTTAGTAACAAAAAAATATAAAAACTTTAATAATAGTTACATTAACAACAGAAAAAATTATTAAATTTTCTGTATTAAAAATATTTAAATGTAAATATTTCGCTTACAGAATGGCTATATCGAATATTGAAATTAAATATCCCTCTTGCCTTCTGCTGAGCAAAGTTAAAACTAAAAAATTGATACGTGTCATTACCATGATTTATTACTTCATGAATGATCTGTTTTATGGATGAGTAGAAAATTGTACAAAAAAATAGAATGTCCTAGAAGAGTGTATTAATGACAAAAATACATGTCATTCTGTACACAATATATTACTCAGCTAGAACTTTGACGTTACGATTTAAATATTGAATATATTTGGCGTTTATTTTGTATTAATTAATTATTCACAATTAAATGAAACTACGTGATGTAGTATTATTTCTACTTTCTTTAAGTTCTTTACCACGACCTAGGTTTCATTGTATTACAACATCTTCAGGTGGGATCTCGGGGAAAAGAACTTAAAGAAAGTAGAAATAATACTACATTACGTAGTTTCATTTAATTGTGGGTACGATTTAAGTTAAATCAGTTCCAATTTTTTAATTAATCGGTTTAGAGCCAATTTTTTAATAATACATTCACTGAAAATGTTCATATATTTTGCATTATGTTTATGATTAAATAAAAAAAAATTCCTCATCTTTGAGACAACCTTCATCAAAGTGGACAGCTATGTAAGTAAGTGTAAATTTTATTACCTAGACTATACCGTACTTCTAATAAATATATTACTTTACAAACATTACGGAAGACAATAATAATTTACTCATTTAAATAAGAAATAAATGAAACTTTTTTATTTGAAACTGACAAACGGCACATCATTTTAAATCTGCAGTCCGCTATTGCAGAGCGCTCTGTAGTCACGATTATTAATCAAAAGGAACAATTTTCCGTGACTAATGGACGAATTCTCGCTTTGATTATTGCTCGTGTTTTTTGTGTTCTTTTAATTTTATTTTGTTTCGGACTTTCATTGGTAGTCTTACACCGTCAATATCGAATGTAAATTTGTATCTTAAATAGTATTCGGTGCTTGGAGGAAATCTTGATAAATTAAAGATGAAAAAATACTTATCTGGAAAAGAGCACACATATGCAAAATTTTAGATAACGTATCTTGAAAATATTATATTTATGATAAACTTAAGACCTATGCATATTAAACAATACAGGACAATGTTTTTAAATACAACAAATTGCGTATTTTATTTTCCATTGTTTAAAAGTATGGCATAATACACGTTGATCTGGTACTTTTTCAAAACAACTAGCAGTTTGCTCTTGTTTACTAAAAGTAAGAGGTAGACTATTTTTAGTTTCGGGTTCGTAGGAGTAAATCTCGTTTTCGTTACTCGTTGACAATGTCGAATATAGACCATGAGCAACATTCATCGAACGTTTTTAGGATCTCACGATACCAATCGACACAGCACAAAGTTTCCCGAATATTCATGTTGAATTTTCTGTACTTCATTCATTTGAATACCTAAACTAGCCCAAAATCTTAGTCCAGGTTATTCTCTTGTTGATATTTGCCATGAGCGGCACAGGATTGATGTTATATTCAGCTGTCGCTTTTGACGTCCATTAACATTTAATTTTTTTTTCACAGTGTTACTTTTATGGTTTATTCACTTTCTTTTAATAAGTGTTTCAATTTTCAGTTACGTCTCTATCGAATTATATATATATATATATCTTAACAAGAGGTTCCTTTAAATTTTTTCCAGGAATTTTCAAGTTACTTTAGTAATTAAAAGTAATGGACACGTTATAGTATGTAGTAATGGGAACGGTATTTACGTGCTAGATAATAATATTTCCTTCGAATTTTTGTAAACTTGGTAAATTTCGTAAGCCTAGTGGGGTTCAAGAGGCTCGAAAATAATATTCTACATTTAATAACACATTTTAAAAATAATGGAAATAATATATATGAGACTATATAATAGGAATATTATTGGATTATTTGAACCAAAACAATAACGTATCTTGTGAAAAATATTTAGGCGTATAACCATAAAACAAGAGTTTAAACTTTTTTTTAATAAAAATAAACATTCCTTTCTTTGAAAAACATGGCTTAAACTAGTCTTCATATAATTGTTTTGTTGACTTCATATTATAATAAAAACACAAGAGAAATATAGTTTTACCAATTGAGTCATTAAAATTTGTCTTTCTATGTTAAAATTTTAGATTATAAATTCAAGCATACCCCACAAACAAATTTTGCATGTTCCGTGCAAATAGGTATGGAATATCCTTTGCAAACATGTATAGTATTACGTTCTTTGTTACGAATACAAAAAGTACACCTTCTATTACTGTTAGGAATCTTTTGAACTGGTTTACTATCATCGCAGCATAAATACTTGATCTTATTCATCACTTTCAATCTTAATCATCCTATCTAATCATTTCTTAGCAACCGACTCATTATTATTATATAAGAATTACAATTACATATCTGCTGAAACAATTGTAAATAAATAAAATCAGTAATAGTGATGAAAAAAAACAAAGAAATCTTACAATTTTACAACGTCGTTAGCCTGGTGGGGTCTGCGATGCGCAGCATTCACGTAAACACGTCCTATGCGCACGTGCTCCCGTAACACACTAAGAATTAAATGGGGATCAGCGACGCATATATATAACTTTAGTTACTAATCATTTGAGATAGCTAATGTACCTTTCACAATAGTTATGAAGTTTTGAAAACGGTTCGGGTTTCTGAGACCCCATCGGGTTCACAAAAAATTAAAACTTCTATGTGCCTAAGTTTGTATGGAAATTTCATACAAACTACATACTTCCATATAATTGTTTATCACTGTTCATCATGACTTGAGAGAGATGATATCAATGCTTAACTTAGAACATATTTTAGTTTTATGAAGAAAAAAATAACAGAATTGACAATTAAATAATAAACATCCTTAAATTTTCACCATACATTTTATTTCGGTAATAATTATGAATATAAACTAATGGAAATATGAACAGCTTAATTTGTGAATTTTTTTTTGTTCAAATATGTAAATGAAGCATAACATGATAAAACCAATTTATCTTATTAATTGTAACATATTCATTGACGTATTGGACGATCCGATAAAATGCAAAAACAATGATATAAACAATGAGTGTTTATATTATAAACGGACTGAGTAATCTTAAAAGTAAAGCAAATTATAAAGAAAGAGTTCCAAATTAATCCGCATGCAGATAATATTATTTTTCACCTTTAAGTACAAATTGTAAAGATCGAAAATATCATGTATTCGTACAGCGTAGCATAATAAACAACCAAACCCCGTCGCTAAGCTTTACTGAAAATAATTTACTTGTACTATCCAAAATATTCAGCCGCAAATTAAAAAGGAATGCGAATATATTCAAAAGAAACAATATTTCTTCGAGTTTTTTTTCAACAAAATCTTCCGAAACCAAACTAAATCATCACTAAGTAACTTATTAATACTTAGCAGTGAGAGCTTCATTAACACATCTAAACTCCAGCGATTCGTAATGAAATTAATGCTGCCAATGTCCGGAGCTTGAAAAGTTCTTCGCAAAATAAATTAAAGAAACCACGAACAAAAGGAACAATTATCAAAGCGGAATCTGGCCATTAGTCACGGGGAACTTATTTCTTGTATCATCGATAATAATAGTTTCACTTTTTTCCTTAGATCGTGGTTTTGAAGGAACGTATCGTTTTAAATGGTTTAATATATAATATTGTTTTCTACGGAAAAGAAAAGATTAAAAGAAATATATATATATATATATATATATATATATATATATATATATATATATAATTAATGTACACCGTAGTGTTTCACAGTAATTAAAATATTATCACGTGACAGTTTCTCTCTTAGATATTACTCCAAATTTATTTATTTGATTGTGGGGTTTTATTTAACAATATCAGATTATTATCTAAGATACCACGTATTATGAAAATTTCAAATTATACCTCAGCTTGAAATCAATAATACGGTTGTTATAGTCCACATAATAATTTAAATATTATTTGGGATATTTCAAGCAGTATCACTATCAACGTAATTTTAAAACATCATTGAGATAAATAGTAATTACCGGCAAAGACAGAAAATTTTCTTATCTTTTTTCATAAAATCACGCCTATCGAAATATTGTCAGAATTTTGTTTGTTTACTTGTTTATGTACTTCAATGTATATAATAGATACATATTACTTATATACTTATTTCTACAAGAACAATCTCTTGCAGCCAACCAGTACAACATTCCAGCCCCGCTCGACGAGCGGCCGTGAATCGAACCCGGGCCCCGCGGTGCGCCTTGTAATCAAGGGCTGTATGCCTTGTGATCAACACAATACACCGCGGTGACGACTGTATGCTGCAAAAGCCATTTGATATAAATTATGAGTCAAAAAGAAAGAAATCACTCTTAATTTAGAGAGAAAAGTTTCCTTCTAGCTTCTATTTAAATACTATATTTTAATGATTAATATTGTGATAAAATGATAATTTTTTTTAATTCCTTACTAGAATACTGAGTTTGTTATGAAAAGGCAAGACCAGTGCGAATGTTTTCAGTATATTGAAATCGGTTGCTTCAATATCGATTTTATGGATTGCTGCTTAGATTCTGGACTTGTCGTTTCACAATACAAAGCAAGGTGATATGCACCAAATCAGCTTACCTGCTTTACTTTACACAAAAAAATCTTGGATCAAATTGGACCAAAAATATTATTCTTTGATTTTTATCAAAATGTATTTTTCATATTTCAAGGAAATGTTACCTTGAAATGTGAAAAATACATGCAAAAGTTAGGAACAAATGAATTGATTTTTCTTGTGAAAATTAATTTAGTTGCAAATTTTTACTCATCTAGGGATTCTAGTTATTATACCATCATCGCAGGCATATTATTTGGTTTTCATGTCTTATTTAAAAGAAAAGGAAAAAAAATCGCTGTAAATAAAAGCTGAAAAAATTTAGTCTCCAGAGCATTATCAAACTTTTGTTATAATTTTAAATTGTAAAATTCATAACTAAACCAAAGCTTTCATGATAATTTGTCATTAGGATACATGTTTAAAAAAGCCGATATCTCTTTCAATCAATACTTGTACAAGTGTTAGTTGTTTAAACATAAAATACAAGTTATACAAATGAACACAAGACATTATGAAGCCCAGTAAAATACGTTAAATTATTTTACACCTTCATCGGTATAATTCCAGGGAAATACAGGAAATACTCGCAAAAACCGGAATTTTATCCGTTCTAGTATATTTAACAAGCAGGAAGACGATGCCTAAGTTTGATTTCTATCAAAGCCGCTGTCCAATTGAGGATTGTTCCTCAAAATGAAATTCTTCTGGCCTTCAAAAATGAAATGAAGCTAGTTAAATATGTTTTCTGGTGTAGCAGGAACTGTTCCTAAAGCAATTTGAGAATTAATAAAGGTTTGATAGGTACGAATTTCACTTATATTATTGAAATATTTCCCGCATAATTTCATTAGTTATTGATTTTTTTTCAAATAAATCATTCAAATACACAAGATGACGATCACAACTGAGGTACTGAATAATTTATATCGTAAAAAAATAATAAGTTCCAAGACTAATTGAATGTAAGTGTACATTATAAAACTCAGTTTTAATATTGCGTTCTTTACTTTATTTGCGTACTGTTGGCACCGTATTAATATTGTTATGGCGAATCGTGTATAAATAGCAGAACGCCAAAAGAAACACAAAAATTTTAAAAATTTCAAGTCTGACAGAATATCTTCATGGAATGGTGAATTATATTATCAAGTTAAATGAATTATGTAGTAAAAATATTTTAACAAATTAATCTTTGTAAATATTATTATAATTATTTTTAAATTCATTCATAATTATTTTTCATTTATAATTATTTTTAAATTCAAATTAATATTTTAAAAATGAAATTGAGTTTAATGAAATAATGAATCTCAATTCTTTACTGTTTTTCGACAAACGAAAATTCGCCATCTGTAATTGGCATTCACTGACCTTAAGTGAACAAAATGGTTGTCGAAGTCCTTTGCTGCTCTACCAGATGGGCCCCTGAAGATGATGATGTAGAATCTCGACTCAAAGCTGATCGTCGAGTAGTCCCGATACGAAGATCGATCATCGTTGGTCCGCAGGATAATTCACGATGTTATTTAAATTGGAGAAAACCTTTTAAATGTGTCTTCCGAATAAAATATCAGGACCAGTTTAATTCTTTATTTTTATAATACACATTTTATTAATCTTCTTATACTCATACTTTAAATTAGGATATAGAACTTTCTCGAATTAATGTTCTATAGCACAGTCCGATTTAAAATTGAAGTTTAGAGATTTTAAAGTAGATTGTTCACGCTCTCTAAGAATTCAAAGAAACTAATATTTTGCAGCTACGGTATACAATAATTACCCTAGCCTTTTACGAGTTTAAAGTAACTGTTCACAGAACTTACTGCTAGGATATATAAATAAAAATCCTCGCACTTCAATAGTTTAAAAGTAACTGATCACAGGACTTTACGGCTTGGATATACAATTAAAGATCCTCGCATTTTAATATTTAAATGTAACTTTGCGGCTAGGATATATAGTTATTAGTCATGCCCGTTGAGAACTCCAAAGCAACAGAAAAAATAATTAACAAAGTGTACTTGTAGAAGATTTAAAAAAAACTGAATGGATAATTTTGCTAAAAGAGCGCGTAAAAACAAAGGACGATTTTATTATTTAAAAAAGGAAAGCAACAGAAATTCCTTCGAGAATGTTCTATTCCTTACAAAAATGATTCCATATTTCAATAAAATGCAATACAATGTTGTTGGCACTTAAACATTAGAAAGCCATACAGAAGAAAAAAAACATTGGAACTATTGATCATTTGAAAAAACGTCAAGTCGCAAATTCCTCACACAGGAGGCGATGAAATTAAGTTTAACAAATTTAATTGATATCTAAAACAAATTATTCTCATGCAATAATTATAAAACAAAATAAAAATAAAATATTATCATTTTGAATTATTACAATTTTCAACCAAATAGATTTTCTAATTTATACTCATTCTCGCAAAATTAAAACAAATTAACATAACTATGTAATAAAATTTAAATTCTATTGACATATTTCAGAAATATTTTTTATTCATATTTTTAATTAACTTACGTCTATTATATAGCTCAATTAATGTAAACAATTTTGACCAATTTCTCCAAAAATTTGATCACATTACTCGAAACGTTTATTGCGTCCGCTTTATAATCTACAGAAATGAAAATTTAAAATCATAATATACAGTTTTGTGTATAAATGATGCGTAAATACAAAACGGAAATATAAACGGGTGTGATATTTAAGAAGAGTTAGAATTGCACACGTGAATATATTAAATATTACCTGGTAAAAATTTAATTCGGATTAGTTACCGGAGATAACATATTAATAGAATTTATTAAAGTTTCTATAAATGGACATTATAGGTAACTTAAAAATTATTTTAGAAAATGAGTGATATATGTGCCTGGATTTAGTTCAAGAACGAAATCGACACGATTATTATTTACATATCGTGCTACATGGCTCACTTTAGTTTAATTAAACGGTTATAATTGAGATAATTCTAAAGGAAATTTTTTTCCGGTGTTAAGTTCAAAATGTAATTGGGTAACTCAGAACTAGAAAGGAAAATTTTCCATAACAGCAATAAAGAAGCAAGAAAGAAAAAAAAATTGTGTTTGCTTCCTAATTAGAGTTATTTATGGAGAATACGAAATAATTCAACATCATTATCGCCTTCATAACTTTAAGTTACACTTCGTTATTACATTCTTTTTAGATGAACTGCTTTCTATTTTTCGATCCAACGATTTTTTGCGCCGTGGTTTTTTTTTAATTTAACTTTTATATATTAATATTAAATATAGTACTCTCTACTTTTTCGTATTTACTTAAGCGTCGTTTTAATGGCAAATCCTTCGGAGGATATGACAAGAATCTTTTTAATTACTGCCGATTTTAATTTTTATGGATAATTTGATTTGCGTATTGGTTTTTCGATATTTTTATTGTAATTTGCTTATTTATTTTATTAATAAATACTATGCATGGAAAAAATTACATTAAGGTTTAAGGCTACTAGTTTGCCCTGTAGAAAATTGAAGGAAATCACTTACTTCCCTTGTTATCATTAGATCCTTAAATTTACAGGTAGAGGAACAACTCGATAAAAATTAATATTTGAACCTAGATTTGAAATGTTTAGTTACGTTACTTCCTTTGATCAAAGAAGATGATTTGGTCATCATGATATTGTAATTTGGTAATCACCAATCATAGTGATAAAATCATAATCTGTTGATGGTCTCGTGATTTGATAATGATCAAATCCTCTATGTAAGAAATTATTTTATAAAATTTAACATTGAAACATAAACGAAAAATCCTTCTTTCCTATACATCCTTAATTCTATTCGGTATTACCCTGTTTGCCATTAAGTCCTTATATTTTAGGTGCAAAAACTACCTAATGAAACTGATCACATACCTAAATCTCGAAGTTCCACCAAAGTTCAACGGCCATATCAAATTTCAATGTACCTACCAAGAAATTAGTCTTACATTGATGGACTCAAATAAAAAAAACCGCGTCAAAATCGGTCTAGCCTTTTGAAGAATAATGGTGACAAATTCATATATGTGTGACATTTTGGCTTAAACAGATATGCAATATCTGTTTCAGGTAAAACATTCTATACATAACCTTGTACCCAACCTTAAATTGTGAATGTATTTATTATCCAGATGTGATGTGATCCTTATGTGTATCTAGAACGCTGCAAATTCCATTAGTTGACTATACAACATTTTCATGCTCAAGTTAGGGTCTGCTATGCACTTGAAGCATATTCGTAACGCATTTTCTAATCGTGTGCCTCTAACTTTTTCATATAAATTGATCTGCTTTCGGATAGAATTCGTCAAATATTTATTAAGTTATGTCGACCTCGCTTGGCTCTAAGTTGGGATATAATTTTTATAGTGTTATTTAATAGAGTAAAAATAATATCTCAACGCGAATTGACATTATTTTGTTTACAATGACGTTTCTTACTGAGTTTGTTAAGGATATATTCAGTAAGGTATGAAGAAGTAAACACATAAACCAACAAACAGAGGCGCGCGCACGCGCGCTCGAAATTACACAGGTAGGCATTTTTTCCCCTATTTAATTTCGTCACATTTATTCAATTTGAAATATATAAAAGAATGCATAGGGATAAAACATAAGTTTTATAAAGATTAAGGAACTTTAGTAGTGAAAATTAAACAAAATCAAGATTTAATTTAAAATCAGTAATTATCGTAGGTTAACCTGCACGGGCTTAAGCACTGTTTCGAATTTTACGTTGATTAAACAATTCTTCATTGTTGGGTAACTTTATTGTAACTGGAAATTAAATTGAGGTTATAAAGTCAACATAGTGTAGTTTTGAACGATGAACTAGGACGGGGACAGCATTTGTTTTTAATAATATGGTTTCCGACTCTAACAACGGTACTATTCATCCAAAAAGATGTTTTAAAAATATATAACATGTAATAATTTTCTGCAACACAACTATATATTTGTTGTTATTATACAAAAGGTTATTTACTTCTGAGTTAAATTCAAATTAAAGTTTTAAAAAAAACTGTCGTTCCTTAGTAGAATTAACACTACTTTATAATAAACGAGGGTCTCGTACACACTGAGGCAGTTATAAGCATTTAAGGTTACATAGTAGTTCTACAATACTAACTATATGAAAGTATTTTTCACGACCTAAATATATCGTCGTCTATATCTTTCACAATGTAAAACATTGCGTGTATTTAAAAAAAATTGTAAGGTTTGGGATAATCGCTACAGTTTTTTTTCCGACTAGCCAAATTTTACCGACACTGCTATCTTCGTGATTTTTGGGTATGGAGTTTCGAAAATAAGATGATGTATTTTGAATATTTTTTGGAACATCTTTTTATATGTAAATTAAAATTATGAAAAATGATTTTAAATATTTCCCAAAAAGAGTTCTTTGAAATTATTTTCCACATGGCATAATAAATTGAAAAAAAAATTAAAACCCTTATTTATGTCCCCTTGAGTCCATAAATGAATACTTTTAAAATGTTAGCTAAACGTGTGGTTTAATAAAACATAATACTATGAATAATTTTAAATTTTTACATCGCAGAGTGTCTTAAAAAATCGACTGTGAAAGTCGCAAAAGAAATACATTGCCTATTATATATCTTTCATAACCTTGAAAACATTATGAATATTTAAAAAAAAAAAGGTCTTTTGAATCATTGCTATGGTTTTCTCGAAACCTTTGCAGGGGCTTGTAAATACCCATATCATTTTTAAAAATTTTACATAGAGTTCTTTTAGACGTAAAGGTGAGAATATATATTTGTTACACACTTTTGAGTACATTTCTGAAGATGCAATACTAAAAATGATAAAAAAAAATATTTTTAGAATCTTAAAACCACTATAAATGGAAGCAAAAGAAATTAAGTAATTATCGCGCTCCCTTCCAAAATTTCCAAATGATTTTTTTTTAATTTTAGCTATTGAAGTATTTGTAGGTAAATATGGTATAATACTATGGCAAATTTCAAGTTTCTCCGCCAAGCCGTTTCTACGAAAAACGGCTCTGACGGACATACGGAGAGATATGTAAGGGATTTAGGTAAAGGTAATAATACAAATTGCGGTAAACATAATAATTTAGCAATATAATAAAAAACAAACCAGTTTGAAACATTATGCAGGTGAACAAAATTATACAACTTGCTGACTCGTAACTTTTATATATACGTGTCCGTACGCACTTTATATATATATATATATACATATATATATATATATATATATATATATATATATATAATATATATATATATATATATATGTATATATATATATATGTATATAATATATATATATATATATATGTATATATATATATATATATATATATATATATATAAGAGTACCTATTTGAACCCTCGCTGACCGTGCTTCGGTGGAAACATGAAAGCAGTCAACGCTCCCGGCTATCGGAAGCCCGTTCGTTCTGGCACGTTCGCTCAACCGGAAAACGACGCTCTACTGTTATTTTCATCGTTTTCTTTGTCAAATTGCGGAATAATGCTTCAAACTTTTGCCTTGAAAGTGAAATATATTTTCTATCGCAACTAAATTGTACACTTGTGATACATAGTAACATGTTGTTTAATAAACGGTGTTAGCCAGTTTTAAATTTGAACAAATCAGAAGAAAAAAGTAATATGAATGTGTGACGGTTCTCTATTTTAGAAAACTTATATATTTTTAACAAACACCATGTGTAATTTACTCTAAGTAAAAATATCGTAAATACACATTTAGTTGAGATATAAAAAATTAATTTATTAGATTTTCGTAATGAAAAATCGTCTTTAAAACAAAAGCAAATAATTAGTAATTTTTATGTATATGTAAAGAAAACCTATAGGTATCCTTTCATTTAAACTTTGCCGCGTTATCTATGATAAGTTCCGTAGAGGTCGCTGTTAGCTTTCGTATAAAACGTCAAAAGATTTTGAGAGGTTAGATTTGTTTTTGATTCAGTATTTTATTGTAAAAAGCTTACCTGTCGAATTCAGATGATAAACCCGAAATAAGGGCTTTAAATGTTGTTTCTTTTATTCACAGGTGAGTAAATGTTTAGTTTATAAGATTATGTTACTAGCAAATTTTAGAAGAAACATTTTACAAGTAAATAAATATTTTATCCACAGAAACGCAATTACGTCTTTATTTCAACAAGTTCGAAACAGAATCCAATAAAAACATTATAAAACAACATTTTGTGCATATATTTCGAGAGAATAATGGATAAGTTAAAATTTGATTTTGCTGTGAAGACAGCATCCGAGGGAAAACCCAACATTTTATGCATAACCTCAATTGCCACAACTAGTGGTCAGATCTATGGAATACCACCGGAATATCAACCAGTGAATCAACAAAAAGCAATTATGAGTACTACAAACTATGCCAAAATAAAAAAAACATTGCAAAGAAGACACCAAACAAGGAAAATTTGGATAACTTTGACAGATGAGATATCGGAATCATATGTGGATGAGGCTCAAAATTTGCAGTTTAATGATGTTTATCTAGAAGAAATAATAGAAACTGAATGTGATCCAAAGTCTAAATCTGGTGGCTCAAACAACTCTTTGAAAAAACTGTTAGAAAAATTACTCGAAGAAAAAGAACAAAAATCAGAAACTCAAAATCTAGGCAAGATAGCGATGAATTTTATGATAGAAAAGTAAAACCACTAATGCCCACCAATGGATTAATAATTTTAATAAAGAATGTGAACGTTTCAAAGTCAACGAAGACAAAAAGAAAATAGAGATTTTGAAAAATTTTATGGAGTCGTCAAGTGTACATTGGTACGACTGTATGCTAATAAAATACACAGTAGAATCAGAGTGGAACAAATGGGAGAAATGTTTTTGTGAGACATTTGTAAATAAAGGTTGGTCATCCATGAGATATGCTCTAAGTTTTAAATACCAAGCAGGTCCGTTACTCGAGTACGCTCTAAAGAAAGAGTAATTACTACTGGAAGTTAGGAAGAACATTGATACTGGGACTCTTATTGATCTCATAGCATTCGGCTTGCCTAATTTTGTTGCCGATAAAATCGACAGAGAAACTTTGCAACAAACAGAAGATTTGTATAATGAAATAGGAAAACTAGAACACCTTGTTGGGAAAACTAAGTATGAAAAAAAAGGATTTACAAATTCTGACCTTAAACAAAAAAAAATTGAAGAAAGAAAACCATACCAAATTTGTGCCAATGAAAAAAAAGGGAAACGCTATCACCCAGAGGAGAATTGCTGGTTTAAAGACAGAACTCATAAATCAATAGTGAGAACAGTAAATAACTCCGAAATAGAAACAGAACTGAATAATAAAGATCCAAAAACTAGAGGTGCCACCATTAATAAAAATAAATTTACTATTGAATGACACTGTGAAAGTAACTGGAATTTATGATTCAGGTTCAAATGTGTCATTAATTAATGCTAAATTATTAAATATACGGAATGAAGAAAAAAGTACAGATAATACACAAATAGTACATTTAAAGACTATTAATGGTGAGAAAAAAACCAAAGGTATGGTTGTATTAAAAATTAAAATATATAATGTAGAACAAAACATGGATATTTTTGTCATAGACAAAGAAAATTTTAAATATGATTTCTTAATTGGTTCAGATTGTATAAGAAAATTCAAGCTTATTCAAAATGAAGACTTAAAAATAACACAAAAAGGTCAGAAAGAAGAGCTTAGTATAAAAAACGATACAAATGTCAACATTCCTGATGTACTAGGAGACAAAACTAAACCAAGATTAGGAAGCCCTAGAATGGAGAAGGTAAAAAACGAAATAAACTTCAATGAACATATTAAAACTGATAAATTTGAAAAGATCGTTAATCATCTAGATAAACAACAATTAGAGATTGACGAGCTCATAGACAAATTTAAGACTGTCTTTGCTAAGGATAAATATGATGTCGGCACTGTACGAGATTATGAAGCTCATATTGACCTGATGGTGGATAAATACTGCTGCAAACGTCCATACAGATGTATAGCTGAAGATAGAAGAGAGATAGAAAAACAAATATCTAAATTATTAGAGAAAAATTTGATTGAGGAATCATATAGCCCGTTTGCTGCCCGAGTAACTCTGGCTTATAAAAAGGAAGATGAACGAAAAACAAGACTTTGTATAGATTTCAGGGAATTGAACAAGATAATCGACCCACAATCACAGCCATTTCCATTGATTGAAGATCTAATGACAAAAACAGTAAACTGTAAGTATTTCTCAACGTTTGATATTAATTCAGCGTTTTGGTCAATTCCATTGAAAGTACAGGATAGGTACAAAACGGCCTTTGTTACTCAGGAAGGTCATTTTCAATGGACATGCTTACCATTTGGACTAAAAACTGCTCCAGCCATTTTTCAAAGGATAATGACTAACATCATAAGAAAAAATAAGCTCTTTGATTTTGCAGTAAGTTTCATAGATGATATACTCATTTATTCAAAAACCTTTGAAGAACAGATATCACATATATCACGGTTACTGGAGGCAATACAAACGGAAGGGTTTAGACTAAAACTTACCAAGTGCATATTTGCAAGTAGTTATGCCAAGTATTTAGGCCACATAATAGAAAACAATTCAGTGAGGCCTCTAAAAGATTATTTGGTAGCAGTAAAATACTTTCCAATACCAGAAACAAGGAAAAATGTACGACAATTTTTAGGAAAAGTAAATTTTCATCACATCATCTTGGACCCGTTACACAATTTGTTAAAGAAAGATGTGAAATTCGTGTGGACTGAAGAATGTCAAAAATCATTTGATAAAATGAAAACACTACTGTGCTCTGTACCAATTCTGAAAATTTATGATCCAGAATTACCAATAAACATTTATACAGACGCAAGTGCAAAAGGAACAGGCGCAGTGTTAAAACAACCTGATAAAAATGGAGACAATAAACCAATTGCTCATTTTTCAAAAAAATTAACAGATACACAAAAAAAGAAGAAGGCAATATACCTAGAATGTTTAGCAATAAAAGAAGCTATAAAATACTGGCAGCATTCGCTTATGGGATAGGAGTTTACGGTGTATTCTGATCATAAACCACTAGAAAACTTGAATATTAAAGCAAGAACTGATGAGGAGGTCGGAGACCTAACATATTATTTATCCCAATACAATTTCAAAATTAAATATAATCCTGGAAAAACAAATATAGAGACAGATTGTTTGAGCACAAATTCAGTCCTAGATCCAAGTGAAAATAATAATGATGATGCTTTGAAAGTGGTAAATTTAATAACTATAGAAGAAATAAAAATAGATCAAAATTCAAATCAAGAAATACAAAAAGATAAAAATGGACTTATACTAAAAGATGAAATATACTACAAGAAAAATAAAGGAAGAAACAAAATTATACTATCAGAAGGATTAGGCAAAACATTGATAAAAAAGTACACATTACTTATTGCCACCTAGGAAAAACACAAATGATAAATAAATTAACACCATACTGTTCAGCGAAGAATATCATAGCAAAAATTAAACAGACTTGCGAAGAATGTGAAATATGCATTAAAAATAAAACAAGGAGAAAGCCGAAATATGGATTATTATCACATTTAGGACCAGCAAGACACCCATTTGAAATTGTATCAATTGATACAATTAGTGGTTTTGGGGGATATCGGTCAACAAAAAAGTACCTGCATCTTTTAGTTGATCATTTCACTAGGTATGCTTATATCTTGACGTCAAAAAACCAAAGCTCTAACAATTTTATTAAACTTATTCAACAAGTGACACAAAGTCTTAAAATTTATATGATATTAACGGACCAATGTCCTGGTATAAACTCTAAAGAATTTAAGGGATTTCTGAAAGATAACAGTATAAGAATATTTTTTACTGCGGTGGACACTCCTTTTTCAAATGGGCTTAACGAAAGATTGAACCAAACTTTAGTTAATAAAATAAGATGCCAAATAAATGAAAGCGAAAAAAAGATTGCATGGACAACAATAGCACAGAATTGTGTAAAGAAATATAATGAAACAGAACACACTGTTACCAAATTTGCACCAAAATACCTATTGGAAGGAGAAAATGTAAATATTCTTCCATCAGAACTAAAAACAAGATGTTTCATTTGAACATCTTGTTTTTAGTTCTGAGAAGAGATAGAAAATTATCATATATAAATGCAATTAAATCTCATGAGTATAATAAGAAGAGATATGACCTATCAAGGAGGGAATATGACTTTAAAAAAGGAGATAGAGTCTATGTGGAAAACGGTAATCGACTAAAAAGGAAGAAAACAGATGAACTGAGAATTTGACCCTACGAGATCTTGAAAAAAAATTCTAATACAATTTATGAAGTAGATGCCGGTAACAAGAAGGAAGAATTAAATTTGTTTCATGTTACAAAACTTACTCCATTGTCGATTGAGAAAGGAACAATTAAGTGCAATCACACTTGTAATTGTTCTTCTCTCGGAGGGGAGATGTAAAGAAAACCTATAGGTATCCTTTCATTTAAACTTTGCCGCGTTACCTATGATAAGTTCTATAGAGGTCGCTGTTAGCTTTCGTATCAAACGTCAAAAGATTTTGAGAGGTTAGATTTGTTTTTGATTCAGTATTTTATTGTAAAAAGCTTACCTGTCGAATTCAGATGATAAACCCAAAATAAGGGCTTTAAATGTTGTTTCTTTTATCCACAGGTGAGTAAATGTTTAGTTTGTAAGATAATGTTACTAGCAAATTGTAGAAGGAACATTTTACAAGTAAATAAATCTTTTATCCACAGAAACGCAATTACGTCTTTATTTCAACAAGTTCGAAACAGAATCCAATAAAAACATTATATATATATATATATATTTTTTTTTTTTTTTTTTATATTATACGATAGGTTTGCCTTAGTTAAATAAACTTAATAATGAGGCCAAAAATAAATAGAAGCAGTCATCATACGCGCTTTGAATAATGCACTTAAAGCAAGACGATCCATATAGAACGGATACGGGAATAAAAAAATTTAATGTTTGTAGCATTTTTTTATAAAAATTAAGATATTCGTCATATCATATTGAAAATCAAAATACTTCTATTCCGGTATTTAAAAAATCGACTTAAAAAATACAGCAATAGGTCAAGAAACAAATATTTCAGAAAATAACTTGATTAAACTTTTGAATTGGCCTTTGGAGTAAAGCATTTTTATTGTTTTGTTTTTGTTTCCCGTCAACAACAAAAACCAACAACTAATTATCTCAGTTACTAATTAAGAAAATTGGACTGTTTCGCATACAGGTTATATGTAAGAATTATTTCGTATTTTTTACTTTTGTCTAGATATAACTATGTAATTGTGCTGTGTGCTCCTATTATTAGTAAATCGACCATAGCATTGATATTTTAACTGTTATTAGTAGCTAGTGATTGTAAACAAATGCACATACGTTATTAACTAAATTATTTATTCTGTTTTGTTAATAACGTATCTTGATTTTGATGTAAATTTAATGTATATATTTGAGTGCAAACTACACTTCCGATAATATTCATTTATTTTGAAATCTTTTTCTTTGCTTTTTTTTAAAAATAAGTACTTGTATTAATAACAACTTTATCGTTTTGTTTTATGTTGTGTGATTTGTTCAGCTAAATTTAATACCTTTCCGCATTTGTTTTGAAGGACAATTTTTTCACAATTTATTAATAAATGGAGAAATCAAAAATATATGTAAACATAAGAAAGGAAACGAGCACAAATAACTTTAAATACACTCCAAAGTAATAAAACGCGACGCGCGCATTCGAGTGCATGCAAGTGTTTTGTGTGTATATGAGACTAAATTTTGAAATGATTTTCTTAACATGAATTTGATCCTTTTCAAAGCAGAAAACCCATAATTAAAGATATTAGCATGAAACATATATTAACTTTCCGTTTTTCTCACTTTTCTCCTTTTCGGTTCTACTTCGTCAAATTTTTGTTGTAATGAAGTTATCAAATTGGAAATTTAATTTGGAAATCACAACTCTAGTAAAATTGTGAATAAATATTCAGCTTCGAATGCATTTGGCAAAATATCAGACGTTGCGTGTTTAGATCAAGCAAATTGATTCATTTTATATACACGCAACGGAAAATTATATAAGCTGTAATAATATTTTTTATGTTGAATACGGGACGTATGTCATATTTATTATAATTATAAGATATAATTTGTGTTATATTATAGGATTAAAGTAAAATTTATAATTCACACTTAACTGATTAAAATTGTGGTAAAATACATAAATCAATTAACATTTTCTTATAGCATTATCTTATATATATAACAATATCTTATATATTTTTAACCAAATTATCTCTGAAATTGATACGACTTTAATAATAGAATTAAAAGTCGTCACCGCGGTTTGTTGGGTTAATCATAAGACATATGGCCGTTGAGAGTACGGTAAGGACCCGGGTTAGATTCCCGGCTACTCATCAAGCGGGACTGGAGAAGTCCAATCTTTCGCGGCTCGGGCAACCATTTTTCGATACGAGATCTTCTTCATCCCATGTGGACACGACAACAATAGAAATAAAAAGACTAACTGTTCACACCTTATTTAAATTGTTGGTTGTTTTTTTTATTTTCAATAAATTTTTTCATTTAAACATTTTTTTTGACATGACATGAGAGAATATGCATTATATATATTTTGAAATATATCGTGTATTTCAAAATATATATGGTAGCTCGAGATTATTTGTTATAAAACAATCGATTTGAAAATTGTCTTACATTTGTTTGCTAGGGAATAAGTTTTATTCCTTTCGCTTTTACGTAATTAATTTCTTTTTTTAATACTGTTTTGCTTACTTATTTTTGAATGTTTTGGGTTTGTCTTTTTTATATTTCTCCGTGTTTGTATGAATAAACTTTTCAGGCAAATTTTTGTTTATTAAATTTTTGGACCTTTTGGGTTTGTTTTTTTATTACACCAATTCTTGTTATATTTATAATTTTTTTTTTTGTTCTGGGTCAGTTTTTTTTAATTACCAATTCATGTTTTTATTTACAATATATTTTACGCGACCATTTTGTCTTACTAAATTTTTGGATATTTTGTTTTTTTTTGTATATCAGTTCGTGTTTGCTTACTAAATTTTGCATTTTTTGGGTTTATTTTTCTTTTAATTTCCAATTCGTGTTTATATTTATAAAGTTATTTGCGCGAGCCTTTTTGCTTATTTAATTCTTGGATATTTCAGTTTGTTGTCTTTTGTCTACCAATACGTGTTTGTATTTATACTTTTTTTTTCTAATTTACCAATTCGTATTCGTATTTGTAAACATTTTTACGCCATCATTTTTTCTTATTAAATTTTTGTGTATTTTGGTTTCTTTAAATTTTCTGTAAAAATATTTTGTAATGTACATATTTACATATATTTTAGACAATTTAAAATAAGTTAATTGTATCATACCTATCTGTATTGAAGTACTTATTAAAAAGTCTCCGCAAATTCCTAGCTCAATAAATATTTAATGATTTTTAATAATATTAATATGTTCCATATTACTATAACGAATATCTGAAAGAACTGTGACACCAAGAATCATGAAACGACTTGTTAAATTGGTGAATATTTGCAACATTTAAAGCAATAATAAATTCGATTGTAGGCAACAAACAGAGGCTCAGTATGTTTAAAAAAAAGGTAAAAACTCGTGATTTAAGAAACCCCATTTAAAAACTTATTTGTGTCGATACATGTCAAATGTGCTAAATTCACTAAAATACAAAATATATAAATATTTTTGGTTACACAGATAGTATGTACGTGAATTAAGAAGAAAATTAAAATCAAACGGTAAAAGTCCACATTTTTCTTGGAAATAAGCTTAACTGTCATTAAATTCACAAAAAAATAAGCCTTGATGCTAACAATTGCCGCGGTCAAAATAAAAAAACGACACTACTTGGAATGGTTGCTGAGTGGCTGCATGAGACCATCCTATGGAATGCAAGAATTAGAGATTGCATTTCCTGTCACTGAACACAGCTTTATTCCACGCAATCGGGTATTCGTGCTCGTCGAAAAAAAAATAAAGCGGTTAGAGACAATATCTAATCCTCATAACTATGTTTGTATCATAACGATGTATATTCGACGTTAAGTAACCGAAGCACCTATTTTTTATTGGAAGACTGCATGCAAAGATGTGCTGAAAAGCACATAAATATTGCGCTTCCAGATAAACAAAATGAAGCGCATTATGTGAACAAAGCTCAAAAATTATAGTTTGGGGAGAAATTTCATACAAAAATTATACTATATGTCCAATTTAATGGCAGTAACTAAACGTGGGAAACATATTTCCATAATTAAACCACACATATTAAACACACGTTTTAATGTTAAAACTTAAAAAAGAAAGGACGTTAACAAACTTATAGAAACATTTCTGGAAGACAAAAGTAATCTGATTTAGAATATTACAAAAATGTCCTGTATATTACAAAAGTGTTACAATGAAAATTTGCCACAACAAGACAATGATGTTGAAATTTCAGTAAGCTATAATCCTAATTACCTACTAACAGAAATCTTAAACTTGGTGTAATGACAGTGGCAAAAACGTGCTTTCCTTTATGATTTTCTAATATACCAATTCTAAGATAATAATTTTGTGCATTGACTTGCCAAGTATTACCTAGTTGATTAAATGTTTTTTAATTCATAGTTTAAAGTAGTTGTGAAACGTAAATGGTGGGGAGGAATATATTATTCAATTAAAAATATAAAAGAAGAGAATTTTGTCTGTTTAACAATGAAACAATATTTGTTGACCTTGTCTAGTAAATATTTTGAACAGATTCTAAATATTATAACCATTTTGTGTATTTAATTGACAAATATCAGTTGATTAAGTGTTCTTATTTTCATAATTTAAAGTGATCATGCATCGTTAACAGTGGGAAGACATATATTAACGGAGCTGTTAAAGCATTATATTACTCAATTAAAAATATTATTTTTTTTTCTCTATTGCTTGTTCAATGAATATTATTTTGACCCAATTCTAAATATGCTTGAACTCTTTCGAAACAAATAATAAAAAAACAATATTTCTTTTTTTTTTCTAAGCCTTATAAGACGTTCCTTTACAGTCAGTTACATGAAAATAGCCTACATCACATTGCGTTTTTCCTTTATCGCTTATGTAGAGTGACAGATTTTTCAAATGAGCTTAAATCCATGATGTTATTATCAAAAGTGCTTAAGTCCAAAATAAATTCTATTTATTTTAAAAAATTATGGCGTTATCAACTTTTTTTTCGCTATATTAGACATTATTATGAAAGTTTAGCAATATTGTACTCCGCTTTAGTGTTTTAATAAAGGCAGACAGCAATAACGCCCTTTTCCCAACAGTTGCTTATGCGTGACTTATGCATGTTTGATATTACCCTTAATACCTGAGAATATATTTTAGAAATAATATATATTAATATTGTAATGCGATTTTATTGATATCATTTCACAATTATTTTATAAACTTTTCAAAAAATCAAGAGATTCTATGCAGAATATTTTCAATTACATAACAAACATTAAAATAAAATAACAATCCTATTCAAAAAATGATTGCCATGAATGTGTTCTGATAGGCATTCAAAGTACTGTTGTTTTCCCCAGATTTCCATGTTTCACTAACTAATTTCTTTTTGTTTCCAATCTTCAAATATTTACAAAATATCCATTTTACTAATTAAGTTTTCAGTATTTATTATGAACAGGTTATGAAAAGTATTTCAGACGAACTAGCTAACACGATGGTGAAAACCATGTAATTTTTTATAATTCACCTAGGGAAATCAAAAAATGTATGTAGGACCAATATTTCTGAAAATAAAACATTTTGCAAATTGATTTACAGCTTTGTTTGAGCTGTAAAAAAATTGCGGAGCAGAATAAAACTTTCTAAAGTTCCATAAAATTTTGTTCAATATGTGTATGTGTTTGTGTGTGTTTGTGTGTGTGTGTGTACCTCTTTAAATTATTGACATATTTCAAAATTAGTGTGTGGTAATAGAAATGATTGTCCGTAGCTTAGATAACTTAAAATATGCACAAGCAGATTGAAATCAAATTCATGGATTTTAGATAGAGACAGTATGGAAAAAAGCGAAGTTTTCTTTTCGCCTTTTTTCTCTTGCACCCTAAAAGTTTTTCAAATAAAAAAAAAACAAATTGTAAGAATTTGTTAATGTTTGCAGAATCAGAATGATTATTTGATGTGCCATGCGAGGAAAATAGAATAAACGGAAAATATTTACGAAATGAATCATGCCACATTTGAAAAAGAGATAAATTATATTCCTGTAACAGGCAAAAAATGCGTGCAAATTTTAGGTTTCCTTAGCGAAAAAGAAGCCCTTCTATTACCATCACGTTCGTCCGTCCGTATGTCTGTAGGTTCCTAACAACCTCACATTTTCTGAATATAATGATCTTTAAAGTAACAAACTCACATTTTCTGAAGATAGTGTTTTTCAGACTCACATTAGTGCCTAACATTTTAGAAGGAGATCGTAGTTTTGTAATGTAGAATGGTAATTTATAAAAGGAAAAACATTGATGAAATAATTTCATATGCTTCGTTACGAAATAAGATATTAATTATTACAAATTTATTTTATAATGAAATAAAGGATTTATTTTTAATTTTACAATTTCGAGCTAAATGTGTAAACAATTAAGTGGGAAGTAATATACTGTTTGCCGTTTATCTTCCACTCATTTATCCATAGTGGTTTTAATAAATTAAAATTATTCTAGGTATTGGCATTTCATTTTTAATTAAATCCTTTTTGGGTCTCAACAATTTCAAGCGATATGGAACGCATTGCAATATTTTATTTTTAACGTAATTCTCTCTTTAATATACTCAAATTATATATTTATTTTGTTAGTTAAATTACTAATAACAAAATTTGAGTATATGATAAATAAAACCACTTTAATGCAACTTAATGTAAGTGTTAAAAATAATTAATGCAACATTTACAATTATCGTTTGGGTGTCCCATCAGTTTATCTGGTCAGTGTTAGTCAGATTTTATTTCAATCCAGAGATGAACGCCGATAGCAACGAAAATATTCTCAGTTGTTTCAGGTATAAAAATGAACTTTAAATGATTGAAACTTGAAATGAGAATTTTTCAGAGTTACATTTTAATACAATACTTGAAGAATTATTAGTAAAAAAATTATGGGGATGTTTTAAATTACATGTTTCTTATTTTAATTTTAAATAGGATATGTATTAAACAAAAATATATGGGACATACATTTTTATCGTTTCTTTGAAACGCAATATCTCTGCCTTAGAAATATATTATAAGGGTATTATTGAACATTTAGAGCACGATAGCATAAAGTTATACTTGTTACAGCTCCAAAATACCCGATTTAAATACCCTACGCCATTTTACAAAATAGTTTCTGGTATTCTCACTAAACATCTAAATTTGTCCCTTTAATATAAACGTGGTTTTGAGGAACTACTTACTTTACAGCACAGTTGTGACCGACGCTTTTACTGCGTCTTGTCACGGAAGTTGTTGTTTTTGTTAGTAATGTCTCGGTTCAAGCCTTAGTAAGTTAAGTGTAATAATTCGGAGAGCTGACGGAGTAACGGAACATTCATAGCTGGTAAAAATCTTAACCGTAAAAAATATAATCATTTTACCGAGCAGTTCACATTATTGAAATGGAAATATGCTTAAGCCTATGATTAAAATGTGAAATAATGTCCTGAGACAGATTACAAATAAACTGTAAAGAACCTGAATTTGCTATTCGAAATATCTTTTCTCACTTAAACGAAAGATATACTCTTGCCTCATTTATTATGTTTACATTTATATCCATTCATTATCTTTAAGGCAATTCCTATGAAACTCATATTCTGTTACTGTAGTGTGCTTCCGCTATTAGTTTTTAATAATATTTAGTTATTATGTCTAAGGCATTAAAATTTAAAGAACTGAATTATTCAAATTACCATAAAATATATCTCTTGAATTTAAAAATATTACCTAAATGTAAATTTATTCCATGAATTTTAAAAACTGTTCTGATTAAATATTACTAAAATTGCTTAATTGATTTTATCATTTTATAAATATCAATATAATACAGAAAATTTTTCTTTTCAAAATATTTACGAACACAAATTTTTAAACATCATTACATTTTTTTTTATTCGAACCAGACCACTTAAAAAGTAAAACTGAAATTATATAAAGTTACTTATTTCCACGTCTCTTGCAGTCGTTTTTCTTATAACCGGTTTGAGATAATTTGAAATTTGGCATAGTGATAAAACAGATTAATCCGTATATATTTCAAAGGTAAAACAAAAAAATATTTGTCTGGAAATACATGATAAAGTAAGTAAAATAACCGAAAATAGTTTTATTAACGTATGTCGCATGGGTTATCAAACAAAAACGTAAAAGAGCAATTTTTGAGAGCCCCAAAAATTATTTTCAAAGAATTTTAAGTAAAATACTACAAGAGATATTAATAAAAATGTACGCAAAATTATATGTACACCGGCTCCTACCTTCCACTAAATGATACAATTAAAATTAGGAAGAACTGCATCGGGAATTTATTTTAAATTTATCTTAAAATTCTAGCAATCAATCTAATACTCATAGTTTTTAGAAATCTTAGCCTATTTTTACTACTTTAAAAAATAAACTAAGTGATATATCTTCATGGTATAAAATTACAACATTTATAGCTATTTTAATGAATATATGGATGGATCCATCGTATGAGTTCTACTCGTACCTAAAAGGTTTTAATTTTTAAGTTAATGGCATGAATATCAAATTAACTAATTAGTAATTAACTTTGAATGAATTGTATTTACCTAATAGAATGATAGTTAAACTTCACACCTTACTAATCTAATTCCATCAGTCCAAGAAAATTTTTTATAATCCACCAGATATGTTAGATTATTAACTTCCAAGTATGTTAGAATATTAAATTTGAAGGAAACCATTTACTACCAATCTACTAATAAAGTTTAATATTGAGTGAAAATATAATTTATATGAACAGAAGCAGATACAAGTGAAAATTTACCCGCCACAAGTCTTATTATATGATTCGACGAAAAATTTAGTGATTTTAATTTATTTCACTCTCTTTTTACAAATTTACCCATAGAAAAGGGTCCAGTTATTTTGAGAAATATGGTAAAATATATGGATGCTTGTGACTCGAATCAATTTTTGGCGTGTCTCTTGTTCTGTTTAGTACGATTCTTTTAATGATGTTCTTATCTCGACTGTTTCTCCCTTATTTCAAGGCTCCAATATAAACAATATGCATACGTTTATACTATCAGAGTTCCATTCATCAAATTTTCCACAATATATATTTATATATATTTATTCCAATATAAGAAACAATGTTAAGATTGTAGGGATTTAAAAAAAATGCTTTATTTTGCATTAAACGATTAAAAAAGAATAATATTATCTGTAAAATTTAACCTAAAACCTGTAAATAAACCTAATCTTTTTATTTGAAGTGTTTTGAAAAGAAAAAAAAGACTTTATTTTATCTTAAGATTTCATAAAAAGGCAGGATAATGGTATAAAATTTCACTTTAAGTTAATAAAAAACCTTGCATTATTTTTTTATTACTTAATTTATTGAATCACACTAAAATGGTAAAAATTTCAATAAGAGAATAATTATTATTAAATACTAATCAAAATTGAAAATGTTGAATAAATTCAAACAAGCATGATAATACTTATTTTTAATTTAGGTATTTAAATATTATGATAGCTTTCTCGATACCAATTTTATTTTGGACATGGGAAGGAATAAACCTAATATTGAAACCAGTTCTTTATTTCCGGTCCTTGAAACAACATCAATGTAATTCTGTGTTACTAAGTCCACTATTTGGCTTTTTAATGACAGCACCATTCTGAAAATCCGATGTGAGGTACGACATGATCTTCAAATATGTACTTATGAAATGGACTCGTGATTGTCCTGTATTTTACAACATTGGGCATCGTCTCTTTGTGATAAGCTTTAATAAGTGATAAAATTTTATAAATATCTTCACTAATGTTAAGTAATCAGATTATCATAAAAATCTTTATTAATGGTTTTTGTCCTTGTACTTAAGATGTAGGAAGTTTGCTGAAAAATGCATTATAGAATTGAGCTTCCTTAAATCACTTTGTGAATACTCGGTCCCAGGTTGCCACCTGTTTTCACCCTTGAATTTATTTTTAAGTTCTCAACATGCTTCTGTCAATATGAAGATATTTTCTGGGATATCTCTAAGAATGTCAAGTGTAACTGCAATATTTTTCAGTTTTCCGTAGAGAGCCTGTGCTTGTTGCTTCAGCGCTATGTCATTCATTTTAACGAAATTGACATATCTATAGTAGTTTAATTATTTAGCATATGTTTGTCATAATATATCAGTTTAAATAATGTAAATTGTTAGTATGTCTTTGCAAGAAGCCAGTTATTTTTATTGAGGTAAATATTGCATTCTGCTCATGTTCGCTGCATAATTATCGGTTATGACCCTTTGCCCACAGGACCTGAAGTTTTCACATTTTTTCATATTGCTCAAAAGAATAAAGATAAAAAATAATTGGAACTGGTTGTTACAAAAAATTTTAAAAACTGTTTTTTTTTCAATCATTTCTGAAACTTAGTTTTACTAGAAAGTGTGTAATAGAATTTTTATGTGGAAAAAATCCTAATAGCATACAATAAATTTACGATTCGTATGCTTTTTTTAAACATAAACGATACTAATTATGGATAGGAATTGAAATAATAATTTTCTCTGATGTTTGTTACAATAACATTAAAATATATATTATATAGAAAATAAAGATATGAAAAGTAATTATGTGGAATATAGACGATTAAAAACTGAAAATATTAAGAAAAATTAAAGCAACGAGGAAAGCAAAATGGGGAATAACTGAATTTTGAGAAATACTTTTAACTAGTGTCTTGTTTTTATAATCAGTTTGATGTGGAAATATGTAATTTTTAAATAAAATACAATTTTGTAATAACTTTAGCTCCACCAAAAACACCTAAACCCTATAGAACCTGGTTTCTAATCTGTTTTAAAAAAATGAGACTTCGGTAAGGAAATATTTTCCAATTTCCAAATATCCAGACTTACCCATTTTATAAGAGGTAAGTTAATTACGTTAAGAGCGTGTTTATATTTTTGAAAAAAATCATTATTTTAGCTAATTTTACTCTAAACTCCGGAAATGTTCAATATAATAATTTTTATATGGAAAAATAAACCAAACCTTCATTTATAATCTTAAGAAATTAAATCCATATAAGTAGGCTTTTTTAGAACTTTATAAGATCACTCACGTGTATGTCCATTTGTCGTTTTCTTATCGAAAATCATGCAACGTGGAAATTTTAAGTTAGCATAGTAATGTAACTGTCTTAAATTTTAAATATAATTAAGTTTACTATGACAATAAATAACGTTATATGCATATTAAATTTAAACCATTCTCTGCATTTTTATTAGACTGTTTAATGCATTGTGTTTAGTCGTTTTAGTAAATTATTTAAGTAAGGAAACTCTTAAGAAGTATTTGAATTATTTCGTTTATTCTTTTGTTAATTTTGAATTGAATTTAAAATATTTACAAACGATTGAAACACAAAGAGTCCTGATTTTTTATAAATATTTGAAACAAACAGTTCAGAAGAGTAAGTTATTCAAAGTTTGTAAAGAAAATGCCTAAGAGAAAACCCGCTTTATCTTCAAATACTAATTTTCACCTCCAGTTTTACTCCACCAATAAATAACTTATAAATAATAATTAAAGATAAATTACAAAATGCAGCGCTGTCTAGCACGATTAAAAGGAATTTCAAAAATCACTTAAGCTTTGTTTTTATTACTTTATAATAAAAATGGCAAAAAATAAATATAATTTTCTCTTAAATAAGAATTAAAGGGAGCGATCCTTTTGCTAAATTATGTTGCCTATGTAACATTTAAAAAAATCACTTCTATCCGTTCTCTGCAGCAACGTTGCTTCATTGTTCCCATTGTGAATTTTTCCTTTCAGATAAGAATGTTCCGAAGGAATAAGATTCTCAATTATAAAAAGTTGCTTATATCATTTCCCGGCCTATCAACTATCTACATACAAGTAATCATGTCGATTTGTTGCTCCGTTGTAACGTAAAAGAAGGACAAAAAAACACTTTCACATTTATAATATTTGTTTGGATTTTAGTATTAGTTAGGATAAGATTTAAGGTTAGAAGGTAGCATATGTCATTTCCCGGCCCACCTATTATCACTGTAGAAATAATCACTCCGATCCTTTGCTCTACTGTAGCGTGAAAGAAAGTCAAAGAAACGTACTTTCGGTTGTTTGAATATAATAGTTGAAATTGTAATGTTAGTTAAGATAACATTTCTTAGATAACAAAGTCGATAGAGGGCGGCCAAGGAAATAACATAGTCATGTCATTTCCTTGGCCGCCCTCTATCTTCGTGCAAAAAAACTTTATTTCCGTCCGACGTGAAAGAAAGACCAACAAATACCCTTTCTCATTTATAATATTAAAAATAATTATATTAGTTAAGATAAGACTTCCTAGAACAAAAAATAGTGTGTCATTTCCTGGAACGCCAACTACCTACCTATTCACAAGTAATCACTTCAGTTCATTATTCCAGTGTGACGTGAAAAAACCAAAGAAATATACTTTCGGATTTTTGAAGTTATTTGGAATTATAATATTAGGTCGAATGACATTTCTTGGGTAGGAACGCAGCCTATATCATTTCTGGCCTGTCAATTATCTCTGCGCAAAAAATCACTTAGATACGTAGCTCTATCGCGACATGAAAGAAGGATGAATAAATACACTTTTGCATTTATAATATTACTTAGGTAATATTAGTTGAAAAGAGGTTACCCGACGCAAAGAATAGCCTTTGTCATTCTCGCTAATTCTAACAAAAAATTATATCGATATGTTTTAGTCATGTCTTAAAAAAAGGACAAACCAATAACCTTTGTATTGAAAACAATATAGTTAAGACCCTTAATTAAGTGGTTTTCTGTCTATATATTGCCTATTCAATGATTCTAAAAACCAAGTCAACCTGTTGCTTTGTTTTGACATTGATTTCTTATTCACTTTGTGCACTTTTTCAATTTAAAATAAAAATGTACTTATGCTATTTCCCGACCCTCAGATACTTTTAAGCAAAGAATTTTATCAATTCCATGATCTTTTGCGAGGAGAAAGAAAAGCAAATATACATGATGTAGCATTATTAAAATAAAAAAAACTGTAGAATTTCCTTGTCTCTACTCAAGATGTTTACGAATATATATATTAGAGAAGATATTCACGTAAAAATATGACATTTGATGTTTACGCTTTCATGCCCTGTTTTTAACTATCAACCAGAAATCTATTAGACCAACCAAAGGACATATCAAAAGGCAAAATACTACGTTGACAGACGACTAACGTTGCTACCTCGATAAAAATAAAATCATTGTCCACAGTCATTCTAATTAGATTAAATAATGAAAAAAAAAAACTGGTCACCAAAATATAGTATAAAATATATTTTCTATTTAATTTTAATACAGACGATCAAGTAATGCGAATAGGCTGCTGGTTAATTTACATCAACTGGAAAACATACCGGGGGAAATCTATTTTCTTTTTTAGAGATACTACTTATTAAACAATCATTTCCATTACAAGGATATTATTTAAGATTGTGACTGTCATTTAAAAAAAAAGCAAAAAATACGTTTTTACTATAAATAAGCTTTGCTGTGCTGCTCTATTAAAAATAAAAGTCCTACATATAAACCAAAGCTTTCGCTCCTTCCATTGGCATAGATGTTTAAAAAAAACTTTCCATTAGTTCTTTTATAAGTATTGATTGTAAGAAATATTTATAACATAAAATATATGTGCAAACAATCACATAACAATACAAAGCCTAATAACAATATATTTAATTGTTTCAGACCACATCATCGTACAGATAAGAAGTTCAGCGTGATCACAGGAAATACTCCCAACAATCGGAAATGAATACCTTATGGTACATTTAGCAAGCAGGAAGAAGATGCTTAACTTCAATTTCCATCACACCCGCTAGCCAGTTGACGAACAATACTTCACATATGAAACGTAGTCAGTCAAATCTATTTTCTAGGGTATAGGGAGTAGATCCGGAAAATATTTGAGGATTAAGAAATGTAAAAAAAAATGAAATAGTTGCACGACATTAAGGTTACCTGCACATTACAGTGATAATAGGTTTGAATCTAACTAAGAACTATTATCAAAATATTTCGAGACCGATTTTATTAAACAATTTAAACATTTTCAAAGTAAATCTTTCTCATATATCAGATGATGGTAAGAATTAACCTACTAAATAATATATATCGAGAAAAGACAAAAAAGTCGAAAGATATTCGTTTTCAGAACTTATTAAGACTTCAGTTATGACAAGTTACAAGATTACTTAAATGTAAGTCAACATTATGTAACCCGGTTTTAATAATGTATCCTTTATTTGACTTGTGTACTATTGACACAAAATGAATATATTTTTATACTTACATTCATTCTCGCCGAAATCGTTATTTTCGGTACCGGTTATAGCTGAAAACTGATGGAAGGGAAATTAACCAACATTTGTATTGTCTCTGAGACACTGAAACCCAAGTCAATCAACTCGATGCCTCATGGGCTAACCTCGCCTAAGCGAGCGTTTCAATGGCTCCTATGGAGAATATGAACAAATCTATGTAATTACTCCTAATTATTATTATCATGTAATATTTAGTTTGCATGCTGGTTTCTTAATATCTCACGTGTGAATTTGTTTTTTATTTCACTGAGAATTACCATTTAATATTACTAAATAAAAAGTTCGTTAAAGATCAAGCCTAAATCATTTTTATTCGAGTAAGATCTTTGGATGGTATTCCATATTATAAAACAATGTAGCCTTGCGGGAACTGCTTCATAGGTCCTTGGATCCAGGGATTCTTATTAGCCTGATTATAATTAAATCCTAAGGGTAATAGGTATGGGAATTTCTTGATATAAAGGAATATTTAAATGTAAACTTGAAGTCGCTAGTTGCTTTACTTGTCTTTGATCGAATCTGGTCATAATCTGTTGGCGATCTGGTCATGTTTTGTATGGTGATCTGGTTATCATCTGAGGGTGATCTGGTCATCATCTGATGGTGAACTAGTAATCATTATCCGATCCCCAGTATAAAAATTGTTTTATTTCTTTTTCCTGTAGTCTCTTAGATACATGGAGTACAACCCTGAATTCTCATATTTGCAAGTACCTGATATAACTTAATGTATGGACTCTAACTCAAACTTTTTAGCAACGTTAAAAATTTAAAACGAGCGCACCGAATTCTATCATCTGTACCAATAAGTCAATAATAAAACTTAAATAAAAATCCCAGCATTTTGAAGAAAAATGGTAAAAAACCCAAATGTATATACAAAGTTAAACGGACATGTCCATTCCATCGTGGGTAAAACGTTCTATACACAACATTGCACCCAATCCTGCATCGTTTTGATGAAATTATAATACTCCACTTTCAATACTTGTGGTCTTAAGTATTGAAAGAGGACTTTAAAAATCTACTAAGCCTTTGATTGGATTAAGTTAGATCAGCTTCACTCCACAGAACTAAATCTGTCTTACACGCTTTACATTCCAATAGTTGTCGCTATGACATTTCCATGCAAAATTTAAGGTTTCCGGTGCAGAGGAAGGGAATTAATAGTGTTTCATAATCACGTGCCTCTTAACTTTTTATTTAATTTAATCCGTTTCACTTAGAATTCTTAAAACTTTCGGTAATTTTTGTCGACATTTACTTGTTGCTAAGTTTTGACATTATGTATAATTGTGTTATTTGATAAGGCAAAATACAATTTTAATACGAATAAATATTATTTTGTTTACAATCAAATCGATTGCTGTTTCTTTTTATAATCAATAAGATGTAAGGATTAACTTGAATTAGACGCATAAACGCACAAGCCCACGAGCAATGACACAAGTAAGCCTATTTCCATTCTGTCCAATTTCGTCACATTTATTCAGTTTTGAAATATACGGAAGATTGCCAAAGATAGAACAGAAATTTTTGAATAATTAAGTAATTTTACTTTTAAAAATTTAACCAGCCCTGTTTTCAATCTTCAATATTAGATAAGTTCATTAGAAATGAAAAAAAATGCGATTATAGAATTAAAACTGTTTAGTTATGGACGTCGAGATAGGATGGAAGTATTTGTTTTTAATTATTTAATTCACAACAAAAAAAAGACTATTATTTATCTAAGCAAATGTTTTTAGAAATATAACCCAATATATATTTATGAAAGAAACTGTAATTATATTTATTGTTGTTTCATAATATATTACTTACTATTTAAAACAATTTTAAAAAACCGTCAAGCACGAGTAGAGCTGACACTGCGAGGGTCTAGTACATAAGTAGGCTGTTATATCCTCTCAGTGTACGTAGTATTTCTATTAGATTGTATGTGGACGTAAATTTTATACAACCTAAATATATCGTCGACTATATCTGTCACAACGTAAAACACGGTGTGTATTTTAAAAGTTACGGTATGTTGGTATACAAGATCCGGAAAAACCGCTATAATTTTCTTCTAATTTCCTGATCAGACTTTACCAACGTTTTTCATGATTTTTCCTGATTTTTTCCAAGGGAAGAAAATCCTTTTTTCCATACTAAAGAAACCAGTATATTTCTGAATTTATAATACCAAAAATAATGAAAAAAATTTAAGATTTATTGCTTACCCTTTTGGACGATGTCCCACAACATAAAAAGAAAAAATCCAATAACTAATGCGCACCATTTAAAATTTCCAAATTCATATTTTTTTAAATATTTTCGGGTAAATATATTTTATTCCTGTACCATATTTCAAGTTTCTACGCCTACTCGTTTCTAAAAAAATGGAACATCTGTGTCTGGCTGATGGACAGAAAACTGAATAACCTTATTTCGTTTTATATAGAGAACTCTATAAAACGCGGTAAAAATAACAATATAAATTGAAACAATATACCATAAAACAAACCAGTTGAAAATATTATATTGATGAAAAAATTACATAACTTGCTTGCATAGTTTTTACATGGGAACTCTTATACGTATGTGACCTGACGTACGTATATATTGTATTAAGTCCTTGCTGACCGCGCGTTCAGCGGAAACGGGATTCAATATGAAAGCAGTTAACGCTCCCGACTACCGGAAGCCAGTTCGTTCTGGCATATTTGCTCAACCGAAAACGATGCTCGACTTCAATTTTATTCGTTTTCTTTGTCAAATTGCAGAGCAATATTTTGAATTCTCGCCTTGCAAGTAAAATAAACTTGAACACTTGCATTGAATAGTAACATGTTGTTGATTAAAGTGTGTTAGCCAGTGTTAAATTTGAACACATCAGGAAAAAAATATAAGATTAATGTGTGGTGTTTCCATATTTTATATTATATTATTAACCTGAAGTGAAATTTAATGTAAATATAAATACCGTAAATACAAATTCCAATAATTATAATACTTATTTATATTCGATATTCTTCTCTTCCGATATTTACCAAGTCGACATAAAATAGAATCACGAAAATTAGTCAGTAATCTTCCTCATACTTAAATATGTACGTACATTTGGCCATAGGATGTAGGCGCATATCAGTGGTCACATGCCAATTTAGAACATAATAAATATTTAAAAATAGGATACGCATAATATTATAATTTTTAGAAGAAGTTACTCGCTTTCACGAGTTAAAAGGCAGTTAAAAAGTTATAGTTACTACTAGCATCCAAAACTCGAGGCTAAGGTGCTTGTCTATAATAAAGCACAACCATGATATATGCAAAACAGATCCTTCGTAAGATCATTCATATATCTCTTCGTTTGTCCATCAGTCACAGCTATTTTTCTCAGAAATTGTTTGGTTGAGAAATCTAAAATTCGACATCTCAAAAAACACATCAATCAACTTATTTCAAATTTTTATTTTTTTAAGATAAACAAAAAACTCATTGCTTATACCTAATTTTCGAAATTACGAAATTTTAAAGGGACGAAAATAAATTATTTTATGAAAGTTGACCTAAAGTTTGCCACAAAACTTTAGGTTTACCTAAAGTTGACAAAATCATTATATTTCTTTGCCTGTGCAAATTATAATACTCAATATATTTATATGTTGGAAAATAATACTCATATTTGAAAATAGTATAAAAATAATGGAATATGGTATACCCTCATATCTTTAACATTTTAAATGCACTATGAGTATACTAAACGCTCACAGTTCAAGTTAAATTCGCACTAAACAATTCTTATTTTTGATTTTTGTTACCCAGTAACTAATTTTCTATTTTTAAGCAAATTGGACAACTGACTAGTGTACTGCTTAAACATAAATATTATTTCATACATATAGTAACTAAACCTATCTACGCGTAGAAGCGAAATATCATTCACTGGCGGATTCAGCATGAATCCTGCAGAAATAAAAAAACCTATGGCCTTGAAAGATATAAAGTATTTATTTGCTCTGTATTCAAAATTCAATCCCTAAAGGAGTAAAATTTTGGTTCGAAGGTTTTTTGGTAATTTCCACCTCATTAAAGCTTTAGCCAAGAATATTTGTGTCCAGGTTAAAAATTAAAATAATATCTAAATAAGACTCTATTACATTTTTTAGAAAAATTCTTGCTAAAAGTAAGTATTACATCCAGAACAAAAAAAATATTGCCGTCATGCACCATTTTCGCTGGGGTAAAGCCGGAAAAGGAAGCTAGATTTATTTTAGATTATAGCCCATGCAATGAACTAAGTACTCATCTCCTCTTTAAGTACTACAGAGGATTCACAAATGAGAAAAAAATACTTGAAGGTCTGTTAATGATGAGAAATGGGAAACATGCTCCTCTTGTGCAGTGAGAGTAATAGTTGAGACTAAACGACACTCTGGAACATCTCCCTTCGAAGGAACTACTTAAGATTGTGCATCTTCAAGTTGATGTTATTTAAATGTTTCAAGCGTTGCACTTATTCGTTGTTTACATTTATTTCATACAATCCCAACCATTATCATGATATTTGTTCGTTTTTTTATATTTTAAAATTGTATACATATAAAAAAAACAGCCTTTACAATGATAGTGTTATTTTCGAAATTTAGAGCATGGTAGCATAAAGTTGTACGGGGCATAATTCTACCGGACCTGATTTAAACCAACTGATATTTTATAATATAATTTCAGGCATTACTACCAAATATATAAATCTGTTCCTTTTATATAAACAAGGTTTTAAGGGTCTATTTACTTCACAACATAATTGTGAACGGTGCTTTTACTACGTCGAATTAGAAAGTTATACTGTTTTTAGCGTTGTTTTGGTTCAAATCTTATTAAGTTAAATGTAGTATAAGGTTACTTGTCTTAGCAAGATCTGCTTTTTCACTCTAATTGGATTGGACTTGAATGGCGATTGAAGTGCGACATTTTACAAAGTTTTTTTATACATGGTCATATGGTTCAAGTTTCATAGGTTTTAGAAAAAAAAATTGTAAAATTCATGCATCGTAAGCTAAGTATTTAGATGTTTAGTTTATTTTCTTGATGTGATTCTTTTTGTACCTCTAAATAGTATTGTATTATGGATCATAAAGAAAAAAGTGAGTATAAATGAGTGAAAAAGAGGATATTTATATTTCTTTGACACGTCCGGGTATAATGAGTAAATAAATATAAGATAAAATATTTTTCTACTTTAAACCGTTTTATTTTTTTAATTTAATTTAAAACTTTAGTCTGCATATAGCTAATGGTTTCTCTAAAACTTAAAGTTGATTTTATTAATCAAAAACATTGTCTTTTTCCTCCAATATTGTAATTTGAAAATGTTGTGACTTTCGAACAAAAATATAATAACAATGGAGAAATTATTATTTTCATAATGTAGCTATACAATTTTTTAATTATATATTTAAAAATAATTCGATAATTTGGCATGGTCATTATTATGTATGCAGTAATTAAGAGGATCAACACCTCTTACCTTTAACAGACATACCACTATGTACTGTGACATAAAATGCATCGCAAAATATTTTTAACACATTTTTGCAAATATCTTAATTACTGGAGAAGTTATCTAAACTTTTGTTTCATTAACATGTGAATACTTTTTTGTGCGTCAAAGGGGAAATCAATTTTGGGAAAGATATACTTGACATGTTTATATTACACAATGTCGAATCTCTTCATAATTTTTTGATATACGGGCAGTATTACAAGAGTAAAAAAAAACAAAGATCCTCCCGCCTCTGTTAAGCATGTGATAGCCATATTAAACAAAACAGAACAGCAATTGCGGCTTAAATTAGCAAGTTTTTTGGGTAAAATAAAATTAGACTCTTGTAAAAGGGGCCATTATTTTTTGTTGTATATTTTTAACTCATCGTGGGTGAGGAGTAATGATGATTTTCATTTCGCCAAGTGATTAATTCTATTTAACGTAATTGCTGTTATTATTAGATAAATTTAATTTATTCTTAATCCTGGATTGCTCTAAGTATACCTTTAAATTAAAGTAAGGATACATATAAATTTAGAGAGATTAATAGATTTTTCTTTTACAATGGCATTTTCTTTTAGAAAAGTGGTAAATCATTTTAGGTGATAAGTACAAATGTGAAAAGTAATTAGTCACTTTATATTAATTTTGAGGAATGAAATTGAGGAAAGTAAGATTGTCGATAATTAATTTTTATTAATTTGTTAATTGTAACGAAGTTTGTTGTGTTTGCTATGCAATGTATCGTTTCTTACTTAAAAAAATCTATATTCTTACCTTCTTTTTATGTTTTTTTAGGTTCATTATTTATCTTTTAACGCAACTCCTCTCAAACTCTTGCAAACTACATTTTGCTTCCAATATGACTTTTTAACAATATTCAGTATCTATGATCAAGAAATTAAAGTTTTAAACTGCATTATTTACTTTAACTTGAAATGTCTACTATGATGCTTGATATTACGAAAATATCATTTTTGTTTAGATACAAAATATTTTTAGCGGTTCTTAGTGAAACAACACTGTGGTTGCCACTGTTTAGGATCAGTTAACTTATGTTTTTAATAATTGTTGATGAACGATTTCATATTTAATTGAAATATCTATGTCTGAATGAATAGCATAAGCTTTTAATCGATTTTAGGGCATCAAAGATATGAACAGAAAGTTGAACTTTTTTTTTAAAAAACTGAATGTTATAAAATTACCTATTTTCTTCTTGGTCATTGTCATTTTTCTTATGAATCGTTTGATACAATTTGAAGTTTGAAATAATGATAAAACGTATTATATCGCACATATTCCAAAAAGTGTTACTTTTAAAAAAATAATTGGAAAGCTTATGTGTTATTTGACAGAGTCAAGGAAAAATTTATAAAAATTCCTTACATATTGTTTTAGAGTTTTATGAAAAAAAATATTATTGAAAATGTTGCAAAGATATGTATGCACCTCCTGCATTCTCCTACAAAATTGCTAAACTCAAAATTATGAAAAATTAGCGTTAGAAAATTACGTTAAACTTATTTTAATATCATTGCAGTAATTATAAATTTTATAGTATTTCAGAAATTTTGCTATGTTTTCACAACTGTGAATAGATATAAAAAATAATATATTTTCATGATAAAAAAAGGAATATTTATAAATAATTCAATGGATACAAGGGTGGACTCGTAGTACAAATTCTAATCGCACCTAGCAGATTTAAGTTTTTAAGTTTCAAATATGAAAATATAATTAATAGATTATTAATTATTTATGAATACGATGCAATGACTCAATACATAAATAGTCATACGTTATATTACATATAACCTCAAACGTTAATATTAACGTGTTTTTTTCAGAATAATATATCAAAAAAAAAATTTTAAAACCGACTAGATATGTCAGATCATTAGAATTTGAGGAAAACCATTCGAGTCGGGTTGAATACCGAGGGAAATTATAATAAATGTGAATGAGTACGAACATTATTGGAAATTTACTTGTTATTAACCAAGTTTAATTGGTATAAACCGAAATGGAAGCCGTAACGCTTGGCGGATCTGACTAAAAAATTTGTGCTGCAACAACTTAGACGCAGTAAAAGTTAATCAAGCCGTATCTGAGGTATTCAAGTTTAAACAAAAAGTACACCAAGGAATTATCTATATGTATTCTTCTTGCAGTGAATATATAATAAAGATAGCCATAGAAAAAGTTTTGAAAAGCGCGACCACAATGGGTGCAAACTGTATATCTAATATTCACTATGCCAACGACATTATACAGTTAACAAAAACACCAAGCAATATGGCTGAATTAATGAGCCGGGATGAGACCGTTAGTGAATCAAAAGTTGTTCTCTTCATAAACCATACTAAGATGAAAGTCAAGTTTGTGGGCATAGCAGGAACACTTATAATTATAAAAAAGAAACTTTAAATTATATGGGATATCTAATAACAATACAACATTTGTAACATTTGTCACAAAAATGTTCGTCACCATATCGCACTTTGGCATATCTCACGGTATGAATTATGTATAACGACGATAGTTAGCTGGATTGCTGATCATACAAAATGTAAAAAAAATTCTTACAATTAAGTTGGTATAGCAGACCGGGGAGTATACGATAATCCAAAATATTGCTGACCATACAAGACCCACTGATAATCCTCACAAACGAACTAAAACAGCAGGTCGGAGGAAAACGTGGCCATCGGTCGGGTAGACGTTTTATGTGTAGCTTGAAGGCAATATTTGAAGCACATTTTTGTGGTACATATTACGGTCAAGTCACAATTGTAATTACCACTGTAAATGAAGCATATAATGTATTTTCATAATGACTGTATATTTATAATTTTTAAAAAGTCACTTCCCGTAGAGCAACTTGCAACTCGCATTGCAACTACAAAAAATATTATGCTACAATTAGCAAGGAGGTGAACAGATAAAAAATTACGGCGAAACACCAAAATTAATATAGTGAAAACTTCAGAATAACTTTTCATTTTTTTGCAGTTTGTAAAAAACGCATGAACGCCTTCGATATTTGGTGCTGGAGACCATGTTGTTAGTGTCTTGATTGCTCAATGGACCGACGAGTCAATTATCGGAAAAATCGATATGTATTCTTTTACATTTACTCTTCAGGTCATCAGATACTTTGACTATATAGTCAGAAAAATGGCTAGAAAACTTGGAGACACCTTGTTGAAAATTATCAAAGTAACAAAGCCTTTTGAACAAAGACCATCTCATTGAACTGACCATATCAAATACAGCCTACCAATGAATGGTCGTTCATGAGGCCAAAAGATCAATGAAAGATCGTAGAGAATATCGTCAAGCAATATACACCAAGGCGGCACCTATCTTTTTATCTCCTGATCTTGAATTGCGGAAGAAAGATTAAAAAAGGTAGTTTCTAGTTTGTTATTTTAAATTATTTTCATATTAATTTCAATGATGTTAATTCAGTTTAAAAATTATTTCGTGTATTTTATGTATATACATGACCAGGGCCGTCTTAGACTATGCTGAGACCCTTGGGCACACAAGAATTTAGGGCCCTTTTGGAATGTAAAGAAAGCGAATTATACAAATTTTTTTCACTATGATCTGCTTTATTATGGGTAATCCAATATATTATTATAATACAATATGTCATTAATAATATTAGTATGCTGCTTTTTTATTGATTATGATTACGATAATAGTTTGTTTCGAGATTTCTGTTGAGCAAAATCTCCTATTAAATCCTCAAACTCAATTTTCTGAAGAATATCACTTTCTATGCTCATAATTGACAAATTACTTAGTCGTTCTTGTAACATTGTTGTTCGCAATTCATTTTTTATTCTGTTAAGCTGTGACAATGAATGCTTCCCACTACAATTGGTAACGATTAGGTAAAGGAATATTCTTGTAGCAACTTTAACATTTGGAAAAGTTTTTTCTAATTTATCAGACTTTATTAATTTATTTAAGACAAATATTTAAATCCGCTGATTGCTTTGCTATATTTTTTAAATATTGGCTTAAATGAAAACATTCTGTTTTGAGTTCATATGCACTAATGTCTTCATGATAAAATTCTACAAATTCGTTGCATTCTTTTGTCAATTTGTCAGATTCGATTGTTGTTAATTGACAAAGAAAACTGAATCGATTATCAATTTCCTGGTATGCTGCCGAACGTTTTTTTAAATTTGTAATTAATGTGTCAATTATGGGAATGAAGGTATCTACATGAAACTTTTCATTGCATCTCAACTGGAGACTCTCTGATGAACAAAAAAAGTGAGGCGTGAGCTACGAATTCTTTTTCTTTCAAATTTATCTTTGTAATCAGCATCTAGATTTGTTTCTTTAGCAGCCGTTTCATACTGATCAAAATTATTGCGTGCGTTATTGACATAATTGATCAGAGATTCGTAAAGTTTTGTTACAACGTACATAGTCATAGTGCTATTCTGTAAACTTAGAGTTGTTTTAGTCATAATTCTCAAAATATTATTCCATATTTCCGTTAAAAGATCAGTCTCAAATTTTTCCATTTTTTTTGCTAGGCTTTGTGCTTCGTGTCTAATGTCTCCTGATTGATTGATGTCACTTGCGATGAAGGACAATGCTTTGGAATTATTTAAATAACCATTTTGCAAAGCATTAATAGCATTGGCATGTGCGGACCATCTGGTTTCCAAAAGAGACTTCAGGACTCTATTTACACCTAAATGTTCTATCAGAATTTTCCATTGTTAGAAAAACTGCTTCAGTAATACACTCAACAGCTGAAACACCCACTAAATTTAGCGAATGTGCTGCACATGGAACGTTAATTGCATATTCGCATATTTCTTTTATTCTAGGTTGGACACCAGAGTACTTTCCAGACATATTTGAAGCATTGTCGTAGCTCTGCATGCGGCAACATTTTATGGGGATTTCAAGGCTTTCAAAAAAATTTAAAATGGTATCTGCTATATATTGCGCATTATGTCCATCCGTAGGCAAAAATTGCAAAAATCTCTCAATAGGCTGTCTGTCTTTTACTTATCTAACGATGAAAGTGAGCTGATCAACGTGGGTCCCATTAAATTAATGAATTCATTACAAATATTTGCAGATAAATATAATATGCTTCCTTTCCCACGATTTCCGCAGTTTTGTATGTGATCAGAAAGAAAAGGATCAAATTCACTAATCAGTTCTAAGCATCCCAAATAATTTCCATTATTTTGCGATCCCAATGTCTCATTATCACCACGAAAAGCAAAACCTCTTGAAGCTAAAAATTTTACTACTGCAACAATCGTCCTAAGGACATTTTTTCAATAGCTAATTTCTGTATTATATTGGGACAACAACTCACTATCAATTCGGCCAGTAGTTTTCATTCTTGTAACATAATTCATCATAGATTGTCTGTGTTGCAAACTGTTCTCATGCTCCATCAATGAGTTACTTATATGCTTCCAATCCTTATATCCATTTGGAGAACTCAAATTATGTCCAGTACCAATAGTGGTATTAAATAGACGGAAGCAATAACAGTACACAGATTTCTTTACTGGGAAATAAAGGAGCCATTTTCTGTCCAAAGACTCACCATTCGTCAATTTACGGGTAAAAATATTTTTTATCAAGTAATCTCACTCGACACAAGTTACTTGAATCTGGAAAACTTGTAGAAGTTTCGGAGAAGTCGCAATGTTTATTTTGGAAAAACTCTGGCCCTTTTCAAATCCAAATATTACGGACTTCTTCCATTAAAATGACAGATACATTCTCCAAGTTTGCAATTATTAACTCAAAGTTGCTTGAAGTCGGATTTTTTCAACTACTAGAACTCGGATTTTTTCAACTACTAAAAAATCATACTTCACTACTCAAAAAACTCTTCCTTTTAAAGAAGCTTCCGTAGGCTGGTAAAGAAGGAATCTGATTGTAATATGATTCTATTTGTAGTATCGCTATTAGTAAGTTCCCACGCCATTTTTCTAGCATTTCCTCGTTTAAATGCCTTAAAATTATTATTATTAGCTTCAGCAATTTCTTTAGATAATTAAACACTAATGTATGCTTTAAAATTTTTGAGCCATGTATTAATACTTCATTGATGGAACCAGGAAGATTGTAAAATTGTTATTATACCAAAGTTATTATACCAAACCTTATACCAAAAGTTGCGCGGCTTTCAAATCGAATTTACTACATGACTCTACACTGATATTGTACCAGAAGATAAGGCTTGCAAAATTTTGGAATAACGGCCAATTAAATCTCTGTTCAAGCCTGTAATTTGGCTCATATAACTGAATTCGAAAGGAATTTTCTCGCGGTATTTCATTTATTCGATATCCCGCTTCCGCCACTTCGTGGTTTATCTAAAAGTAAGCTTAATCTAGAGTTAATCTGATTTAGAAGGTGTAATTTCTTGTAAGCTAACATTTTTTATCGCTCTGTGATCTAACCTGTCATCTTTTAAAATCTATTCTATAAGGGAGGTAAAGGAAATAATCAAAGAAATGAATCCTTGATTGTAGAGGTAAAACCGAAAACAAAACTATTTTCATCGCATTCTTTTCGCAAACACTTATCTAAGTCTTTCAATACTTTCGGTTTTTACTCCACAAATATAATATCTAACAAATAATTTTCCATTTAACGCACTACAAACTTTATCATCGACCATAGTCAGTTGCGAAGAATGCTGGATATTGAAAATGCGTCCGTCTAAAGTGAATGTTGTCGGACAAAAGTTACCTTTTCTTTAAAATTAAATTCCTTATTTTTAAATATATAAGACCTCTCCCTCATAACTTGGAAACAAATAAATTTACAGCATCTCGTGGAAGGGGGAGGGGGCAGGTTTCCACAAGATATTGGTTTCACTGTCTGAATTTGTTACTAACTGCAAATGGACGTAAGAAGTTACAAATACAAACACAAACTAACATCAAGTAAAATAAAATTCACGAAAAACTGTTTGTACTCACTATGATCCGCCTAACCGCCTACCGTTAAAATTCCATTTCCCAATTAAAGTTAAATTAAGTGACTCTATTGGAATACTATTTCAAACGATTTTCTCTGTATAAATAAGAACCATGAAGTCGAGCAATCTAAGAAATTTTGTAACTCGATCTTGATGTTTAATTCCGTTACTACCTATTGCTAGGATATCACTTTTTCTTAGCTTTCAAAATACTCAGATACGGTGGAAAAACTTCACAGGAAGATCAGCAAATATTGATGTTTAGTAAGCTTAACCTCTACAAAAAGTCACAAAACCTCATTTGCTCCAATAATTGTTAATGTTTACGTATCCAAACTATCGAGTAATGCACTAACTGCTGTGTGGTCAACCTAATATAATTCCGTTAATCTCCCACGTCTTGATCTTTGGTTAAGATCACTAAAATCTTTTCTTGTTCGACTGTGAGCAGAGGAAGACCTATTAGGTTGAGCTAAGTCACATTCATATTTACATTGCTCATCACTTGTGGCTAATTCATTACACTCAATAGCATTAAACCAGTCAACACAGTTTTTAAACATATTTATGGAGAAATACTATCAATTAATAAATTTATAGTATTTCTCCACATTTTTACACAAATTAAATACACGTGTATCTAAAGTACTAATTTTTGTATTCTGTAAATTATGTCAAACTTTTCTAACAACAAAAACTACGTTCGTGTTCTTTTTTAGCATGTTCTTTTCCTGAATCGTGGTACGAAAAAGGCATGCTACTAGTTAACATAGAAGGACATAGCACTCATAGCCTATATCTGGCTATATTGGTTCATATATTTTATCTGACTACAAGTATATCAATATGAACAAAAATATATTGCAACAATTGCTCATCATTGCTAAAAGTAGTAGGATCAAGAGGAATCAAAATCATGCATTTCTATCTAAAATTATAATAACCTGGGTAGCACTAAATATTTCAAATACTGAAAAATATGTAAAAATATTGCATCACATACCTTGATCTTAAAGGTTATTTAAAAAATGAGTCACCGATAAACGCGCGGTAAAAGTTCGTAACGCCGCGTGCGATGCGTGCATTTTAGAGGTCAAAATGCAAATGTAAAGCAATTCTTAGCATAATATTTATATGTTTTCGGCTAGTTCGCTTATTGTTAAGCGAACTAGCATTATTTTAGGCTTGCATTATTTTAGGCCGAAAATCGATTTGGATGAAAACAGGAATGATTAATCGCAAGTATACCTAGAAAACGCAATGTGTTTGTCTGTGTTAGGCATCATTGACATACGTAATATATTTTAAGTCTGTGTATAAAACCAATATCCAAAAGTACAAGGAACGAGTTGATAAATACATATATATATATATATATATATATATATATATATATATATATATATATATATATATTGCCAAGCCTTTTTCATTGTGCCAAGTTTTGTGATGCATTTGAGTTGGCTACGGGAAATAATGAAACAAGTGGTGTGTTCCCCGGACTAATAGATTTCATATTGGAGTTGGATGTAGTCATGAGGGAGCATCTCGCATCGTCTACACTCTTCAAAAATACTTCAAAAACTATTCAGAACGATATTTTGGACTCAATTTAATGTGTGTACCACAAAGAAATATTATAAAAAAGGCGTATATTATAAAAAAAAATGACAGCTTAAACTAATACGTATTCAACGTATCAGTTCAAGCTGACAAAACTACCGATGTATCCACAATTATGCAGATGATAATGGTTCTAAGATACGAAAAATACGAACATATTCAGAACGGTTTTGAAAATATCTAAAGCCGCATTTCCATATTGCCAACTGATAGAACAATGTTACGATTGCGCCTCAGTTATAAGTTGACGGAGTACAGGTCAAGATAAAAACTGTATATCCAAATGCTCAGTCCGTTCATTATTAAGCCCACCAACTTAATTTAATAATAGAAAAAGTGTAAGTCAAAACCCCCAAAAAAAAGTTTGCTAAACTTCAAGCTTTTTTAAAGTTTTTTTTCACGATCACCTAAGCGTACAGAGATTTTGAAAACTACTGTATTAAAGAAAATTACAGCTGCTCCCCAAATGAGACGGTTCTTTATTTCACGTACAGCCAACTTAGTTCATTGCTCTAAGGAGGTTTTAATACAATGCATGACCACCATTATAGACAATGAAAATGATGCCAGCTCCATAAATCAGGTATATATGCTTCAAAGTTATTTTAAAGGGAGTAATTTTGATCACAGAGTAAAATTTTATACAAACAATGGCAAAAAAGTAATATTGATTCGGTTTATATAAAAAACAGTATTCACGATTTTGAAGTCAGTCTACAGAATCCATAGATCAAAATGAAGAACCATCTCAAAAATAGATTAATTGTTACTCATATTAAAGACAGATTAAATCTTTGTAATAATTTGACAGCTGCAAAATAATTTTACTGCAAGAACTTTACCACATTCCGTTCTACTTTTCCCGATGAAGATTTTAAGACCACAGTTTCCACTAATGTGGTTTTGGACCAATACAAACCGAAAAATGAACTATTCGCAATATACAATCGCGACGATTTTATGAACGCAAATAGTGCATTTGCAATTTCACAAGTATTTTACAATAATGATCTCACTGAATCCTTTTCAAAATATGTGAAACTACTTTGAATTTTTTGTACAATACCAGTGACTTTGGGCAAAATCGAGTGATGTTTTTCGACACTGAAGAGAATTAAAACGTTTTTTAGAAACACCGTTCATAGGACCGGCTAAATGTATTTTCTGTGCTCACCTTTAAAAAAAATTTATTCAATCACACCAGATTGTAATAAAAAGGTGATCGAACATTTCGCTTCCGAAAAAAGTCAGCGAATTGACTTAATTTATAAAATATAAGGATACCTGGTATAGATAAAATGTCATTTTTTTGCAACTTCAAATCCTACTACTTAGTCTAGGAAAGCTGGTCTTGACGTGAAGGTATCTAAAAATCGGTTATAATTATAAATAGTAAACAAAGACGCAAAGGTAAATATAAAAGTAATTAATATATGAAGTAAGTACCATTTTCAATAACGTTAACAAGTCAATGAACATTCGAATAGTAAATATATATAAAACAGTAGAAAAACAAGCATTTTTCTTCAAAAACATTAAAATAATTAAAACATATATACCTTAATTCTTCTTGAGTGTTATAAAATGAAATCGAAAATGTTCTCCTGGATTCTGATGATGAATTTATGGTTCTTTGGCATGAAATAGAAAATGAAATGAACATAATACTGCTGAAGAGGACTAAGAAGCTAATATTTCTAATTCGGACAAAGAACTTGAACATAACAATGTCCAGGTTAGAATTCCGGATTCTCTATTAATAGTCCTTACCCGAAGTTTTGCAAGGTAAAGGCACAAAAAAGCAATGAAGTAGAGAAAAGTTTGTATCGTGTGGATCTCATCTTCGATCAACTCGTAAACCACAAAGGAATATAATTTTTCATGCACTAGGAAACAAAGGGCCTATTAAGTTCATTACTATGACTAAGAAGAAATTAGAATTTTAGACAAACTGTCTTTGATGATCGTACGACCAGCGCTGAAAGAAGAGAATATGTTAAATTGGCTCTCACAAAAGAATTATTCGATCACGTTATACGTTATATATATATATATATATATATATATATATATATATATATATATATATATATACACCGTCAAAACCAGATAAATGTGGAATTAAATTGTTATTATTATGTAATAAAAATCATGTTATATTATAAGTAGTATTATATACACAGGATAAGAATCTACACCCCGAGGTTTACTGAGTTGCTGAGTATTACCCATTCAAAACTTTCATCTACCATTCGTGAGTCTAATAGAAATATCGTATAGGACAACTGGTTTACTTCCATCTCTGCTGCTCAAAAACTGCTATTAAAAATATTACAACGGTCGGAACACTAAAAAAAAGATAGGCATAGGATAGGCACCTATCCAGTTTTTTGAACTAAAGGAGCGTGATAAGAACACTGAAGTTTGAATTTAATGACGAGCTTACCTTACTATCATATGTGCTTCCAAAGCTGAGTAAAAAATATATCGCTTTGCTTACTTCAGACCACTAACCAAACAAAAATAGATCTCTTTCTTTGTCCAAAATAACAAAATTTTTACAACCAAACTAAGAGAGGTGTAGTTTCAATAGCGTTTACCTTAAAACCCGTCGGTGGAACCTTTGTGGGTTCTATGGAATTTTAAACATTTTCGGAATTAATTTCATGATAATAGTTCATCTAACGTCACAGGTAAACAAATTTAAAAAAATAGAAAAATTTACGTGAAGACTTTAGCTTTTGACCTTATATCCATCATCATCGTATACTTTAAAATGCGCAAGTAAATTTCTCATCTGGATATACATTGGCAAGATCGGCTTGACCAGAGGTGAAATGTGCGGGAGGAATAGGTGCTTAAATAAGCAATCTGAATGTAGGCGTGAGAGCAGACGTCATTGTCGGTCGTCTTCCACACGCAATATTTTGCGATATCGTATGTATATATATATAGGTTTAGTACTAGGCGGTGTAATTTTAGTTATTATGTACTTTATTGTTTCTAAATGTATAATAATATTAAAATCACAGGATTAGCTTGTCCGCATAATGAAATTATTTACGAAAAATTATTTAGGTGAACATAACAAAAGTAATAAAATGTAAAATTACTGTTTTTAACATTCGCCTGTTTGTGAATCTTTAAATCCCAAAATTTCTTTAGCTGTACTTGCGAATGTTGGAATAGCTACTATATATATACTAACAGGTTTCGCTGTTTTGTACAGTAGGATTACGTTGAATTTGCAGTAATACATATAATATGTTTCATTGTAGTCGACCAAACAAAAGGGAGGTATGTTAGTTTGATATTTTATTACAAAGCCCACTTGCTCAAAAAATATATTTTCATAATTAATGTAAAAGATTGCGTTACTTGAATTAATCTCACAATTAATTTAAATCCTACTTGTATGAATGATTTCAATACAAATATTTACAAACGCATATCCAAATAAATATTAGCTATATACTTAGGAAAAATCAGTAATTCAATGCTTCAAACTCTTCAGATTGAAAATTTCTGAGATATTCGTTTTGCCCCAGGTCAAAAGACAGTAAATCACGAACTAGATGTGATAAATATAAAATTTATATGTTCAGAACAATTTTTTGGTAAAATATTCTAGTAATTTTTTCCTCATCTCAATATGTACTTGTCAAAAGAAACATAATTCGATAAACTGCTGTCGTGGAACTTGTAACTTGTTGTAAACACCTCTGAAGTAAGGGAAATAAATCAAACGTTAGGTTTCAAAATCATGTTTGAAATCAATGAATTTTATTGTTCGTTACATTATTATAATGTTTCCTTACATGAAGTAATCACTTAAGGAAACTCTAAACGAAGCGTGGCCGCTGGAATTCGAAATCTTCCAATACTCTTTTCAGGTATGTTAAACAGATTACACGTAAATGAAGTAAAACCGCTTTTCGTCAGACGAGTTCACTCCACACAGAAATCTATTCGATATTCACTCGAGTGTAAAATGAAAACTTAATTTACACGAAAGGGGTGGAGATAATTGAAAATCTACTTGTGCGGAAAGCGTCCTAATTATGACATTTACCTCAACCTGCATTAAGAAAACAATTCCTGTAATAGGAATTTCTGAATTATTTTCCTTTTTGAGGTATAAATTCATTCGCATATTTACATCGGTTAATTTGAACATCCTGTCGTATTCAAGATTATCAAAACATTTAAACATATATATATATATATATATATATATATATTTATATATATATATATAAAGATTATATATCAAATTGCAACAGAGCAGATTAGACGAACAAATTTTAAATGAAACAAAAATGAATTTTAAAAAAATTAAATTTAACAAAAAAAAATGTTTCAATGTAATTCGTCGAAATGTTATTCTAATACATTTTGTGTTTCTTTTTTGTTTAGTACAAATTAATAAGTGACAAATTTTTAAGAAAATCACTTATGTTTTTCATTACTTGTTATTTCTCAGTTGCGTATAACATTTTTTATACATAAATTACACAATTTTTCCTGGATTTGATTTGGAAGAAAAACTGTGTCAATATTTATACGAGAAAGGTGATAAATACCATCAAATATGTTGGAGTTATTTTGAAAAACAATTGAAGTAGATATACCATGTTTTGATATAATTTTTGGTTTGTATTGTTTTGTAACTAGAAAAGAAAATGGAGTATGATTTGCAAAGTATTTTCGTTAAGATGCGATTGGCAGAAATTTATTTTATATAATACTAAAACCCCTTACTAGCAGCAATGCTAGTAGTGTAAACGCTAATAGACTCTATTAGAAATATTCCAAAATTGATTTAAGCAGATTTGCATTATTCAAAATGTCTTCCCTGGAACATTATATTTTAGATACCTGATGTTGTTGAGAAAGACGTTGCATAGAGAAAGCTTTCAATCATGTACACACACGTACGTGTGTGTGTGTGTGGGTATATATATATATATATATATATATATATATATATATATACATATATATATATATATATATATATATATATATATATATATATATATATATAAATATGTAAACTTACTTCGAGAGTTCACTTTATAAAGATCAGTGACGTGAGGCAAACTTAGCGTTTTCTATCCACTATTTTTATGAGTTCAACTAAATTCGCCAAGAACACATTCAATGTCGTCAAGAGGAACAGGCTGATTCAATTTATTATGGGTGTAGTTACGATTACACACAGTTCGCATTTGTGATTGCCCCTCAAATTCAGAAAATATACTAGTAGATACTTTACATCTGTCGAATTTTGACAGAACTTAATTATTTTATGATACAATGTCTTTAATCTCACTGCTAAATTATAGGAGTTATCCCTCTTGTACAATCGACTCAAAATAATTTTCCCGATTTTTATAATAATTGACAAACTCTTGATGCAAGGAAATTCTTCGAAATTTTATGTTAAAATGTCTTAAGCATATTTTTGTAAAACATATTTATAAATTACTTTAGCATGCACAAAATATATAACAAGAACAGAGTTGTCAAGCTGAGTATTTATATTACAGATGTATTTTAAAAACAATGTGTCGTGCGGAGCAACTTCTGGATATATCTCAGTGAAATATTCTAAGAGAAATTTCGATTCGTCAAATCGCTGGAATAAAATAACTTGTCATTAGAAAATTTACTTAAAGTCGAATTCTTCAAATTTTAAGTATATATGTAGTTTCAATATCTATTGATTGAATTACTGTCAATACTGCGGGTTGGAAAAGCCTGATTTAATTATTAAAGTTTGTAATGTGGATGTATTTCAGCTTCTTTATTACAAGTTTTTCAATAAATTATCATTAGGGCTGGATGCATTTTATTTAATACTAATGTATAATAAAAAAGGAAATATTGCCAAGTAACAAAAATTCATATAGTTAAGTTGCCTTAATAAATGCATTATGGAAATAATTAATAAAATGTGGTAAACAAATTTTAACGTAGTGAGATAATGAAGTATTATATAATACGAACTTATTAATTATTAATTTTGGTTTACCTATCGTGTGTTTAAAATTTACCACCTGTTCAATAACACTTAATAAACAAAGGTCGCACTGAAGGGCGTGCGTAGTGTTTTGTTAAATTACCCTAATAAACATGGTTTCTAAAAAATTATAGGTTTAAAAACTATCAGAAATTAAACTAAAACGCTATGTCATTTAAGTATAAAGTATTGGGTAATCTCCAACACCAAGTTTGATTCTTGACACACTTCAAATTACATTTTATAATTTTTGTCGTTGTTAAAACAAATCGTTAGCCTCTCAGGTGTAATTTGGTTGAGATTATGTATCGAAATGTATTTTACAACGAATATCTACTGTAACCATTTACGCAAAATGATAAAAAAACGTGTGATGGAGCAGACGATCTTGGTGAGTACAGGCCAATTCTCTTGAAAGACTGTGTTCGGCCGCGCGTCTAATAAATTGCGTTTTACAAACTATTAAAGCCGAACTTCCAAACTCTCTGTGTTCATCTTTATTTTCTCTATCATTTAACAGCTTTGAACATGTGCAAAGAAAAATATTTGATTCCTAACAAGCTGTATAAAACGCGTTCTCGAATTTATGCTTTTAATTAACAAGAAACAAAACGCACATTTCATACTTAATGACGTAATGATAGAACAATCAACTATAAAATTGTATTACAAAGTGGAACTTTATTACATGAAATTACGAAAGCTATATCGCCAAATTCCTAATGAATGACTACGTAGAAAATTTATAGAAGTACAAGTTAAAGACCACGTTATTGGTTTTTATTTCTTGGGTTCACTAATTTTGAAAATATTAATAATGGTTAACGGACCTTAGGTTTTTATAAATGTATCAAATTATTTTGGTTGGATATTTTTCCAAACTTGTAAAATGTAGATATGAAAATGGATTAATGTAAAAATAACTTTGCGTTGTATTTGTAGGCTATCTTGCATCGACAGAAGTAGATATTCTAATCTGCGAAAATAGAATTTTATTGATAGAAATTTTTGATAATAATAAACTAGCAATAACTAACAAAAAGGGCCACTCCTAAAAAGAACAAGGCACTGGTACTCTAAACGTCAATTCATAAATATTCTTGTCAACTTTAAAGTTAACTTTCACGAAATTAAACAGAATATTTTATTTTCTCTGATTTAACTTTTATCGAATCTTTGCAATTTCAGTAAATAGTGAGATAAATACCCGGAAGTTTTCAAGATTTCGATTTGGCGAACGGTGTGCGACGCAAAACAAATCGATTTTGTTTCACATACTCTTTTCGTAAGTTCGGATATCGGAGTTCCTTAGTAGGGACGAATCCAATTCATTTTACGATTAGGTATATGTGATCTCTGTAGCTTTGTATTTCTTATAAATAAATAAATGTAGGGTATTTATCATCTTGGTATTTGTTGTGGTACCGTTTTATTTTTCAGGTTCAATATTACGAAGAAATTTTAGTTATGAGTAAAAAACAAATTACTAACAAGCGTATGATTGAAAACGATTACCAATAGAAGTAATAGGATACGAGTGTTGTTTTATTTTGAACTGATATTATGACAACAGAAAATGATTGCGTTTAAAAATAGAATATATTTACGAAACATTTCAAAGCTGAAAGAAAGGAAAATAAAAATTACATGGTTGTTTTTAAATAAATGATTGTCTTTTACAAAAGTTTATATGTTAACTTGGAAAACAAACATAGCATCAAATAAAAGTCAGTATCAAGTTTAGAAAATAGATAAAGGTTTGCCCTGTTAAAAATCTTATATACTATGCTTTTCCTTCCCGAATCATCACAGAATATGAGTGGAATAAATTGTCATAATAGAATTTGATGTTCAGAGAAACGTTAACAACGTAAAATGAGCGTGCATTATTATAAAATTCGTAGGCGCTTTGTTACCTAGTGATCTTCCATACACATGTTAGTTGTGTGAAAGTAAATATCGAATAAAATTAAGTGTGTGAGAAACTCAAATAATTTGCTTAACTGTCACAAGATCGGAAGAAGACAAAATAAAATGTTTTAAGGAAAAATATTGTCACTGTACATAATGTTAAAGAGGTATGGCAAAAAATAATTGGACAGAGATCTCTAATAAATGTAAGTGGGTAATTATATAAGGAAATACGAAGAAATTTGCTTGATCAATGATTAAAAACTATTTTTTCATACAAGGTAATAACATCAGAAAGAAACCAGTTATTTTCCAAAAAAATTATTACAATTCCCCTATGAACCGTCCTTTAAAATATTAGCTGCAAGTAATGAATTAATAAAAATGATGGTCAACTTATTCATTATAAAGGAGAGTTTAAAAAATAAATAATTTTATACTCCACTGATTACATTGGTAGGTACGTCAAAAGTCGGAGAATTACAAAACAATTTTCTAAAAAATAATAATATTTTAATTAATGTAAATATTTCGATTATTCTTTTACCAAACAATATTCATATCCCAATGTATAATAAACACGATCTATAGCTCAGTCTTTCAATACGGAACGATTGGTTATTTAAATGGTTATTTTATTCAAAATGCATATTTAGATTATGTAAATATCGGTAAGTCATAATTGACACTGGTTATAAAATGACTAAAACATTATTGCAAAATCATTTTAATGAAACACAAATAAAACGGGGAGTCATTAAACTAAATCTGTCCATTAGCCACGGTAGATAATTCTTTGATCAACTGTAGTAATTACATTACAGTCTACTCCTACTTTCCCTGCAGAAGGTAGATTTGTATTACTTTCAGTATTAAACATTAAGTATGTTTTTAATATCCAGCGGAATTAAATTATTTTGAAGATAAATGAATTGTATGTGGTCATATTCCGGCATTTTCTGTATATATTTTTTGTATAGACCGATTAATAAACATTGTGAAACATAAATGAAATTTTATTTTTACGAATATGAGATTTAACAAAAAATTGTGATATTAGAAGAAAAGTATTAAAGTTAGTTTAAAAAATGAAGACAAAATTTAGGATGATATGAGCAAGCAAAATTATTTGATGAAAATCTGCAGTGCTTATATTTAATTTATTCCAGGCAAGAAATATATTGATTCTTCCACGGAATATATGAATTAAAAGTTTTCATATTTAAGGTAGGAAAAAGTCGTAATAGACAAAATATCCATTTATCGATAACATCATTACTCCCGGGGGAAAAAATGTGACGAGTTACAAGTTGTGCAAGTTTATAAAAATGCGTGACATATTTTGAAATGAATTTTAAACCTGCTAAAATTGCCAAAGTCAATTACAAGTTAACGACCTTTCTAAATATTTAATGACGCTGTAAGAGTGGTACATTCTTATACGACCGATTATACTTTATAAAAAAATTATTTTATTTATCTCATTTTATCACTAATTTCCTTGTGAAAATTATTCTGGAAATATATAATATAAAGGAAAGGTTCATATTTAGTATCGTTTAAATTCTACAAATATATTGTTTATTATATAGCAACGTTTTCATAATTTCAAAATCACTTGTCAGTTATCACGTTTCAGTGTCTGAAAATGATAGAAACAATTTTTCAAATAAATACAATTTGAATTGCAATTTCACATTACCCAATCTTTTTTGTTTTGCTTTGTCAATTACAAAGGACGAAAGCCAGTATATTTAAAACGAACCATAAAAAAAACCAATAAAGAAAACTTCTCAAAAATCAATTCAATGATTGTTGCGTAATACGCTTACAATTAAACAGATTCAGAGACACGTCAACAAAAATTCCTCACACAATGATTTTGTGTTTTATTTCTTTTAAAATGTTCTCATAAATATTTTTACTTAATATCTTAAATAATTTGTGTTATATTTATTTAACGAAATTACATTTTTCTCGCACGTAAGTTTGGTGTGAATATGTAACATAAACACATACGTGTAAATAAATTAGTTTCATCCCTCTTGTCATGTCCAATATGTCACCAACAAATGTGTTCGAATTTATGAAAGGTAGCGACTGAATCAAACACAATTTTGCTCGCGTCACAGACAATATTTCAGATTTGAATCCGATAGCATGGTAATTTATCTTACTGTTTCAAACTTTCGTAAGGAAATCGAGGAAATGCACAATTAGAGGAAATATGCCACTTTCTTTCACTTAGCTAAAATTATTCTTATATGTGTACTAAAAACTTCACTCAAATTTTTATTCTAATGTCCTCCAAATCAGTTTTTATTTATCCCTTTATTCAATGTTTGTAACCAGTGACTGAGGCAATAAACAAAGCTTCATTTGCTTATTTTATATTTCCGCACTTACAATCCTGTCTCGTGCACAGGATTATATTATGAAAGGCAAAATATGATTTCCGATATCATCAACATTGTTAGAATTTTGTATACTTTCAAAAGTCAGTAATTTTAGTCCCTATTAAGTTTTACCACCTGACTTCTGCTGAATATATGGTTATGGAACTACAACTGCATTCTGGTACGTCAACTGATATTGTGGGTTTATAGCTTTTGAAAATAATTTAATAATACCATTGGAAATTGGTTAGTACATTACTGAATAAAAAGGCCTTTGTAAACTAGTAATGGTAAACTATTTCTAAAATATTGTCATTAAAATTTTTCTTTCTATTGCACATCATTTTCACTATAGCCGATAGTTTTTCACTACAGCCAATAGTTACAATGGAAATAAAGAGTGTGCAATAACTAAAATCGCCTGGTGTATTTGTTTTATTGTCTTCCATTAGCATATTCTTGAGAAATTTTCATTTACGTGTACGAAAGTTATGAGAAATGAAAAATATAAATTCTAAAAATTGCTCCAAAAACATTTTTATTTTTTCTTTTACAACTATAAATTAAAAGGAATTTAAAATAAATTAGCCAATTTTACCTATAGGGTCAGATAAAAAAATTACTTTTAGATTAGTAGAATAATGTGGTTTTAAATTTTTTTCCGTATATTATCTCCTACAAATATAAACCACAGGCTATACACCCAATTGCAAGTTTTGGTGTAATAAACATTCACGTTTAGCTTTCTGCTAAATATTTTAATTTTGGTATTTGCAATCAGTAATTACTTTTAATGTTAAAAAGTTAAAAATGTTGAAATTATTGTCTGACTTAGGAAATGTAACATAATACTCACGTATACTGCCTTGTAGAATAGGTAAGGAAGAAGATTCCCTTAAGTTATACGGGGGATTATGTCATAGGAATTACAACTTTTTCAGATTAATACTTTTCGTATACTCTAATTTAAAGTTATTTATCTGATTGCTTTATTATTAGAATGAAAATATAGAGTAGAAAATATTAGTAGAGAAGATGTAATAATTTTTTTCTTGTCTATTTACCCATTCTCTTTAAATAACTATTTTTATTCTTTTAGCATACATTTGCTTATTCAACAAATGGAAATTTAATTGAATACTAAACTAATCTATACAGTTATTTATTTTTCGAAAGTAAGAAACTGGTCTAATATGGAGGGAGTAACATACATTATTGCTACTTGTGTTTGCGGTTTTGAATTATAAATGTTAGGTAATTGGAATAAAGGTCAATATGTCAAGAAGCGACATATTCTTTAATGTAGAACCATACGTTTTACTCTATATTAACTCGTCCCTCTAAACGTAAATAATATAAATTAAAATTGCTAAAGCTGGATCGCTTTAAACTGGAAATACGTAAATAATTTATTTCAAACGTTTTCTTCCTACGAAAATGATAATGTAGAAGGCTTAATTTAAATTCGCCAATTTAAATTCGCTTTTGTCCCAACAAGTTAACTTCTAAAGTAATGAGGAACATTAAAAACAGCGGCCACGGTATAAAATAATGACGATTTATTTTTCTCTGAACTGATTCTAACTTCACTCGAATTTAAAGCATCTCCATTTTTACTAACACACACAAAATTTTAAAACTGTCCTTTACGGAGACAAAGCGAATCATAATTATGTCGTTAATCAAAAGTGACTTATTGGCGTTGATCAAAAGTGACTGCACTTCTCCCTGACTAACGGTCATTTTTCGTTTGTTTTGTTAGTATTTTCTCACTTATTTTGGAATGGGCTTCTGAAGTTCCCTTCATTGTAAATGTCAATTTCTATTGAATATCTACATCGTATGTTATTCTAAGTAGGTCCATTTTAATAACAAAATGTACTGATGTAGTAACGCAGCTGATAAAGGAAACACAAAATATTAATTTTTATTTTATTTTCAAAACAAATTTTAAATATTCACCTTCCAATTTTCTTTTAACTGTAATTTGAACATTTCAAGTTTTACGGTTTATATCATATTTTTTGATGTTATTGTTCGCATAGTTACAAGTTACTCAAACCTTAAATTATTTAAAAAGTACACCTTATATAGGGGGTTTGTTTTATTGTAAATTTGTCGTGTAAACATATTAAAAATTTCTAATTTCAACTGACTTTCGGAGCCAGGTATATACATGGAAAGTATTATCAATTAGAAATTTTTAGCATTTCCGGTACCTAAACTATGTATAAAAAATGATATTTAAAAATAACTTAAATTTGTTTATAATTTTATACAATATATGTATATATATATGTATATATACATATATATATATATATATATATATATATATATATGTATATGTACATATATATATATATATATATATATATATATTAATATATTATGTGTTGTTACAGGACTAAGAAGAATAATATATTAAACTTTTAATGTATATAGCATTTCTAATGTAAAAAAAATGCATAATTAGTTTTAATTATCTGTTTTGTGGGGAATATTTTCATTAACTTTTATTTGAGAATAAAATATTTTTGTTACATTTTCGCGACGCGATGACATAAACCTTGATTTTATTTCTTGATAGATAATTTCGGGGAAAAAGTAATCAAGGGGATATACCCGTAAAATATTTTATTCTTGCTAAAGGAGAACATAGAATACATTTTTTATCCAAGAGAAGCTTAAAAAATTAACAAATTATAATTTGGAAAATAAATATTTGAAATAATTGGTCATCATACTTATAGCGTGTAATACTTTAATATAAAATACCGGGAATGAGAATGATAGGATGGTCGAAGCGCCATAAGTGGAAGTTAATTTAGTTAATTAGCTCGTTTTCCCTTGTGATTTCAACAAATTCTCAATTTTTTTTCCGGGTCATTTTTTAATTGTAAATAAGTGAATTAGGTAACAATTAGAGAAAAAACCGTGATATAATTCATTTACTTTCTTTTATTCCAAGTAATATTAACAATACCTAAAGTTATTATTTTATTTATGACCAGAAAATTATAAAGTTCCTAATTTAACGTTCTCAAAATTATAATAAGTAAAAACAAGTTATAGGCAAGTAACAAAAAAAGAATGACCATTAACTATTTTCAAAAATTATTACAAAATACTTTTCTATTCGATGCTAACTGATGAAAATTACTTTCAAACATATATTTGACAGAAACAAAGCGGTTGGTAGTCGCTTATCAAAAGGAGTATTCTTCCGTGACTAATGGACAGATTGCCGCCTTGATTACCGCTCATTTTGTTTGTGTTTCATTAAAATTATTTTGCTGGGCTTTTAAAGTTATTTAATTATGCTTGGCGATATTGAAACATTAATAAATAGAGACGAAGTGTATTTTTAATAAGAAATGCTTTTAATATCTCTAAATAATAGAGATAAATCTTAATAAACGATAAATATGATGGGTTTTTTATTCACCCGACGAATAACAATAAGTTATGTATATGCAGGTAAAGTTCAATAGGTTTTTTATGTCAAAGTAAAAGATTTTTTTAAAGGATTTTTATGTTAAAGGAAAATTGTAGCATTCTCAAATTTTATGATAAAGTGGATTCGTAGAGTTCTAAATAATATTACAAAATGACATTTAAAACGTAAAAATACAAAGAAGTATTTATTTAATCGAAAGTTATTAAAGCGTTGTCAATGAAATGCCTACACGTTTTTAGGTCCGACTGACACAATGAATATTAAACTTTTAAGGATAACGTTAATAACAAACCCATTTTCGATTATAATTAAAAAGAAAAAACAAAGTTCATGCATGGATATTTTTAATTTGCGAAAAGCCGAGACGGATACATAATATTTTAATATATAATTTTTTGTAGGGTTACGTAATTTTAAGAAGAAAATTACAATTTTGCAAATATGAAAAAAAAACTATTCATATCTAGTCATTATAGGCTTCATTTACCTTCATCATCATTTTAATTTCAAAACAATTACAGGTTTTGCTGAATAATCAATAAATAAAGTATCAATTGAGAACTAACTTTGTGACTAATCTTGTAATTGTGAGTGACTCGACGCTTCTGGATGGCCAATGCTTATTTTCTATATATCTTATGAAAGATTTTTAAAAATGAAAGCCCAATAAATCCATAAATTACAAGGGCTGTATCAATGAAAAAGCAATATCATAACTCTCATTATCCAAACAGGTCTATAGCTTAATTATTTTAAAACAGAAGCTAGTCATGACATTAAAATATATACTAATATAAATGATATATTAGTACATATGTTAATAAATATTCTTCAATAAATTAATATTAATTCCATAAAACAGTCATTATTACAATTACATCCTGATAAGCACATGCGTGTTCTAATGAATGTCAGGCATTTATTTTGAGGTGTTTCTTTCTGCGACAAACAATGTAAAAATAATATTCAATTTCCATATTTTTTAAGATAATAAAAATTAAAAATATCATTGGTGAATGTAAATAGTGTAATATAAAGTACAAAATAACGTATACAATACTTACTAACTCTCTTGTATATAGTTATAACCAGAGAGTGCGACGAGACTATTGAGGTATCATTCCGAAACGGTTCGTACGTTATTGTGTGTCACGTAACATTACAGTTTTTTTGACGTGTTTATGCAAATAAATTATATTAACGTGACAGTGAAAGCGGTTATCAAAGAATAAACAGCATTATATATATTACTATATATTGCTATTGTTAAGACATCGTTAGGTGTGTATTTGAGATGTTCTTCCTTGCGTTAGAAAAACACGACGTTAAGTTTATTATAATTTCTTCCGTAAGCTTATTCGAGTGAGATAAAAAGCGAAGGTAGATTGTAAGTTAGACTGATATGCATATAGTATTGAATTATTGATTCTGAACCAATTTAGAAACTTTTATCGATAACCGCTAACGAAATTCTCTCGCTTATCAACGTTTTAAAAATAATTTGATATCTTTTGTAACACCAAATAACAAAAAAATTGACTGATGCATCCATTTTCTTTTTTAATTTTGTTCTGAAAAAATTGTTAACCATACAAAAACATCGTTTTCAAGAATTTATAATAATGACATTTTCTTATTAAAAATCTACTTTTAAAATATTAGGTCTGCCCCCTTCTTTTAATGCTATGAATAGGCGAGATAAATATGATTTTTATTTTACATTAGAACTTACTAAAAATTCGAGTTTATTTAAATTTTAATATTATATTTTTATTAAAACGGCAATTTTATTAAAACCTGTTGTAAAATTTGTACTTTCTATCAAACCAGTCGTTCTATTCTGGAAAAACACAGTTCATCTTAATGTCATTCTCTCGTTAATCTTCTACCTTAACTAAAAATTCATTAGAAAAATTGTTAATTATATGAAACTTATAATTCCGTAATACCAAAGTCTTGATTTTTAACCCTCAGTAAGCTGTTTGCAAAATTCGTATCTTCAATGATTTGCTTTAGAGAAATAATTTAATCTTCCTGGGTGATAAACTCGAGAGCAAATCTCGAATCTTCTTCCAAATACTTTAACATAATTGATAAACTCGCCGAGTAAACGTGTTATCAACCCCGCGTAGTGATTTTGGTGGAAGTTCATACATAATAATAAAAACTCAAAATAAATTATAGACGTTCAAAATATGAAATTGTATCAAAATTTGTCTAGCGTAATATGAAGTGATATAAAACGAGACGAAATCTGGCAATGTCTACTTGTTCACATAAATGGTTTAAAAGAAATACTACGGAGTTTTCGTTATGTATTAATCACTCGACAACGTTAGTACAATATTTAGGGAACTAAGTAGGTTTCAGATAGGTCTAAAAATGAATATAAAATTGAGAAAAAGATTAATAAGAAGAAGATCATATTTAACGTCCATATCGTGAATGCTGTTTCTTGTTAATCAAAAGGGATATTTCCCATTGAATTTTTACTTTTACGACTGCTCGTTTTGAATCTATTATTTCAGAATTATTTTAATTTGGGCTCTTATTACTAATATCGGACGGATATTTATATATTTAACGCCAATCTTGAAATCTCAAAAAAAAAAAATACTTTTTTGCAAAAGAGCACCCAAAATCACTTAATTGGAACATAGGAAATAGACATGCATTATTATATCATGAAACTATTATAAAAATTATATAATTTAGAGTTATGTACAATCAAATAAATTAACCTTTTTAAGTGCGTTTACAACATTTTGGACACAGTTACTTACACGTAAAATTTAAATATTGAAAGGTAGGTATTATTTCCATTAAGTTACTTTCAAATATTAACCTTATTTTCACTATGTAAAAATATTGCCTCAAACGTCTTTCACAGTTTTTAATATAAAGAAATGGAACTAACCACCGAGTTCTAACTATACCATTTTTTAAAAATAACCTCAGCAGCACTATTTCAATGCTTTTGCTCGATAAAATTACTTCGGGAAGCAATTCCTTTGATTTCTCTTTAACACCTTTTTTGAAGACGTTTAATTTAATTGAAACTTATTTGAAAGTGCCCCGTCTTCTATTAATATCATAACTTTTTCAATTTATTTTTCCTAATATTTTAATTTTTCCATATTATTGTTTTTATGGTTTTAACGCTGTCTTTTGATGAATATTACCGACTAATTTGGGTTCAAGCATGCCTCTAGAAATTTTAAAAAACAATTAAATAAATTTTTAAGAAAATTTAAGAAAACATTACCTGAAATTCAAACCTTGCTTGACTCGGCCAGCAGATATATCAGGTACAAAAACATATTTTATTAGTATCTGTAAATGGTATTCCTTAAACAAAACTTGTTTTCCTACTTTATAATTTGCATTAGCAAATTTATATTTGGGACTTCTAAATAATCTCTAATTGCATCCATTTCATAGCAAGAAGTTCAATCAATATTTTTCTTTAGAATATATTTTTAACACATTTAAAATTTACCGTCTTCATAATTTCGGTGATCATATAATTATAATTTCTCACTTGTTAATAAAGAGAAACTATTTTTCTTACACTATGCTCTCATAACTTCTACTATATTCTTTTTGGATTAACTCTAAATATTTCGTGTTCAAAATTTTTATAATTTTGAACCAAACATTTTGTTTTTAATTCAAATCTTTGACTTTAATGAGTGCTTTAGAATATAATTTGATTTAAGTAAGGAAAAACTGAAATAAATATAATATGTAAACTGGATCTGATCTCGAATTCAAAGTACGTTCTTTACTATAAGGTAGAGGAAAGCCGAAACGTAAATAAAACAATTTGAGACGTGACTTGATATCTCAGATTTTGCACACCGTTCTCGGATTTTTTATTTAACGGACTAAACATTATTTTGTCTGTTTTATACAAGTTGTTTTTGTGCGATTTGTGACAGTATTCGTCTCGAATACAAAGTATGTTCTTTACTACAAGGTAGTGAAACTGTGATGATTATACTTCATGCGAAGTCAAAACGTAAATAATACGCTTTGAAACGTAACTTGATGTCTGGAATTTACATCACCACCACCACCATATTCTGATTTTTCGTTTAACAGACTGAATATTATTCTATTTGTTTTATACCAGTTGTTTTTTGTGTGATCGGTGATAGAGCCCGTTTATTTTAAAAAAATAAACATAATATGGAAACCGTTGCTATGTACTCGTTATAAAATGATTAACTTACTTGAACTTACCAATACCGGGCTAACATAATTACCATCACCCATGATACAAACAAAATTACCAAAATTTTATTAAATGTTAAAACTAGCAGATTTTAGTGCCGATAATGAGAATCAGATACATTATATGCACCGGCTGTCACCATTTATTCTAGTATCAGTCAAGTAATTATTCAAAAACTCCTAATAAGGAATTGACATAGTATTAATCTAAGAATGGTACCCTCGCAACTGTTAAGTTCTCATTGTTTTGGCTTAATAAATAAAACAGTTAATACAGTTAATCTAATTCTCTTTTGTCGATTTATGAAATTACATTATTGTTATAATGTAAAACGTATATCATATTACCAGTGTGGAAACTTCAATCAATTTTTGTTATTCATTTTCATAATTCGCATATTTCAATATTATGTTAAATTTTATATTTAACTAGCGGCCTAATATGTAGACTAAAAGTTATAAACCGCAATAAAGTAAAATGCCGTCTATAATATACATTTTATTAACACGGATATCAAGATGTATTGAAACTTAAAAGATTTATTGCCTGTTTATATAAATTCGAAACCCTAGAGTTTACGTGGTTAAAAAATATTTATCCCAGAATGGCACAAATAACGTGTTAAATTTTTATGTTAGTGTGTGACACTTTCATTTAAATTAACTTATCATCAATTTAATTTTAACAAAAAAGCAACATTAGTAATTGAACAACATTTTCGATCGTTTCTTACAATAGAAACTAATTTTGTTTTCGGGAAAATTATTTTTACCCAGTCTTTTCAATATTTTTAAACAAAACAATTACTTCAAGTATATTATCTTGAATTGTTTCAAGTGATTCTATATATATACTTATAAACAACAATCCCAGAAACGAATTTTCCTATACGAGTATCAACAGTTATTTCTTAGACACAGAATTCAAAGGAAAAAAATCAGTAAAAATATGTCATTTTGTCTGCATTCCACATATATTTTTTCGTTTAACCTGGAAAACATTTAACATCAAAAATTTAAATTTTACTCGCCTGCATTCCAATAATTAAAGCAAAAAAAAAATCCTTGAGAGCAAATGAAATACTCGATTTTTTCACTTATATATATCATACTGGATATCGATTAAATAATTTGAAATCCAAGAACATTCTTCACCCTCACCTATCTTAGAAAATGTCAAAATCAAAAATATAAGGATGGGTAGTATCCTTGTTGTATTATCCCGAAATTGTAATAAGTATAAATTAATACATTTTAAAATTGTTATGTTCAAAGTAATGAAGTCTAAAAAAATATTACGCAAGTTGATTTTTTCAGTTTGTCAGTGTGTTTAATAGTAACTTAGCTTACGAGATAAATAAGTTGTATTTACTAGGTCAATTACAAAATCAAACTTCGAAGTGCATCTTGCCTTTATATATATCTTAAGGTAAGATTCCAATGAATTGATATTGAGAGCGCACAGTATAATAATTCGAGTAACTTTATTATACTTAACAGAAGAGAGCCTTTAGTTTTCTAGTAGCTCTTTTTTCTGAGAGTTTCAAATTAATCTTTGGAAATATATTTTACTTTTCCACCGGATGTCTCTCCATAGAAGTGAAATGCCAACTAAGTAGTTTGCTATAATTATACCAAAATGTCTCTCAATCGACTATCACGTTTGTTTATCTACTTTGCGGACGAATTACGTTCGTCTACTTTTTCTTTACGTTCTAACTGTATCAAAGCCCGCCCATAGTTCGGTAGAGCATCTCCAACACCGCTTGTTTTGCATATTTTGTGGCTGTCCTCACCACTCGTATAAACCGTCAGTGTGAATTTGAAAAAAAAAATCTCCATGTATGTTGCGAAACATAAAGTGCCGTGATAGAATCCGAAAACTTATTTTATTAGTTATAATTGATTATTATATAAAAAAATATAACGGCGTTTACAACTACCATTTTTTTCTTATATGTTTGAAATTTAAATATCATAAAAATAATTGGAAAAAAGCATTCAAAGTCTAATCACGTAACACGTATAAACCATTGTGATTTAAACAGAAAAAAAAAATTTAAAAGTACATACCTTGGTTAAAAAATTTTATAATAATCCGATGTTGTCAATGATAGTAATTTTTTGCTTAACTTTTACTGAATTTTAAGATCATTTTGAAATTAAAAATTTAAGAAATTATTTCCTTCTTTCACTAACAATCTATCTTTCACTGTCAGTACTTAAATATAAATAGTTTGTTTCTCATTTTAGTTTTTGCGTTTTCTTGGCAAACTCCACTAATTTATAGTCTGTAATTAGCTACAAAAAATTGATTTTTTTGCAATTTCACTGTTTGAATTAGAACGGTTACAATTAATTAATTGTATTAAAGTGGTTGAATTGTGTTCCTCTTTCATGACTGTATTCCTCCATTTTATTTTAATTAAGAAAAATGTGATAAAGAAAAAAGACCATAATCAACTAGATGAGTCATTTACTCTATAGAAATTAAATCAGTTTGAAATTGGGATTGTTTTCGAAGGTCCTATTTTTTCTGTACAAAACATTTCCCGTTTTATTTCCGGGTATTTATATAAGTAATTCGTCTGATTTAACGCAATTTATTTTTCTCACGTAAAAAGCATTTCTCGCTTAATCGAATCTCGATAAATCTACACTTACTAAAAAAAATAATTAGTTGACCTTGACAATATCATAAACTACAGTAGTTTCAATAAATTTATATTAGCAAACATATATTAAAACTAAACAAACAAAACTGACTAAATGAAATCAGTTACTTTTGGTTATGCAAAAAGGTATATATAATCGTAAATAATGCGCCCACATCAAGGAATTTTACCTTGAAATTTGACATTTCGATTTCCATCTCAGTAATTATATAACTCTCTATATGTATGTATGTATATTGGGTTGGCTATGAGGGTTTTTGAAAATTATCTAGAAAACATGGGAAAGTTTCAGAAACTTTCATGATCGAAAATATATAAAGGGCGCGGCATAGTCTCACTGATTCAATAGTATCTAAGGCGCTGCACTGTCAACATGCATAAAATATGGACGACTTAAGATGCTTGTGAGATACTGTCTACTCCACAAGCACCAATCTGGTAACTGCTGCTGAAGCTATGTGTAACCTATGACAACGCGTATCTGAAGCAATATTTCAAGCTGCTGTAAAACTGTTCCAGCGTTTTCCTACAGCGATTATTCCCTGAGTAATCAACCACGCTCTGGTTGGTCGGTGGAATTAAAATTAATAATTGAAGAAGATAGCCGATTAACGACATGCTGGCTAGCTATTGAGCTCGGGTGCCCCCACGGAACTATAAAGAATCATTTACACTGCTTGGACAAGGCTTCAAATGCGGTATGTGGATACCACACGAACTTAGCTCGGATCTCATATAGCTAAACAAACTCGTATTAAAGTTTTGGATTTTGATTGGATCCAGATACCCAAGACCTTGTACCCACTGATTATTGTTCATTTAGATACCTAAGCAGCGCCTTACGTTAAAAAAAATTCATGATAAAGACCACCTACGACAGTTCACAGGCCAATTTATTCATTCCAAGCCACCTGAATTTTATACAGCTATCTACTCTCTGCCAGTGCGTTCAAGACATATAATACAAAAAGATGTTGAGTATTATGTCCACGATTAATTTAAAGTTTGTAGTTCAAAAAGATGTTGAGTATTATGTCCATGATTAATTTTAATTTGGAAATATAATAAAAAAATATAACATTAATGACCGCTCTTTACCTGTTAGTCAGCCTAATAATATTTTTTAATATTTTCTAATAGGACTTTATTAATATTTCGAATGTTGTTACTTGTTCTACGATATTTTAAATAACAGTTATAACTAATTTGTTATTTATCCATAATCAGTTTTAATTGTGAAAAGTATTTGTTATATTTTTTTTGTAAAAAGCAAATACAACGTTTTTTTTAATGGATTGCCTTTATAGGAAAATTGTACAGTAGTTTACTTAGATGTGAAAATATGCACATAGGTAAATAGAAAAGTTTTGAGAATGTTATTAAAATAAGATTGAGCTTATATGGTATAAAATCTATAAAAAAATGTTCCAAAACATTTCTTTAAACTTAAAATTGCTCTTTCTTAATTCTTGCAAGAAACGGCCCCATACGCTCTTTAACAATTTAAAATAGATATCATTTTTGGTATATTTTTATATCACTTTTATTAAGTTATATTTCAAGCTTGTAACAATTATAGTGATTTAAAATGTAGTTATATATGCCATCCGTTCAGTGGTGTTTTCCAACCCTCAAAACCGTACCTATATCGTTATTATCAAATAAATTGAATTCGTTTTATATCTAGAGTTAACGATGTAACGATGAGAAGTTTTACGTGACATTCTTGTGTTAAAATAATAACGTATATTATATTTTACTTTGTTATAGAGTGTTTGTTTGGCATATGTTGATTTTATAAATAATGAATTCCTACATCAACTACAATTTTCAATTTGATTATTTCTTGCTTTTTTGTATAAATTAAACATAAATATATATATATATATATATATATATATATATATATATATATATATATACATATATATGTATATATTTATATATATGTATATATATATATATATATATATATATATATATATATATATATATATATACCTTAATTATATTTAAATTACAATTATAGTTAATAACTTCATTTAAAATTCACACTTATTTCTACTTCACTTGCAGAAGTCTGAAGAATTATTCGTCGACTATTTGTGTTCAGGATCGATAGTGGTCCATACATGATAATGAATAGTTTAATATAAATAATAAAACGAATAGTAAAATGAATGTAATGCTATATGAATTTAAATAGTATAAGTTCCGGACGTGGATTGACTAAGTATATATTCATTTGATAAATCTAGAACGGGTACATGAAAAATAATTTTGCAGTGCCTGGAAATCTATTTAGTACAGACGACTTCCCTAAATTATTGTCATACAATGATCATATTGATAAAAACTTTAGGCCATAAGTTATTCGATAAATTATTCTTAGCGTTTTCCTTGGTCTGTCAGAAAACTATGTACATTCGTTTATTAGATGTTTAGAAACTATAGAAACCCAATGCCTGGAGAACGTCTAGAGAAACCAATGTTTGGTGAACGTCTAGAGAACGTATGAAATGTCTAGAAACGTCTAGAGAACGTATTAAATGTCTTAAATGTTTAGAAACCAATATGCTTGGATTCAAACACAATTAAAAATAGGTAGCTATTTTTGATAATGTTTGTTGATACCAACACAATTTTTAAAAAAAAATGGCAAGTGGCAAAGGGTAGCTTAATCCGCATTTTCAAAATGCGCAATTTGTATTAGCATCTCGTAAACGGTGAGGTTTATGTTAAATAATATAATTTCAAAGATAATTTAATTCCCTAAATTTTATTAGAAATATTTTTTATGAAATTAATACATTTAAAACTTCTTCATAAAACGTGTAAAAAAATTGTATGCGCTATAAACCGTAAACAAAAAATCAAAAGGTCAAACCAGTTGAGAACAAATTTTTATCTTATTTTAAATTCTATCGAAATATGATCTCATTTATTTTCTTTTACGCCAATAATTTCTTAAGTTATATTGCCATAAAGTTTAATGTAAAGTTGAACGTTTAATAATTTGTACAAGAGTATTCTGACATGGAACAGTTTTGTTGTAATTATCAAATACAAACAGAAAGGCGAATCATATAAGGTCGTTGTACTTAATACAACATGATCCATACTTTAAATGTTAATGTCCCAAACTCTTTCGTACATATAATATCCAAAACTGAAATTATTTAAAAAAATATTACTATATCATATTTAAAAACATAGTACTTTAAATTATTTCCAAACACAAGTTAATTCGTTTGTGTGTCAATAATATTTTTGTACTTCTATTTATTTCAAACTAAAAATTAAATATAGGAAAAACTTATTCTTAGATAAACTTAATAAATATGCCAAAAAACTTATCTTTTGAAGTCCAATATTCAGAACACGTAATTATAATACACTGCAGGTATAAGTATCTGTTGTAGATTTGATATCAATTTAGATAGTGAGATTTTGTATTTCCTTTTTAAGCGCCGTTAAAAAAAACTGCTTGAGTAAGTCCAGCAGATAAAATATAATTTATTTTGCAATTGTTGACAAATATTTCAACTAACTCCTGAAGGAAACATAACCCAACTCCCTTCTTTTCCCTTTTATAAATATTATAAAGTCTCACGAATCCTAAAAGGAATCTGAATCTTTGACAAAAAATGGTCTGTCGAAGTGTATTTTTCTTTTCCAAATAAGTCTTAAAAATTAAAATTATTAAATTTTGTCACCCTGAAAAAATCCAATAAAGCACTGAATTTCTGTGACATTTATAGCCTTTACGTGACTTTCTAAAGAATATAATTTTTGGATAAAATGATGCTTGCTAAATTCTCCAAATAGGTTATTTCATAATTCATTTTCCAAAATATTAAATCAAAGCAATGTGCACAATTACCCATTTTCATTACACAGGTGATACCTAAACTCCAAGAAGAACCTTTCGTCGCATGTTTTATGTATCTACGATATTTAGTTTTATATGTGCGTAGCTCAACATGTGTAAAATAAAAACTAAACTAAGTTAGTTTCTGAAAGACAAATTATATTGCCTTAACAATATCTTCTTTATGAAATAAATTATTACGTTTTTAATGTGATTTACACACTTCATAGCAAAATAATACGATAATTTAAACTTCGTAAATTTTCACGGTTAGTATTAAGAATTAATATTTGTTGGTCAAAAGAATATTCAAATACAACAATAATATGTTCATTAGCATCCGTCTATAATGCTTTACTAAATAAGAGATATAAATGTTGCCTATAAATGCACAAAGGTATAAAAAGATCTATAAGAATCGCAGCTTAATACCAACACCGAGCCTCTGCAGAAATGGCAGCTCATTATTAAACGAATTGAACATGACAACAGACCTTTCTGTTATAATATAAATATATATATAGATATATATATATATATATATATATATATATATATATATATATATATATATGTGTGTATATATATATATATATATATATATATATATATGTGTGTGTATATATATATATATATATATAATAAAAATTATTAAAAATTAATTAAATAATGACTGTATTTATTTAAGACACTTTTATGAAAATTTAAAACACAATATAGAACTATTTGTCTAGTTAAAGTTAAAGTTGATATTTAAAATGTTTCAAAATGTTTTTTTAAACGTTACTTTGGTCACTTTTTCTTTATTATTTATAAATTCGGGTAAAACATACTTGCGGTTTTGGGTTAAAGTACTAACAGTAGGGCCAACAACTATGCAGTTAAGTACTAGACAGTTGAGTATTTTACGAGGTTCTTTATATCTGTCCTTATTTGTAAATAGTATGCATTCACTATAAATATCTCGTTGTATGGTCATAAACAATTAGATTGTCGTCATGAGTTTTTTTTTTGGACCTGTTCATAATAAGGAAGAAATAGCGTACAAAAAGATTACAAAAATAATTACCCAAATTCAATATCGGTGATATTTTTAAAAGTCTTGATATTTTTACGCGTTCTAAAACAACTTTATAATACACTTGGTGGAAAAAATATTGACTTTTGTGAATAGTTTAATATAAATGATATACTTATTTAAATGTTTATATTGGCAAAGTGCGAATGGAAGTTTCATAGTACGAGTTCTATTCATATTTAAGAGGTCTATTTTTAAAGGATACGAATTTTCTTGAAATATATAGAAAAAAAAATGATGACATGAAAAGATCAGAGCTTAGACGTACAAACTCATAAAACTGAATCTTTTCAGTGTTACGAGTTTGTACGTCTACGTCGTACGAAAAAAATTAATATCCTGGAAAATAAAAAGAAAAAAAACATAACGTACAATATGAAAACAAATTCACTTAATTTTATTTTCTATCTGGATTGAATGTTATGGGTATATTTAATTGTTAATTTTATCTAAATTTGGCAATTTTTGAAATTTCAGCGATTTTTTACAAAAAACCACATAAATTAAAAAAGAAGCCTTAAACTATTCAAGAAAGCTAAATTTTTGTCAAAATTGTTGTTTATTGTGGAGATTTCCTAATGTGAGTTTAACTCGAACTTAACAAGTGTTTATCATTGTTTATCTTAACTTTACAGAGATGATGTTAATGATTAAGTACATATTTAGACTTAAACCCTTGGAATTTACCAGAGAATTCCGTGGTATTTTACCAAGGAATTCTCTGAATGTACGTACTCTTATAGGAACGAAGATATAGAATAAAAAATATCTATGTGATAAGTTTGAAATTAATATAAATATATATTATTACATATTTAGGATAATACAAATTCTTATTTTTGAAAATTATTTTATGAAATGTAAGATCGCAAATGATTGTGAACAATTAAAATCCTGAAGTAGTCATTTCATTTTCTATTTAGGTAACCGATATAATATAAACCAGTGGATTTATTGATTGCTTACTAATAATTTTTCTCAGATTAAGGTTTTTTGAATTGCAATTAACTTGTATTTAGTATTTCTACTCTCAATTATTTAGTATTTCTTGTAGTTTTATAACTACAAGAAATACTACCAAATAATGTTTATTAATTTTAGGGGGTTAATTCACCACTTACATGATTAGTTAAAATGGAAAGAAAAATCAAGTTATTGTCGATAAAGAAATCGTTAATAAATAAGCTTATAATGAAAACAAATAGCAAAAACAATGATCAAATTTAATCAAGATGTTAATGTTTGCGATTTCTTTCCTTCAATAATATTTTCCGGACAACAAACTAAATTAATCATCTCAAAATTACTCAAATATGTCTAGCGCAGTGAGCCTCATTAAAATATTTAAACTCCAACGATTCGTAATGCCAAATTAATATTTCCAATATCCGAGGCTTTAAAAGGCCTTTGCAAAATAAAATTGAGCAAACACAAATAAATGGAACGATTGTCAAAGTGAAATCTGGCCATTAGTCTTGGAGAAATATTTATTCCTTTTGATCAACGTCAATAATTATGTTTCCCTTTGTTTCCACAAATGACAAATTTAAGAGGATGTGTTGTTATAAATATTAGAGTATGCAATGTTGTTACTAATGGAGAAGAAATGGTTAAGGAAATAGATTTTCAAATAAATCATACCGCGATGTCCATGTTTGTGTGTGTGAAAATGATATCATATGGGCGCAGCTCTTATTTTATATTTTTCTCCAAATTTGGTATTAGAGCAACAGTTCTGTTTCCAAATTAAAAGAAAAACCTACGATTTCCTGATGCTATAAATGTTAGACTATGTTTTTAATTGAAATGGATGGTATGATCGTTATCGTGCATATCTTCTTTTTGTTCTTGGTTAGCACTACAACCTATTACAGGTCAAGGCTGTCCCGACAAGCTTTCTTCAGCGGTATATAATATTTACTAATGTTTTAATCTATTTGAAGGAGTGTTACTATCAACGTAAATTCTTTTTAATTTTCTGGGCATTAAGATGACTAGCACTCACCTGCAAAAACAGCTATTTCCTATATTTCTTCAATCAAGAAATCATGCTTTTTGGAATATTTTCAGAACTTTGCATGGTAAAAAAGTTACGGAATGCAAATACTGAATATGTTCAAAAAATATGAAAATATAAAGCGAAGAAAATAAAATTTTGGCCACCTAACATGTCATTTTTGAATTTATATCTATGAAATTTTCGGAATATGTATATTTATTTAAAATGTTGGGTAGCTAATATAAAAATGCATGATAAATGTCAAATATTGACTTTCTATAATTAAAGTAAACTAGAAACATTTATGAAATCAAGCCCACGAGCGCGGAAGGTCATAATATTTAAGCACTTTTACTAACTGTATTGAGATATGCACGCTCCAGGAATTAAGTTAGTAGTCCGAGTGGAATTAAATAGTTTTTACTGATATTTTTCTACACATTCTACAATATTTTTGCCTTTAAAGTTGATTTCAGACATTCTCAATCTTTTTTAAGTATATTCGCATTTTTCTCTCAGAAACCTATTTAGAGTAATAATTTTTAAGATTTATTTATTTTGTAAGATTTGTTTATTTTACCCTTATTACACTTCTACGGTCAAATTAATTTCCTTTCATTCTTAAATACGCCTCATTTTCATTATGTATTAAAAAATGTTCTCTCTAGAAGTGGCTGGTTGCATAGAAAATTAAACTTCTTTAGTATATTATGAGTATCCATAGTGAGAAACTAATAGGTGGAGTTCAAATTTTTAAATAAAATCTTTGGTTTTGGTAGTGTAGACGAAAGAGCTAGTTAAAATTGGACCGTAATCCCAACTTAGAATAATTAAAATAATAAGTATCTAACGGATATTATCCATTTAATATATATATATAAATATATATATATATATGTACATTTTTTTTTTTAATGATGTACAATCAAAAAATATCATGTATCATAGACCATTCAAAGAAAATTTTACATTTCATTTAACTACGTTAAGTTTTGACATGCTGAGACTACAGGGCTATTCATTGGAGAAGTGCGACGAAATTACCAGAGAATTTTATTATTATGGTACTTATTTTTTTATCTAACCTTTGTGTTTACGTAAACAATTTATACAAAAATACGAATAATGGCCCAGTAAGGATCGTAATGTGAGCAGTGACTTAAGATATACAAGTGGTATGATTTATTGCGTAATTTCGCAGACGCCATTTTAGTGGTAGATTTATTTACGCATTATGATTCATATGAAAACCCGATTTTGCTTTCATTCTATCTTTTTTCAGAATTTTTAACTTCATTACGTCAACAGTCATACTTATTATGAGCGGTTGAGGTGTACATATACAATTTTCTGCTCATCCCTTTACAAGCTTCTAAGAAAACTTTTAAATCATCATAAATTCCATTAGGTTGGAAATAGATACCGTACAAGCATTTTCAATTTTATAAATTAGTTGCTTAGTTAATTAGTTCAAAATTTAATTTACTAAGTGGTTTTCTAATTATTGTGTTTTATATTATATGAATGATATAAAAATTCATAGCAATAAGTATAATTTTTGAAATAATAAGTAACATCCAATTTTATTTTAAAAATGTTAAATCCCGTTGTATTTACTCCTCTGATAAACAAGAATAAAAGGTTATTATTGGGAACTAAATCTAGAATAGGGAGATCGGAGTGTTAGAGGAAAAAAATCGATTAAGTACGAATTGAACTCGCACTACGGGTATTTCGAACGTATTTGGTGAGCTCCAAAATCAATTGAAAACTGTTCTACCGTTATTTAATTCGCGGTCACTTTAAATCAACTCATAATTATGAGAATTACTTATACGTTACGTTTAATTTCCTTCCATCTGTTTTTGTGTATACTGCTTACTGGATATTTGCATCGCTAATTTATGCTCAAAATAATATTTGATTGTTTTATCAAGTCTGGTATTTTGGTTTAAAATTATTTCCTTTTTCAAATGACCCAGAGGCGAGAGCTAAGAAGGTATAAGTTATCGCTACGTACGATTAATAAAAAAGAACTGTGCTGTTTTATATAGCCATTTTAAATATCAATTTTTAATTAAATGTTTATTGGAAATTAAGAGATATAAAGTAATACTTGTAGGTAAGATGGAATCACGTTTATCGAAAAGACGTCGAGCATGACGACCACAAACTCCATCGTTAGTCAACTATATTGACTAACGATAGATAAATTGTACGTCAGTGTAAGTTTAATGCGAAAATTTTGAAACGGAAAATTCAGTGACATTCAGTGTAGGTGAAATTTTAGTTTCACGAATTGACATAAATAGATGACTCTACGAAGCAAACACCAATGATCATAATGTAGGAAATTATCCCTTCTAGGAGTAGTGTATAACAATTTAATTCTAGATTTATAATCAATCTAGATTTTAATGTAACACATGACTACAAAGAAATTATTTTTACCGATTATATTTGACTCAATCGCGTTGAGCATTTACGGAAAGAATTGTACTGTAAGACTCTAGTGTCAACAAACTATTATGAAGTATTGTTCCGGGATAAAATTTTAGAACATGGTAAGCATTTTCCTTGGATGCGTTGCAAAATCTGGGTGAATCATTGTTTCAGAGGTTTAAGGCAGTTCTGCAGAATTAGGGCAGTTACACAAATTATTACTAAGCATTTTATTGTTACTAGCTGACCCGTGCGAAGTCTTTGCACTATATCGCCATCTAGCGTGTTCCAAGTATACAATTTGGCTAAGATATTTGATGTGTCGCCCACAGATGGCGCTCATGCCAATTGTTATAAATATTAATTTTTTTATTACCAAAAAGATTTTTTTCGAATTTTTTTATATTTTTCGCCCAAAGTAGAAAACATAAGCTTTAAGTGGGTATTTTTTTATTTTTTTTTGGTGCAGTAGTTAAAGAGATCGAGCCGCTCGACCAAAAAACACCTTTTAGAAATAATATATTTAGATATAAAGTTTAACTATTTATCTTCTCGTCGTCTGTTAATTGACTTTTTGAAATGAACACTTTTATGGAACATTTTAATTTTTTAATGTGGTTCATCAAATAATTTATATATAACATTACTCAACCACTACTTTTTAAAAAAATTATTGCTTAAGTTGAAATATCGCTTTGTTTCGTTATGAATTGCTCATACAACTAATTTTAAAAATCTCTAATTTCATCTAACTTTTGAAGCCCAGTAATAACAGACAAAGATTTCACAAGTAAAATATTTTAATATTCCTAACAAGTTATTTACAAAAATTTATACAAAAAAATTGTATAATTTTCTCAGAAACTTTTTAAAATATATGTGTTAAATATATTCGGCGTTAATTTTGTAGAAATTCATTATTAACAATTAAATGAAACTAAGTGAAGTAGTATTATTTTTACTTTCTTTAAGTTCTTTACCACGACCTAGGTTTCGTTGTGTTATCATCAGGTAGGCTATTAGCAAAAATTATCTTTGCTAATAGCCCACCCAATGATGTTGTAATATATATATATATATATATATATATATATATATATATATATATATATAAATATAGTGTCTGATGTTTAAAGACGTAACAAAATAAACTGATCGTTCCTCTCTAATTTTTCAGTCTTAATTAACCAAAATAATTTTGTATTGTAAAACTTGAAAACTAAAAGTCGTTGTCTTAAATATTTTTTTTTACTTATTTGACATCTACGGTTATAAACCTAGAAGGGATAAAATTCAGACTATTTTACAGGTTGATACGCGTGAAAAGTTTGACGTAGCGTTACCATAAAGAAAATAATACCGAAAAAAAAATAATTCGAACAACATCATGAAAAAAGTGTTTGAACCCTAAAGAGTATATCTCCAAAAGTCAGTAATGGGAAGATGAATATTTTAAATTGATATGGTATTAAAATAATAATTAATATTTTATTTTAATTAATATTTTATTGAATCTCATGCAGAACTTCTTTAAATCTCCGAAGCATCGATTCATATATAAAAGGGCAACTCCCACCAAGTTTTGATAATTTTATCCCGGAAAAATATTTTATAATATTTTGTTGACAATGAAATCTTGCAATTCAATTCTTTCCATAAATGTTCAATGGGGTTGAGTCACTTCTCATTGCTTATAATAACTCTGCCAGAAGTTCATTTCCTTGTATATTGAGCAGAAGCTAGGCTTTTTTTGAGGAACTTTTACCAATAGAATCTTTCTTATGGTAGAATGTACACCAGTCTAGTGGAGTTCCTTCTTATGTTAATTCGTGAAACTAAAGTCAACCAAGACTGAGTTGTTATCGAAATTGTCTTGAAATCATTTCCACATAATACTTACAATGATGTACAATAAGATCTATCCTCAGTGGACGTAGTAGGCTAGTGGTCGTCTGCTCCTAGGTCTATCGACTAAACGTTACTGTATTTTACTTTTAAATAAAACTCATTTATCCCCGTATTTTAAACAATTATTCCTATGGGACGATTATATAAAGTAGAAATTTAAAACACTTCATTTTTTTTCATTTATGGTACAAAACAGTAACTCATACCTTCTCCTTAACATTCAATATTCGCTTTCGAACCTTTTTAAAAAATAAGTAATTTTAAATCCAAAAACTTAAGATGAAAAAAAATCCTCTATTTTTTGTGTATAAGCGATGAAGATTTCTAGGAAGCGGTATACGCAAAAAACAATTAGCTGCAAAATAAAATGTCAATTACAAAATAATTCTCATAATTGGGAGTTGCTTTAAAATCACCTACTATTTAAATAATGATGGAACAGGTTTCAACTGATTTTGAAGTTCCCCAAATGTGTTCTAAACACTCGAGCGCGAGTTCTACTTGTACATAACTGATTTACTTGTTCTTCATTCAATTAATTATAATACCCATTTATTCATCTTTATTAGATGGGTTATTTCAAACAACATGATGTTTCGCAAAATAGAAAAAAAATGATACATCATTCCCCAAATAATTATATTTTCAACTCTTTATTTATATATAATTAAGTTCACAAAAAAAAGTATAAGAACATAATAGTAAGAATAATCTGGTAAATTAAATTTTGAACTAATTATATGGACAACAAACTTGTAAAATTGCCTTACACTACTCGGAAGTCAATTCGAAAATGAGCAGATCGGTTTATTGAAATGTAGTTTTTAAAGGGAAGTTGTGTACAAAGAGGTCAACCTCTCATATTACGTATTATTCCTGACGTAATAAAGTTAAAAGAGCCCAAATAAAATTCAATAAAAATAACATCAGCTTCTCATCCACAAATCTAACGCTAAGATGACATCTATTAATTGACACAATAAATCATACTACGTATATACCTCGATTCATTGCTCACAGTATATCCCTAGTTATTGCTCGAATCCCTATATAACTTGTTTATGCAAAGACGACAAAAGAAACCCGTAGTGTTTTATTAAAGGCGAAATCATAAGAAAAATAACAGTGAAATTTTATAGAATTTGCTTTTCTGATAAATTAATTATGAATGCTTTTAGGATGAGAATGAAAGCCTAAATTAGTTGAAAATAATGTAAATTTTTGTTAATGCTTTATGTTATATATATGCTATATATATATATACATATATATATATATATATATATATATATATATATATATATATATATATGTATAATTAATATGTAATACCCGTTAGAATTTAACTGTTTCTTTTAGTTGATAATGAGATAACTTTCATTTATTTACAACCCGCTTTTCTGATTTAAACTTCCAATACCGCAGATTTTATTTCGAAATATCAACTCTACTTATTAGTTTCTCACAATCGATACTATTAATATTTTAAAGTTGATGAATTATTACTTGGAATTCTCAGTAATAATGAAAGTTGTTACCCTGTATTTGAAGTTATATTTTAAAAGCAACTTCTTGGCAATTGGAAAAATAATTGAAAAAAAAACAATTAAACAGGGCAATTGATTAGAATAAACACTTTGAATAAAAAGTATTCACTGCAAATAAAAAAAATCACTTTTAATTAGAATAAGATAATAATTATCTTTCCATTATAGCAAATAACGTTTCAATATCAATATAATATATCAATCTGTTTTCAATAAAACAAACAAGTATAGAGAAAGAGTTCTTAAGTAGAATTAAATGTCTGCTCTAATTTGAAAATAACTCTAATGAAAATTTCAAAATGAAGTGAAATACTGCTCGAAAATCTAAGCTTAATAACTTATTTATCAGAATCCTAAACTAATGCTCTTGTTTCAGAATGGTCTCAGGAATCTAATTAATTATTGATTATTTACAATTCGAAATTTAATTTAGATGATATCCATTAAATAGTTATAAATCGTTCATTGTAACTATAGGATATAATAGTATCAGGCAATAATATACCGAGAACAGATGGCTAAGAATTTTAAAACTGAAATTTCTATCTAGCCGTAATTACCATAGTTTTTTATTACCCAACCCACTCAACTTAACTCAATACAACGCCATATAACCCGATATATCGCAACAAAATACAACATAACCAAACTTAACTTAACTTAACATAAACCAATGTAATTTAACTCAACATAACCTAAACTAACCAAACATAATCTAACTCAACCAAAAATAACATATATTTAATTAAACTTTAAATTTACAAGTCTACGTGCTGAGGACAATTACAAAAAATTGTAAAATGTACGTAATCTTTAGATTACGTGGCAAAAATAATATACCAGAAAATTTTCGTTGTATTTGTTTGTTTTTCTCTTTACGTGTTTGTTTGAACAAACATTATGTAAAAACTACTCACTCAATTGAAACGGATATTTTTTTAGAGAGCTTTCCTACTATTTTATATGCTATTTAATATTAGCTAAGTAATATTTAGCCTTCCTACTATTGTATATTGTATCTACTATTGTACCTGATACTATTATATCGTATAGGAACTACACAAATGTCTAGCCTATCTGTATATTTCAACTAATGAACTCATATGTAATTTAAATTGCGCAAAGAAATTTTCTACCGAAGATGCACTAATCAAGAAATGATTGTGGCCAAATATTAAGTGTGGAGTCATGCGATTAGCGTAGATGCTTGAGCAAGGAAACGAAAAGGGTACAGACGCATGAGGGCAGACATAATTTTCAGTCGCCTTTTTCACATAAAATTGTTCAATGTTGTATATGTTTGTATTAAGGTTACAATTTTTTGGTCAATTTGTTAAAAATTTTAAATTTTCTCTATATTTATAATTTAATTACTTTGGTAATTTTAGTACACAGCTATGTGTATTTTACAGTTAGGGATTTTATTTTTTAATCCTATAACGAAATTGTGGAATTCGTGGATATGTATATTGGGGATATTTGTGAGGAAAATTATTTAGGAATACAAAGAACCGAATACAAAAATATTTAATTTTAAATGTATGTACGTTTGTCAGTGAGCCTATTCGCGCGTTGCATATGAATGATCACGACAAGCATGAATGGATTTCAATTAAATTTTCACTCGCGTATTTTGTTGGGTCTGAGATAACATAGAGGCTATATTTTATCACAACTGCTTGAACACAAAGTCTGCTTACTTAAAACAAGTTTAGTTTTATAATCATTGTAATAGATGACGTTATGTGTATTTATCATGCAAAAAATTGAATAATATTTCCTATAGCTCTACAGGCGAACGAAATTGCAAGAATGCCTAATTATACAATCTTTTATTATCGTAGTATGTTTTGACGATAGCTTTTACAATGTATCTCTGAAAGTTATGAAATATTATTCCTTTGAATTTGAATATTAAGCTTTGATTTCTTCAAAAATATTTTAGGTAGTTCGTACAATATTGCTGTGTTTTAATATAGCATTGTATTATCCTTATATTTTGATTCATCTCATAGAATACCCTAATCGTTGATTCAGTAATTTCTTTGAGAATTTCTTCCTTCCAATATAATTGTAAGAAAATATAATATGGCGATATTTATATATCTTTTTTTGTTTTTTGCAGCTAATCAAGTAAGGCTACTTTTAATTTTTTTTATATATTTTTTTAATCATTTTAATTTTTTACATTTTCCTTTATGTCAACAGCTGATGTGTAACATTATGATTCACATCAAATTTATTGTAAATTCTTCGCGGCTGGCAAAAAATTTTAATAGTTATTCTTTTATAATATGATAGCCATTACATAACCCATTCTAATAATTATACACCAAGATTCTGCTTGATAATTTCTAGTAGTAATATTCAGTTTTAGGGGATATTATTGAATTATCGGAAAAAACCGTTTACCCACTCAAAATTTTGATATGAATAAAATTACATGAGGACCAAATTTACTAATTTTTTTAATGTTTACGAACCTATGATAAGATTAATAATATCGGAAATAATAATATTTTTGTCATTTACAGGATAGTAAATACATAAGAAAAAAATAAGCAAATAAAGCTGTATCTGCTGCTTGTATCAATGATTATAAGTGTCGAATAATAAGGATAATTAAGAGCTTATTTGAAGGTTAATATGGTAAATTTGATCCATTAAATAAAAGGATTAGTTCCTAACATAAGAGTAATTTTCACCAAACAAAACAAAGCCCGATATTTGCTCTAATATTGATTTTTCCTGGTTTCTTGGCGAACTTTCAAAACAAACGCACTAAATTTTTCAAGATTCCAATTTGTAAAATAGTCTGCGATGTGAGCCAATCTGAGTTGGGTTCAACTGTACTTTTCATAATAAGTTCGAACACATTTAGTGGTGACGTGTCGGAAACCGTGGGGAGGAACGGATCTGATTCATTTTGTGTAAAAGTATATATGATCCGTACAGTTTTAATTTGCTTTTATTTGAAATGTACCCCACGTATGTATCGTCTCAGTATTTATTGTCGTATAATTTTGTTTTTGAACACTTTTTGCTACACATTAACGAAATTAGAATATTTTCTAAACTTTAAGCTTTTTCACTCAAAGATAAAGCCCAGAGTAAAGTTTTAAATCTTTGAAAAATGTATGAATTGGTGTTAAGTTATTTGTCATCATTAGCATAGAAAATACCTTATGGGTTTTTACCTTTTTTATCTATTTAAATATATGTCTAACGGTGGACAAAGAAGCATCCAACATATCAATTTTTAAGATTATTTTTCGTAAACCAACTTTATATATTTGTAGATATAAAAAATAGATAGTGCTTTCCTAGGGAAAATTCAAAGAGATGATCGTTAATCATTAGAAATGTTAGAATATTTATTTTATGTTCAATAAATATTGTTTTTATTAAAATAGCGATTTTCTTGATACCAAAACTGAAATTCAATGCCCATTTTATTTTTAAATGTTTCAAGATGTCTCGACACTTTATTTCTGGGATAGCGCGTGCCGGGAACTTTGAAAATATCGAAACATTTAGGATACATTGTTTGTGTTAAACTTGACAACTTTTGTGTATGTTTGTTTCGATTTTTCTATAAGATTTCCTTTACTTGAAAGCTGGTATTGAAGAATTAATTTACAAAAATATATCTCAACGTAGTAATCAAAATGGAGTACAGGAAGTGTGAATTTAAATGTTCAGTTTTATTGGGCAGTCCTTACACCAGCAAAGCTGAGAATCTGATGATGATTTGGGTAGTACTCTCTCTAGTAGTCTGTTCTTAGATATTTAAGAATAAGAATTGGAGTAATGATCGGAGTAATACCTTCCTGGATCTAAGGAAATACATCAGTTAGACTTAAAATTTACGTTTTGTTTTTTATTGTCAAACAGTTGTCATATATGTAATCCTAAAATTGAATAATAACTAGGTTGTTAAATTTCCCTGGATCTAAGGATTTATAAAACTAATTTCCTGCAACGCTACGTTACTGTGTGGGTTAGTTATTAAATAAATACCTCTAGTTTAAATTACGCATATCACGACATCCAAAGATCTCACTCTACTAGGATTTCATAAAAAAACCTAAGTATTATATAAAAATTATAATGGACAACAGATTAAATGCATCTTTTTGTGTTTTTCGAATCGATTTGCCATTAAAATGAGAGCTTAAGTATGTTCGTAGGTTGAATATCGCGGGGATGTAGAGTGGACATTTGAAATGCAATTCAGGCTTACGATATTTTCAAACTAAATTATTATATATACATAGAGCCGAAATAAATGTCTCTGATTAATTATTAGTTGTTATAAGACAGTCTAATCATGGTGTCTTTAAGTACTCAGTCACAATTATAAAACAGTCTAATCATCGTGTCTTTAAGTATTTCTTAATAAGGAATTGAAAAACTTAATGTTCTATACGACGTTTTGAGAATATGTTAAGCCGTTTTGAGAATATGTTATATTGAATTTAATCACTTTTTTGTATTCATCGGATTTAATCACAATTCTTGCTATAGAACACTTTTTCCACCTATACTATATTTAAAATAAGTTTATTAAACCCATTTATTAGCTTCAAAAAAGTCGATTCTTTGAGAATCGACTTTTTTGAAGCATACCATGACCAAGCAAATAGTTAACCGAGAAGTAGGTTAATTTTTACAACAGTAACAGAAACAAGATAGTAATTGAAGTTATGGGTGAGTATATATGACATGTTCCATAAGGATAAAGTAAAATTAGCAAAACAAATTGCAATGAGCTGGACTGAGTTTTTCACATATTACTACGGTTCTTTCTCTTGAAATTTTTTTCCTATTAGCTTTTGGATGTAAAAGAAAGACAAACTTTTCATTTAAATGTTCTGTGCAACAAGTATTATATTTTCTATTTAGAAATAATTTAGATATAAATTCTAAAATTTTTTATTAAACAACTGCTTTCTACAGATATCACCTTAAACTCCTGGTGTATTTTTCAATTGCACTTTAATTCGTTTCGTTTTCTAATAATATATGTTTTATATTTCGATAGTCGAAAATGGTGATTTTTGCATAATGCTAGTAAAATGTAACCTAAAATATAAAAAATTCCCGCTAATGATGAATTAAAAACTCGCTCAAATCGCATTTAAAATTTGATGAAAAGGTAAAATTAAATGTGGCTAAATTGAATAATATTACGGTTCATTTATCTCTTAAATAATTGAATTTAGCTGAATATTAAAGACTTATAATTCATTTTATACTGAAAATTATACCCACCGCCCCTACGCTACGGTCCGCATGGGAAGTGGACAGTAATGTAATCCTTACAGTTAATCAAAGAAGTTCCCTTCTATGGTTAATGGACAGACTTCGCTTTAATGATTGCTAATTTTGTTTGTGTTTAAATAAAAGAATTTTGAAGTTTTTAAGGCTTCTTACATATAGTACCAGTGTTAATTACAAATTAACGGTGTGTTCCTAATTTAATGATGCATTTCGACTATATTATATTCAAATAACCAACTGTTATTTATTGAACCATTGAGCGTTTTTTTTGTAATTGATATTCATTTGCACCAGAATATTTATTGCGAATACTGACGATAATATCTGTTTTATATGAAGAATTACCCATTATTTAATAAAACTATCTAAAAAATTTCTAATACACAGCTTATATAATAAAGAAATTAGAAGAGAAATTTGTCAAAACTGTTCCAATATAATTTATAGAATAATTTCTAAGAGTTTATTAACTTTCTTTTATACTATTAATAATTATATTTTTTATAAGAGTCAAATTGTTACATTTTTAGATTAGGTGGTATAATTTAATTCGCTTTCAAACCTCTTTGACGACAATACTTGAACAGTCTCTCCATTTCTTTCGGGATTACTTAGAGCTAAATGTTTTAGAAATTATGTATACAATATAATTATATCCTCCTTGGAAAATTACTAGTTCTTCCTTTTTCTGATGCTATTGGCTTGTGTTGAAATGAACTTTTAATTATTGATTAAATATACATCTCGATATTTCTTTACTTAGTTTCCAACGAGCAGTTATTAGAGATCTTTTGTGATTATTTTCTCAAATTTTTCTATGATGTTATGCATAGTAAAAATATTCACATGTCTTATTTTTGGTCTTGCAACAGTGTAATAGTTTTATTTTACAGTTTCATAAATTTTATTTAATTTATTAGTTTCTTCTACAAACGCAAATTTCTGAAAAGTAAGCACTTTTATTTTCATAATGAATCATGGTCAATTATATTACTTTATAATTTTTTTGATTTCTAAATTCTATTATGTCTGTTGTACCCAAGTTTTGATAAGATTTTGAAAATTGGATGAAATAAGATTCCGATATATTCTAGAGTTTATACTTCATTATTTCTGGTGTTTGGTTTTCAATGACTTGTAAATTCTTTAGTAAAAGAATCATTATTTTAAACACTAACAAATATTTTAATAATTTTTTTTTGTTCTTTACATATCCCGACAATTCTGTTGTTGTTATGTTTTATGTCATAACAACAATTTTATTACTAACTGTACTTTGTTCTTCATTACTTTTATCGGTCATCCTTTTCAAACTTGAACTTATATTTAATTTATTTTCTTCTCAATACACGATATTTGAGCGTTCCTGACCATTAATATCGTGGAAATTAAGAAATTTTTAAGTTTTTTTATTGTTTCTTGTAATGGCATTCTTGCCAACAATAAGTGAATTTTTTTCTACGTAAATATATTAAATATCTAAGTTAAGTATGTTCTCAAAAAATTGGTTATGTTGCCAAATTCTCATTTTAAACAGATCCTGCATGCATCATGCTCTTCCATTCATGCATCACGCTCTTCCGTCTTAGAATCTTGACCTCTCCGAATTACTTACTGACGGATATTTTCTATTGAATTACTTTCTTCATTTCATGTTGTCCTGTACATTATTGCATTGCATTGCCAGTGATAATGCTTAATGTTGCTGTATTAATCACATTTTTGTGTAGCTTTTAGCAAAGTATTCAATTTTTTCCTTTGAATATTTTACTGAAAAATATAGAGACGTCAATCTACATTTTATTCTCTTTAAAATATAAGCGTATAAGTACTATAAATAATTACAATTGAATACAAGGAAAAACTCTGGTCTTATTATGTATTTTTTATTGCTGAAAATTGTATGCGAACTGTTTTAAATCTTTTACGTACGTTACATCAACTTGATTAAAGAGAATAAAGTAAATAAACTTACATAAACTTAGGAACTGGTAACAGAGTTTAATTGTGTTTTAACTATCATAAGTAGACTCTCGTACCGTTTTAACTATCATAAGTAGACTCAAATATTCAATCAAATTCAAATCAAGAGAAAATTGTGTGGTTTCTATAAAATAATTTAATCGACAACTGAAAAATGAAACATCAAATAAAACACATTTCAAACTTTTTGAAATATATAAAAGATATTTAAGAATTTTTAAACATATTTATCAAGTATTTATGTACTACGAAATTGAGCCAAAAATGAAAAAAATAAAGAGTCTTTAATACACTAGAATGAGATTTTAATAAATTAATTAAAAAAATTTTATTTCGTTTAACTTTACCCAAATTGTTATTCACTATATTTCGTGTCTTAAATATTACGTAAATAGCTGCATTTGATATTTTAAAAATTAGAATATGTATATATTTTAACATATTTTATAACTTCAAACACGTTAAGATATCCAAGTAAATCGTGATAAGTATGCGATTAAATTTTCGTACCTTAAAGAGGAAACAATTCAAATGTTCTCATTTTGATACTTGCTTCATAATTCCCGTTGATGTCCTTGTGCTTTTACAGCACTTCTCACAAATATAAATTTTCAACAATCCGACTCTCGTTTGTATAAATTTAGATTTTAAATCCATATATAAATCCATCCGTTACCTTGACTGATGAAAAGCGATTTTCTTCCATTAGGCGTAATCTGTCTCCGGTGGACATGCTAATCTTAAAATTTCCTGATTTGATTACTTCGCATGAAGAAATACCAGAATGATTCAATTAAGTGAACACAAATGCAAATTTATAATTTAATGTTCAATTTGATCCTAGTACATATTACCAGAAATTCCACTTCATTATTACACTGAATTATATTTATTTCGACAAGTAAATAATGCGATATGAGAAAAATTTTCCCAGAATATTTTTCAAAAAAACATATAACAGAAGAGGGAAGGCAGGTATTGAGAGAAAATTATGAAGGTCATATGTCATAATTGTAAGCGAATATTATTATATAAGTAATCCGTGTAATAAATTATATGGTTATTATTCTCATTTCTTCAGTAAGTTATGAAAGTCAGTTATAAAAAGGATTTTCATAATAAAGAGTTAGGAATGAAGAAATGAGTTTTTATAATAAGTTGTACACTTAATATCCAAGTATGAAATTTGAGGTATGAGATTTCCAAAATAACAATAATAAATCAGTTTCAAATACTTAAGATAGAACTCGCTCATATTTTATATTTTCATGCAAAAAAGTTTAATTTAATCGGAAGGAAAAGAAAAGTTAATATGAAAAACTTTCTTTCGCCAAGTTATATTCGTAATTATTTCGTCAACGCTTTGTACTTTGCGTGTTTTTGAAACTAGACATTTTTATTAATTTTGTACATCGCAGATCAAAAAAGTAAACGATAAAACTAATACTGTGATTTTCACCTTTTTGTTTCACGAGTCCAAAAAATAAATATTAACTTTTAATTACAATAAATAAAACTGACAAATATATGTATTGACCTTATGAATAATGATTCAATAGCACCCAACTTAAGAAAATAAGTAAAATAAATTTAAATCAAAATTATATGTAATGATTTTCTACTCGATGTAATTTTTAACTTTTTTTAATCATAACATTTCAAGTGACATATCCATAGTTAGAAATGATCGATTTCTTTTTGTCTCTTAAGTCTTCTAAGTGTATTTCTCCAAACAACTCTAACTAAAGACGTTCGCTTTATTTTCTTCTTCCCACGAATGTACCAGGCAATGTATTCACTAGATGAAAAATGACAAATGAAAATAGTGTAACGAGTTACTTCGTACATTTAATTTTTTAAATATTTTGGTTTATTGTACGTAATTATTAGAAAGGATAGTAAATAAAACTTAAAATACGGTATCTGTATAATATTAATATTTATTTAAACTTTTTTTATTTAATTTTTTGTAAATGGAAAAAAATAAGCTCAAACTATTTGAAACATTTTCCGAACGCTGAACAAGAAATAAGCCTGTTTTCTAACATTTCCATAAAGAATAAAGAAAATAGTGATATTGTTAATTTAAGTGAGCGTAACCATATTTTTTTGGAAGAAATAAAATTAATAAGAAAAATACTTATCAGTTGAATGAAACTGCATGCGTTTCAAATTATAAGTATGCAACGTTTTTGCTAAATGTATTTCTTTTAATATAATTAGTTGTGAACTGAAAATTAAATGTGTTTTTAGTTTAAATTTTGAAAAAGTATATAGTTTTGGCAAACGGTTATTTAGAATTTAACAACACATTACCATTTATAGCTAAAATTATATAACTATTCAATAAATACATATGTTAATCTATTTTTAAAAATAAAAATAAATTTAACTGGAAAAATGTTATATAGAAGTGTTATATAGATATTACTGAAGAAACTAAGGCAGAATGACTCGTAGAGAAATAAAAATAATATACATATGTAGAAAAATACAAAATTCGAATCTTCTCTTTTAACAAATTTAAAAAATCTTACAGAAATCAAAGTTCATTTGCTCCAACTTATTTCAAACCAAAAGTTAAACAAAGCTTTAACAGAGCGAATGTAATGAGCGAGATGTTTGCATTTTCAGAATTCGCATTTTTCACAAACATTTTTATGTGTTCATAAAATACTAAGTCAATATTTTATACAGATATATAGAACCTATCTATTTAGAACTATTTAGAAAATTGTGGATTATAGACACGAATATTGGTTATAACACCCGCGTTCTGATTAATGGCTTAGAGGTATTTGATTAAAGATATTTTTTGATAAGTCTACATTTATTCATTCATGTTTAGAAAAAAAACATAAATTATAAACTATAGTCCTATTTAAAAATTTCTTAAAGTGTCGTACCCTTTGTTTACAACTAAAACACTTTAAACAAATCGAACGATTAGGTACAGAAATTTACAGCATATCAACGTGTTTCAACATACCCTGATCTAGGGTTTAAATTATCGGAAGAATTTTATTTAATATGTGTTATACTCACATATGTACATATAATTTTTGGAATATAATATTTAGTTTAATTCAGGTTATAGCGTCGGTTTCTCCCAAAAATATTTTTAGTTTATAAAAAATAGTTCGCTGTTGTGCATGCCGGTACTAGAGGGTAAAGTTTGATTTAAATGAAATTGTTATCTATAATAATTAGGTTAGTGGAATCTAAAGAAATTCGGGAATATTATTTTCTAATGATGTGTGAAGAAAATAAGTAAAATTAAGTGGAATATGCAGCATATATTATTTATTTGCATATCACGTATATGGAATAAAGTCCAAGGCAATGCAAAGTTTGAATTTAATACTATATTTAGCATAATTTATGTTTTCTGAAATAGGAAACGCGTCAATGGATACTGTTGTGGAACAAAATCTACTTTTTCTAATAAAACTTTTATAATAAATTAATAGAAAAATTTAAATTTTTGCATACTCACAGCAGTAAATATGAGAACAAAAATATTTTGATTCTAACAAATTAGGTAGTGTATTCCTGCTTATTTGTCAGTAAATTAAATAAATTTAATTTTTCATTCTTAAGCCCTGAATAAACACAAAACATTCAACATATTTCAGTTAGGGTTAAGATAAGGTGGATAACAAAAAGAACCTGCCAAGTACGAGTGGAAATCGTACTATGACAGTTGCATCTACATTGTGTACTTATTTACATTTAAGGGTGTATAGGTATTTTATTAAACTATTGGTTAATATTATAGATTCTCCATAATATTTAATACTTGAAGCATATTTAAAAATTGTGACGTCAAAGGTCATCGCTTTTCCTATAATTTAACGTATGTTTTTAAAACTCTGTTCATAATTTTTATTTCATTAGTCTTGAAAATGAAATTAAAAATATATTGTTCGCATATCTTTTAGCATGTCTCTCAGATATAGTAATTCATTTTTCCCCCTAATATTTCGTTATTATTATTTTTAATTCCTAACTTCAGAGATATGTGAGGGTCAGAATACAGCAAGGCTAAATTTTACAATATGATCATAAAAACAAAGAAACACTCGATATCATCATTCACCTTAAAATTAAGGGCTTCAATGGAAAAGTTGATATGCACTTGACGCTAGCAGCACCCCATCGCAGGTCTACATCATGAGGCTCAGTAATTATAGTATCGACTATCTGCATTTAAAAAGCTCAAAGTCAAAAGTATGATTCGATTGGGTAGTACCCTATTATTCTTCGGCTAGTGCCCTATCAAAAGTGTTGAAAAACGCATTTATTGCATAATATTTTGCATAGAGCAAAGCTACTCCGTACTTATCGCAAGTGTATTAGGGTTTTATAACTTTGAATTGATTTGCTCATAAAACTTGCTACAGGATAAGTTTAAATTAAAATCTCTTACTTTTAAACCCATTATTAAATACCTTGATCAAACTTTTTTAGTAAATGTCCTAGATATGTAATGTTGAAGCAAAAGCCATAATTTAAAGATATAACACGAAGTACTACATGAACTAGACGTTTTAGCTATAGCATTTTAGTGAAACAAATGCATGTTTTCACAGAAAATACTCTCAATTACCGAAAATCAACTCATTTTTTCAAGCTCAACAAGACGGAAAACGATGTTTAACATCGTTCTTCGGTCACCGCGCTCGTTGTCCAATTGCCACAAATAAAAATGTAAATACCCACTTCACATTTATTAGAAGCGGGTATATAAATTTTTATTAACCTTTTACGTACTTTTAAGGCAATCACTAAGCAAGCCTCGCCCCGGAAATTATGGTTAGTTAAATGCCCGAAAAGTTATTCCTTTGATTTTAATACAGTGATGAAAGCTGTCAGCAAAGAAAATATTTTCAGTTATTATAGGAAAGACCATTAATTTCTGGGTAATATAAAATAGAGAAAATTGAGGCATAGTTTTCCTTGCTATAGGAATTACAATCATTTTACATATATTCTAATTTTTTGCCCCATTTTTCTCCAAAATTTCTTCTGAGGTGTTAGCCTTGAAAGATTACTGCAGTTTCCTTCCAATCTAACTTTTAGGTAGTCCCAGACCACGAACAAAAAATTAAGGAGTTTTGAACTGACTTTGAAATTAGTATTCAGTAAATAACTTACATTCTGTAACACTTATAATCTATGGAAATAAAAAAAGACATTAATAAAGAAAAATTGATCAATTATTTATCCAAAAACAAAAAAAAATATGATTCCCTGTCTGTCCACATATTTTGAAATATTTGACCACTGAAATAATTTTAATTTAATGTTATAATAAAATGTCAATACCTGGAACATTTTATTTAATTTATCGAAATCATACTAAACAAAAAGGAGCGTATTTATTAGAAAATGTGTGTCGCAATTGTATATCACTTACAACAAATATTTCGCAAACACGGTTTGAAATTGTAATGTGATAAGAAAATATATGTATGATGAGACATATACAATTGCTCCTTTCAATTTTTCTTTCTTTTCTCTATATGAATTACGCTCTTTGTGTAAAGCTTATAATATTTTCTGAACTATGGGATTATAACCAATGGACCTATAGATAAAGAAACAAATGAACACGATGAGGATATGAAGCTTTCCCATTCCACTAAGAAACCCTGAAAATTGTACGTATTTATAACCATAATACAGAAATATGACTTATCTCACCTAATGTTGCGAGATATGTTTGGACTAGCAATGTTTTCTAATTTATTCGATTTTTTTGCGTGCGTATCTGTTCCTTACCAATAAATGTATTAAAATAAAAATCACGGTTCATATTTTAAAGTGCCTTAGTCTATGGTAAAATATAATTGGTAAACGCTCTGGAAGCAAGATGCAATCAGAATGAAACTTGACAAAAATCATTCTAAATCAAATCCTAAATACTTTTGCTGATGCAAATTAAAAGAAAATCGCTAAAATTTGGTCTTGTAACAAAGTATTCGCTTTTAGATTAGCAGTGGCACATAATTAATATATAGAAGAAAAAGATATTTCATAATACTGCCAATAAGAATTTTCCATCACTCATTGGAAAGAAGAAAAACGCCCGAAACTCTATGTGAGGGTACCCATGATGTTCATGCGATATCCATAAACATGATATCGCTTTTCAAGATGGCGATTTATTTGAAAACCTCGTCGTTTAATAAGTAATAATTTTTTTTTATTGTGTAGATAGGTACGCTATGTCAATTTGGTGTTAACCAAGTTTCTATCAGAAAATGACGCTATTTTATTTATGAAACAATATTAAATTCTTTCATTAATTTAACCAATCAAGTTCTTATTGGAAATAAGAAAATTTGCTATATTATTTTTAAAAAAATGCGAATATGTTAAAGGAAAGTGGATTTTGGGTAATATAAATCAAAATATCTGTCCGTCGGACATTGTATTAAACTCTTATTTTCTCTTTGTCTGTAATCAAAAATTCCAAGAAATTAATTTTTTCAACCTACACTTTCTAATTTTATTTATTTAAAGTGAAAAAGAATTATTTCCACTTTATCAATTTCATCGGGCTTTTTCTGCCTATCTGTATATCACACGGCCATATTTTTTTTTCATTTTAAGACTGATTGTAATGAAATTTGACAAGAAATTGCAATTAAATTTGTTGAACTCTCGTATATAGTATCTTCTTTTAAATAACATTTATGTTCATCTTAGATTATCTCGTGAAATTTATTTTAGTTATAAAACGCCCCAACGGATCCGAAAATAATCTTACTATACTCTCGCATATTCATCTATATTTCCTTCCTCCTGCCCGTATATCCGTCCTTAATATTTATTTATTTTTTAAATCCTTGTTGTTCAAAATTCGTGTTAACGTTCCATGTAGTCTAATAGCATATACACTAACTATGAAAACATGGATTTCAACTCAACTCAGCCAAAACAAAATTCAATAACATATTTTTCTCTGAAAAATATAAATGTACCAAACCTTCCACTTACATACTAGACAGAAAAGTAGATCAAATGGGCACAATCCAATTACTAATTTGACACAATGTTACAAACATATAGCTATTGTTTTCAGGTTATTGTGTTTTCTGACATAACCCGTTGATCGGGGTATCGTTGAATAATTGTTTTAAAATGTAATCGAAATGACTATCAATATTTGTTTATACAGCCTTTTTTTCTCAAAATATTAGTCATTATATTGTTGATTTTCAAAGAGTTTTTGTATTTAAATGGAATATAATAACATTTATCACTTTTGACCAAAAACTATTTGACTTTTTTAACGTTTTGTTGACATTTTTTGCGATATTTGCATATTGATGGCTTTATAAAAGGATATAATTGGGAAGTTTAATTCACAAAATATGATCTTTTTCTTAAAACTGTGCAAAAATACTAATACACCATTATATAAAAGATAGACGCCATTATAATTACATATATGCATGATCGTATGTGAACAATTACTCTTAGACCGTTTAATTAAATCGGTACATAATTAAGTGCATTCACAGGAAATACACCAGCTAAAGGCGATCAGTTTAATTTGATGTATTCGGGAAGTGAAAGAAAGATGAAAAACTTCAATTGATTGCCTTGCTTCACATTGATCGAAAATTGTGTCAAAAGTAAACAGAAATATTTTTTCCTCTCGTTTTGGTTTAGAAAAACTGATTCTACAGAAACGATTTCGGCGCTTAATGAAGGGTAACGAAAAAGAAGGACATGAACACACATCGTGTAAGAAAAGTATTGAAAAAATTTTAGAGACTAATTATAAGATTTTTAAATCCATTAGAGTTTTTTATTTAATATACAAATTTATCGCGTATTACAAACAAATTTATTTTAACCCGCATATAATTATCTCACAATTCAAGATTGGCACAATTCTCCCCGGATACTAAAGCTTCTTATATAATTATAAGTAAATTATTTTAAGTTATTTTTAAGTAAACTAGCCTTTTCATTTATATTATAAATTTTCTAAAGTGATCTGTGTGGCTATTAAACTATATATCATTACATAGTACGTGTTATTAAAACCCGGATGTTATTAAAAGGAATCTATTAGCTATTTTATCAATATAACTAGATGTTTGAAATAAGTTTATTATCAGAAAAATGTACTAACTTTTTCGAAACTGGAGCATAACTTTCAAAAAAGTCTCTAACTTCTTTAATTTCCGCTACATTTCTTTTCAAATCCACTTTATTATTATTGACAGTTATTTAAAAACAAAAAATGCCCTAATATTCGAGTAAACAAAAAATATAGCACTGAATGGTAACAGTAATAACGTTAAATACAATTTATTACTTGTAGAAACATAACTTATTTTCGCCCCCAGCCTGAGATAATGCAAAAATATTCAATGAAAAGTAAAGCGACTCGTTTTGTATAAAAGCTCGTTAAATTTTGCCCCAACGACTACAATGTGAAATATTAGTACTTAACTTGAATGGCTGCGTCGTTTCAACTAACGGTTGCTTCAAATGTCCAATAGGAGTAATCCGAAATAAAAATATTAAATTGTAACATTTCTAGTTTGCTGCTTAGGTTAGAAGAAAATATATTGATCTCAGAAGTTTATGTTTATTCTGTTTTTAATTATTTAATAGAATTTTATGAAAGTCATTTTAGAAAATTTTCTTTCGTTCTATATTTAAAAGAATCTATTCTTTAAGTATGAAACAAAGCATTACAATCAATATATCAAATGGTCTATTTTTCATAATGCGACTCTCATTCTTTGCTCTTAAATCTCGCAAGGTAAATTGTTTAGCTTTGGTTTTCGCTGCCATGCCCATAATTTTATCAGAAAGACGTTTCTAATATATAAGTAAATAACAACTGAATTATAACATTTACACGGTGTATATGAAGTGTATTTTGTAAAAGAGATATTTTACGAAAATCGGAAAATAATAAAGCAGCAATATCTAAAAAGCTGGCTGAAAAACAATAGTATTTTAAAAGAATATCAGAAAACGTATATTGGAATTGCACTTTGAATAGAAAATGTTTTCTTTATTTTCATATTTATGACATGATTAAAGCAATTTTAAGAAAATATAATACAAATAGAAAGAAATGTAATGAAGAGAAAAAGTGATACTTTAGTATTAAAATCTTTCATATTTATTCTTCCCAAGTTATAATTCAGTAATTCTGAATATTGAATGTATTTGGCGTTCATTTTGTAGTTATTCATTATACAGAATTAAATGAAGTTACGTGATATAGTATTATTTCAATTTTATTTAAATTCTTTACCACAACCTAGGTTTAGTTTTACTACAAGATCTTCATATTTAAGAGATTCCCAAAAGGAAATTAATCATAGGAATAAAATGAAATACTATTCTCCATCTAATTGTACCCTACATTATATAGTGTAGGGTATAATTTAAAAAAAGGCTTCTTATAAACTTTCCTACATTTTTTAAATTATTTTTAGTAGAACATCTTCAGAGACCTGTTGGAAAATATATTCCACCCCTTTTCGTCCGAAACTGTTGAACTTAAAATCACATAATAAACTAATTTTCGATAATATTAAATCCCCTCTTACTAAATTATATTAGATATTATTAAATATATATAGTCCTATGAATTCGATATTAATCGTAACTAATGACAAATAAACTAATTTCTCTTCAAATCATGTACAGAAACCTTGATGTGCAAGCCATACTCATAACTGACAAGTTTTTTTAACATGTACTTCAATAAAAGTGAATATGGCACAGTTAATTGATTTTAAAAGAAGTGTGCAATATATAAGCAACATGTACGTCCAAAATATGTTTGGCCTTACAATGCAACAGACATTTAATTTAGAGTAGGTTGACAATATTAAACAATTATTTATTAATATGTATAGGGGGAAACACGCGCGTAAAAGTGTTTTGTGAAAATTGAAAAAAAATTATTAATTTATTAAAGAGTGATTCACGCTCTGATTTTTTCTTTTTGTTTCGTATTATTTAGCAGAACATTAATTGGTCACAAATTAATTTTATAACAATTTGACGCAGACGACTTAGGCATGCAAATAAATGAACGTCTCATAATCCTAGACAAGTATAAAAATTAAGCTTTAAAATAATATAAATGGCAAACACCCCATGATTTGTATAATAAGACATTGTTATAAATACAAAACTTGTCTTCTGCATATCTGTAAAATGTATCCATTTATCTTCCCTAACGGAGTACAGTATTTCTCTCTCAAAAGGGATTGGAGTTAAGAGTACGTATTTAGGATTTAACTAAACCTTATTTTATCCCAATATGCCTTGCGAGTTGAACATTCTTATAACCTGTAGTGTTTTGTTTATCATTTGTGGTGATTACAAAATGTTGCGAATTACACAAAAATGACACGAGAATAAAAGAACCAAGCAAATGAGAAATATAATCTACATTTTAAGGCAAATTCTAGATCTTTGCTTTCTCGCCTTAAAAAATTACATGGACTTTAAGTAAATTACTTCAAAATTTGTTTCGTATGTTTGTACACAAACACCACTCAACGCCTGCACGCGATAACAATAATGCGATAGCAATATGTTTGTACACATAAACACGCACGCGATTTATTACTAATTAAAATTCCCATGTTAAAAATTCCTCATTCTGGATACCGTTATAATATAAATATTTTTTGTTTCTTTTATTTAATAATTTATTAATACATAATGTAAACTTATGTCCAAAAACTACTATTACTATTTAAAACGCAATATTTATTCTTAAATATTTTATTGGCCTGTTTTAAGATTATCATTAAATGTAATTTTGATATTATTAGAAAATATAACATTAATATTACAGTTCAAATATATTTTGTTTTTCTCTATTTTAGTTTATTTATAACAAAAATAAAATGATATATTTCAAAATAAATGAAAGAAGTTAAAAAAGCGAAGTATTTATTCAAATATCCAAATTAAATCTACATACACTTATAATATATACAACTAGATATATTTAAGGGAAAAAGCAAATTATTTATATTTACAATATTTCCCGACGAAGATATTTCCCTATTTTAATGCTTGATAAAATAATATTTATACGATATTCATACTTACACATCCTGTTTGTCGGACATGTATTGTAGAGTGCAGAATAATCACACGTTTATTTAGTACTAACTGTGTCCCACGGTTTTACCTGGGTGAAATTCGGAATAAGGAAAAAAAAAGTTTCTTATATGTCGCGTTTGGTTATAAAATATTATACCAAATCAAATCTCATCAAAATTCGTCTAGTAGATTTTGCGTGATTGACACAGAAAATAGCATACAAGCAGACAGAACCAAAAAGGTTTTGCAGATTCTCTTACCATTCTATAATTAAATGTATTCAACAACTCTTTTTAAATATTTTCCACGCACAGAATTTGCTGTCTTTATAGGACAGCATGTGTAGTTTTTCCTTTCGTGCGTTGAAATTTTACACTGGCCAATACCTTTTAATCAAATAAATGTTTGCTATATATTTCACTTGTTAAATATATTTCAAAGCAATATAAACAGTCCTAGAAAATATATTTCTCTTACAAGGTGAAAGTTTCAAACAATGGTGTACAATTTGACAACGACAATGATGAAAATTACAGCAAAGCGTTGTTTTCGGGGTGAACAAATGTGCCAGAACAAACGGAATTCCGATAGCCGAGAGCATTGATTCTTTCCCGCTTCCGGCGGAGACGCGGTCATTGAGGGCCAAAATACGTATGTATGTCCGTAAGGACAGATATATATATAAAAGTTCCCACGTATTTATGCGATTTATATGAGTCATTGTCTCGTATTTATATGAGGCATCAGACCACTTTTTCCATTTTCTATATCTTTACTCTGAATGAAGTCCGGTAGAGTTAACTCAAATAAAACTATTTTTTTTTTCAAAATATAAAAAAAAATCAAATAGCACTACACTTATACATAAAAATCAAGGCGACTAAAATTTTGAACTATATGTCACTCATTTTTTAAATCATTTTTGAATTTTGTAAATGGTGTATTTCAAACACCTTTTTTCTATTTTTTATAAATATTTATAGATATATATATATATATATATATATATATATATATATACATATACATAATTTATATTGTTTATTTATTTATATATTACCTATAGTAACTATTAAGAGTTATAGTAGCTCATGCGAACATTTATTATATTCAGTTACAACTATTCATCTCGTTTATATTTTTTGTTTTATAGTCACGTGTCATTTTCACCAAAATTTGATATATTTGTTGATTTATTTATACAAGCAAATTATTAAATTTATCGGTACAAAATATTTAGATATAATTAACTTTTTCTAACGTAATTTTTAAATTTCTTTTCTTTTATTCCCGTAAGAATATGTCTATAAATATATTAATTTGGTGTCAAGAATTTTGGTGCAAATCAAAAAAGGGTTAATTAATAAAATGAAGATTTATGTTTACTTACGTTCAAGTTGCCTACCAACTTGTTATAATTGAAGTATTGTCAAGTTCTGTAAAGAAATATATTTTGCCTTTTTATTTTGTTACTATATGAATTATTTACAATTTTATGTAAATTCTGGACTTATATTTTGGAAAGGGGTGTTGAAATTATTTAAATAAAACAAATGGAACTGTTTATTAAATCATATAGGAAATATTTTGCATAATGACGTGCAAGTTTTTCAGAATCAGTTTCCGTTAAACTGATAAATATATTTGAGTCACTCCATTTCATATGTGATTGTTCATTAGTTGGACAGAGGACGTGATAGTAATTGAAGTTAAGTATCGTTTTCCTGCTTGCCAAATGTACCAGAACGGGATTGATTTCCGGTCGTTGGGAGTATTTCCTCTGATCGCGCTGGACCTCATATCGATCTTATCATATGGTTAGAAACAATTTTATGTATTGTTACTATAGCTTTATCCTGCCGTGTCATTGTTTTCTTATCCTAGGTTTTATAGACTTAGTTATTTTGAGAAATTATGAAGTATTTCCAAATATAAGTTGAAAGGGATATAGGACGTCATGAAAACTTTGATTTAGAAACGGATCTTTTAACCTGCAAATGATGACAAAATTTTCAAGAAACTTTAAAAATTAAGTTTTATCGGCTCTGATTTAAAGTGAAAAAACACTTCTTATAATTTAACATCCCCTATCTCAAAACCAAAAACAGGATCCTTACGAGATTATTTATTTATTTGTCCCTATGTCGGTCACCGCAGTTTTTTCTAAAAAAAAAGGCCATGATTAACGTGGGACAGATTTGATGTGGAAAATTGAAATCTGACTTAGTAATAAAACATATTATGTCACGTTTATCTCAATAGCTAAAAACTAAAAATATTCGCTTGGAAATTTTAACATGTACATGTTAGAATCATTTTTTTTAGTACCGCATTTAATGTGGGGTTCTTTGAAAGGGCTAGTTATATTATTTTCCAAAATGTTTTTAACATTTAAGGTGTTAAATCTTTGGAGATACACTGAAAAACATACAAAATAAATTCTATTCCTCATTTTTGAAACCATTCCATAGTAAAAATTGAAAAAAAATGTAAGGTTTTATAGACCCGATAAAAATTTGTAGGAAAAATATGGTTATAATTTTAGATATCATAATTTTCGAAATATTCACAATATTTCATGCACATGAAAAAAATATTAGGCAATATTACATTTTTCTCTATTCACAGTGGATATTCTCTGAAAAAGGGAGACGTGGAAACTTTACGTTTGGCCTACGGATACATCTTATATTAACCCAAACATTTTGCACTAGCTATCTTTTTGGAAATATCCATACAAAAATTACAAAGGGGTTACCCCCTTCTCAAAAAATAATTGTATGTCACATGTAGTATAAATTTAAAAGCTTGTTAGGAACAATATAAAATTTATTTTTTGTTTCATATTGCATATTCAAATAGATATTCCAAAAAGTGTGCGAAGATAATGCATTTTTCCACTTATTTTTGAATCTACTGAGCCACAAATGTTAAGAACAGATTAGAAGATTACAGGAAAACTGTAGCAATTGTCTTAGCTGTTACCGTTTTTGAAGTACGCACAATTGATATGGTAGGTGACGTCTTACATATACAATGTAAGACATATTAGATTTGGCATATGACATATGGCTTTTTTACCATAAAAGTATGAATAAATCATACCTAAAACTACCATTAAATCACACCTTAGCAAAGATTTTCTATTAAGGAGATCTCTAAAACTGGAATTCATTTGTATGTTTCCTACTCGACATATATTACGACCTATCTGATATATATAAAGTTAAAAAAACAATAATATAAATTTCAATTTTTTAGATTGAAAAAAATTCGTAAATAGCAGATGGTATCCTAAAATTAAACGAAATACAGAAATTTCAGTGAACCGATTTTTCTAAAAGGAATATTCATTACATTTCATTAAAGAGAGAATATTCTTTTACAGAAATGTTTTTAAAATTCCATTCGATACTTTGAAAATAAAGTTCATGTGACGAAAAGCGGAACAAGATATTAATATTATAAAATATTAGAATCAATATTTGAATAATAAACATAGAATATGTTTAAGACGTTATTGATAAATTGCTAACTGTAGAAGCAAAATAACAGAAAATTATTAGTTTGAACATGTCTGTAGAGAATAAAACGCAGAAATATTTTAAAATGATTGCAAATAATTTAAAATCGACAGATAAAACGAAAATAAGAGAATAATAAAAAATGTCAACACACAATAATAAAAATATTCATCCAGATCCATTAATTAATTACCTGATTATTGAATATATTTGGCGTTAATTTTGTAGAAATTCATTATTCACAATTAAATGAAACTAGGTGATATATTATTTGTACTTTCTTTAAGTTCTTTATCACGACCTAGGTTTCGTTGTATTACAACATCTTTAGGTGGGCTATTAGAAAATATTTAATTTTTAAAAACATTTCTGTAAATTCTTTATCTTTTAATCTTAAAATTTTTTCTGTAAATTCTTTATCTCTAAAATTAATGTACATAAAATTGTGAAAAAAAAATTGGGTAGTAGCACGTAGTTTCAGTTAATTGTGGTACATAATTATTTCTAGTATACCTTAATCATCTAAAGGTAATATTTTGCTCTTAAAGGTAATATGTCTTTGTCAATTTCAGTCATGTATAATTTTAAATAAGTAAAACGAATTCTCAAAAATGGTATGGATTTAAATTTATAAAATGACACATTACATGGTCAAAACTAAATTTAATTTCGCTAATATTTACCAAAGTGCGGATATAAAATACACTCGCATCTCTTAATAGCTTTGTCGACACGATATCCTTTTCTTGGAATTTGGTATAAAATAAGGGATTTTTTAATTTTTTTTTCTCTCTCAAATGTCGATGGTAAATATTACGATACTAGTACTATAACGCTAATATATGGCGTAAATAAGTTGCTCGAGAGTATAAACTATTACCATTCCAAATTTCCTCAAAATCCATGACGCAAATTTCCGTGATTAAGGAACAAAATTAACACACAGAGAGACAGACAAAAATACAAAAAGTAGCTTTACTGGCTTCTATTATCATTAATCCTACTATAATCATATATTCCAAATTCAGCATACTTTTTAAAAAAAATTCCATGTATGTAATTATCTCCGTTACAATTTTTTTACATGTATAGATTAATTTAAGTTGAGAGCATGTATGTGGAAACACGAAAATAGTTTTGTACCATTTTATCTTCAAAATTCTTTATCTCTAAAATTAATATACATAAAATTGTAAAAAAAATTTAGTATCTTTGTAACTATCTCTTTCAATAGTTACATCCTGCTGAATTGAAAAATTTAAGAATTGAAAACTAAAAGAGAAATTGAAAAGGCTTTCAAAATGTTGTAAAAATTATAATATACGTATAATTTTTGAGAATTATATTTAAAATATTTTAAGAATTTCGTTGAAGAAACCTTAAAAAACTTTCTTGAAAACTTTGTTGTCCAGAAATATTTATGTTTGCGTAGCTACCTAAGGAGCCGTTGTAGTGGGAGTTCTAGAAAAATTGTCGTTAATGTCGTCGTTACAAAACTACCAGCCCCAGAAAAAAGGCAGTCAATCTAAGGAAGTAATATTAAAGATAAATTTATAAACGAGCAGCCGATTTGAATGTTTATAGACAATTCTTGCCTCATACGAGTAGAATGAACTCAATTTTCTTTTACGGAATCTTAAAAAAAAAGCGCTTCCATTTTTATACGTTGCTGTTTGGCTAGAAGGAAACTGTCCTCTATAAAACATCAAGTGACTTTTTCAGAATATTAAGTTTACTATATTTCGAAAAGTATAATTTTGCAAACAATAGAACTATGGCTACCACAACATATGACTACTATTCATATAAACAGTGATAGTAAAGATACTTCGTCAAATACTTTAAATAATATTTAATGTATATACGATAAGGATCGTAATGTTATGTTCAATTTAACGTACAAACCATAATTTTTGCAATATATTTTGTTGTATTTCTTCAGGTGTTAGTATTATGAGACGTGACATATTCGATTTCAAATAGAGTATTCAGAAAGAATAACATCTAAAAGTAAGGCTGACAAATGATGACATTTTTATGACTATATAATACCGCGACTTTACGTATTTGTAAGTCTGTTCCTTTACTATTTAGATAATAATATCGCATATATAACGAAAAGTCCTTGTAACACCATTATATTGGACAAATGGAGTGAAACATGATTATTAATATTTGTCCATAAAAATTATTTCTCTGATTTTAGTGGCCAGATTTCACTTCGAAAATTGTTCCTTATATTTGTTTTTTCTCGAAATTATTTTACGTCGGGCTTTTAAAGCTCCGGATGTCGGCAGCGTTAATTTGGCAATGTCAAATACCAAAGTTTACATATTTTAATGGAGCTCTCTGCGCTGGATATATTTGAATAACTTAGAGATGATTTAAATAATTTTTTCTGGACGATTATATTGAAGAAAAATCTCGCAAAAATATATTTTGCCCAGTTATCTCGATCACGTAGCTCAATTACTCTTAGTAGAACTTAGCCCCAGAATGATTTGTTTTCGTGAAACACTTTATACAACTTTATGACATTTTCAAATATTATAATTTATACTTAACGAAACAAATAAGTATATTTATTTCCTACTATTATCAGTTTGCTAACAATTTCACTATCCCTGGGTACATAATTGTTTCTCCGTTTTATCTGATTTTATGAATCGAGAATTGGTAAGCTACAATTATTAAAGAAAATTTTATTAAAGAAAATTGGTTATAGTCGTTGCACTTTTAAATTTAATTGTATTTCCGTAAATCTTAATTGAAAAAATATACAAGTTTACGGATCAATAAACCCACTGGCTAAAATATTTTTACAAAGATTACCAAAATTTAAGATGAGAGAAATTTTCAGGATTTAAATTTTTTGTATATACAAATATGTTTATTGTTTCAGTTATTATGTTTCAGTTTCAAAAATATACATATCAAATATGTATATTTTTATTCGAGCCAACAATTACTGACGTAAAATTTGTTTTCTTGAATTTTTTAACATTTCGTTCAAATTTCGTTATTCGCCGCCAACTAGATTTATTTTATATTAAATAGTTAATGATATTTGTAAAGGAAATATTTCATAACTTTTATACTACGAAGATCCGTACAAAATAAGGTTTATATAAACGTGTTAATTTCTATACAATTTTCATTAAACCGTTTATAAATATTAATACGTCATTTTAACTTTTAAATTACAGGAATTTATTCTGATATTTTAATGGATGGCCCAGACAAAAAATAAATTAAAAAAATTATGTTATTTTTGCTTGCTCTAAAATTTTCAGCCTAAATATTTTGTGAATGCAAACATGTAAGTGAATCCACTTACATGTTAGCATTCAAACATATGTGAACTTTTTGAATATAGGCGGGTTAACCCACTTTCTCATAAAAAAACCTACGAGTATGACTAACGGAGACGGGTGTAATTTTATAAGCATTCCATTTTTTTTCTTTTCAAGGTAGGAATCCTGAAATAAAATATTTAAATTTTACAATTGTATTTCTTATATACTGCCGTTACTATATCGAATGTCCTTCAAAAACCGACGTCTTTTATATTCATATTAAACACCAAAATCACTGCTGATTAAATTTGTTTAAGCATATTTTATTACTTTTAACATTGCCCCCTCCACCCTTTGTTATCGGCTTTTCACAGATTTTCATTTATAAATATAAGGAACAGCCTGAGTCAGAATAAAATGAACTATTTTGGAATCACTTCCACACCGGTTTGTGAGTTTGCCAAGAAGTGATCTTGTGGCTTCTATTTAACCTCTACACTAAGCTTACAGCAAGAATAGCACTCTAGAATAGGACGGAAGGAATTACGATCGGTAGCTTAATAATTTAAAATATTTGATATACGAATGACGTCACATCATATTAGTATTCAACATAAGAAAATTTACCGCTGACCGTGAAAATTTAAGGCTGGAAAGCGTTAGCCATAAACTCGGATTGAAAATTAATAGCAATAAGACAAAGATGTTGTTTGTTGACCGTGCTAATGGTGACTCGCCAGGGTCACACGAATAGCGAATTGGAGGCCTTAATTTCTAATAAGGGTGTATATACTGATGAAATCAAAACGCATTTGACGATTACTGCTTGATCTGCTATGGACAAGCTGAGGAGAATATGGAAAAATAGTCAAAAAACTAAACAAATAAAGGAAATTCATACCATCAAAAATGTAGATCGGAATGAAATATATTTAGTTTTTTTCTGAGTACACACACAGAAAAACGCGGCGAAGGAATTTGTTTTATTTATACTTTCAAATATATATAATGAAGTTTTTAATATATACATAAATTAAAGGTTTCGTTATTTTTTGGTAACTAAGGTGATAAATATATACTTTGATTTGAAGCTTAATTAGTGGTGTTCAAATTTATATTGCAAATAAACTTTAGAAACGATGAATTACCTTGGTTAATTACATGAATTTAAATATTTACTGAGATATAACGTATGTATTCCGTGGTGGGTCGTAGTATTCCAGAGTTAACAAAGATAAATTTTGCAGTATAAACTCGTTTAATTTGTTTTTTTTCCTTTCTTACAAAGCTCCTAAATTTTTGTGAATTTTTATTACGTTAATAGTAATTCCACGTTGAATTTTAATTTAAATTAAATTTCTTCTCATAGCCCAATATCTTGTTTTCAATTATATATTTGACTCGTCTTTTGTTATATGTGTTTAAATGTTGCCATGTTTTAAATAAATTTAATAAAAATTCGAAGTAAATGTATGAAATAATTCTCTTTACATTATATATCATTTTTACACAGGACAATTTTTCAGCAAAAAATTCCATGAGTGTTCGGAAAACAAATGCCTCTTAACATTTTATGTACTATCGATTGAGTGATAAAGTTTCATTTCAGTGTCAAAATAATATTATTGTGCCGTTTTATCAAAATAAAGAAAACAGTTTGAAAAAAATGTGGTTTACTTAAAACAATAATCTCAGGAAATGTCTAAAAAAATATCAGAAAGTGGTTTACCCAAAAGTGAAAACCATGACAAGTGGTCCAGGAGACAAATATTTATGTCCTAAATATGGTCAGCGGGGAGTCTACCGAAAAACATGGCAAATGGTCTACGAAAAAAATTCCATGAATGGAATAATCTGAGCAAAGAATTTGCAAGTCCAAAAAAAGTGCAGCGGGGGATATGCCTAAAGCCGAAATACGTGGCAAGCAGTCCACGAGACAGAAAAGTATGGAGACCTCTGGTCCAATACCATTTACAGACTTTTCTTAACCGCAGGAAATCATTCGTCAATTTCTATGAAGACATATTTGCCAGAGCATGTAAATCTAATGTCATTAAAAAGCCAAAAGTTTGTGGAATATATAGGCTCATAGTCTGCCTAAAAATGTAAAAAAACATTGTTTCTATTTTGAAGAACAGCTTCAAATTAATCTCAAGAAATATTTATATATTGCACTTTAAATTTTCATAAAACTGATGTAAATAAATACGTATTGAGCTTTACACATTTAATAAACTCTAGTAATTTTTATTATATTTCTAAAATATGTGATGAAATCTGGAGCCATTTATTCGCGTACTTTCCTACCTTTCTTGGCAGTGCATCAATAATACGTAAACCTTTTAAAAAATTAATTATAGTTTCATTAAAATGTGCTATCTATAAGGGACAAATATACGACCTCGTCATATGGTATGACACTAAACAACAGCACAGCACGATATGGCAACAAATAGACGACAAATTTATAAGTACATAAACTGCAGCATCGAACTCATACAAAGTCAAGCGTGTTTGCAAGAAATGTTGACAGCTACCGGAAGTTAGTCGGTCCTGACACATTCCACTAGTTGGGCGGCGATGCTTGAATTTACACCCGTTATCCAATTATGAAATGGTGCATAGCTTGTAGACCGGAGCGAATCTAAGATAGCTATTAATGTTCGAGAAATTCTGATTGCGAAAACCCTGTGATTTTGGAAGGTTGGGTATATGTATTAAATTACATTACAGAATAATTATATTTACAGACAATTATATTTATTTAGTTCAAATGGAGCTCTGTATTTTGAAATGTTTGAGAGCTATTTATATGTAGACAGTACGTGTCAACAAATTAATTTTAATTAAATTAAATAATAAATTTTTTTTAACAATTGCAGTTTCTGCTTAAGTTTGGAACTGGTATAAATCTGTAAGTCTCGTTGATCTTTCTATACGTGTATTTATAGGAAGCATTATAGTTTGGTTCAAATAGGGTGTACTACAAACTTGGGTTTTATCCAAATTAGTTTCAATCTGAATATTCTTCAGACAAACTGAGTATGTACTTTAGTACTGAGTATGTACTTTAGTACTTATCGTCGAAATCGACTGAGTTTAAATGGATTCTAAATGAACAATTATATTTTAAATTTATGACCAGATATATTAAAGAAAATAAGCGTTTTTTTTTCTTGGTAAATGCGTAGTCTAGCACAATTGCCATTAAGTAACATAATGGCGTCTGACGCTTCGTATTAAGGATTAGGAGTAATATTTAAGTCAATAAAAAAACGGGTTAGTTTATTTTATATGGAAAATTTGAAAAGAAATAAATAACTTGCAGTGCAGAAACGTTATCTATTTTTTTACACATTGACCTCCTTACGCATTGACAAAATTAATTATCGCAAAGTGATAAAATATGTAAAGAATGTTTACTTTTTGAAGCACACTTTGTAATTCACGCATTAGGCAGGTAACACAAACACATAAATAATGTAATTTTTTTTCAAAATTATTTAGAGGTATCAAAAAAAAATATTGGAAATTAGCGGGAGTTAGTAGGAGGGGGTGGAGCTCAGTAAATCTGCTATTTTATAAAAACACATTGCTTTATATTCTTGTGATATTTGCAATAAAAGGCTTAAACATATTTAAAAAAAAAGAAAACTTATCGCTACATTTTTCAGTGTAACAATTATTGATGTGAAACATCTATAGGCGCAGGTATAAACCGGATCGTTGGCGTGGCGACGCTTGCCGTGGCGACGGATCGCCACGCTATACTAAGGTGTATATATAGTCTATATGTAGTAGAATGTACGGTATGGCGACGTGTCGCCATGCGCAACCCACTACGCGTCCCCCTCCTCACTCAGTTCGACGCTGTTGTTTACTACGGTACACATAATCTGTGCTTTATTATTTTTGTATTAATTGTAAAGAAATGTTTATTAAACAAAGTCACCATTTTCTCTAAGAAATTCGTAATACTTTAGTTTTGATGTGAAACATCTATAGGCGCAGGTATAAATCGGATCGTTGGCAAACAAAACAACTGTGCAACAAAACAACAACTACAAAAAAGACAACTGTGTTACTACTTTCTTCAGTACGACAAATGTTCGCTTCCTAATATAAAACAAATTGTCTGTAGTAATCAATTACTGGTAATGGAAATCAAATATTAAAGACTACTTTATTTCAATTATAATACTTAGATTAGACGTTTGTCGAGATGTTTGATCGATATAAGGACTAAAAATCGTTACTAGAAAGTATTTTACAAACTAATATGGTGTAACTTCTTAACGGTGACATAACAACTTTTAAAATAGACTTTTCGTCTCATTCCAGATTATGTAACGCGAGTGTTACAATTTTTGTGCTCATTTATATCGGAAACATTCCATCAAATGTTTAATATCATTTCGATTTAGTCGTTTAATTACTAATTAATAATTGCTAGTTATCCTAATCGGGACATTTCGTTGTATTTCCATAATGAAATTATTCCGTTATTATGATTTATAATTAGCCACCGCTAGTTTACTTATGCGTAGGTGTGCGAAATATTCGAATTGCAATTCATACTTGACCGAAATATGTAGGGAGCTAAAGGGGTAACTGTTGTTCAACCTCTAATCCACAGTTACCAAAACAAGTATAATGTCATGTCATCAAAACAAAAATGGCGTTAATAACCATTTTTACTTTAGGGCAACCGAAGGTAGATGACGTTTTTATCAATCAGACGATATATTATTGTAAAATTTCATAGCAGATAGTCATTAGTATTAAAGGTGGGAAAAATCTTTAGTATAATACCCTAAAATTTTAATTAGATTTTCTTAACGATATTTGAAAGTATTTTGTTCAAATCTATAGGAATGATTTCAGACACTGATTTATTCTTTCCTTAAATTTTACCTTTAAAAGGATTGTATTTCTTCTAATAACAGAAATTCAGAAATTTGCTGGATGAACGAAATTAAATTCAGTAAGTTTAAATCTATTTGATATATAACAAAAAAGTAATTAATACGAGTGCTATTTGCAACTACAATATTTTTTCGGTATTCTGTACTTGCCAAATAAAATGAGTTCAAAATCGTACATTGTCCTGCAACTACATAATATTTTCTATCTATCTATATTTTGCATAAAATTTAATATAACTATAAATATATATTATTAGAAAAAAAATTAAAAGGTTATATTTCATAGTTATAAAAAAAGTTATATTTTTTTAAAAGGTTACATTTCGCAGTTATAATTAATTTTCACGTAGGAATCTCAAAAAAAAATTGAGTTTTGACATTTAGAGGAATAATGCAAATTTTACTTTTCCTCTTCCTGGTCTGTTAAAACGTAAAAAAAATTTTAGAAGTAATTATGGCGTAAATAAGAAGTCATTCCAAATCTTGTAACCTATAAATTACTTTTTAATGAAAATGTTCAGCTTTTTTATCGACCTGTGTACATAAATATGAATAAAAAATTTGTGAACTTTCGTCAAGTGTCTGATCCGTCTATTATTTAAAGAAAACTAAATAACTTTAAATCTTATGCTTTGGCTTTCTATAAGCAAAAGTGTTTTTATTAAAAGTGAGTTATTGATTGATATCATCAAAACAAAATTATTCGTTATCAAGGAAATACTAACCTGCTTTTTTACTTTTACCTTTTTCCTTCATTTATTACATGATTCAAACATTGCAGATAAGTTTAGTTTGTTTTTCAAATAGTTATTATTTTATGTAACCCAGTTTCCTTATTTAATTTTGAAGTATTTTTTAAACTTTAATCTCTTTCCTTCCTTTTATGTACAGGTTTAGGTTAAACCTTGTACATTGGTACAGTATTAGGTAACCTAATTTCTTAATATACTTTTTACGTGCTTTTTTAATTTAATCGTTTTCCCTCATTTACCATTACAATTTCATATCGAATATGAATATACTCTCATATGAAGAGGGCCAAAAAAACAACATTTATGGTCATCATTTTTTATATTTTATGGACATCATGTTCAAATTTATGTTACATATTTGTCATTTTATTGGTTTTTACGCAAAATTTCGGACTTGCCATGAGCTCCAATTATATTTACTTGGAATATGGTAAACTCATAAACGAAGTTCCGTAATTGTCCATATATTTCGAAATCTTTTATTAAATTCTACAAGTCATTGAAAATATTTTGTATCACATTTTTAATCAAATATTCTTTTAGAATTTTTCAAATTTTGTCTAACTGATAATGAAAAAAATGAAAAAGGTTCGTGCCCATTGTACATTACTTTGAACCTTAATACTCAGCAAACGGATTTTAAAGAAAGAAAAAATTAAATTAAAATCTATTTTATTTCAAAGTACTAATCTAATTATATCTTCTTCCAAAAAAAGTACAATAAAGCTTACTGTGGGGCCAGTACGTTTATTATATGTACGACGACAGCCATTATGTTTCTTTGAAGAATATTACCAGATATTAGTTTAGACCTTTATTGGAAGCGTCTAAATGCTAAATGCCCTGGTACATATGTGTAAAACTTCAAAAGCATCAAGCTGTGACAGATGTAAATATGAAATGGTAAACATGAAGAAATTATAAAGCTTTCAAGTATCACTACGGTGTTTTAAACATCAACAAGTATGAGGGTAGAAGCAAATAATATGAACAATATTTGCAAGGGGCATTCCTTTATCTAAACTTTGCCTTATTGGCATAATCGGTTAGCAAATAGATAAAATTAGTTTGTTGACTAAGGATTGATGAAGCGCTTAATGATGAATTAACAAAAATATTAAGTTTTATTTTGATGTGGTTTTTCTTTTCTTTTCGTACATTTTACAACTTAATAATAGAGAAGATGATGTTCCGAAAATAAATAAATATATGTTGCAATATATAAATCATAAAAGAAAATGGAACAAGTAATAAGATAAAATAATTTCCAGTAAATACATGCATAATTTTTTTTTCAATAATAGAATCAAATTAATATAAATTGACTTGATTCTATTATTAGTATCTCTACACAGACGGAAAAAATTGGAACAGTTCGAGAAATAAGTTACAATTTTGATCACAAAGCAGTTTATTTCTTCTTATTGCAGTATTGAAGATAACTAGGTTTTCATAATTATGCTAATTTAATTAAGTAGTAAAATGAAATCTGTATGTGTTTATGAAAACATACGTGGATGAAATATCTTTACGTCGTGAATTCATAATAAACGTCATAAATATCTAGAATTATTATTTCTATTTAGAAAAAACCTATAATTAAAAATAAATTTTAATATTTCATTTTTGTAGGAGGACAAACTTTGCTTACCGATAGCGATAGACTTTTGAGAGGACACGGCCATTAATTCATTTTCGATCTTAATCAATATCGCAATTCACGACAACATTTTCTCTAATTTGCTTGTTACACAAATATATTGAAACCGGTGTGACTTTGACTTTAATTATGATGCAGTATTTTTAATTCGAATAAATGAAAAAGTGAACTTTACTTTCGTAAATATAAAAAAATAGGCCGTAATATATTTTCAATTTTTTTAAGTTATTTTAATATTCTCATTATTTAGTATTTCAAAAAAAGTAAAAATGTTTTCAATACATTTAACACTTCCTAAGACACAAAGAAGACACAGACAAAAAAAAGAAAGAACAATAATAAATACAAATTAAATATTTATCCTACTTTTCTGAATTTGTTAATACAAATACGCGATAGCACGATATCATTATTCTAATAACTTTATTATCACAGAAGAGGAGAATCATCAATAAAATTTGCAAACCAATGTTTTGATGATATATTTTAGTATTGTACTGGATGCCTGTCTATAAACTAAATAGTTTGCTTCGAAGGATATCTAAATGTCACTCCATCGACTTTGTCGCGTTTGTTTACCTACCTTGCGGGTGAATTGCGTTCGTCTGTTTCCTCTTCCGGCTCTAACTCGATCAAAGCCCACCTACTCCGCGCTGGCAGCCAACGAGTAACAGACGTATATTCGATTACTGCCTTGAGGTGACCTCGATTATTAATATAGGTTCTCGATGGAAAATACATAATAATAATAGCGCGATAGAAAGAAATGGTGTTCTGACGAACACTTAGTCTATTTTGTGCTTCGAATATCCAATATGCCTTTATTATTTGGTGGGAAAGTGGAATGATTTTAAAATTATTAAAAATGATTTTACGAAAATATCATTAAAATATGTCAATATTATTAAAAGATAAAATCGAGTATGTGGAAGAAAATAACATATTTTCATTCTTTTTTAACTTGCAGTATAGAGAAATTATTTAATGCTCTTTTCGTTTAATACATATATTTATATATATATATATATATATATATATATATATATATATATATATATATGAAGATCAAAATAATGCTTGAACGTAGGTATATTAGGTATATTTTATTTAAAGCATTATTTACTGTTCTCTTTTATTTATTTTTCACGCCAGTAAGCTTTCGTCACTGTAGTGCTGTGATCTGATGAAAGTAGTGTGTATAATTTCTTTCTAGGTTTGATGAGTTCTGAAAAGCGAAGCAAGCCGAAGTGTGCCGATTGAATCGTTGCGTTAGACTGTTTAAAGCTATATTGAAACGAATTTCTATGAGATTCTCGATTACATTAAAATACACAAAATAGTTTATGCAGGTGTTATACTGTCGTAACAAACCGGTTTTTATGGGTACCTAATAACAAAATAAGAGGATAAAAACTATTTCTTTCCTACTTTTTTGACAGAACCCTAAATAAAATTAGGTATCGAAGAATAAATTATTTCTCAGTAATAGAGCCCAAATAAATCATAAATTCATTTCTTCCGATATATTTGTGGAGAAATCTGAAAAAATGTTCTGCCAATTAACTAATTAAAAATATAAAACTAATTAATAAAGGTGGTTTATTGTAAGGGTTTTTATATTTTTTCGTAATTCTTATCTTTTGAAATATGACTTAGCCAGAGATTTACCAAAACAATCAATTAAAATAAATAATTACACCAAAGTTCAATCATACTTAACTTTGTTGCCAGAATTTATTATAATTTGGTATTTAATTAAAATCCTACAAGTTATACTTTTCTGATTAAAAAGAAAAACATTTATTTATAAAATATTTTAAGAACCCAAAAAAAACTGCATTCATACTTTTCGTTTCCCCACGGATGTAATAATTATTCTTGAAGTGGTACAATTCTTCATAAGTTACTCAAAAGCAAAAATGTTGTGGTGAAATTAACATATAACTGGAATGTTTTTTTCATATTCGACATTGCATATTAAAATTAACAAATCATGTAGAAATTAATGAAGAAAAAAAATGGGGTGGAAACATTTAAAATGAACGAAAGAATATGCGGGATATTTGTGCCACAGCCCTTACTGCATTAACAATGAATTAAATGAACGAATGTTTACATAATAGCCCTTACTGCATTAAAAAGAAGCCGGAAACTAATAAAAAATTAAGGAACGAAATTTGTATAAATGGGATACGATCCCAGTTTAGTAACATCGATCACATTCCTTTGGTGTCACTCTTGGCCTCTTAAACAAGTTGCGTGCGCATCTTTTCCCTAAATTGTACCAAAAATTAAAGAATTATTATTCCTTTAGTCAGCAAAGAATTTAGTGGTAATAGGGATTTTGTCTAGTAATAATAACATATCTTATTCTATATTTGAATGGTTGTATTACAAAATTTATTGACATAAGTCTCTTTTAATAATAAACATCAATGAATAGGAAGAGCGACCTGTGCTAACACTTGTTTTGTTTACCTTTTGTTGATATCTTAAGCAGGATGTAACGTACGCCAAACTGCCTCGATATACATACATGTAAATAGGCATAAGATGCATTGGTTATTAACCGATGTGACGGATGTTTAAGAATTAATGTGTCAACTCCTCTTATAAGATAAATAGAACAGAATTTTCAATATATTTTTTAAAATTATTTGAGAGGAATATATATATGTATATATATATATATATATATATATATATATATATATATATATATATATAAATATAAATATAAATTTTTTCTATTTCTCCATTCTTCTATTCAATATCTTTAAATTCACAATTTCATTGGCTTAGGAAATAGGAAATTAGTAATTTTGAGTAGCAGGAAATTCAAAATAAAATAAAGTATAAATGTTTACTTAAACGATAGATTTTTCCACAGTTTTATATTGGAAGAATAATTGATTAAAACTTATATATTAAGCATTTGAATATAAAATTATGCAAAATGTTCAAAATATGCAAAATATTGGGTTTTCAAAATTTATTTGGAAGTTTTTAGGTCATGGCTACTTTTGGTTTAAGACGACCGTAAATCCACAATTAAATGAAACTACGTGATGTAGTATTATTTCTACTATCTTTAATTTCTTTACCACGACCTAGGTTTCGTTGTATTATAACATCTTCAGGTTGGGATATTAGCAAAGATACCTTTGCTAATATCCCGCCTGAAGATGTTGTAATACAACGAAACCTAGGTAGTGGTAAAGAAATTAAAGATAATAGAAATAATACTACGTCACGTAGTTTCATTTAATTGTGAATAATAAATTTCTACAAAATTAACGCCAAATATATTCAATATTTAAGTTACCGTAAATAATAAGGGAAAAGTGTGGATAAAAAAAAAGCCGCCAGTTGATATCGTTGTTATGGTGATGAGCTGATACTTTAGCATGCAATATAAAACTTACGGCCGAAAAATATTTTTCCTTACTTCCATATTAGAAGCGTTATTTACATATTATAAATATATGAAATATATAGTTTCTATGAAAATATTAAGTTTGTAATACAGAAAAAAAATTATGACTCTCTACTACACAAATTTAGCTGCACGGTATTAATCAATAAAATGTCTTAATACAGATTAGGCGTTGTATTAAAATTATTGAATAACTGTAAAAAAAAAATTAAATAACTTTGCTATTTGCTTCCAAATATGTTCAAAATAATATTTAATGTTATCCGAAGCTCGAGGGACATAAGTTGTTTCTATGAAGATTTACCATATTTATCTCATTCACTTATTACAAAATGGGGCGCAAATATATTAATGCATGTGTAACTTCACGACAGATGGCATTTTAATATTGCGATAGTGATCAGAAAAATTTTTGTTCTTTTTGAAACTCAAAAAAATCGAAGCAATAATTTTAAGTTTAAAATATAAATAGATATAAATTTGAAAGAAAACTAGATAAGTCAATAAAGTGGATTTTTATATTGTCAACGAATTCTCACCATTGTTACGTGTTTTTTGATTAGCTGTACTTTTTATTATTAAATAAAAACAAGAAATAAATTTCAGTATAAATTTCATTTTTAATTCTTACAATGAATGTATATTTGAAGAGCCCTATTAATATATTTATCTAATTAGTATATGATATCAGAATAATCGGGTTATTAGTTAACAAAAATCGCCGTCAAAATTTATTTTGGAGCTATTCAATCATTGCTAGTTTTTATTTACGGATATATTAAGTAATGACAACCAAAGTAGATCAAAGAAAGTCGCGTGATGTTTTAATTTTTATGGAGTGGTGACTCTTGATTAGGCTATTGAAAAGTCATGTACGAAAAGTATTTTTCCTTATATCTATGTTAAAGGCATTATTTGTAGGTTATAACTAACGATATACACACATATATATATATATATATATATATATATATATATATATATATATATATATATATATATATATATATATATATATATATAATATAAGTCATAATGAATTAATCAATAAGAATATCTTAATACAAAATATTCGTGATTACTGTTTGTGTTTGAATAAGTACACAAGTACAAACTATATTGATAATTGCCTTAAACCAGAACTGTATCTCATGCCGTTATTACAAAATTGAGCCCCAATACATCAAATCATATATAAATTCACGTAAGATGGCATTTTAACATTTTAGTAATGATAAGTAAAATTTATATTCTTTTAAAACTGAAAAAAAATCCGTGCAATAATTTTACATTTATAATATGTGCATGTAAATTTTGCAGCAAAAATTAAATTACTATATTATACTGCAATTTATTCTTATATTTCCTACGAATTTTGGTCATTATTACGTGTTTCCTAATAGCTTTTCCTATTGATAAAAAATACAAAGTAAATTTCAGTTTTAACACCCTTGTAAATATTCAAAATCGATTTTAAATTTATGGACCGTTTTCATCTATTTTTCTAAATGTTATTTGCTCTCAGAGACACTGGTTTATTAGTTAACATAAAACCACAGTGGAAGCTCAGTAAATATAATTGAAAATGATATGAAAAAAAATCGGAATTTTATCACGCGGAAGTAACCGAATTGTCTTTGGATGAATATATTTGTCTTCTTTAGGGCGAGAGAAGGAAATGGCTTACGTATCGCCAAGTGACTCATTTCATCTAATATAATTTCATTTATCATAGGGAAGGGAAGGGGAAGAAAATCCAATACTATGAAACAATTAATTTCACGTTCCTATGAAAAACTCGAAATCCACTGAGCGACGCTCGGTCACAATTTTAATTATTAAAGTGAAAAAAAATGGTAAAGTTAATAGATAAATTGATTTCTTAAAAAAACTTTCTTCAGTTTTTTCGTCAGATTTATCTTATGGAGATTTATGTTAAGGAGGTCCATTTTAGCTTACAATTAGTAGTAATAATTAATTAACCAGAAATATATTCTTGTTTCTTACTTATTATTCTCAATAAAATAATTTTCTTCTAACTTACAGTAACATAATCAACAAATTTTACTCGAAACTATTGAATAAATAATACTGTCAGTGTACGTGTATACGTGGTCATGACATAAACGTTTATTTCAACATTGTTTACTACAGCTAACACTATAACGTCCATCAAACCTTTAAGCTTACACCGAAAGCTTACGCGTAAACCAAAGAATAGTAAATATTACTCCGTAAATAAGCGACACTCACCTCCCCCCGCCAATTTAACGTCACCCGCTGGCAATGGGTACAACCATAAGTACGAATTCCTAGGTTGCCCCTTGCTGCGTGCGCTTGTGATTTGTTCAATTGTGCGATGTTTAGTTGAGTTTAACTTGGGTAATTCATTGTTACTATTATAATTAATTATTTGTAGTAATTCCATTTTTAATTATAATTAATTTCTAAGTTTATAACTAACTATTTATAGTAAATCAATATAACAGTCAGTTATTGCACTCTGTACAAGTGCTTAAAAAAAATAGTCACCAAAGGATAGGAGATTGTTTTGTCTCCATTTTTATGTTTGTTGTAAATAATTTTATTTTGTGTCACCAACTTATTTGGTTAGTACCTATAATTTTGTGTCAACTAACATGTCACTGAGCAGTTTTAAATTTCAAACCGTTCTTAAAAGTCATTGTTTTTTGTAAACTTGCAGGAAATTAGTTTTATAGATTCTTAGACCCAGGGGATTCCCGCTATCCTAGTTATTATTAAATCTTAGGTTTGCAAATATAGGAACTATCTGACAAAAATGAATGTGTGAACAAAAACTTAAGTCTTAGTTGTTTACTTAAGTCTTAGTTATTTACTTAGTTATAACTTAGTTGGTTTAGCTCCTTAGATTTAGAAGGATACTACTCTAGCCATCATCAGATACTTAATTTTAGAGGTGTAAGAACTGTGTGAAAAAAGACGAAACATTTCAACGTAAACATAACATCTCGAGCAACTAACGTTCCTTGATCATTGGGCTACTATTCCACCTTCAGCTTATTGCATGTATGGGAACTGCATAATAAAACATTTAAACTAAGACTTGAAGTTTATGCAGTCATAAACTTAAGATTAACATTAATATCTTAGATATATTATTGAAAATTGTCCCCAGCCTACAAATAAAAAAAAATTTGAAAATCGGTAATTTCCAAAAAAATCGTAACAGACACATGCACTTTTCTAAGAAAAATACATATACTATTTCTGTGCCATGGTGGGTAATAAGTAGTGTTTGGGAAGTCTCTACATTTCAAAAGTTCTGGAACACGATAAATCCTAGGACAAAAACCCGAGGGCATCCTGGAACTTCGAGCCATTTTAAAATATAATGAGAATCGAATTAATTTTAGCGAGACATATCAATAAAACAGCCATTTTGATAAAAATCAATTTTTATTAAACATAAAATTAATTAGAACTTTTCTAACGTTAACTACTGTCTAAATGATTTGTTCGTATATTTCTTATTAACACGGATTAATTTTTTAGGTGATAAGACCTTATCTTTTGAAAACATATTTAGTAAAGCATATAATCACCAATAATGATTATATAATATCTAGTCATTAGTCATATAAAGAAAAGTAATGAACGATCAATTAGCATCTTTTTATTAATTTATTAATATAGGTTTTTGCAAAATTTAAACATCGGCTTGGTCCGACACAAATTGTATTTGTTTTTCCCAGAACAAAAGAACACTCTCATGTTTTCAACTGATGTGGGTTTTATTGTCTTTAAAGTGTTATAAGTTTCAATCTTTCAGCACTTTGCCAGTGCCTCAAGTAACTGGAACTCTTTTTTAATATTCCTCCCAATTTTTTTACAAGAACTCGGCTACATTTTCTAATTTATTTATTTGTTCGCCTCTTCGCCTATTGGTACTGGTTTCAGCATTTATTATTTTCAAGGATAAGAAGAATGTTTTCAAAGAGTCTACAATAAATAACTCCCGTAAAAGCAATGTGTGCAGTATTATTTACAATCGAATGGAAAAATCCCTATTTTAGAACTGTAAGCTTAGGTGGCTAATTGCAAATATTTTGATAAATATATAAATCCTACATAATTCTCTTTCGTCTATATGGACTTTTAATGCTTTAAAGGGCCGTGACACCCAATTACCATTTACCGACTAATCATTTTCAATAAAATATAAATTGTTGCTTCGACTGTGAGGAAGGAAGAATTTTGTCTACCTAAAGCTTTTATCAAGCTGCGATGAGGTAACCATTGACCCCAAAAGGAGAAGATCGATTTCATTCCTTTCTTTTAGAAGTTGACATCAATCAAAGCTTTGTTTTTAATTTTATCTATTGGTATAAGCAGATCATTTCACTCCTAATCTTCGTCAGAAGAGTTTTTGATCTCTATGACTATTAGCATCTATATCTTCCTAAAAACTAGCTGCGGACGAGTAGACTGATTTTTTTTATAAATTTTGTCTTAAGTACCCAGATGTTTAAATGGTTTAATAATAGATTAATATAATTGGGGCTTTTCCTTCCAAATGTTTTCATTACACTTGGACTATCATTGGTATTGGCTACAATACATTTTTCAAATTCTAATTAAATTTGTTATGCTGTATTTTCGGCTATTTGTTTGATCTCTTCGGTAAAGCATTTTCCGCGTATTTCACCAGTGCCAAATTAAAAACGTCTTCATTCATATTACGCAGATAAAAATTAACGCACCTCCAACTTTGGACACTGAACCTTTCACCAAATGAAAGATTGAAACTTTTACCAGAAGCAATGAAATCTTTAATTCAGAATCATTTTTTCTTTTTTCATAATTTATTTTAATTGCGATTAATTCGTTTATTTTTTATAATTTGTTGAAGTTATACTTCTTTAGGCGCGTTATGAAAAAATGATGAGGGTAAAATTTTAAGATTCGTCATACAAAAGTTACAGTATGAAGTTGCAGTTATTGAGACTATTTATTAATACCAATATTTTGTACGAAACTTACGTTGGGGGCGTAGCTCAGATGGTAGAGCACTCGCTTAGCATGTGAGAGGTACCGAGATTGATACCCGGCGCCTCCAAGACAAGTTTTTTATTTTTAGATTCTGCATTTTATTTGTCATTAATTGTGATTCTTTATTTATATTACTAATAAATCTAATATCCAAGTTTCACATATAAATACTTATACAGAGAGGCAGATGATAATACAATATTAAAAAAATAAATAAAACAATATTACCATTTTCTGCAGATTTACTTGATGATGATTTTAATTTATGCAGATAATAGATAAAAATAATATTACCATAAGGCATTTAGCTTTATGGTAATATTGTTTTTATCTTTATTTTGTATTCACTTTTCATACAGAATTAAAATATCAATTAGTTTATAATTTCCTTACATCAGCACAGTGCCATCTTTTGATAGATATGATTATTAATTTCACGTAACAAAAATACTTCAAGTACATAATATTGACGCAGTGAGCCGCTTTTTCACTTGAATTTATTGGATAAAAAAATATAAGTGCGATTTATATATGTGCTGATAAATTATAGTCAGTAGTGATTTATATTCAATATTTTGATTAATATATTTACTATTCGTAAATATTAGTAAAAAAATTGTGTTTATAGACTTTTTCAAGTGCTTCAATATAATTGAGGTTATCTATCCGTATGTATTATTTAATGATGCCAAAGAAGTATAACTTCTCACGCGCGTACATAAGTACACGCACCCATTTTCTACACATTTTCAATATATTGGCGTTTATACATATATATATATATATATATATATATATATATATATATATATATATATATATATATAATTTAACAAAATCAGGTTACTGTTTCGCCCAAAGCTTATTTTAAAAGTAGGTTAATTCTTATTATAATTAATAATTATTGGTATTATTTGAAATTTTACTAAGTATCACTTTCATATCAGATCACATTAAAATAATCAATGTCATCTAGGCGTCGTCTCCACGTGTATTTCGTAATCACAAAACTCGAATCAAAAGGCTGACAATGGTTGATTAAGTTGGCTGGCACCAAGAATTTTGGAAACAGCTTCACGCTGACACGGTGACAAATTTTTCTGATCTGATAAATGTACGTCACAAAATAACAATATGGCAGCGAATATATTTATAATGTACTAGCTTAATAAGTTACGTATGTAGGAGTATCAAGAAACTACTCGTCAAACTAAAATGTGCCAATGATAATAAAGCTTAATATGATTTTTTTACAGCACGATTTTGATAAACGGGTGTAAAGTATTAACTCGAAGTCCCGGGACACTAGACAACGCTTGGAAAAAGTTCCGGGACTTCGAGAAACGAGATTCCCGTGATCTAAATCTTAATAATACGCTTATTAACACTAACTTTTTCTTGAAAACCGACTTCCTTTGAAGCTTGCCTAATCAAATATTTAAACGAAAAGTCGCTTAATTTTTATTATGATATTAACGATAGCAAGAGGCCAGTAATCAAAGCTTCAGCAAAATATAAATAGATATATACATATATATATATATATATATATATATATATATATATATATATATATATATATATATATTTTAATAATTTATATTTATTTATATAAATATAAAAAATACATTTAAAATTTGTTTTCAGTTGCTAGTTTCTCTAAGAAATATAAAATTGTAATGTTCGTAAATACCCCATATTCTTTAATGCAAATTTTACATCCTTCAAATACTTTTCTATATTTAATAATTTAGTATTTTGAGATATTTGTAAATTTATTCTGATCGCAATGTATATTCTACTATATTAGACATTTCTGGTCGATATCAGTTGTCTTTTGTCGATAGAAGCGACAAATTCGCCCAAATTCCAGGAAACGTGATTTGGTACACGAACTCGTAATACTTAACCAGTGACATACCTATAAAAGTAGCCATTATGTGACAATATTACAGTTAATTGACCTACAAAATAATTAAGTTACGCTGAATATTAAAAAAATATAATTCTTTTAATACTGCAAACGGTACATACCTATAGTCAACAGAGAAAGTGGACTGTAAAATAATTTTTACAGTTGATCAAAAGAAGTTCCATTCCGTTGATAATGAACAGATTTCGCTTTGACAATTGTCCGTTTTATCCATGTTTTCTCAAATTTATTTGGCAATGGGCTTTGTACCTTTTTATATAACAGTGTCCATTACGAATAACAATGTTTTAGTGATGCATTTTGAGCGGTATATACTTGTGTAATTGACATTTTCTTTTTGAAAATTTATTTTATTTATTCAGTTTTGTGTTCCTCTTCGTAGGTGGAATGACCGAAAAATTCAGATTTAATATCATTAAAATTTTGTAGCGTTACTATATGTTTTTTACCAATATTTGAATGGAGAAAAGGTAAAGAAAATTAAGATTTGATTTATCGGTCTGTATTAATTAAAAAAGGAATTATTTTCATTACTACAGTAACACCATGTGTTTTAATAGTAATGTTATTATTGCTATATACAGAGAAATATTATACCTATAGGTTAAGTAACACAACATATTTATTCTTCCAAATTTCTTTAGTGATAATTACGTAAGTTATAATTTTCTTTGTGGCTGAAGATTATTTCATATTAAGACCTCTTGTGAAATATGATTATGACACCACATTTATTAACTACATTCCATTTATCAATTACAATATAACAATGTCTATATATTATCCAAACAACACAAAATGTATGGGTGAAAACTTCATTAAAATATTGATAATATTTTGATTCGATTCTTGCATCTTGCCTGATATGCGAACAAATAATCAGACTTAAAAATAGAATAACATTAAATAAATAATATTATTTTGTTCTGTTACTTTGACAAGGTCTCCTTAAATATTTATTTGTTAAGTCTGCAATTTTCATTCGCGTTGAGTCTACAATTTTATGAAGTTTATAAATTATTTAACTTGGTAATAAACTTGGACCACCTTCACCTTTTCCCAAAATACTTTTCTTACTTCCACGAAATTAATTTGAAAAAAAAAATGTTGTGTCTAAGTAGAATAGACTTTTCTTTGCCAGTCTTCTCTTTTTCCCATTCTACAAAGTAATGTTCCTTCCTCTGTTTTTTATTTTTACTATCATTCTATAACTTTTAGTACTATATGATCTTATGATGGTTTTCTGTTCCCAAGTACTATCAATTTCTGTCACCTACGTCAGTTTTTGCTCTTGAGCTCGTTTCTGCCCTTTAATTTTAAAATATATGCATAATTATCTTTTGGCCACGACCTATGGTCGTAATGTTAAAACTTTATTTTTCTCTTGTAAATATATAAAATTGCTTTACGAATAGTATTTGTACAAAAAGTATGTTTTTGAAATATTCGTCATATATTTAAATAAATAGAAAGGTAAAAAGTCAAAAGATATTATCTTTGCTCATGACGTAAAATAATATAAAGCTTACATTAATTAAAAAATATATGGTAATATAGCTTTGGCTATATTACAAAAATTATTAATGCTGAAGATTTAAATAAAACATTACCAGACAAACGCCTAGATAATAAATATCCTATATTTTTCAAATCAAAGTAAACATAAAGCTGCATAGATCATACAAAATGAATTGGATTCGTCCCTCCTAACGACTTCCGATACGTCACCGGCCAATGTGTTCAAACTTATAGAAAGTAGCAGCTGACCCAAACTCAAATTGGCTTGCGTCGCAAACCATTTTTCAGATTGGAGTCTCGAAAACTTCAAAGCATTTATTTCACTATTTTAAAAGGTTGCAAAGAGACCGAGGAAAAGGAAATTAAAGCAAATATCCCACTTTATTTTTTATTTTATCTTTATGCCTGACCTAACAATTTTTATTTTTATGGATTAATATTAGAAGTAGCACTTTTTATTGTATTCATTTATAACTCAACTCTTAATTATATACTAAATATTTGGAACTACTGATATAGCCAGTATATTCAGATATAACCAGATGTATCATCTGCATTTGCTTATTAATTCTTCTGTATTTACAATCCTATGTAAGAATTTATGATGAAATAAAAAATATGATTTTACAATACTATTAATATTGTTGGAGTTCCATAAACTTTACACAATATATAGTATTAGTCCTCTTATAATTTTATCGTCCGACTTCTGCTGTCCATAGATCTGCTGGACACAGAGATTCAAGTGTACAGTTTCGTTCAATATTATGGATGTTCATCTTTTAAAAAAAATTATCATTAACAAGAAATAATTTTTATTGCACGATAAAATAAAAATCATCTTGGAAGTAAACGATAGCAACAGGTTTTATGAGATTTCGACCAAAATTTTCCTTTTTGTTACGTACCATTTTGTTTTTTATAGCAAAACGAGTTTTTCTGGTAGCGCAATAGTATACGCTCAAGTTCACCATTACCAATGAAAATTATCAAGTAGTCATCATGTATGATAATTAAAATTGCTTAACTGTTTTATGTGTCATTTTATTTTGGGTAATTTTTTTTTCAAATATATATGAAAATGATATTGTTTTTAAAAAGTCCTTAAAATTCCTCTAATATAATACATATTCATTTTATTTTACTACAACACAAATCATTTGTCATTTTTGCGTAACAAAGAGACTCATTTAACACAATTCATGTTTAGAAAATTAGAATATGTAGTCTTTATTCTTCATAAGTTTCTATAAATTCACTGTGTAGTAGCTTATTTGATGTTTCATGTATGGCATATAATGCTAGTATAACATATATCCAGATTTAACTTTTCGGTAATTATTTTAATTTAAGTTTAATAATTCAAACTTTAAATATTTTGAAAGCTTTTAACATGACAACATGACAATTTTTAAAACCATCCCTTACTAGGGTCTCTAACACAATTTCAACGTGGAGTATATAATGTCGCTATAAGAGAGGAAAGAAAAATGACTCCTTTGAGTTATATACATGGATTATTTTGTAGAATTGAAAAATTTTCAGAACAATTTTTTCAGTGTTTAGTTAAATATTATCCTGAATGTTCTATTGCTTGAAATAAAACGGTAAATTATCTAGAAATAATCCGGTTTTTTCGATGTCGGCCTCTGTAACCGGGATTTGCTGATATGCCCGGTTCAGGTTCAGTTTTATTAGGTAGCAATCGGGTTTAGCTATTGCGTGTAGCCTTCGGTAGTCGCCGCAGGCTCGTAGGTCACCGTTCTTTTTCGGTACGACTTGGAGTGGAGATGATCGGGGGCTTTTGTTTGGACTGCACAGGCCCTGCTGGATTATGGTGTCCAATTTTTTCTTTACCAGGTCGTACCGGTGTGGCGATAGGGGTCTCACTCAGTAGAGTAGGGGTGGCCCGGTGGTTTAGATGACATGCTCGACTCGGTGTTTAGGTGTGTGTGTCATCGATGTAAGACGGGTGATGCCGGGATACTTGGCCAGGATGTCGTGGTAAGACCGCTATATGTTGATGTGTTGGCTGTGCGTAGTAATGCGTTGGGGGAGAGGCTCATGTAACTATTTTTGTTTTTTAACTCGACGACTAGCTGGTGATGTTTTTAAAAATCAGCATCCAGGACGGGCCTACTGACTGCGGTGACGATGAATTGACATTTGTATGGTCAGCCTAGATTTAAGTCGAGCTCCATAGTTTTTTCGCCGTAGGTGGAAATTGTGGTATTGTTGGCGGCGTAAATCTGTAGGGGTCGAACTTAAGAAACCGTTTTGCGTGATAGAACGAATATTTTGGCACCCGTGTTTATCAGGAAGGTTAGATTGGACCTCTTGTCCGTAACGAAAAGGTGGTGGGATATTTCGTGAACGCCGGATTCCGCCGTGGCCAGCGTTCTCGAGGTGCTTGAAGGAACATGGCGTGGTGCATTTCCTTGCATTGGCACCGAATATTTGTTGGTAATAGCAATGGGTTGGATTAGGTGGAGTATGTGGCTTGGGCAGTGATCGGTGTTGTTGGCTGGATCTTGATGGGCTGCGGGACGATGATCGATAGCGTGTTGGGTTGCGGCGAGATTAGTAATTATATTGTGGCTTCGACTTGAGCTCTGCGTTGTCGAGCGAGAACCTACGAATCTCGTTAAGCAGAGACTTATTGCTTGTTGTGTCTATGGTACGGGTTGCATAATGGATAAGCGACCGATGATACTTCTTGGATCTGCTCTAGCATCTTATCGGCGAGCAGTGCGAGATCATCCAGTGTCACATTTTTCGAGATATTGTCGGTGACGTTGAGCATGCTGCGGTTGCTGGCTGGTAGTTGATTCAGCCACAGGGAGCGTAGTGTCCTGTCGAAAACTTGGTCTCTTGCGAGATCCCTCATTTCCCATAGGAGTTGAGTTGGTCGAGTTTTGAATGTTAGTTTTTAGAACTGCCTTTCATCAGTTTCTGCGTAAACCGAGATGAGTTTGTTTTTGATGAGTGCTTCTTATTTGTCCTCAATTTTTCTGAGGATATCGCTGATTTGTTCCGTGTCCTGTTTGTCCAGTTGTGCGATGACCATCTATGGTATCGCTCGTGACTGACTTGAAACAGTCAAACCACAGGCATGACCTGTCCCTCCAAAATGGCGGTATTGTTCTTCAAACGCGGGGTTGACCACTGACGCGGTATTGAGGCGGTACAAGTAATGATGAGGAGATCAGGAACTGATTGGAGGTCAGGAACTGAACTAAGAAAAAGGCAACCACCGTTGGATCTGCAATTAGCTTGCCGTCGACCACCGTGGGATGCCTAGAGATGAACTCCATGTGATATCTTCGCTTCTGTTCATCGAGACGCTACACACGAAGTTGGTTTTTGTTGGATAACCCAGGCTGCAGGCATGGATTACGGTTGCTTATCGGTTGTTATTTGAAATTGTCTTTTTTGTCTTCACACATTTTATTATTATTTAAATTTTCTTTTATGGTTTATAGATAATCACAGCCACAGCTTTATTTGTAGAATTTTCACTCTTATGTGTAAGTGAGTATACCACCTATTGGTATATGATCAAGGTAGAAATAAGTCCATCAACTTCTAATCTAGCTAGATGGCATGAATACATAACCAAATCAACGCTTTTAAGTCGCACACTTTATTTTCCGAATGAAAAAGAAGCGATGTTGCCATTAATTTACCCATAATCTTGGCTTATGAACTTACGTACGGTATCACGCACGGAAAAGCTTTATCCATCAGAAATTGTAAAAATTAGCAATTTTTTCCTTTTATTGTCAATTTGGTTAGTTTGATGTTATATCAAACTTTGATATCCAATAGTCTTAACTTTTCCCGTGGTTAGAATCACCCAGTTAATCGTTAACAGCTAAGCCGTACGTTGATAAAACTTTTAAACATAAATACCTCTCCGTGATAATTTAATGCGAGCTTGTGAACTCGGCAACAATTAAGAGGCGCCCCAGACCTCGCACTCAGAAAATTTACGTAAAGTTGAAAAGTTCAAATTGAAATTGTTTTAACTAAAATTTATACCGTTTTATTAAACGGTTGAGTTAAAAGTCGACGGTACCTGGTTCGTGCAGTAGTATAATTGTTTACGTTATTCTTTTGGTAACAATAATATCTCGCTGTTTTACTTATTTTCTGTAATATGATTTCAAAATAATACGAATATTTTGTTATGGTTGTGAATGGAATATTGCATTAATGAAAATGGAATACTGGATAACAATGGAAAATTAAATTTTTTTGTAACGAGAATTTCGATAAATATAAATATGTACTTCCAAAATGTGCCAATAAAAATATTGTAATACTCTCAAGTGAGTACATGTTTATCAGGATTGTTTAACTTGAAAACTTGAGTGAGTAACAAAAAATACTAACCATATATATTTCAATAGCTAACACGCAAAAGTAATTTTTATAATTTTAAAGATGATTTTTCTAGACAGGCTGCAAAATACGCAAAAATATGTTCCCGTTTCTATATTTCCGAATCTACTCTGTAAAAAATTATATTAAAATACATGTTAGAATCCAAAAGTTGTAGCAAAACCATAGCAATTGCCCTACATTTCTGAATTTTTTAAAAATGATTTTTCAGTTTAAACGCTGAAAGATATAGTTTCACAGAAATAAAATAGGTACACAATGAGAAATTTATGAGTGTCTAAATGTGTACGAAACCCTTTTAGTAGAAGTTCTGCTCGGTCTTCATTCATTCTTTATTTTTAATTATAATGTGAAAAGAAAAAAATTCAGTTTTAATAAATATAATAATAAAAATAAAAGCCAATAAATTGAATGCGGTAAATATTACAGCTACTACAAAATCAAAGTCAATATGCTTATTTCGCACAAGATGAAATTTTGAGCAAAGGAATTTTGAATGGTGACTATGGAAAAGTTTACTACGATTTCTTGGAAAATTTGAATGAGACTCTAGAGTCCGAAAGACCGGAAGTGAGACCGCTTCTAGGAGCGGTCTCACTTCTAGTGCAAATTTCACATACTTTCCTAACTCGGAGTGCGGAATTTTACTATAATGTTGCTCGAAGAAATCTTGATAATGCGATGACGCGGTGATCCGTAAAATAATAATTGTTTATAACACTTATTTGGCGTATAATTTAAGTAATAAAAATAAAACCAAAATAAAGAATTTTATTTTCTTTATCTGACAGAATTTGGTTGCCCCCTTCAAAGTTAATACCAATTTCAGTGATTCACTTGATGCATAGAATGTTAATACATAGCCAGTTTGAAATTATTAACAGTGAAACATTTATATTCGCGTAATAAATGGCCTTAGTTATAAACTTTTTTTATTAATTATGGTTATTGAATATATTTGGCGTTAATTTTGTAGAAATTCATTATTCACAATTAAATGAAACTACGTAATGTAGTATTATTTCTAGTTTCTTTAATTTTTTTAATTAAGAAATTAAAGAAAGTAGAAATAATACTTTTACTTTTTCTGTCAAACTACGATTTTAATGAAGATGATATAAAATATTAGTCCTCCGGAAAATTACAAGAAAATCTAGAAAAAAATAGTGCAATGAAATAATCATATACAATTAATAATTCCATAGTGGCCATTTGTACAAAAGTTTCAGACCTAAACAAATTATTTTGTGAATTCCTTGTTCAACAACATATTTAAAAATAAACTCGGTAGATAGATATTTATTTTCAAATTTCTTCTATCTTTCCAAACGTGCCAAACCTATTCTTCGGTATATTCATTCACTCTGCCTTATTATTGTATTGTGCTGGTTGTTGAAAGGGTCGAGATTAAATATCGAAACAGCTGAACGTACTCTAAGTTAATATCGCACGCCAAAATGTTGCATGTTTACATTTACTTCACGCCATGCAGTGAAAAATTATACAGAATTTGCACTGGAACTAAGCTTCCCTCCATCATCTAATTAAGATTTCCTAAGGCAATCATGGTGCTTGTGTTTAGTCACAAAATATATTCCTATTTTGAAAACTTCATCGTGTCAAAAATGATAATAGCAACTTTGCTGCTGTTATATTGGCACATGGGAAAACTATCGATAAACAAAATAAGTGATCTATAATGACAGTTTGGAACAAGATTGAAATGGAAAATTTGAGAACTAAATAACTAGGTGGAAGGTAAATCATAATTTACAAAAATGCAAGTTCAATTTACGATTGTTAGACTCTAAGCATCAAGTAAATTGCTATGTAAAGAAAAATATACGAGTAGATTAACTTATTACTTCCCTAACTTTTTGCCATTATGTTCCTTTGTATAATTTTTATTCATAAAAATTAAAAAAAAATGTATTTCAAATGAAAAGGTCAAAACGCAGGTCATGTGCATATTGAGTGCCTCGAGGAAATATTTTAAAAAATGGGGTAATTATTGTAGGAAGTGATCTAGAGTGCGACTACATTATAAAGTAGCTTTGCAAATAACAAAACTTATGTTCATATTCAGAACGCAATTTTCATAAACTGGCCTCGCATAATTGAAACTCCAATAAATCAGCAATAATTTTATTTAAAAATATATTCGATTCACTTAGCCGTTCAGAATTTGTTTAATGCTAAATAAATGTATCTTAATTGTAATCTCAATTTGTGTTTAAGAATTTCGAAAAGTATGAAAGATTTGGGTTCAATATTTTTAGAAAATTATATCTCCGCAGTAAGAAAAACATAGATTAATGTTCCAATTTGAATCTTGGTAGAAAAAGAAAAACCTTTACTTAATGAAAGAGCATCGCTTTTTCGCACTAGACTGTAGCCCCACGTCCGCAACAGCTTTAAATTAGTATTTTGTTTTTAAATTATAAACGTCTGCGGTATTTTAGTGAAGTACTCAACTTACCTGTAATTGGCGTAATTATATCCTGCGCCACCCTCCACGACTCCGTTATTTACAATTCTCTCTCATCTCGAATGGAAACTTTCCTCTTCGGCAAGTTATTGTAAAACTTTGGGGCCGCCCGGCCCGAGTTTAACAAAGTTAAAGTAACAATTAGTATTTTGTGAGCTCGCAACTTATTTATTCGTTTAATATGAGTATATAGAAGCGTTGATGATGTTACGATAGGGTAGGTACATCGTTTTTTTAATATACTTATATATTTATTTTCTTTGTAAACTCCTTTCGTTTTATGTGGGAACCCAAGACCCTAATGGTCTGACGAAAAGAACTGGCAGCTCAAAATAAATAGCAGATATCCAGAAACTGGGTACAAATTTTAATTTATTTTGATGTTACCAAAAACCAGATTTTGAGGAAAATTGCCTTCCATGTAGTTGAGACAGAGATTTAAGACCATAGATAGACATAGAAATATTTCCTAGGATTATTGAAAAAATTCCGGCACTTTATTGAAACTACATCATGCCTTAAATAAAATATATATGTTCTCATTATGATAAATATGATACTATTTTCTACAACTAAAGAAAAAATTGATTAAGATTTCAAATAATTGTTTTTTAGGATTTTGTATATGAATGGTCCAAGCAGAACCGGTCCTAACTCTAGTTATAGTATCGCTGTTTGTACTTCTGTCAAATGTCTGTAGCTCCTTGATGGAATACGTTTTAGATTCAAATTTGTTATTTTAATTTGTAACACCTTTTTGGGTAAAACTTCAAACTCGCAAATAAAATTGAAATTAATATCGCAATAAATTTTTTAAAGTTAGGTAAAATTTAATTCCAAGGATACGCTTAAAAATAAACTTTCTTATTTGAAAAGATACCGGTCTATATAACGGTCGCACATGTTATTCTCTCATATCGTAAAAATGTAGCTATGGGAGACAATAAAATTTTCCGATTATATTTCTATTTCGGTAACAAGTTTTGATATTCTTCATGTTTAGTTACTTGGAATTATTCAAAATAGCAAATACTAGTATCCATTATTTAAACAACAAATGTAAAGGTTCTGCTCAGAAAATGATTGTTTCAGGTATAAATATCATCTATGGTATCACTTTAAATACAGCATAAATTTTGTGCTCATGTTACATGCATCAAATAAAAAAATATATATACCAGTTTATCAAAGTTCATGTAAATTCAAACAATGTAGATAATGATCTGTGCAGTGTGAGTCCGACTTATACTTGATCAGTGATTATTATATATTAATAAACATCAGTTTTTAATTTTGATAATTATTGAAGAATATCCTACAATACTTTTAACAAACTATGGACATAATATCACATATATTCTTGATTACATAATTTTCCACAGCATTGCCATTAAATTTTGCACTCAAAATACCTTCAATTTGTAGTGTAATTTGATGTATACATAATTATCCATCCTATAACTCATTACTATAACATATTTACGTAACATAAATAATGTCATGTTCAATGTTTTTTATGTTACTTGGTTTTGTAATGTACACAATTTGACTTTTATGCTACAATAGATAACAATAATAATTTTCAAGAAATATATTTTTCTTTATCATAAATAAATTGCTCTCTAATGCAACCGCAGTTAGATAACTAAGCAGTCTTCATTTTTTTGGGACACCATCATCAAATTATTTTACATGGAATCTGTATTAAGTAAAATAATAAAAGACATCTAAAATATTAATTATTATCCAATACGAACAACGATATGTCTAAATTATATTTTTACAGCAAATAATTATTATTCAGGTACAAAATAATATTTAATTACCACATAACTTTATGATTATAAGGAAAGAGCACTCGATCATACCAGATAGAGACTTGTGCCTGGCTATAATTTTGGAGATTGTTCTAGATAAACTTCGTGTATTCCAGATATTATAATTTCATGAAAATTGTAAAAAAAATATACCCTGGCATAAAATATAACAATTATTTTCTTAAGTTTTTAAATGTCTTAAAAGTTTAGGAAAATAAATTCATATATATATATATATATATATATATATATATATATATATCCTAAATTATAACTTCAGTAAGGAGCGTGAAAATCCATCTTTAAGTTTTACACTGTAAAATTCCCACACATCTTGCTTAGGAGTCCTCTTACTAAAAAAACACTTTTCATATATATTTAGAAAGGATTTTTTTATACCTTAGGAACCCAATTTATACAAAATTTAAACATGTGAGGAAATAGTCAAAAGACAATATTTTTTATTTCTTTTGTAAAACTATATGTTATAAATAAATTTAACTCATACTACAATTTGTTTAAATTTTTATACAAATTTTAAAGGAACTGACAAATGTAATTTCCTAAAAAAAAATTTGCCCTCACGCTAGTTAAGTAGGAAGTTGAAATTTTCGGCCTAGGATTACAAAAATAGAATTTTAAATCCACTTCAATATACGTACATATATATCCACATATATATAATTTAAAACAATAATAACTACAATATCCGTTTATACTTATTATAATGACGAGATTCTGAATATCTAAGTAATTAAATTAAAACTCATATAGAGTAACATTCACACTTAAGCCACTTCTCTTTAATAAATCCAAATTAATATGTTATAATCTGGAAACCGTGTACAGAACTTTGTACAAACAAATTATCATATTCACTTCGATCTATATATTATGGATTAAAAAGAAAAAAATTAAAAATAAGACAGTTTCTAAGCATTTTAAGAATTTTACACATTTTACTTGCAAGTGAGTTTTTTTAGTGTTTAGTAAATAAGTGAATTTCATATTATATAATAGTTCTAAAATAAATTTACTAAACAAGGTATGATTTTCGCCTTTATTAATTTGTATTACTCTTAAACGTATATTTCAGATATTTGATTTCAATTGATTTTAATTTAAAACAATTTGTATATGTGTTGTATAAGTAATAATAAAAATAATATGGTTTATTTGCTGTTCTCTAACATGACTGTTTATAATACCGTTGACCTTCTCATTTTTCTCAATTGTTATTAATTTTGAAGAAATTGTTGACAGACAATATTCGTATTGATGTTAAAAACTGATTAATATATTACATATTTTTAACAATATAGGGTTTATAGCAAAACTGAGAAACGCCACATCCTTTATTACGATGTTACACCCCCTATTGTCTCCAACCGAAAGCGAAGTTGTTTGCATATAGATAACATACTCTTATAAGTTGCTGAAAAACTATTATCCATCAACAGTGTTTAATCAGAACATGCCAGACCAAAACTCCGAGTCATTGTCGCATAATTAAATTCTACAGAGCGGAGCAAACGCTCCGAGCAATTATGGCAACATAAAGCAAAACGCCGATAATTATCCAAAATTATACTTATATGTTATAATAAATATGGAAGAATGTAACTAAACAGATACAACCCCCGCGTTCATGTTCTGTAAGTATTTCATTAATTGGTAGAGTTTCACGAAGCACGGGAGTATGGAGCACACATTGGGAGGGCTAATTCAGTAGCGGCATTTCAGACGACAATTATAAAGGTTCATTACATCCTAGAAAATATAGAAACAAAAAAAGCAAAAACGTAAAATTACCTGTTTGCCTAATATACCTAATTGAAATATTTTGATAACTTTTAGGGTTTATATAATTAAATATTTAGGATAATTTGATAAAGTTGGGATTTATCTACACAGGTTGTATTTTTAAGACGTATATTTATAGAAATAATTTCTTTTATCATTCTGAAGGAAGACTAAAAAAAACTCAAACATTTCCGAGATAATCGCCAAAGAAATGAAGAAAAGTGCTGCTTTTTACCACAATTTTTTTCCCTAAATTCTTAATGATACTATTTCTAGACCACAATCCTACTGTTGATACTAATCCCGCTACTTCCAGAAAAAAAAATAATTTTATTAACTATGAAAAAAATAATTTTTAATATTAAATATTCAAAACGAACTAGGGTAATAATCCGTAAAAGGTTAGCGTTACGTCACTTATGATGTCTTAGGTAAAATAAATAACACCCAATTACAGATTTGTTATTCTATGTAAGTTATCTCTGAGTTATCTTCTCACGCCGACAAATATGTTACCATTATAATATATTTACTGACGTAAGTCATCATCGAGATGTAAAGAAGTATTACGTCTTGTTTAAAGCGATCAAAAACGTAAATAAGCTGTCGTATCTTACAAAATCAGCCAGTTTTTAAGGAGATATTTTGTATGTTCTTAAAATTACATTAAATACGATAAAACCGACCGTCATACAAAGAAGGCAAATGTCGTTCAGATAAAAAAATATACAATTCCATTCGTTGCAAATCGGAACTTTAGTTGACATATATAATATTAGGTTGTCTCATTTTTTAAAGAAGTAGTTTATCCTTATCCAATGATGCGATTATTATGAGCGTTCACTTAGTGATAATTTTTGTCTTATATTTGTTTTCTTAATTTCTTAGTTTTAGTTTTTTACTTTCTTTGTTTCTAAACCTTAATTCAAGTCTGTGAAGTTGTTTTCTTCTTATTCGTTTTATTTAATTAATTATTTTATTTTAATAATTGTATTACTATTTTAAATATTTGTTTTTCACTAGTATTAATTATGATTTTGCATGTTACAAAATCCTTAATAATACGTTCCGCTTCAATTTTATTAATAGGAAATGCAAAATATGGTCATGAGTCTGTTGCAGAACTGTGAGCAAAATACAGCTCCATTGGTCTGGAAGGAGTAGAGAGAAGTACCTAAATCAAAGTAATTTTTATTTATATTACCGCTTTAGGGTAAGTAACATATAGAATTTGTTGGTTCAAATAGAATGAAGCGATGAACAATAAATGGTCATAAAATTACTAAATTCGCCTGACTTACATTAGTAAAAACTCCGATCATGTCTCATGTACACCGACTGATACTAAAAATATTAGCTCATTATTTAACAGTAAAAGGAAGGAATATTAAGCAAATTTTACGAGACTTTTCTTCAAGTGGCTTTTAATGTAATACGAGCTGGCGTTGAACAAAAAATTTGGATTTTACACAAGGTTACCTAATCTAGAAACGGCTGAGTATAATTTTTATGTGTTTAAGCACGAATAAAATTGAATTATTTTACGGAAGAGTAATAACACACCCCCTCTATCAAATGTACGCAAACGAATACGCTAGACCTGATATCAGCGAAAGTGGATAACGTTTTCTAATATTGACTTAAGTTTTGAAAGTTTGAGTACGTGTCCGAGAAAAAGTTTGAAAGTCGCCTTCGGACCCGCCAGTGCCGAAATATTGCTCATAATCAGCTTGGATGAGAGGTTAAACTGCCAATCAAACTCGATATTCAAAATGGAATGTAATATAGAACAAGAAACGCGTGATCACCTCACAGTGTATTTAAAAAAATTTTATTGTGAAATTATGTTAAAGAATCGATAATAAGGAAATTCGCAATTACTGTAACTTTCATAACCTCATTTTTCGTTAACCAGAAAATAGAGATTAAGAAATGTCCAATAGTCGCCAAAAGGAGGTTCTGTTTCGACGACCAGCTACTGACAAATTCTAATTGTACAAATTAATGTAAGTTTGTATTTTATTTGAATTTAATTTATCCTGGTAAATAAATTGATTATAATCAATCATAATTTATAAAATAAAGTGAACTAATAATGTATTGATGTATTATCGACACCAAAGCGAGGATATAGCCTTCGGGAGGCGTTATGTACAGATTTTCGTCTATTTTAATTGGTCATTGGCCCATTAACTAAACGGCGCTATTTTAACAATGGACTAAACTTTTTTTTAACATGACTTTTAATATTGAATATATTTGGCGTTAATTTTGTAGAAATTCATTATTCACAATTAAATAAAACTACGTGATGTAGTATTATTTCTACTATCTTTAATTTCTTTACCACGACCTAGGTTTCGTTGTATTACAACATCTTCAGGCGGGATATTAGCAAAGATCTTTGCTAATATCCCACCTGAAGATGTTGTAATACAACGAAACCTAGGTCGTGGTAAAGAAATTAAAGATAGTAGAAATAATAGTACATCACGTAGTTTCGTTTAATTGTGGATTACTTTTAATGAAATACATATTTAATAAAAAACTGTTCAATATTCAATGCCACAATGCTATAAGTGAGGTAACGTGTATTTTTTGCAAACGATGCACATTCCTTATGAACTTCAGATGACCACATTTTAACATGGCTAACGTCATTGCGTTACAACTTACACTTACATATGTCAGTTGCTTCGTTTTTATATGCCTACTCTGTAAATTATATTTCAATATTTTTTTTGAGGGCCTGCATATTTTCAGCGCATGAAATACTGTATTTAATTTTTAAACTAGGTTAGTGTTTGACCGGATAAATCATTACTGAGATGTTATTCTACCAGAAACAGTTACGTTGTCCCACTGGTCGAAGTAAAGGTCACCGATATATTTTACTTATGATTAAATATATTTACTTGTAAACCACACTTGTGGTCACACTAAAATAATATTTTGTAGGAATATATTCCTGTTGGATATGCTTTACATAGAATGACATGATTTTACGTTTAACTGTTGTACTATTTTATTAAATTTTTCATAAATTTATATCATTGATCTGATCGTAATATATATTGAGCCAGTGGTAAAATTTATTTGCTAGTTGTCTCTTTTTCTTTCGAACAATCGAAAGTTTGACGTTATCATTAGACATTGCCATCAAGGTAAGTTAGAAGATTAACTACATCAATTTTAACTCTTACGTTACAATCACACTATGCATTCGTGCACGTTACGATACCTTTTTACAACACTTTCTCTCAGATATTAGACAAAGAAAGCAATATTATTTTAGCGCCTTTTGGGATTATAATAAACCATTTAATATTTTTTATTTATGTTTGCAAAAAATTATATTATTCTCTAGCTTTAATACAATTGGCTATATTAGTCTTTTTTAAACATTCTCACTTGCAGTATTATATCATCCTTACCCATTTACGAATTCTCAGTTCATTACTGACTAAAATTTGTGATATTTATCCTTTTTTATTTCAATACTAAATTTAAATGGCAAGAAAACATTCACATAGACAAGTTCTTAAATACTGAACCACAATTAGTTGGAGGATTTAATGCCACCGTTAAATTAACAATTGGTTTATCAATTGAATGATTAATACTAACTAGATGACTACGAGGTTTTAGTACGTGCTTATGTTTCGTTTTCTGATTTCACATTACTCTCAATAGGAAAAACGAAAACAAAAAAGGTTTTAAAAAAAGTTCAAATTAGAATTTTCTTAAATTTTACTTTTTTGATACTCAGAATAATTCGTCGTAACTTTCTTGTGAAAGTATTGATAAGGAAAAATACACCATTTCTACATTTATTTTTGTATGTATCATGTCTCCAATTTGAAAGACATGATAAGAACATGCATGTATCATACCCGAAATATTTACACGCATACACACACACACACATACACACATATATATATATATATATATATATATATATATATATATATATATTTATATACATAAACATTACTTTTTACATTGTTAGTAAATTTATTTGATTTGGTACTAAATAAAGAACCAATTATTAAATTTGTTTCCCAATTTGTGTTACTTATGATTTAATCACTATTTGTATTTCGGTCGCCAAACTCTGCATCTCCGGTATCATAAATAAAAGTTTGTCTGGTACTGTGGTCTACGCAAACAATCCATTTCAGATTATCTCGATCAGTTCTATTCGTTCCCCAGAAAATATTCGTTATATTAATGGCGGTAAGATGATATTCTACAGGCTTGGGTAAAAATGTGTATGGCTTTGTAACCAATTGAAGACCTTCCTTTTATTTCATACTATTAAGAGCTATAACTCGGTTGACTAATCTTAATACTGCCAACCATCGTCGAAACATGGTTTGCAGTCTTCTTCTCATAGAGTATTATATTTCAACTAAAACCAGTTTTTAGGTGGAGTAGGATTATATATTAAAGCATATCACGAGAACTTGAAGAGCGATACTTTCTTTATTATGAATTTCATGGTTGCTTAATCTAATATACTTTCACACATCACTAGAGTTTTTCTCACTACGTGTTGTTTAAGCTTAATAATTAGATTTGCCGCAATGTTTTATTAATACTGGTAATAATCTTTTATTTTGAGTGGTTTTTAATTCAAAATATAACTTCTTTTCTATAAATTAACAAAATACAACACTTAATTTTATAGGAAATTTAGTTTCAAGATGGAATGATTAGTTTAGGTTCCTTAGAGTTGTCTTTTACTGCTAATGATAAATAATAACTAATTTAACTCGATGAACATAACTTTATCTCATTTCGTAAATCTATTTGTTCTGTTCTCGTGGTTCTTCTAATAGAAATGTTCAAAAATATTCGAGCAGTGCTATTTATAAGTGCCATACCTAATATTTGAATTGATATAAAATTTTGGTAAATTTTCGATCTTTCTTTTCGGAAACTACATTGAGAGCATCTATTAAATTTTCCTCATGTTATAAAAACTTTTTGTTCATTCGTATATTATATATGAAGGATATCTGTGAAATGTTATCTATATTGTTTCAAAACTGTCTTAAAGAAGGTCTATTAAATTCATTTAGTCACAGAATCTGTCCTTCAAACCATAAGATTATCTATAAAATATTTCATCTAAAATAATAAACTGCCTAACGTATTTGTATATATTATATATTTAAATAATAAAGTCTTATTTCATGGTCTTCAACTAGTATATAAAGTTTGTTCAATTTGAGATTTCCGAACACGAGTTGTTTAGTGTGATAGAATTTTTGTTCAATTTTATATCTAATGAATAACATTATAAAGTGTTAAACTACCACTCAAAATGTTCTCCACGCAGAATACTAAACACAAATAATTTTTCCTTTCAAGGTTAAAATATCGTGGCACCTTAAAAACTATTTTGAATATACTTTATTTAACATTTTACTTAATCGTCCCTCGATGCGCTCCTTTAGGAGGCAGGCGGGGAGTCTGTGAAACTTCTCAACAGTTGTTTTAGTTGAACTTTTCACATTAACTTGATTAATACGTTGTGAAGATAATTTGTGGATGAAATCAACGGCTAATAAGGGAGCCCTTGTACCAACCCTAGTTACGAGCGGCGTATCAAGGAAGGGTTTACCGGGATGTTATTGACTGGTATTTTATCAAGGTGAATGCTGAATTTCAAAGATATATATATATATATATATATGTGTGTGTGTTTGTATATATATATATATATATATATATAAGGCGGAAGGTATGTATGGACAGTGAATCGTCACAAAGTTCCGTAACAACTAAATTATTTATATTTGGTCTGATCTGACCTTCGCACATATTTTTCCCAATTTTTTGGTACTTTCCACATCTCTCGACTTAAAATTTTCTGTTGACCCCATTCGATGAAAATCGATTCAATGTAAGTATATTTTTTATATTATATGTTACGATTAAAAAGATATCAAATTAGAAATTGATATATTCCTATTTTGTATTTATTTTTCTAACCTAAATTGAATTTGGATTAGAAAAAAATTATAAATGTTGATAAAAGGATTCATACGTTTATAATTATCGAGTGCGACTGCTAATGTTTTTTCTATAACAAGTAGATATATCTGCACAATTAATTTTTTTTATTTCTTGATGCAATGTTTTAAAGTTTTTTCTCAGTCGATGAGTAAGCAAAAAAAATGTAAATATATTTAAAAGGAAAATAGATGGAGGAAGACATTTTTATTACACAAAAATATTTTTATTTAATTTTTCACAAAATAAAAAATATTTTTTTTAAGAATAAATTGTTTTTAATTATCAATCTTCCAAAGCTGTAAGGTTTTTTAATTCTTACGAAAATAATTTTAAATAAATTATTTTGATGATTGATGAACAATTTTATTAACAAAATATGGAATTACACATATACATGCTTTTCAACTAAAATTATGACATTATTTTGACATTCATATTGAATCGGAAAATTGGTGCATTTTTAATATTATAAATATATTAATTTTAAAATACTTTTCCTTAACGAGAAATTTAAATCGATTATATTATTGTTGCTACGCTAGATTAATGTCAAACCTATGCTACGCACTAGCTTGATAATTTAACATAGTTTTAACATACGTGTCAGACGATAAAGACAATTAAAATTAAACGCGTTTTACTAGAACGCTCTGATTTCACTCGCCGGCGGATTGTTTCAAATTTTATTACTTTTTAAATACTTTAGTTTATAAATAATGTTTTTCGAAAGTTATTATTTCATCAGTCAAAACAAAAGTATATGACGAAGAATTGGTCACCATAAACATTTAATTATACTCGATTACCTGTTCGAATTTTTTTATTCTCTTATAATGTTACTTGTTTCCTCACGTATGGCAAACATAGGCTCAAGTGCAAAGCTCTTGGTAAACTTATGGGTAAATTTACACTCCTCGGTGTAGCGAGATAAATGTATATTATTAAAATAGTGTAAACAAAAGCAAATAAAAATTTCTTGATACCATTAAGTCGGTGCTTACAATAATTTACTACGAGTTATTTTAAACAAAACCCAATTGTTACTTAGAATAGGAGATTTCGTATAAACCATACTTCTCGAAAACTTTTACTTGACGTTAAAATTAGAAAAGTACATTATTCCCAAAAGCTTTTATTTTATTTGGCGAGATATTTTAGGTGCTTTTAAGTACTTATATTACTACAATAAATTATGTGTACTTAACCACTTTCACTAATAAAACTTCCCTTAGCATACAATTTTTAGTGTATTATTTTTGATATAAAAATATTTATATGAGTGCATTTAAACAGCGTCGATAATCGTGGCCCTACATATACAAAAATAGTAGGTGCAGATGCTTAATCAAAACAGGTTGTTTCGGAAAAAAACATTTTAAAAATAAGATTCTTCATAATCAGATACTACATATCAAATATATTGAGTGATAAGTAGAGTGTTATTCCCGCCAAAATTATAAAAATTCTTCCTAAAAACTCGAGCAACGTCGCGTGTTTTAATATATTATATATAATTATATTAATTAAATTTAATTTCTTAAATTCTTTTTTAATATATAAGTCTTAAAAACTCAAACCAAAAGATATTTCGTGGGCCATTTTCAAATTTCGTAATTTTTTTTCTATTAAGAGTGAAATGAAAGTTTTAAATCCACATTATGTTTATATGCACTATAAATGGGTTATTTTTGAACGATTTCAATAATAAAAGAGGTTTGCATTTCGACTGTTTATTTTTATTTGCATATTTTAACCGAAATAATTTCTCCAGCATTTATTAACAATTTTAAATATTTTTTTTATTTACTAGGTTTATACCTCTAATGTGGTACCACAATAACTTAATTGGAAAATTGAATACACGCATACAAATATGTTTAGAGACCGGCACAGGTTCTGTAAGAGTATTTAGATTATCCTATTGTAATTTAAATAGACATGACTAAGGGTGACATAAATTTGCTCTTTAGCAAAATCAGGGTACAAAAATATCATAACTTTTGATAGAATGCAAATATTAAGTATCGATACATAATTTGAAACCGCCTTATCTCAGAAATAAAATTTAAAAGCTTATTTTTATCATTTGTTTATTCACAATTAAATGAAACTACGTGATGTAGTATTATTTCTACTTTTTTTATGTTTCTTACCATGACCTAGGTTTTGTTGTATTACAACATCTTCAGGTTGGCTATCAGCAAAGATCTTCGCTAATAGCCGACCTGAAGATGTTGTAATACAATGAAACCTAGATCGTGGTAAAGAAGTTAAAGAAAGTAGAAATATTAATACATCACGTAGTTTCATTTAATTGTGAATAATACATTTCTACAAAATATATCCAACATTTGTTTCTTTATAATAGAAGACTACATATAACATATTACTCCAGTTATATACGGAATTGAATAGTGAGTATAACGTTACTGACGCCAAAATTAATATAATTGTTTCAAAACAATCAAGAATATTCTGGATAACAAAGATTTTGTTTTTAAAATTTAATATTTTTAATAAATAAATCTTAAAAATTATGTCATAATAGACTATTTAGAAATAATTTCAAAAAATGGGAGATACGCATTTCGACTGTTTTTTTGTGGAAACTGACCAATATCTCCAACATTTATTAATCATTTTAAATGAATCTTTATTTGCTCCCAGTGCGGTCTCACAAAAAATTGGAAGGAAGACGAGAATCGCAGACGATTTTAGCATTTTAAAATGACAATATAACACTTTGAACATCTAAGAAAAGAATTAAAAATTACTTTTGTCATCACTTTGATGTCCGACTACTACTCGAATTTTGTCAATATTCCAATGTCCTTGCTCGTACATTTGTTTTAATTTTTTCACTTCCAAAATTCCCCTTTCTCTTCATTTCGTGGAAACAAATAACTTATATTCATAGCTTAAATAATGCCCGCATCTCAAAAATTTTCTCAATAGGATAAAAATATTTTAATATAAATATTTTTCTTCTCTCCTTGTAAGGTGGTAGCCAATCTTGACTATTCACTTTAAAAGCTCAAAACGTAGTTTAAAATAAAGTATTTTAATTTTAATCATAATTTCCGTTTGAATAAATATTTGCGCGTCTCAAAAGCATTAATTAAAAATGTTGCTTAAAAATAGTCCGCAACTCCATGAGTGATGAAAATGATAATGTTGGTTACATGACTATTAATAACAATAATTAATTTGTTCCTCCTCTATAATTTAAAGTTAAGGAATATTGGCTAAATATAAAAGATAGAAATTGTTTATTCATACTCTCCAATGATTGTCTGAAGACTATACTAAGCAAGACTTTTTTGACATATGTGAGTAGGATGAGTCAATGACTTAATAGAATATGGACACAACATTTTGTTTCATAAATATTTTCTTCAAAATTATTGAAATAAATGGAATTGAATTTTGATTAAATACACTGATTAAATTTCAGGAATAACTTGCAATGAAACTGGACACAAGACTTTTTTCCAGTCACTATTTGTGAATGCATATTAGTGTGAGAGTTAGGGTGCATGAGGACATACGTACGTGCGTTCACGTAGCAAGATAATTGTCAATAGTCTTCATGTCATTCATTGCATTATAAAAAGGTATATTTGACTGAGAACAAATATACATAATGACAATTCAGGACGACATTGCTTTAATTACTAGAGAAAGCACCACTACGTTTACTATCACAGGGAAACTTCAATTTTGAACATAATATAGAATTTTAATCTACTAACAAACCATATTAAAAACCACCATCGCCGTTTAAGATCGGTACAAATTTGTATTCAAGGAACAATAGATGCTTATGAGTTGATTGTTATGATTGTTATAAAATGCTTATGATTGTTATAAAAAAAATAATTATACCCAAACTCCGTGATTCATCCATTCTTTAATATATCAAAAAGTTTACAGCAATCCACTCTGCTAAGCTAAAGTACATCACACAAGTGTTGCTCGTTTTCACAACTCGTCTCTAGTTTCTTTCGTCATTTTCGCTAGCGTCATTGTGTTTGTGCAAGCAAAAATGGCAATGCTGCTTCGCTGTATAAAGACCGGCTATTTAGGGTCGTCGGGGGTTTACTTTGTTTCATCTGTAACTTTACGTGCATATTGTGCAAAAAATATGCGCCGAGTGCTTGAAAAGATTTCCTCTTTTAGTCTAATCTGAGATATGGGTATAATAGACGTAGAAGTTGTCTTTTTTGTTTAGTTTTGCCATTACAAGAAATGAAGTAGGGACTAATTTTGCTCCAGTCAACACGGTACCAATTTTATTATTTCTTCAAATTTATTTCATAATAATTATCAGAATTAAAAATAAAATTATTTTCAAGCCAAAAGTCTATACTGTATAGACTTTAAATGTGTTTTACCTAATAACATACAGAAAATGTTTTGTTAGATTCTCATATTTTAGGCAAATTTTGCAGATTGTTTGTATTCTATATGGTTCATTATAAATTAAATCCATATATGTATTCTATATTCTATATTCAATCATATTAATCAAAAATTATAATGAAATTTGCCCTCTTAAAGCAAGATCTCATCTTAGATCGGAATCAATCTTAGAGAAACAATAGCTCGATCAAAATATATATAATAATTATTACGTAGATGGACAAAATTAATCCCGTTCTTTCAAAATGGGCCGTTCTTTCAAAATATGGCAACATTGACTAGAATTTACCTTAAAACAAAACTACTACAAATTTCATTATTTTTTTCCCATTAATTATTGAGAAAAATAATCCATGGAGGAAAGAATCTGTGGAGGGTATGTTAAACAAATTTTACATAGAAATCTAACTCATCGCTAAAATATATGAAGGGGAAAGGTGAAATACAAAGTCAAATAAAGAAATCTACAATGTCGGCTTTTAAACAATAATGAACACAAAGTTCTGTAAAGAAATTAATAATATCATCCTATAAACGCTAAATAAAGAAATTAATTGATTAACAGGGACGTTAATAAAATATTTTGGGCTACTTGTAGCATTGCCTGTATTCTTATTTTAATCATATGTTGTTTGAATATGTTAAATCGCGTAATTTTTATGCTGCATACCCTCCATTTTATTTTGTAGTGCAACTTACCAGCGTGAAATTTTTATTGACTTCTTGAAAAAAAGCACACATTTCTATTTTGGCAAAATTACGAGAATTATGTGAATGTAAAACATGTGACAAAATGTGACGTGTGTTGGCGTAAAAATATTATGTCAAAAATTTACAAACTTTCTACATTCTACATGGGATATATGGGCACATCTTAGATTTTTACCTTAAAGCAAAAATCACACTAATCTCTATGTCATGTCTATGTTATTTCATTTGATAAATATATATTTTTTTAAAGTACATTTGAATTAATACTTTAATTTATTCGTTAATCAAAATCTTACTAATTAATTCACTAATATTATTTTTACTTATATATTGTGGGCCATCTGAACTGTATACGTAGACAATATCATACAAAGTAAATTGACCTCCGATCAAGTTTTGTTTTACCAAAGAAATTAGAATTATTATAATTTATTTTATTGATAAAATAAATTTTATTAAATGAACCACAAAAACACCGTTTCATAATTTTTTTTTACAAATAAACGTGTCTGAAACAATATTGGGTTTTTGGAAAACTTTATTGGAAAACATTTATTAACCGTACATTATTTCTCATTATTATTTTTTCCTTACGATTTTAAACGACAAAGAAATTTTTCGAGAGTGTTTGCAATTAGAGTTTTTTACAATTTTTTTCACTAACATTTATTGAAGGCCCTTGCACACAAAATTATTCATGCGAATGCACATACATGTAAATAGCCAAACGCTCACACGTACAATCGCTAACCCGAATACCCGCCGCCTACATACACGCACGCAAGCCCTTGGCACATCTAAATGTATTGCCGGCAAAGTGTGTGAGACCATATTGTTTTTAAATTAGAATTAAAGCTACAACATATACTTGAACTTTGCTGAAAATAATTGTAATTTTGTCATACATTTCATTAGTTATTTTTCTTGTAAGAATTGTGAAGAAATATTTATTAATTTCCCATTATCTCACAAAATTCATTAGAAGCGTTCACATAAAAATTGACAAAGTTTAATGAGCCATATTACATAACAGATTTTTTTAGCAATATTTTTTACCACACAGTGTCACGTATACAGTAGTATACAGAAGCCGAAGTATATTTAAATTTGTTTTCCTCCACACTCAATATAAAAAAAATAAACGTCTACGTTGATGAAATGTACACAATAAATACAATTTAATTCCCTCAATAGTAACCACCTTTGAAAAAAGCAATATAACGTATGTGTTTATTGGAAAATATTTCGCAGTCTATAACTCAAAAGAAATTACTTTAGTATTTTTTTTCAGATTTACTTCTCATATCTCTCACCTGCATATTAATAAGTTTACTTAAAACAGTAAAACACATTAAAATAGGTTAATAATACCATTTTTAAATAGAATTATATTAAAAAACACAACAGACCGAATCATGCTTTAAGAATCTTATTTATTGTGAGGTATTGATTTATTATCGAGTAAATGTTTGATTACCACATTGTATAGATGGTCAGCTCGAGACTTTTAATGCTCACGTTCAAATTTCATTCTGTCTATTAAGAGTCTTTATTAATACCTATATATATATATATATATATATGTATGTGTGTATATATATATATATATATATATATATATATATATATATATATATATATATATATATATATATGTATATATATAAACACATATCGCAGTTTTCACTCAGTATATCGAATTATACGCGAATAATATGATATCAAAAGGGAAAGACTATAAATGTCAATCATTACTGCTTGAGAAATTTAGCTCAATGATTTAGGTGTGCTCTAAATATTGACTTAGAGCAACCTTTATAAGTTCGTAATTCGTCCAAAACAACTCATGATGGCGCTATTAATTACTCATAAATACATCTAAAAGAAAATAAACGTTTTTATAGTAGTATTTTTAGTATTGAACATAGCATAATTTTCTGCAATTACTTTTACCCTTTTGATAAGTTGGATGAATAAAATACACTAGACTCCAGAAATTATAATTGTGATGAAGATTTACGCTGTTATTGTACAAGTTATGGTACCACAATTTGCCACTAAATCAACAACCTTTGTTCCGGATCCTCCATTTCTACTGAATGTAATCACGTATACAGTCACTTCATTGCCAACTGGGGGGATAACACTTAACTGAAATACAATTTATCTGCAACTTCTATGCGAGCAAACACGTCGGCAGGTTATTCGATATTCAATCGTGTAACAGAAAGAGGAGGAAATTAAACTAGATCTACTCAATGAAATAAAACACCCAGTGAAATACAGTAGCCTTTAGATGGTTCCATTATAAGCTCAGTAATTAAGATACGGCAAGAGGTGACGCGTTTAATGAAAAACGTGTTTTTTTACATTAAATAAATGCTCATATTTATTTAAAGCAGTAATCAAATTTTTTTTAATTGTTTTAAATTTACTGTTTTAGCAGGAATAACTTTTATATCTTCCGTTTAAAAAACTAATATGATGAAGTAAATTCGAGCAATGTAAAAGATTGATACCACGTTTTTGTTCCTTTATACCTGACCAAGTGTCAACTGAAAGTCATGTTGAGATACTATATTCATCAGTACCAATTTTCAGAGTTGTTTCTTAGGAAGGATCTTTAAGGAGTTATCCTTATAAAATTATAAATTCAATCCATACACTAGATTTTGCCCTGCATTGATTGTTTTAATATTTATAAATCTAGAATTTAAAACAAATTTCTAGACTAATAAGTATTCAAAGATTTGATTTAAACATTAAGTCAAGGACATATTTATTATAGTAAATAAAAAGAAAAGAAACACCAAACGAACAAAAATAACGTCGATGGCGAGCATCAGTCCGAAAGATGAAACTCGTAGATTTTCAAGAATTCCGTAGTCAAATGCTAATAATTTCGTCACGATCTTATATTCGTATATCAGTCACTCCCTCATAGTTTCTGAGGATAAAATAATTAACATAAAATAATTAACATAAGGATAACAAGAGGATAAAATAATTAACATAAGGATAAAATAATTATATTTTTATGAAACTTTTGCAGGAATCGATATTTGCAATAAATGTGTTTTTGCAAAATTTGCATAAAGGAAATGGATATAGAACGGGACAGACTTACTTTTTTAAAATTTTAGTAACACCGATGTTATATAAAAGCTGGCAAGTTACTGACTCTGCTAATATATTTACCTTTCGCACATTGTACATATCGGACTTTAAATTAGACTAAAAGTGGTCCCTGTTCTTCATCGAACTTAATACTAACTATAAATTACAATGTATGCATTTTTGTCGTGCCAAGTATTACTAAATAACTCTAGTGTGTAAAAACCTATTGCAAGTAAAGTTTAGCAAGGATTTTTCACTATCGTTTGTTTGTCTCAACTATCAAACTTGTACATTTTCTGTATCCATATCCATAAATACTCCCTTATTGGTGACAGTTAGATAGCTCAATAGTGCAACAGATAAATCTTAGGTAAATTAGGCAATTATATTATCTCGAGGCTATGGGGCTTAATTGTTTATAATAAATAGCTCACTTGTACGTCAATAAAGTTTTGTTCACGTTGCGATTTATGAAATAGAAAAATGTTGTCACAAAATAGTTTTTTAAAATTGAGTAGTTGCAATTCTAGTAAGAAAAAACAATTGTTAGATAAACTTATTGCCTGTTAGTTATTTCTTATATTTCCTTGAGTACGTTGCGAACTAGTGAGTTTATACCTCATAATTTGACTAGAAGGTATCTTTAGTTCAAAAATACTGTTATATTGGTAAACCATTTAGACTGTAATCGATTACACAAAAGACAATTATTAATAACCAAACGTCATCAAAACATTAGCCTTATTAAGTTTTATTGTAATGAAAACAAAATTATTGCACTCCAAATTATTATACGTAAATTGAAAAAAATATTATTATGTATATATATATATATATATATATATATATATATATATATATATATATATATACATATATATATTTAATGCCCTTAAAATGAGACTGGAAGAGTGTGGGACGGAATACTAAACTCGAGCCATGTCCTTGGAAAGTTAGCCACTATGTAGCATTTTACAAGGGCGGAGGTTGTGTTCTTTTTGCACATTATCGTTCACATAGGGTTGACATAATTCAGAAAGTTGAACTTATAGTATAATGGGTAAAAAAGTTTTGGCAAACATGTTCGTCAGTGGGTAAACTACGAACTTATCGGCCAGGGACAGTATGAAGTAATACAAATATGGAGAGCGTTCGAGTATCTGTTAACGAGAATGTCAACCTATAAATACATATATACTTAAGTATCATAATACTTTGTCAAATGTCTTTCTCTATATTATTTCTTCAAGCTAATGTTATAATTTCTATAAGATAAAATAAGCATAAATTTTGAAGAAATGCGCTGACTTTACTGAGAGGATTAAATTTCGTGATGAAATATTTTACAAACTAATGATTATATTTTTCCTTCCATAAAATAATTTTTTTTATAATGTATTCTAATTATGAAGTGAAGGTAAATCTAAGATCAGAAGAATAGTTAGGTTATCATATTTTCTAAGATTTTCCACAAAGTAATTATAATATTGACAATTACCCATCCTTTTTGGAAACGGTCGGACGCGGTTTCAACAAAGCATGTTTACGTCACATTTTTCAATCATTTACAAATTTTCCATAAGAAACTGATATCGACATGGGGGGGAGGGGGAAGAGTTGTCTCGTTCTAGTCCTAATGCTTTATATCTAATATTAGCGAAATAAGATTTATCTATTGAAAGCGATTATATTTTAATAATTCATTTTCCTTTTAAGAGTTAAAATAAATTATCCAGCAAGCCACTGCAGCGATCAAAGAAATTAATCATTACAATTTTATCAGAACCTTTTCCTTGGCTAATAAGAATCATGTTTTTTTGCAATTTCATTTTCCGTGTTTTCAGGTATCGGCTTGGTCCGTGTTTCCAGGTATCGGATTTTGTAGTTTATGCTTTATTGCTTTGTCAAATTTCAAGCGGTGTTTTCATTATATTCAGGCGGAAACTTTTAAAATTGTCAAGATTTAAAATGCTACTTTAATGAACATAAAATAAAAATAATACCGTATTAGTAATTCATAATAAAAATTAATTCGTAGTTAGGCAGATATATTGAAGAGTTTTTAACGACATTTTCCTAAATATCAAATTTTCCCTACAATTTCTCCATTTACAGTACGTAATAAGTCTAAAATCAACATTTTGCAACTACGTTTCAGTCTCAAAAAATAAAAATCACAAATTGTCTTTTATTTGACGCTTTCACGTTACATTCGGAATCGAAGTATTATTTCTATAGATGTATGTACTTATATATACAAAAGCACATTCTACTGATAGTATCTACCTGTATATTATTAGACAATATTACTGTAAAAACTTTCAATCTTCAAGCCTGTGAAAAGCTGAAATTAGAATAAGAATAGAAAAGAGAATTAGGAGAGGAAGTTAAATGTAATGAAATATTTAAAAAAATATCGCCGATATTAAATTTATTGTTTAATATAAATAAAGATAATCTTGGTGTCTGGACAAAATTTAATAGAGTAAGAGCAAGATATGAGGAATCCAATTATGAAAAAAATTTTTAAAATGAAAAAAATTGAATCCTCATAAAATCATTCATGTATCCATCCGTCATTCTGTCGGCCGCAGGAGTTTTTCTTAGAGACAATTTAATGTAGGAACTTGAAATTTGTTAGAATGACACAGCATTATAAATCTGACACAGCATTATAAACTATTATCAAAATATTTCACACATGTAATTCATATACTTGGAAATTTTAAAGGAAGCATATTAGTGATAGATTTTTTTCTTAAATTTAATTATTATAATATTTAATTACGAAAGCGACTTAGAGTGATTCGAAAACTGTTTTCAAATTTATGTAATATATATTTAGAGATGTTGTTGAAAATTCTCACAAAAAATATGTTCTGACCTCCATAATCAAAAGTACACTAATAGTTTATATAATATTTATCGGAAAACTATAGTACCAATTCTATAATTCCTAGTAAAATATTTATGATATATTTCTACATTGAGAAATAATTTGACAACAAACATACATGTTGTAAAATGATGTTAATGTTTAATAGTATTTTCATAAACATTTTACATAAATTTAAATGTTTATAAAGTACTGGGCTTTCATAGTACGAGTTATTCTAATATTTATTAGCTTAACTTCAAAAATGTGACGAAAAGTTTCCTTTAAATAATAAACCTAGTTTTATCAATACCAACCAATAAATGTCCATAACATACAGAAAGATAGAGAAGATGAAAATAAGGAAGCTTAAACGTACATAATACTGAACAATTCCTTTATGAATCGGAAAACAATCCAAATCATAGAAAATAAAAACAAATGCAACATTACAAGCTATCCAATAAGAAACTAATTCAAGTTTTATTATTCTACTGGAAATGAATGTAATAGATATGTTAATTTGTCAGTATGATTTCTAGCAAGTTTCGAAATGAAAGCATGTATTTACGGCACTAATTGGTGGCTGACAAAATATATATATTTACATGCTAAAATACAATATTCATATATATCTATATATATATATATATATATATATATATATATATATATATATATACACATATATATATAAATATATATATATATATATATTTATAAATATATATATATATACATATGTATACTTATATATATATATATATATATATATCTGCGTATAAATGAATACACAGAAAATATATTTCATTTTTAATTTCAGTAGTTTTAATAAATATAAACCAGTGAATTTATCGATCCGTAAGTTGTACTGACATCAATTGAGCTATGTATTTCAGACAACTGAGCTAAACATATTTTTGCGAATTTTTTCGTCAATAAAATGATACGGATAATGAATTAACTAAATCATCTGTAAGTTATTTAAATATATCTAAGACTTTTTTAATGTCAAATTAATGCTACCTATGTCCGGAGTTTTCAAATACCGTCCCAAAATAAATTCGAGAAAACTGAAATAGGAGGAACAATTTTCCAACTGAAATTTTGCGATCAGTCACGTACAAATATTTCTTTTGATAAAACTTAAAATTTTGTTTTACTTTATTTTCCCATATGGTATATTGGAATACATTAGCAAGCAAAGATTAAAGGAATAGACTTAACTATAACTAATTAACGACGCAGTGTTATGCAATAATCCTATGGCAGATTTTCTTTGAGATATTACTCAACATTCGAAATCGGATGTCCTAGGTTTTACAACACCAATATTTTTTTGGGTTACCACAAAGATATCAGATATTGTGGAAATTTCGATTAAATATTAAATTTAAACTAATGTTACGGTCGCAAGCGTGTATGCGATAATTTAAAAATTATATAAAATATTTGACGAAATATCGCTATCAAAATGACATATTTTAAAATAACATCACATTATTGAGGTGAAGAGTAGCCATCTGTGGAGACAGCCAGTTTTGATATTTCTTTTTTCGTTAAATAACACTTTTTACAATATTGAAGAAGAAACCTGATGCCGTGTGGAAGAAAGTTTCATTCTAGGTTACCTCTATGGGCTTAAGATTCCGTAATACGATGCTGAGTTTATTGCACTCGCATGAGGGAAGAATTATATATAAATATGCATATGATGTCTATGATATTCAAATCTGATGTCTGAATGTAATTATTACTTTAACCTTTTTTTTGGCTTGTTACTTGAATTCTGGAAATGGTGGTTTTGCAACAAAAGTATATAGAAAAGTGATAATCGCGTTTCCATTTCCCAAAAAAAAGGTTTTTAAAATCATAATTGATGAGAATTATTGCCCTTCCTGTTACGATATTTTATATTTCTTAATAGATCATATTTTCTAAAAATTTTAATATTGATTTGTAATATATGTATACAATTGAAATATTCGGGGACAGAAAAGGAGCAAAACAGAGAGTTTAAATAAGTACTTCACCAGCAAATATCAAATAAATTTAGGTTTAATTAAAACTCAGTAATTCTGTAGGTGAAAGGAAGAGATGAAAGGCCAGGAGTACTCTGTCAAATGTTACCTGGGCTAGACTATTATTAAATATAACATAAATCCCTTTTAATTGAAGATATATAAATTCGAAATAATGGGTAACGCCTGGACAAGATTTTTTGTAAATCGTTACTAAATTTTTTAGTATTTTTAATTTAATAGATTTTTTAGAATTTTCAGTATTATTTAAAAAACATTTACATTAAAAAAAACATGGTGTAAATTGACAGTAAATTTGATAACGATATAATTATTCAATCCATTACAAACACCGACATACATACACACACATAAACATACATACACATATATATATATATATATATATATATATATATATATATATATATATATATATATATATCCAAAAGTATGGAGATATATATATCTTCAAATTTTTGGGGTTCCATGTTTGACCACTTTTAATTTTCTAGAGCAGATACTACCATGTTGTATAATATTAATGTAAAAATTTCCTACAAAATTTCATTATAAATTGTCTAAAATATATAAAAAAATCATGGTTAAGGTATTGTCGTGAAAGAGACTTGAAAAAGAATTAAATTATACCACATAATCTTTTTTTTACAAATTTGTTTATTATTTGTTTTTATCAATTTAATAAGGAATTATAATTGAAAAAATAGTAATAGCCCTTTGGAAATTGGCTGATAAATTATAATTGAACATTTTTTTTTCATTTGCCTTCTCTGACTACTCTGATAAGTAAGCCGTAAATGAGAAAGTTTTAAACATTTCTATAAAATAAACAGTAATGCTTCATACATATTTTTAATTTGTAATTGACACTGGTAATACATGAAGCTTTGAAAATCCATTGAAAAATTATTTTAAAGAAACCAAACAAATCGAGCAATCATCAAAGTGATCTCTTACAAAATTTAACGAATAATGTCTTTAATATAGAACGTAATTAAATTAATTTCGAGATCAATGAATCGTAGTATTGTTAAATCCTGACACCTTTTATCTTATCTATATGACACTCCTTATCAAATAAATCGATTAAAATTATAAATGAGATGTAAGCAAATTTTTAATTTAGTTACAAATGTTACCGTCATCATTATGACGCAAGCATTTTCGTTTTACTCATTGCAAATATTTAAATTTATGATATTAAGAGAAAAGTAAACGATAAACGTTTCTAAGGCTAATGTATCCAATTTATTTTCAGATAGAAAATGTAATGAATGTGCCATAGAAAATTTAAATGAAAATTTTGCTTTCTTTTATTATCTTATGATTGTAAAAGAAAGCAAATCGAAAAGCAAAGCCCTGGATAAAAATTGCAGAACATCATAATTTACAATTTTATAAAAAAATACTATAGAAATATATGGAAAATACAGTGCAGCTCATTGCATTTTGTCTTGCTAAGATTACTTCATCCTTATCTTATATGGCACGTATACTTTGCTATAACTTTAATTACCAACATTTTAATATTATTATAAATATTAACCTAACTTTCGGCCAACTATTTCATTGGTCGTGATATGCTTCGAAGAAAGTCAATTCTCTATGAAGGAAATCGTTTTAATATATAGTATATATGTAATGTTATTTTAAACATAGCACGTGTGTCAAATATTGTTTTGCAATAGAATAGACCGTCAGTAAATTCGATATTCACGTCAACGGTATTCCGAGGGAAAGGTATTTTAACTAATTTTTTATGTTTTTGTAGAAGAGCTCGACCTATTTTGAAAAAAATCGTATGAAAATATTGAATATTGCGACTACTTATTCAGACCGTTTAATCATCGTATCTTATAGATACGATGATTAGATGGTCTTACAATTGCAATTAAAGACAACTAATAATAAACCACAAACTTTTCTCTTCGGAGTGCCGATATAGTTATCTAATTGGAAAATTTTCCAAGTTTGACTACATTACAAACACTCCATCCCCCAATATGCATAATATATAATATTATATATATATAATATATAATATTCTCCTAACTTACATTTCAATGGAAAATTTCTGTGGAAAATATGAAAAAAATATATTTAGTTATTGCCTATTTTTATTTTGATGTAGCATTTGGCTTTAATTTTTTATCAAATCTCAGTTAAATGAGATCCTAGTATTTTGTGATATACGTAACTTAAAATTAGGGCAATTTTTTTAAATAACTGACCAGCAAATCATGTAGACTTGCAGAAACTTTGTTGTATAGATACTTAAAACCAGTGGATTCTTACTATCGTAAATATCATTATATATTTGATTTAAAAACGTGGAAAATACCCGATAAAAATTATTGCTTCCAGTTAAATTTTAAGCCTAGTTGGTTTAGTTCCTTGGATCTAGGAGGATACTACTCTGGCCATCATCAGACACGTAGTTTTGCAGTTCTAAGAACTGCATGATAAAACGGAACGTTAGTTCCTTGACTCACAAGCTACTACTCTAGTCATATTTGAATCCTTGCAGGTGTGGAAAATACCTGATAAAACTAAACATTTGAACCCATACTTGAAATTGATAACTGCATCACTGACTGAAATATATTAATGAAAATTCAGGATCCCAGGACATCCTGGAAAAAATATATATATATATATATATATTTTTATATATATATATATATATATATATATATATATGTATATATTCATATTTATATGTATATGTACACTACTACATTTTATGTTTATTTATATAAAGATGAAAAATGTGTCAGTTTATATTGCGTTTAATATTTTTTTCCTTAGAATCTTACCATACAGTCGACAATTTGTTTTCACTTCCCAAATTATCAGAGAAATATAAACTTTTTATATATGTAAATGCTCCACGATATAGTCATTACATTTTGTCGGAAAATCAAGCCACAACGTGTTTCATCAAGTGTATAATGGGATATCTGTAAATTTATTCTTAACGCAATATAAATATATCCAATTGTATAATTAAATTCTGACATCGACAAAACACAATTTCGCTCTAATTTTAGAAAACTTTTCGTAGATGAACTCGTTTATTATTTCGCCGGAGACATACCTGTGAAAGTTGCCGTTATGTAACAATATTACGATTCATTGACCTACGAAATAATTTAATTCCCCTGAATATTAAAGAGACATTATTCTTTTAATGCTGCAAATTCTATTAAAAAACTGGACTGTAATATAATTATTACAGTTGATCAAAAGAAGTACTCTTCCGTTGACAATGGACAGATTTCGCTTTGACGATTGCCGTTTTGTTCATGTTTTCTCAAAATTATTTAGCAACGAGCTTTCAACCCTTCTTACATCAACAAATTCATTACGAATTAACGATGTTAACGTATTTTAATGATGCCTTTTGAGCGGTATTCACTTGCATAACTAATTTTCAAAGATTATCTCATATATTCAATTTTATTTTTCTCTTTAGAGGAGGAATGATGGGGAAATTCACATTTAAAATCATTAAAGTTCTATTGCGTTACTAGTTATATTCTATCAATGTTTGAAGAACTTTATAATACATTGAACGTATTAATATAATAAAAGGAAAAATTTCAAGAAAAATCCCAATATTCTTTACCGAACTGTCTTAGAAAGTGAATTATTATCGTAATTATAATAAAACCATATTTTTTATTATTAATACTGACATTATTGTTATATACAAATAAAATAACTATGGACTAGGTTACAGAACATATTTTTTTTAGTAATAAATAAATCAATTATAGATTTTATATCAGATTTGTTCAGTGATAAATATTTCAATTACAATTTTTCCTATGGTTGAGAATTATTTAAAGCTAAGATTTATTATTATATATGAGTATTATTGCCCGTGATTTCCTAGGCATGGATATTTGGAAAACATTATTAAATTAACTTTACTATTAATACTCTAACATCATATGATAGGCGAACAAATAACCAGACTCGGAAACAACCAGAATAAAATTCCACAAATAATATTTCTGTATTATGTTACTTTTATTAGATTATTTTTTTTCGTTAACTAGAACCAAACACTTTAAACTTATAAGATAACATTTTATCCCCATTTTTTCATATTTAGATTTCAAGGGTCAAACCAATTAAAAATAATGTAAGTCATTGAGTCCAATTTAAAACGATTAGCTAAGTTACCACAAAGGACAATTTTAAACTTTACTCATCTTCTTATAAATCAATACTTTATATAGTAAACAAATAAATGAGTTTAAAAAGAAGTAATTTATAGTAACAGTTATAATTTTGTAGAGAATCAATTCAACCGCTCAATTATTATACATTTTTAACATATTAAAAATAATTTTCTAAATTGTATTTTGTTATTATTTCAAGCCACAAATTAGTTAAAAATAAGTTTTCAATTAGAGGGAATATAAAAAAATATTGCTCTGACAAGGTTTAAATTTCTACATAATAATCCTTCTATATAACTCAAGGGAGTCCTTTTTCTTTCCTTTTCTATAGCGCACGTTGCTACTACTATAAATTCTACGTTAATATTATGTTAATTACCCTTAATATAATAATAATCCCTCATATTTCTAAATATTTCTTATCAAATTTATTTAATTTGCAGACGCGTTGAATATTTTATTTTATTACATGTGTAGATTAGTTAACTCTGAAAAATCAATAATTCGTCATTTTTTCCAATTTCATTGACTTATTTTTATAACTATATTTAATATGGTGAAATGTATATTTTTGTATTTTTTATATTTAATAGTTTCTCATGGAGAATTAGTTATATCGTTCTAGTATTATTTTTTCTTTTACCCTTATGCAGAATCATCAAATTCTTCTAGGAAGAGCTTTTTTCCAGAAGTTTCAAAAAATAGTATAGTTTCAAATATCTCGCCTTCTATTTAATAAGTTTTGCTAACTTCACGTCATCTTATTTATATTTGTATTTTGAACATTATTTTCCCAAATAATTTCAGGTTTATCTTATCTCCGCTCTTGGTACTAATCAATATTTGAAGTGATAAATATTTGTCTCGTATCTGAGTTTAGTGTTAGCATATATTTGTAGCTATTTTCATCTTTTTCCAAACTCCTTCTCTTTAATTCCGTGATTTTTACTTTTTTTTCTAATTTATAAAGAAATACTTTGTTTATAAATATAATATGCTTTCCTTGCCTGTCTTCTCTTTTTCCACTTCTACAAAATAATATGCCTTCCTCTGGTTTTTACTTTTATTACTATTGTATAAACTTTAATACTGAATGATCTTTCGATTGCTTTCTTGTTCACAAGTACTATTATTTTCTCTCAAGTGCATCAGTTTTCGCACATAAACTCATTTTTGACCCTTAAATTTAAAATATATGCGTAATAATCCATTATCCACGATGCACAGGCATAATATTGAAACTTACATGAACACAAAATTGGACAAAGACTCTTCAAAAAATTCGTTATGGATGTATATTTTTCAAATATTAGACATACATTTAAATAGATAAAAAAAGTAAAAACCCATAATATATTACCTGTGCTTATGGTAAAAAATAATATAAAGCATGTATACACCAGTCTTTAACAGAAAAAGGCTAAAAGCTTCGACCATATTAAAAAAAATTATTAATGCTGCAGATGCGAACAAAACAAATGCCAACATAACAAATATCATATATTTGTCAAATCAAAACAAACATGAACATCGTATAAAATTATCTGGATTCGTCCCTCCGAACGACGTCCGATAAGTTACCGGCAAATGTGTTCGAACTTATGGAAAGTAGCAACCGAACTCAATTTGGCGCGCGTCGCAAACCATTTTTCAGATTGGATTCTCGAGAACTTCGGGGTATTTATTTCACTATTTCAAAAGTTTTCCAGAAAACCGAGGAAACGAAAAATAGAGAAAATATATCACTATTGTTTTTTATTTGACCGTTATTTCTGAACTGAAAGTTTTTAATTTTATAGATTAAGATTCGAAGTAACACTTTTTATTCCATTACAGTTAAATCACTTTTTATTATCCATATATTTAATATTTGGCATGCTGATATAACCAGCATATATAGGTTTATTTCTTTATTTATTCTTCCGTACTTCCAATCTTATATATGAGTACGTCATGAAAGGCAAAATATGATTTACAATATTATTAATATTGTTGGTTTCATAAACTTTCCATAATATCTAGCGTTTGCCCTCATATAATTTTATCGTCTGACTTCTACTGGACATATAATCATTGAGCTTCTACTGTACACTCTCATTCCGTAATATGGATGTGCTGTTTATATTGAGTATTTATTAATAATAGGAAATAATTGTTATTGCAGCATATAATAAAAATCATCCTGGAAATTAATAACAGCAACAGGTTTTTAAAAATTTCCGTCAAAATTTTCCTTTTTATTATGTACCATCTATATATGATAGTAGAATGGGTTTTTCTTGTGGTACAATGTTATGCGTTTAAGCCCAGAATTACTAATGAAAATTATCAAGCATAATCCTGATGTGCGACAATTAAAATGCCTTAATAGTTTTGTGTGTAATTTAGGGCATTTTTTTTAGAAAATATATAAAAATGGTGACATTTGTCAAAGATCCTTAAATTTTTTCCAATAAAACTTATATTCGTTTTGATTTGTTTATTTTTTGTGTAAAATAGAGGCTCATTTATTACAATTTACGTTTAGAGATTTAGAAAAATGTAATCTTTTTTCTTCCTGGGTTTCTGAAAATTTACTGCGCAGTACCTTTGGCATTTGGTGAAGAACCTTCATAGCTCGATTTGTTTAATTTTATGATAATCATTTTTAATTTGAGTTTAATATATCAAACATTATTTACGTCAATAATTTCCAACATAATTCAACTTTGAAAACTGTTCCCGACAAGGGTATTTACATAATATTAACGAAACGAAAAAGTATACACTCTAGTATACTAGTAGAAACGTCCGCCATAGAAAAGGAAAAAAAAGGACTTTCTTGAGTTATATAAAAGAATTATTTTATAAAAATTTAAACCTTGTCAGAACAATATTTTTTTTGTATTCTCTCTAATTTAAAGCTTATTTTCACCTGACTAATTTGTGGCTTGAAATAATATAAAAATACAATTTAGCAAGTCAAAATTACTTTTTAATATGTTAAAAAGATATAACGATCGAGCGGTTAAATTTATTCTTTACAAAATTATAACCGTTACCATAAATTACTTGTTTTTTAAACTCATTTATTTGTTTACTATATAAAGTATTGGTTTATTAAAATATTTATTAAGTATTAAAATAGAAGGAAACCTAGGTCGTGGTAAAGAACTTAAAGAAAGTAGAAATAATACATCTCGTAGTTTCATTTAATTGTGGTCAGCTTTTTATTATATTTCTGCAATAAGTGACCAACTTTATAACTATCAATATTTTGCTAATTAAACAATTTTCGTTGATCAAAAAAAAACATCCCTCCGTGACTATAGAGCCAGAAATCTGAATCCTGTTATGACGATTGCTTGATTTGTTACATTTTCTTTCATTTTGCGATTGACTCCTGAAGTATCCACTGTGCCACACACAGCGGAGATTTCAGGAGTCAATTGAGTTCACTTTGTATTAAATATTAATTAAGTATATTAAAATAATAATTCCATTATAATATTAAGGTGTAACAATAAAATATTTCAGTTGGTAATATATATTTCATCAACATTTTTCATTGCGGAAATAAATATGGAAATTTCACGTCATTGCAAGACTACAGTATTTTTATTGTATATTTATATACTCAAAGTAAACAGATTGAGCAACCCTTTTTTATAATTTTTCGAGATTTTACCTCGCAATAAAAATATATGAATCTTAAAGACTAGTCCAAATCTTCATGTTGGTAGTAAAGGATTTCTAATTATCGATTAAATCTTATAATGGAAATCTTTTGCAATCGATACGCTATTCTGTAAATAGCGTTTTGTTTGAGCATTTTCTACACTTAAGTGACATTAGAGTAATTAATTTCTTTAAAAAAACTCTGTGTATTTTTGCCATTTTCTTTCATCTATAAATTAGTAATAATGACAAATGTTCGAACCGAGACTTGTTTAATAATTAAATCTACCTCGAGAAAATATTTTTGCAAAATATTTGACGTTTATCCAATTTCTTTTTAAAAGCAAACATGATTTTTAACGGTTTTTTGGCATATTTTTAATTACAGTAATTTTTCAATAATATTTATTGGTATTTACTTCTACCATTCTTTAATATTCCTCTTCATAAATCGCATATACTTTTGTCATTTTATGACAGTTACACTATTAATCGTTTGCTTTTGCTTTATGTTTCTTAAGAACAAAAAAGGGAAATAAAATAATAAATGAAAATAGTTAACACAAATTCCCAAGACTTATTCATTCAAGAAAGTTTTATAGTTCAACCGTCTATCGGAATCAGATGTTCAGGAATTTATTAATACTAACCTATATTTTCTCATTATTAACCGATTTATAATTTCTTTAAGCACATCAGATGATTAACAAATGAGAAAATATTAAATCTAAATAATCATCTGTATAAGTAAATTTCCTCGCGGAATAAAAGTTTGATTTGTATTAAGGAATAGGAATTTAATAAAAAAATTACACTTGGTGCTTACTAAATATGTCATTTTGACACGTCGGTGTATGCTGAAAAATTAGTTTGGATTTATGATTCTGTGAATAACTTTCTTGTACACAATATATAGACTTTTTTGGTCCATTTTTTCGAGTCACGAATATACTTCCAACATAAGGAGCAATACCCAAATCATCACATCACATATCATTCCAACAAGCGTGTCGCCGCCGTGGGGGTTGGATTTATGACATATGTAACTCTTGACGGCGTGACTCTCCGCCATGTCAAGGATACGGTTTCTTACCGCTTATCATAAGGTTAGGTACCTTCAATGATTCATAACAACACAAGAAATTTAAAAAAAGAGTAATTTATTTGCTTCTTCTAATATTTTATTACGAACATTTTTATATTTTCACTAAACATAGATACAGATCACTATAAAAACAAAACTGTTATAAAATATAAAATGATTATGCACACCTAAATGTCTACCGATTATGCACACCTAAATGTCTAATTCTATTCATAATTAAAAGGTTTTTCAAAATTTTAGCGTATATACTCTCTTGAGTTTAAGTGAGTTTACGACCTGTTGGTATATGATAAAAGTAGAACTGAGGCCATCAGCTTCTGAGCTAGCTAGATGGCACAAATATATCACCAATTCCTCACTTTTAAGTTGCAATTTTATTTGCCGAATGTAAAGAAGGCGGTATCGTCATTAATTTATTTAAAATCTTAACTTATGTACTCATATATAATATAGAACGGAAAGATATTGTCGATTCAAAATTGTTAAAATTAGTAAATTTTTCATTTTATCATCAATTTGGTTGGACTTATGTTAATTTAAAATTTTATATCCAATAGCCTTATCTTTGCCCATGGTTACAATCACCCAGTTAACAGTTAACCCTAACAGCTAAGCCGTACTTTGATAAAACTTTTAAACATAAATAACCTCTCTGTGATAATTTAATGCGAGCTTGTGAACTCGGCAACAATTAAGAGACGCCCCAGACCTCGCACTCAGCGAATTAACGTAAAGTTGAAAAGTTCAAATTGAAATTGTTTTAACTATAATTTATACCGTTGTGTTAAACAGTTGAGTTAAAGTAGACAGTACCTGGCTCGTGCAATAGTATACTTGTTTACGTGATTCCTTTGGTAACAATGATATCTCGCTGTTTTGTTTTTTTTCTCTTATATGATTTATAAATAATACGATTATTTTGTAATGGTTTTTGTATGAATGGTCTCCCGCCAAACGCAGAAAGTAGAATGGAAAATTCAATTTTTTATAACGAGAAATTCAATAAAAAATGCGCCAATAAAAATCAAGTAATACTCTCAAGTGAGTTGTTTACATCACAAGTTTTGTTGTCATATATTGGTTTATGAGAATTGTTTGACTTGGAAATTTGAGTCAGTAACAAAAAATACTAACTTTACATATTTCAATAGCTAAAATGCAGAAGTAATCGTTCATAATTTTAAGGATGATTTTTTTAGAGACATATTGCAAAATACGCAAAAATATGTCCCCTTCTATATTTCAAAAACTACTCTGTAAAAAAATATATTCAAATACGTGTTAGTGGTCAAAAGTTGTAATAAAACTATAGAAATTGCCCTATATTTAAGAATTTTTGAAAAATTATGGTTCAGTTTAAACGCTAATAGATACCTATAGTTTCACAGAAACACAATAGGTACACAATGAAAAATTTATGTGTGTCTAAATGTGTACGGAACTCCCTTTGTATTAGTTCTGCTAGGTTTTCACTCGTTCTTTATTTTTAATTATAATGTGAAAAGAAAGAAATTTAGTTTAAATAAATATAATTACAAAAACTATAGCCAATAAATTTATTGTGATAAATATTACAGGGCGGCTACAAAATCAATATGCTTATTTCGACCAAGATGAAACTTTGAGCAAAGGAAGTTTAAATGGTGACTATGCAAAAGCTTACGATTACGATTGTCTTTGAAAATTTGAATGAGACTCTGGGGGCGGTCTGGCCTCCGGTGCTAATTTCACATACTTTCTTAACTCAAACAGCTGAATTTAACTATAATAGGTTGCTCGAAAAAATTTTGGTAATGTAACAATGCGACGATCCGTAAAATAATTGTTGTTTATGACACTTATTTAGCATACAATTTGAAAACATAAAATGAATGCCAAATTGAAGAATTTTATTTTCTTCTCTGGATGAAAATGGTTGCCCCCTTTAAGGTTAACACCAAGTCGGACTGAGCTTGGTATTAAATTGTTAACACTTGGTGACCTACCACTTGATGTATAAGATATTAATATATAGCCAGTTTGAAATTATTAACAGTGAAAAAATGATACTGGCGTAATAAAATAGCCAAGCGGATTTAGTTATGAATATTGCACAAAATATTTTTACAGAATTAGCCCAGTACGAAAAAATTTTTTTTTAAATTATATACATACATATTTCAATTATAACACGATTAACTTAATATTAGATTATAAAGAAAACCGAAACAGAATATTTTTTTGATTTAACGATTATTAGATATTTAAGTAAAATTCTTTAAACTTGATACCAGGATATATAAAAAAAAATAAGAGATAGTTAATGACAATTTTAGAAGGGTTAATTCATTTAATAACATAAATTTGATTGTAGTTTTGCTGGAGAGGCGACCATAAATATAACTTTTTTTTTTAAATTACACCTAATAAACAAAAAATTTACTTTAACTATTAAACAACGATTTTAATGGAGATAATTTAAAATATTTGTCCTCCTGTAAATTCCAACATAATCTATAAAAGAATGAAGCGATGAAATAATCATTTGTAATTTGTAATTCCATAGTAGTAATTTGTAGAAAGGTTTCAGGCCGAAACAAATTATTTTGTCAATTCCTTTTTCAACAAACTGTTTAAAAAATCAAACTTGTTAGAACGATATTTATTTTCAAATTAATTCTATCTTTCAAAATGTGCATTGGAACTAAGCTTTTCACCGTCGTCTGATCACGATTCCCAAAGGCAATCCTGGTGCTTGTGTTTAGTCACAATATATACTTTTTTCCTGAGAACTTCATCTTGTCAAAAATTATATAACCAACTTTGCTAATATTATGTGAGCATATGAGAAAATTGTCGACGAACAAACAAGCGATCTATAACAACAGTTAGGAACAAGATTGAAATGGAAAATTTAGGGACTAAATAACCAGGCGGAAGCTAAATCATAATTAATAAAATGCAATAGTTAAATTTGCGAATGTTTGATTAAAAGCATCAAGTGAATTATTTTGTAAAGAAATGTACAGATTAACTTATAACTTTCCTAACTTATTTGCCATTATGTACCACTGCACAATTTTTAATTCCAACAACTCTAAATATTGTATTGCTTTTTGATCACATGCATAATTTACATAGGAAAAATTGGTTTAAAGAAAGTGTTGCTTTTACTCGTATAATACTTTAGGAGAGGAATAAAAATATGCATTAAAACTGTTGCAGAAGTTATAATAAAAGCTTTTAAATAATTGATCATATAGATAACTTTTTTACATCGTGGAAATATTTTTAGATTTTTTTGACAATACTTTTATCTAGTTCAATTGGTCGTGACATGATATTTTATTCCATTAAGTCAAAGAAAGTCATTACGGTTAGGTACCTAAAATTATTTTGTACCTTTATGTGTAATAAGATTAAAAAAAGTAAGCTAGGCTTATTAACAAAAATAAGTTTTTTTTCCATAAAAACAAAATGCTCTCACGTGTGCTTTCAAACCATGATCGAATTTCACAATTATGAATTGAAATTTTTGCCATAACCTCTACCCCCAATTTATATAATCTGATACCATCTATTATTTACTTATTTCTTGATCTAAGAAAATATTTTGGGTGAACAGCAATTTACGTTAAATGAAGAGGTCAAAATGTGGTGTAATTATTGTAAGAAATGACTTAGATTGCAACTATATTGTAAAGTAGCTTGGTAAAGAACGGAATTGATGTTCATATTCGGAACGAAATTTTCCTAAACTAGCCTCGTATAATTTAAAATTACCAACAAATCAGCAATAATCTGATTTAAAAATATATTCAATTCATTAAGTCGTTCAAAATATATTTTTACCAAACGCGTTTTTAGTATCCTAAAGAGAAAAAGCCTGATGAAAAAATTTATCTGAGATATTTTTTGTGTCATCACATATTTTTATTTTGTTGTCTAAATATATTAATATAGACTGTTACATTTTTTAATACCAGTGTTGTTACCAGTTGTGTTAAGATTCTTAATACTAGTGTTTTTGAAGGGATTCTATTGCGACATTATTTAGAAAATACGTTAATTATAATGATTTTATAGAGACTGTAAAGTAATTCGGACAAACAAATTATATCTTATTTATAAGGATTGGACAATCTATGATCCTAAAATTTTAAATAATCTATTTCTATAGATACATTCTTAATTCAAATTGTTTAAATAACTACATAAAAAGATTTGCACATTTTTTGTAGAGTACTTTATTAAGAAGAAACATAAGTGTAAATTTTTTAATGCTAAATAAATGTGTCTTATTTAATTTTTATCAATTTGTGTCTAAGAACTTCGAAAAACGTAAGAGATTTGGATTCAATATTTTAGAAAATTATACCTCCGCAATAAGAGGAAATTAGATTAATATTTCAATTTGAACCTTAATAGAAAAAGAAAATCGTTTACTTGTCACGACGGAGGATCGTTTTTTCGCACTAGACTGTAGCCCCACGTCCGCAGCAGCCTAAATTAGTATTTTGGTTTCAAATTATAAACGTCTGCGGTATTTTAGTGAAGTACTCAACTTACCTGTAATTGGCGTAATTATATCCCGCGCCACCCTTTGCGACTCCGTTATTTATAATTCTCTCTCATCTCGGATGCAAACTCTCCTCATCGGCAAATTATTGTACAACATTGGGGCGGCCCCGCCCGAGTTTAACAAAGTTAAAGTAATAATTAGTGTTTTGTGAGATCGCAACTTATTTATTTGTATAATATGAGTATATTGAAGCGTTGATAATGTTACGATAGGGTTAGTGCAATATTTTTTTAATATATATATATATATATATATATATATATATATATATATATACATATATATATATATATATATATATATATATATATATATATAGGTATATTTATATATATATATATATATTTGCTTTTTAAACTCCTTTTGTTTTATGTGGGAACTCAAGACTCTAATAGACTGACGAAAAGAACTGGAAGCCCAAAATATATAGCAGATATTCAGAAACTGGATACAAATGTACACTTATTTTGATGTTACCAAAAAACAGGTTTTGGGGAAAATTGCCTTCCATGTAGTAGACTGGAATAAAGACAGAACTTTTAGTCCATAAATAGACATAGAAATATTTCTTAGCATTAATGAAAAAATTCTAGCAGTTTACTGAAACTACATCATGCTTTAAATAAAATATATATGTTATCATTATATATATATATATATATATATATATATATATATATATATATATATATATATATATTATTATTACAATTTCAGTAAGGAGCGTGAAAATTCATCTTTAAGTTTTCAACCCGGCGTGGTAGGGAAAGATAATCGTACACTGTAAAATGCTCAAATCTTGCTCAGGAATTGTCTTACTAAAAAAATTACTACCACTTTTCATATAGATTTAGAAAGGGTTTTTTACAGCTTGGGAACCCAATTTGTGCAAAATTCCAACTTGTGAGGAAATAGTCAAAGCAAAATATATTTTTCGCAAAACTATATGCTATAATAAAATTTAACTAATACTAGAGTTTGTTTAAATTTTTACACAAATTTTAAAGGAATTGACAAATGTAATTTTATAAAAAAAATTCCTTCTCACGTTAATTAAGTAGGAAGTAGAAAATTTTCTTCTACTTCTGTATAAATATATACATATCCACCTATATGTAATTTAAAACAATGTTAATTGCAATATACGTTTAAACTTATTATAGAGATTATGTTCTGAATATCTAGGTGATTAAAGTTCCTACAAAGTAACCTTCACAGTTAATCGGCTTCTCTTTAATAAATCCAAACTTATTTGTTATAATCTGAAAACCGTGTACAGAACTTTATACAAGCAAATTATGATATTCACTTTGTTCTATATACTTTGGATTAAAAAGAAAGGAATTAAAAATAAGAAAGTTTCTAAGCTTATTGATACCATTAAAATCTTATAGCCATTAATAATGTGAACAAGCGTCATGGAATTTTTTCACCTTTTACTTGCAAGTGAGTTTTTTTAATGTTTAGTGAGTAGGTAAACTTAACATTAAAAATTGATCTAAAATAAATTTACTAAACAAGGAATGATTCTTTGCCTTTATTGATTTGTATTACTATTAAATTTATATTTCGAATTATGTGTGTTGTATAAACAATATATGAACATGTGTTTTGTATAAATAATATATAAAAACTGAATAATATATTACATATTTTAACCGTATAGCGTTTATAATGAAACGCCTCATTTTTATTACAATGATAGTTGCAGGAAAGCTATTACCCATCAAAAGTGTTTAATCAGTATATACCAGACCAAAACTCAGAGTCATTGTCGGATATTTAAATTCGATAGAGCCGAGCAAACGCTTAGAGCAATTATGGCAACATAAAGTGAAACGCCGATAATTATCCAAAATTATACTTATACGTCGTAATAAATATGGAAGAATATAGCTGAATGGAAACAACCCCCGCGTACATGTTCTGTGAGTATTTCATTATTTGTTAGAGTTTCACGAACCACGGGAGTATAGAGCACACGTTGGGATGGCTGATTCAGTAGCGGAATTTCTGACCGCAACTAAAAAGGTTCATAATATTAATATCCTAAAAAGTGCTCAGCGTATTTTGAAATTAAATTTTAAATGGAAGCAAAAACGTAATTATATATCTAATACCTAATTGAAATATATTGTTATTTTTTATGGTTTAAATAATTAAATATTTAGAATGATTTGATAAAATTGGGATTTGTTTATACAAGTTGAATTTTTAAAACGTACATTCATAGATATAGAGGATATTCATAGATTAGATGCGAGAGGAATTCTCGCCAATCTGAACGTAAGATGTAAAAAAATTCAACCATTTCCGATACAATCGCCAAAGAAATGAATAAATGAGCTGCTTTTTTACCATAATTTTTTTCCTTAAGTTTTGAGTGACACTGTTTCCAGACCTCAATCCTACTATTGACACTAATTCCGCTATTTCCAGACAAAAGAATAATTTTAATAACTATTATAAGTATTATTTTCAACATTGAATATTAAAAATAAACTCAGGTAACATCTGCCAAAGTTAGATTGATGTCACTATATTTACTGGCGTAAATCATCATCGAGATGTGAAAGAGTATGAAGTGTTATTTACAGCGACCAAAAACCTAAATGAGCTGTCATATCTTACAGAATCGGTTTGTTTTATACAATGTATTTCGTGTGTTCTTAATACTATATTAAATGCAATATAAATTAAATAAAAACCGACCGTCATACAAAGAAATCTGACGCCGCTCAGATTAAAGTTATATAATACTATTCGTTGCGAAACGGAACTATAATTGATACAGATAATAATACGTTGTCTCCTTTTTTATGAGATAATTTATCATTGTCCATTGATACGATTATAATGAGCGTTTACTTATTGATAGTATTTGTCTGACATCTCTTTTCTTAACTTCTTAGTTTTGATGTTTACATCCTTTGTGTTAATTTATTTTCGACACTCGCATCGATGGATAACGATAAACTACCTTATGAAAAAAGTAAACAATCTATTATTATCTGTGTCAATTATAGTACCGACTCGTAACAAATAGAATTGTACAATTTTTTATCTGAGCGACGTTAGTCTCCTTTGTATGACCATACGAAAATATTTACACACCGGGTGTGTGTAAATATGGTATGCATATAAATGTATATATATATATATATATATATATATATATATATATGTGTGTGTATGTATGTATGTATACAAATATTACTTTTCCAATGTTTGTCACACTTTATTTAACCACTATTTGTATTTCTGTCACCAAACTCTATATGTCCGGTATCATAAATGCGTGTTTGTCTGGTACCACCTCAATGGGTTCGACTGATTCCCCAGAAAATGTTCATTATATTAATGGGTGTATGATGAAATTCTACAGACCTAGGTAAAAATTACTATGGCTTTGTAAACAATTGATGACCAAAAGTTTTCTTTTTATTTCATTCTATTAAGAGCTATATGTCTTTTGACTAGTCTCAATGATGCTAAACTCCAGCTAACCGTCGAAACATGGTTTGCAGTCTTCTTCTTCTTATAGAGTATTACATTTCAACTAAAACCAGTTTTTGGGGGAGTAGGATTATTTTGAAATGCATATCTGATTAAGTGCAATACGTTTTTCTAACACTAATAATGTTCAGCTAATTTTTTTATTGTGAATTTCATGGTTGCTTGATCTACTTTCTGTTGTATTTACATACATCATTAGAGTGTTTCTCATCATCATTGTTTAAGAATAATAACTAGATTCGATGCATTGTTTCATTCAAACTGATAATATTTTTTTTATTTTGAGAGGTTTTTAATTCAAAATAAAACCTCTTTTCTATAAATTAACTTATTTTAACAAAAAATATAGTTTTAAGAAGCAATGATTAGTTTACGTTTCTTAGAGTCTTCTTTTACTGCTAATGATTAATAATTATTAAGTTAACTCGAATTAAGATAAAGTTATATTTTATCTCATTTCGGAAATCTATTGGTATCTTTCATCTATTGGTATTCTCATGGCTCTTCTAATAGAAATGTTTAAAAAATATTCGAGCAATGCCATTTACAATTATCATACCTGATATTTGTATTGGTATAAATACTTAGTGAATATTTGATCTTGCCATTTGGAAATTACATTGAGAGCATCTATCTATTAACTTTTTCCTCATATTGTAAAAAATTGTTGCTCATTCGTATATTATATACGAAGGATATCTGTGAAGTGTTACCTCTATTGTTTCAAAACATTTTTATAAGCTCCTAAGGTTTTCCTTCCTGAACAATAATTACCCTTGAATTATACTTGAAATCACTGAAAGCGTAGGGTTGGTCATGAATAATACTGAAATAAAAATATTTGAAATACCCTATTTGTGTAATGCCCTCAATGCTGATGTTCAGAGATTGTGATATTCTATTTAGATATCATATTTTTCCTAGGTAGCTTCATAGTATTGGAAAAGCATTTCAACATTTTCACTGATTTAATTTTACATTCATATTGATAGATGGTGTGTAAAAACTTTCTACACTCTATCTGAGTGAAGCAACTTGGCGGTCGGATTAATTAATTCTTGCTAAGACTTGCAATAATAATACCATAAGCTGGAGACGTATTTTTATGGTTTCTATTTAAACCTATTGCAGCTAAATTTAAACGCCACTATTTTTCTACAATTTCCAAATTAATTTTGGTTCTACCGACTAATTATAATATTACTGTCGGCCTCCGAGAGATGATATCGATTGGCAAATTCCACCAGAACACACTTTCTGAAGCCATTTAAAATTTAATAATTTTTCAAATAAAAATTCATGTTCTTCACACTCTTCATTTGCTTTTACTCGATTATGCCGATAATGTAGATGTTACTGAAAATCGCTTAAATTCATTTAGTCATAAATCTGTTCTTCAAATTTTAAGATTATCTATAAAATTTTGCGTCTAAAATAATAAATCGCCTAATGTCTTTCTATACAATTTATGTTTAAATAATAAAGTCTAAATTTATGCTCTTTCAACTAGTTTACGTTCAGTTTGAGATTTCTAAACACGAGTTGTTTTGTGTGATAGAATTTTTAACCCTTTGGTAAATTTTGTATCTTCATAATAACATTATAGGGTGTTAAACTACCACTCAAAATGTTCTCTTTGCAGATTACCAAACACAAATCATTTTTCCTTTTGAGGTTAAAATATCGTTGCACCTTAAACTATTTTGAATATAACTTATTTAGTATTTTACTTAATCGTCCCTCGATGCGCTTCTTTAGGACGCAGGCGGGGAGTCTGTGAAACTTCTCAACAGTTGTTTTAGTTGAACTTTTCACATTAACTTGATTAATACATTGTGAAGATAATTTCTGGATGAAATCAACGGCTAATAAGAGAACGCTTGTGCCAACCCTAGTTACGAGCGGCATATCAAAGACGGGTTTGCCGGGATGTTATTGATTGGTATTTTATTAAGGTGAACGCGGAATATCAAACAAATATATTTGCACATATATGTACACACACACACACACATATATATATATATATATATATATATATATATATGTATATATATATATACATATATGTGTATATATATATATATATACATATATATAGAACCTTAAGTTTTTATTCAGTACATTTCAAATACTTTTAAAAAACGCACAGATGAACTGCAGAATTTACGTTTTTCCAGATTCATACTCATTGTTACGCTTGAATAAAAATAGTTGATAATAATTTAATATTTTATATTACATTCGTGGTTACATTTCAGTGAAATATATTTATTGGAATATATGCTGGTGTCATTTGTAACTTCAAAAAATAAGCTACACTAGCCAAACGAGGCAAAACTTTTAAATATGAAACCCGCTTTTTTCATTAAATTCCCAATTTGTGAAAATTTATGCGCTAATATTATATGGAATGATTTATTTTATACAATCCGTGATGCGGTTTCATACACACATTTATTTAATTAATTTAAGTAGACTGATATTGCCACTAACTTTATGTAATATTTTAATGTAATTCGGTAATATTACAGATATACAGTCGTAATAGTGCTCATTTAAATATTGTCAGATATGATATTGATTTATTAGTAGATTAGAAGTCATCATAGAAACTATTAATTGCATGAACCTCCATAATATAACAAGAAAATGTTATTTGTAATTTCTTAACTTCCGCTTTTTGTCTGTAACTGTTGGTTAGAATACAAACATTGTATTAATTCAAACATTAAATACTTTATGCGTTAATCATGCAATGAGATTAAAAAGGACAATGTCAGAATATGTCTCTCATTTATGAATATATATCTCACTGCTTCATGGTACTTACATTATATAATACAGTAATTATTTTAATATATTTTAAAAATTTTCTGATATTGGGAGGTATGTAAAGACAGACAATCGTCACATAATTTCGTAACAACTAAATTATTTATATTTGGTCTGATCTTACCTTCACACATCTTTTCCCAATCTTTTTGGAATTTCCTACACCTCTCGACTTTAAATTTTCTGATGAGCCCATTCGATGAAAATCGATTGAATGTGAGTATAATTGCCTATATAATATGTTACGAATAAATTAATATCATTATGCTCCAATACATCCCTGCAATTTTTTATAAATTATCTCATAATATACCAAATTAAAAATTTTTTATATACCTGTTTTGTATTTATTTTTCTAACCTAAATTGATTATATTACTTGGATTCAAAAAAAATTATGAATGTTGATAAAAAGATTCATACGTTTATAATTTTGCCTAGTGATCTTTTAATACATACAATCAATTAACCATTTTCACTAATATAACTTCTCTTAACCTACACTCTTTAGCATATTACTTTTAATATAAACATATTTATATGAGAGCATCTAAACAGCGTTGATAATCGTGGACCTGATACAAAAATATTAAGTACAGATGCTTAAACAAAACACGTTATCTCGGAAAAACATTTTAAAAGTATATTTTAAAAATAAAGTTTTTCATAATCAGAGACTACATTTAAAATATTACTCCAGTTTTATGCGAAATTGAGTGGTAAATAGAGTCTTATTTCCGACAAAATTATAAAAATTCTTCCAAAAAACTAGCGCAACATCGCGTTTTTTAAAGAATTTTTAATTAAATTTAACTTCTTCCAAATTCTTTTAATATATAAGTCTTAAAAACTGAAACCAAAATAGATTTCTTAGGCCACTTTCAAATTTCGTAATTATTTTTCTATTAAGAGTGAAAAAGAAAGTGCTAAACCCATATTGTGATATATATGCATGATAAATGGATTATATTTGAACGATTTCAATAATGAAAGAGGTTTTAATTGCGACTGTTCATTTTCATTTGCATATTTTACATGATATAATATCTCCAGCATTTATTAAACATTTTGAATATTTTTTTTTCTTTACTAGGATTAAACCCCTAATGTGGTGCCACAATAAATTTGTTAAAAAATTTAATGAACACGCATCGGAAAATATTATTATAAAGTAGCAAAATTTTCGTAAGCATATTTAGATTATCTAATGATAACCTAACAAAGCACGACAAAGGTGCCCTTAATATGCTCTTTAGCAAAATCAGAGTACAAAAATATCATAGATTTTGATAGTATGTAAACATTAAGTATCGGTGCATAATTTGAACAGCTTTATCTCGGACAATAAAATTAAAAAGCCAATTTTTAACATTTGTTTCTTTATAATCGAAGACTACAAATAACGTATTATTCCAGTTATATACGGAATTGAATCTCACTATTCAATAGGATTACTGACTCAATAATTAAAATAATTGTTTCAAAAATTCAGTGAGATTCTGAATAATAAGGAATTTGTTAATAAAATTTAACCTTTTTAATAAATAAATTTTATATATTAAATCTAAACAGATTATTTTGAAACAATTTCGAAAAAGGAAATCCGCATTTTGACTGTTTTGTTTGTGGATATTATCTAATATCTCTAACATTTATTATTTTAAATATAGAAAGTAGAAATTGTTTATTCATACTCCAAAAATGACTGCTTGAATACTATATTAAGCAAGACTTTTTTGTCATATGTAGGTAGGATGAATCAATGACTTAATAAAACATGGACACAATATTTTGTTTTATAAATATTTTGTTCTAAATTATTTACATAAATGGGATTGAATACTGATAAAATTTACTGATTAAATTTCAGAATAACTTGCAATGAAACTGGACGCAAGACTTTTTCTCGAGTAATTATTTGTGTGTGCATATTAGTGTGCTAGCGAGGGTGCTTGAGGACATGCGTACTTGTGTTCACGCAGCAACATAATTGTCAATAATCTATATATTATTCATCGTATTATAAAAATGTATTTGGCTGAGAATAATATATACAAAATTAAGTTCTGTGTGTATGCGTGCATCCGTACGTGCGTTTGTGTGTATGTGTGTGTATATTATAAAGTAATAAAAATAATTTGATCAACTTCCTGAAAATCGTCGGGCAGTTTATTAAAAATATTTATTTCAGAAGACAGGACGACGTTGCTTGAAAACGATGCTTAAATACCAACGAAAGCACAACTACGTTTTCTATCAAAATAAAACTTCAGTTTTATTTGATATAATATGGAATTTTAATCTACTCACAACTTATATTAAAAATCATCATCGCTATTTAAGGTCGGTATAAACTCACAAACGATTTGAATTTATAGTCAAGGAACAATAGATACTTTTAAACCTACCTTTCGATTAGATTTTAATTTGAACAATTTAGTAATAGTTAAACTTTGTTTAATTATTGTCGCCTGATGAACTTTAAATTTGAATGTATATTATATACTTATTAGTAATTATTATTGAAAATTACATATCTTATTTTAGTTATTTGGTCTATATATGGCGTGGTATAATTTATATTTTTGTATCCTTGGTGCGAAGAAAATAATTATTTCAATTCTCAATGGTCCCTCCATTCTCTAACCTGTCTAAGAGCTTTCAGCAATCTGCTCTGCTGAACTCAAGTAGCACAAGTGTTGCTTGTTTTCGCAACTTGTCTCTAGTTTCTTTCATCATTCTTACTAGCGTAATTGTTTTTGTGCAAGCAAAAACGGCAATGCTGCTTCGCTGGATAAAGACGGGCTATTTAGGGTCGTCGGGGGTTTACTTTGTATCATCTGTATATTTACGTGCATATTGTGCAAAAAATGTGCGCCGAGTGCTTAAAAATATTGCCTCTTTTAGGCTAATCTCAGACATGGGTACAATAGATAAAGAAGTTGCTTTTTTGCTTATTTTTGCCATTACGTATAAGAAGTGAAATAGGAATCAATTTTACTCCAATTTTTACAGTACCAAGTGTTTGTTCCCTCAAATTTATTTCAATATAATTAGCAGAAATAAAAATAAATTATTTGGAAACAATCAGTCAATATTACAAAGAACTTAAATGTGTTTAGACCAATTTCACAGAAATACAATTATAGCGGTTACCTAATTATATAGTTGGATGAAGTTAGTCCCGTTGTTTCAAATCAATGACGGTTAAAAGTATAGCACAATTCATTAAAATTTACCTTAAGACAAAAGCACCTATATACACGTCGCTGAAAAGAACTTTTGACATATTATAAATTTTATCTAATTGTTTTCTATTACATATTGAGTAAATATAATCCATGGAGGAAAGAATCTATGGAGAGGATAATAAACAAATTTTGCATAGAAATTGAACTCGCTGCTAAACACATGAAGGGGATGATGAAACATGAAGTCGAATAAAGAAATGTACTTAGCATTTAAACAATAACAAATACAAAGTTTCATAAGGAAAGTAATAACATCAAACTTTAAACACCAAATAAAGAAACCAGTTGAGTAGAGGGATGTCAATATAATAATTTGGGCTTCTTGTAGCATTATCTGTTTTCTACGTTAAATTTGTAGTATTTGCCAAATTTCCCAACATTTTTCATAAATTATTGCATTTTGCGTTGTCAAAAATTTACATAAAATTTATTTTTTATGGTATTTAGCGGTGTTACTTGGTAGCGGAAAATTTTTATTGACTTCTTCAAGAAAAAGCTCACATTTCTATTTTTGCAAAAATACAAGAAGTATGCGTAAATATATAATTTCGTTGGGGATGAAAACAGATTTAAATATTTTATAATATTTAAATCTGTTTTCATCCGGTTATTAACGGTTTTATTTATTTTAGAATACAAATGGTGAATTTTATAGAATTTAATATTTTAAGCAATAAATTAAACAGATTCACAAAATGTCTCGTGTATCGGATGAAATGTGTTTATTCCGTCGTCGATTCAAACATGTGGAAACCTTCCATCCACCTATTTTTATGTTAAACTTTCCAATCACTCAAACCAACGAAATGGATAAATGTAAACGGAGTTAATATTCTGATGATATCGATACTATCAATATTTTTAGTGAAATATTCTCTTTTTGCAACTTTACCCTCTGAACAGATTCCTTTAAAGAAATATAATTTTCAGATACTTTGGAATAAACCATGTTCATAGTTTAAACTGGAAATTAGTCGATTATTTGAGATGAAATATACAATAGGTTTAAAGGTCTTTGTAGAATTCTGATGTATAGCTACGAGCCCTTTCTATATTATGTAGAATTAATAACTCTGTAACTAATTCGTGACGGTTGAATTATTTAAAAACTAAGTAACCTGATTGACAAAACCTTTTTAATTTAAAAATTACATAGAATGTGTTTTTATATATGTATATACATATATATATATATAAATATATATATATATATATATATATATATATATATATATATATATATATATATATATATAAATATATATATATATATATGCATATATGTATATATATATATATATATGTGTGTGTGTGTGTGTGTGTGTAAATATATATTTGTGCGAACATACTCTACTTTTATGTCTACGATAAATATTCTACTTTTTGATGAAACTCAAAACTATTTTCAAATAAAAATAAATCGAAAGTCATCAAAATGTGACGTCTGTTGGCGTAGAAACATTTTGTCAAAAATTGTCGAACTTTCTATGCGCGAGACACGGGCACATCTCCTTACATTCTCACCTCCATGCAAAAATCACACTAATCTCTATGTCAATATGCAAGCAAATACATAACGTCATTTCATTTGATAAATATTTTTTTAAAAGAGTACATTTGAATTAATACTTTAGTGTATTCGTTAACTGAAATCTCACTAATTAATGTACCAATATTATTTTTGCTTGTTTGTTGTGTGCTATCCGAACTGTATATGTAGAAAATATCATACAAAGTAAAATCATATCTGATCAAATTTTGTTTTAGAAAAGGATTTAGAATTATACTAACAAAATTAATTTTAATGAAAGAATTAAATGGGTTTCTTTAAAAGTTAACGTTGCATTATTGCACGAAAACCTTTCCACTATTTTGCAAATAAAAGTGTCCAAAACAATGTTACTGAGCAAAGCTATATACGTACACACACGCACACATATATATATATATATATATATATATATATATATATATATATATATATATCATACACATACATCCTGTCTAAGGAAGTTAGCCAAAATTATATATCGACCATGAACGAAATTAAAATTACGTTAATTGTTTTTGCCTAATAAACCATATCAAAGTTTATCTTATTGCTCGAATATATTGCTCGAATACTCAGTATATCGAATTATACGCGAATAATATGGTATGAAATGGGAAAGACTAAAAATATTAATCATTACTACTCGAGCTATTAAGCTTGACTGATTTAATTGTGCTATAAATTTTAATTTAGAGCAACCTTTATGAGTTCGTAATTCGTCCAAAAGAACTCATGATGGTATTATTAATTAAATCATAAATATATCTAAAAGAAAATACATGTTTTTATGTTGTAATATATTTTGTATTGAACATAGCATCATTTTCTTCAATTCCTTTTACCCTTATGAAAAATTAGATGAATAAAATAAACTGGAATCGTGAAATTTGAATTGAATCTAAACCAACAACTTTTGTTCAGTAACCTCCATTGCCACTGAATGGAATCACGTTTACAGTATACTTCATTGACAATCGTGGGTAAACACTTAACTTAAACGCGATTTAACTACGGGTTCTATTCGAGGAAACACGTCGGCAGGTTATTCGATATTCAGTCATGTTACTGAAGGAGGAGGAAATTAAACTCGATCTATTCAGTGAAATAAAATACACGGTGGGGTACAATAATCTTTAGATGGTTCCATTACAAGCTCAGTAATTCAGATACGACAAGAGGCGGTGCCTTACGATGAAAAACGTGTTTTGTACCATTAAATAAATGCTCATATTTATTTAAAGCAGTGATAAGTGTAAATTTTCTTAATTTATTTAAATGTACTCTCTTATTAGGAATTACTTTTATATCTTTCAACAGTGCGTATAAAAAACCAATATGATGAAGTAAATTCAAGCAATATGAAAAAATTATATCACGTTTTTGTTCCTTTACACGTGTTAACTGAAAGTCATGTCGAGATACTATATTCATCAGTACCTAAATCCAGATTGTTTCTTAAAAATTTACAATATCTTTAGCGAGTTATACCCTTAAAATTTTAATTTCAATCCTCATCACCAGATTTTGCCTTGCGTTGATTGTTTTAGTATTTATAAAGCTAGAGAATACAAACAAATCTCTGGATTGATAAGTAATGAAACATTTGATTTAATAAATAAGTCAAATACATATTTATTATATTAAATAAAAAAAGAAACACCAAACGAACAATAATAATATCAATGGGGAGCTTCAGTCTAAACGATAAAATTCGTAGATTTTCAAGGATTCCGTAGTCAAACTCTAATGTTTTGTAACGTTCTAATGTTCGTATATCGGTCACCTCCTTATAGTGTCTACAGTCTAAGCTTACATGCTTAAAATTGTTCAAGTTAAGATAAGGATATCAATTAACATAAGGATAAAATAATTATATTTTTATGGAACTTTTTTGTTATCGATATTTGGAATATATGTGCTTTTGCAAAATTTACGTGAAAGAAATGGCTATGGAAGGGGCCAGACTTACTTTTTTTATTTTGAAAACATCCATATTATATAGAAACTGACAAGTTACTAAAGCTGCTAATATATTTACCTATCTGTAAGTTTTCCTAGTTTGGCTACGCAACTGTAAAAACGGAACGTCCGTGCATAAAAAAGTCAGTATGTTGCACTTTAATAGGTCGTATCAGATTTTGAATCTATGATCGGGTAATTAGTTTAAATACTTTCAAGAAATTATACTTATATATTTTTTTGTCTTGGTGTGATTTAAGTCTGTTTTTTTTCATCAAAAATCCTGTTTTAATCCTCCTAGGTTATGGTGACTACCTAAATAATTATATCAGAGGTGATATCGAAAAGTATTAGGTTATCCAAAACCAACTTGCTACAAAACATTTGAATATTATTTACATCGATTACATTGTTTCATGAAGGAATATAGAGATCCTGTAATATATCTCATATTTTTTTACACGCTCCGCTATTTCTCGGAAACTTAATATCGTCTTGAGGGTTTTGGCCTTCGTTTTACCTTATCATCACTTGTATCAACACTATAATAAATCCTAGAGATAAAGAATTCACGTAATTCACGTGAACGCCTTCAATTTCCTGGACCTACCCTCATAGCTTATTTCCCGCCTTTGTTTCCTGCGTGTTTGTATTTGGTTATATTTACTCACTAGGAGCGGCTGTAAGAATACGCCAGGAGTACGATGCCTTCTTTTTCATCTAATTTTGATGATACAATAAGAGAAATGTACGATTAAAGTTATGGATAGAGTTTCACATCTAATATTAAAGCATTAGTATTTTCGAATAAACAATATTTCTCTTCTGTCGCATGTAATTATAAATCATTCATCAAACTACTAATTCTAAAAATGGTTCTAAATCAAAAGTGTTGTGGTGCCCATACAGGCATTGGTTGGCGTTTCCGTCATGTGATTCAGATTTTAGAAAAGCAAGGAAAGCTTTAAGAAACTATTTTCCTCGTACCATTATGACTTATAATAATTTCAAGTAAATAATTTCATGTCATTACCATAAATTTGCATTAAAATATGGCACGGTAGGTATTCGGAAAGACCACTCTTCAATATTTAACTAAATGAATTAAGCAAAAATGCTAAATAATTTCAATGTTATAAATTAGAAAATATAATTTCATCTTCTTAATAATTTCAATGTAAAACATTGCAATCTAGCGGATATTAGTTGGGCAATGAAACTTGTTTTATCCATTACCCATTATTTCTTTCTAATAATGCGTCAAATGAAAATATCATAAGACTCCGCTATCTACGATGCATTGTAATGAAAGAGACGGAAGTACAAGTACACGATGTCTCAAAATTTCTTTATGCGCTACCGTGATCCGTTGTAAATAAATTACCGAAGAATTATTAATGTTTTTGATGTCAAGGGGCCAAGAGATTCTTGGTATTTCGAGCAAAAAAGATTTTTTAATTTACAACTTTCGTAAGGTCTAAATTTATTTGCGTAAAAACCTATACCTCACTCTGTACCCAGCGACTGTACAAACGAAAAAGTTTATGAGTGGGTATCCATTATAAGTGATTGCTACAAATTCGGGTAATTAAATGTTACAAACAGATGTTTCGACTAAACTTTGCGTCCAATAAAATATTTATATTGTTTGAATATTTATATTAAAGCTACCGAGAGAACGTGAAAACTCTGTGAAAATTCTGAAAAAATGTTGTTCAGTGCGAGCAAATAAATACTTAAAGTTAAAATAATCCATATCATCTAAACTTCGCATTTAATTTCCTTTAATTTAAGCCATACTCTTTTGGTTTTGTTTTTAATTTAATTGATATCAGAGCGTTAAGATCGAAGTAAATTAAGAAGGCAGAATTTATTACGAGAATTGTTTTTATTATTCACTAATGAAATTTTAAGTAAATATCTCGGGGTCTATTATATGGATATTAAAAAAAATCAGGAAACGAACATTATTCACAAACAACATAGAACGTTTTTCATAACGGTAAATATATTATTCACCTACGAATTCATACAAAACCTAGTGAAAAACAATCAAACGATTTTTTAATTGAATTTGGAGGCATTTTTATACTAATAAAATTTTTAAAACCAAATTATTTTTTATTCAGTAGCCCTTTCTCCTTATTTTATATATAGATAAATTTATGTGTTATGCAAAACTTATGGAAATATAATAAAAAATTTAGTTTTTCGGGAAAAATGCAAGAGAAACTCTCACGCAAAAATTAAAATTAGAAAAGGGATAGAGGTATAATGAAACTTTGAAATTTTCTGCCAGAAAAGAAGCGTGTGAAGATGTTTACGTCTTGTAGCACACGAGATATATTAAAAGTATAACAGGCGTGTTGCCATTTTTTTAGAACTTTCCATCATCCGTTTTCCTTTTAATGAAATTCTTTATTTCACCTAATCTGCAGCGATAAATGTCCAGTAACAAGGATTAAAGTGATTTTCTATCATATAACGATGGATTACACAGGATCGGCTTTGACGGTAATCAAATTGATTAATAAATGGAGACAAAAATACAATGGATTTGTATAAAGCGGAAAAGCTTGTGTTTATTTCATTGTTTGAACTAATCTCTGGAATATTGCATTAGATTACAAAAATTATTGGTGGCGGTCGCTTACCACCACTGAACTTAGATGCAAAGCTTCTAACTTTCAATTATTTTTGTATTAATATAGAAATCCTTTGCTATGGAAATTATTCTATTTAATACTGATGTGTTATTAAGAACAAAACAAAGCAAAAGAACAAAACAAAGAAACAAAGCTCGTCCACATTGAGAATTTTCCAGAGATATGAAATCGTTTCGTCTTAAAATATAAACAGGCATACAAGATAATTATACTGTTGCAAGAAAATGTGTTCCATTAAGAAGGGATAAATATAAAACTCCATACTGCCACAAAGAGAATGTGGCAATATCTTTAACCTAAGCAAAATTAAACTATTAAAAACCGATCGAACTTTAAATAAATTCGTTTTTAAAATTACTGAAAAAAAAAGAAAAAAAATAAATGTGTTTTAAAGCTGTTGACTCCGACATTTTTAAACAACAATCATATTGAAAAATAATACATTTGAATTTTGTTTTTAAGAAGGAAACTTCTTAGAAGATGAAAACTTATTTGTTTATTTCTTTGGGGATGATCAAAAAATGACAAGTTTGAAAAAAATTTGCGTTTCTTTTTTAAATTTTCCAGTGATGTAAAAGGCAAATTCTTGGTTTTATTTTGACCTTTTTTGTGCAAAATTTGGTTATTGATTTTCAATATATACTGTACAAAGAAAATTAAATTATTTAAAGACGTGCACCATTGTCACTGTTAGATATACGATAATAATATGAAATTAGAAATTTCAAGCCATTCATCTACTGAAAATACTTTAGTAAATTAATTATTTTCGAACATTACTATTTTTTTTAGTAAACAAAATTACTTTCTAATCAACTTTATGATATTACAAATATTTTTTAATTAACTTTCGACAATTAAAATTAAACCATCCTAATATCGACTTGACTATGACTGTTAAAAAATGTAGTGATGGTAAAAAAAATTGTTTAAAAAAATTAATCGTTTACACCAAAATATATATAATTATTTTTCTTCGATATGAATTTGGTGTATGCTGTGACAAGAATTCGTTGTCTCTCTATAAATTTATGGTGAAATTTTCACTATTATTAAAGTGCATGTATATCGATCAACATAATTTAAAATTTCATGTATTCCTGACGTCTTATAATGCATATATATATATATATATATATACATATTTAATATACATATATATATATTTATATATATATATATATATATTGTATATTATATATTTTCATAATATTTTTATACATTTCTTACTATAAATTCTAGGCTACTTTTGATCCAATTATAATTTCGATAATAAAATATTCTTTTTCTGTATTGAAAATTTCGCAATTTCGTATGCTCAAAATTTAGGGGTTAACAATGCTCATCGGTGAACAGAAAGTATTTCGTCATGTAAAGATTTCACTATTTTTAATGAATTAAGTAATCAAAAGTATTCGATGGAAGCACGATTAGTCATAAATTCATTTTACGCAATATTTTTTTAAATTAAATCATACATTTTCTATTTCTAATGACATGAGGCGCTTTGGTTTAACCAAAATAAATGTCCATCACACAAAAATTGTTCACATTATCGTATTTCATCAGAATCGAAGATATTATTACTGTTTTACGATATTTTACTACAGGTCTATTGACATCGCAGAAAATTTGAGTGACACGTAATTATTTTTATAGTTTTTTTATATACAGTATTATTTTGTCAATTTTCATAAAATCTTAAGGATGTATATAAATGAGTATAAGTTTTTTTTGTTATATGATGTTACCAGACTTTGTGTAGTAGTTTTTATGTGATGCCAACCTGTTTTCAGCATACGTCACATAATAAATACAGGATAATGAAGAAAATTATTACTTAGCTATCAAAGAACCTCTGTCGATCTAATTTAATTTGTATTTTGTTAATAAGCATTTACTTCACGGTCAAGAGTATTTTTTAAAATTAGGATATTTGTATTTTGAAATCTGGGAATATAAAGCCTTAATTTGATGTCATTTGTTTTTATACAAAAATACAAGAATTTTTGCTCTGAATCAAATATAATTTTGATTGTTAAACCTATCCCAGAAAATTAAATGGAAATCTCAAATTAAAAGTTCCTTATTTTTATAAGCTACCAGAATAATAAGTGTAAAAATTAGAAACACTACGCATAATTAAAGAAATTTATAATGCGTGTCATTTTAATATATCAACCAACTCTTCACAATTTATTAAATCTACTAATGGCTTAATGAAAGTTTAACCCTTTGCCATATAATTTATTATTAATTCTATTAATTAAACAACAATCCTTTTAATTATGGATCGAATTTCAGGGAATATAATAATCGACATTTAATAATATAATATATATATATATATAATATTTACCAACATCCAGTTGAAATATATTCCCACTCAAGTGAGTTTAGAAGCCATCTTAATTACATACACGATATTTCATACCAAGGCATACTTAAATGTAATAAATATACAGTTATTATGTTATTTTCTACGCCACAGAAGGTTCAGAGTATTATTGCAGGTTCAATTTTAAATATAAACGTTCATTATTCTCCCAGGCAAGGGACTTACGACTTCAATTCATTCACTTTTATCGGGACTCAAGTTAGTTAAAGGTGTACATGCAAGTTAAACATTTAGGAAATGATTTTAATATCAGGCCATAAAATATATGACTTGGATATAAATTCTTAATTTCATCTGCATGTGTTCCATGTATATATATATATATATATACATGTAAATATCGACACACATATATATGTATATACTTATATAAATATGAACTTTAAGCCAAATCACTTCAAAATTTCAATGGCCTCGAAAATTCGATATATATATTTGTCGGCCGTTTTATGCTAGCGCGCTCCATCTTTATTGCCTAAGTGCTAATAATTTAATTTCGAGATCGCCCGGGAACATTTAATTCAATAGAACCAGAGATCTCGGTTTACAAAAACAATTCGATTTAGTAGATGTTACGTAATGCTGAAATACACCGAGAGTAGTTAAAAAACCTGTCAAGAATGGATGAAACTCGCACTATGAGGGTTTCGTGAATATATTGGCATTTATAAACGTTCAATGATACATAATATTCCTATTAAACAATATACAAAATTTAGATTTTTAGAATGAAATGATAATGCCTACTTTATCTTTAACATGTACAAATAAAAAAAAAATTTTTGTTTATTTGTAATTAACGCTTTTCATTAGTTTCTTTTTGTTGTTTTGTTTTTTCAAATTATATCCCATTAAAAATTTTATCACGTTTTTTTCTTAACTTTTGTTGTGAGACTAGGTTATTTTCCAAGTTTCATGATTTTAAGTCAACAGGACTTCCTGTTTTCATTTACACCCTAAATGTTGTCATTTACATGCGACTATCGAAATATGCGACTTGATTGGTCGTATTTTTAGAGTTTTTCTTGATTGCGTTGACTTCGAAGCTTGATTTTTTTACAACATCAAGGGATCGTAAAACTAACTATTTGATATTAATTTTAATTTGAAACTCCACGTGTTCCTGAGAAAAAGGGTTTTGACAGACCGATAGACGGACCACGAAATGATCTTATGAGGTTTCCTTTCATACTTTTGAGGCTCGGAACCCTAAATGCAGACCAAACGTCTCTTAAGCAATATTTTAAAACTGTATACTGCATATTTTAAATAGGAGCTTGTGATGTATTTGTAATTTTTTTAGTTTTTTTCATATATTGTGATAATTCTCTGATATTTCTTACTATCAGCACTCTAATTATTGTAGCGCATAGAACGTTTCCAGTTAGAATAGAGTAAAATATAAAATTGAAAATATTGACTAAAATTTTAAAATATATTTAAATCTACCTAAATATTTAGGTTTTACGATTTAAGTAAATGCAGTTCGTATATATAGAACTTATCACTGTAGAAGTTATCGACCAAAGTAAATTTTGGAAACAAAACGTATAAATTAAGCAATTGAAAAATATTAGGGAAGAAATGTAAATTTAATATTGGCAACATTTTTTTGCTACATATGAATAAATAATTATGTTTCAAATATAAAAATGGAACTTCTTATAAAGTGAACATGAAATTTAATTTATCAGTTGCCTCTAGAAATGTGTTTGATTGAGAAATATTGCCAGTACAGTAAGAAGTAAGGAGATTGATCAGGTTAAAATGTGGTGAATATATAGAATGGCTAGTACATGGTGAACATGTACTAGCCATTCTATATATTCACCACATTTACGTATAATTGCTTAGGGAACTCTCATCAACTTTACTAAGGAAGGAAAAGAATTTGTCTGCTTATAGGAAACGACTTGTAATATGTTATATAGTACTGCATGTTAGGATTCATTAACTTTATTTATTATAAGAGTTATATTATATTAATATTGCCGTAGTTTAGAATAAATATTTGTTCATAAATTATATTTCCAGTTAGTGACACTTATTTGTATAAGATATCAAAATATATTAACCCGGCAAATTAGTAATAAATACTGTATACTGTTGATTGAAATCTAAGAGCGTAAATATTATTACATTGAAAATAAGATATGTTTCTAAAACTATTTCTTTTTAATATAATTATACCTCGTATTCCACTTCCTATACGAAATTAATTAACGGTTGGTCATTGTTAACATACTGCCTATGCAGTTGCTTAAAATAAACTATTAGGAGTAAGCATACATTTTCACTAATCGTCACAAAAAAGTTAATTATATTAACTTCCCGTCTATTCCTTCTTTACCTCTTACAACTTTAAATTAAACGGTGCAATTTGATTGTCCTTGGAAAATTTTGAGGATATTAAACATTCTTTTTCGTTCTGTCTGCCTACAATACATTATTCATTTTTATTTCATGACGATAATCATTTTATTCTCAATGAATGTAAAACCTTATATGTTTATGTGCATTTCTCGTAAACTGGATACATTTATAGATTCTCGAGAATGTTTATGTACGTTAAGCAACGTAGATTAAAAAAAGAGAGGGATATAACTCATAGTTTGTTTAGGGAATAATATATTATTTAAAGTAAAATTTTCAGTTTTATAGGATTACTCTATAAGGAATCTATTTTCAGATTAAAATGTGAAAATAGATTCCTTATGGCGGAACTTCGGCATCGAAATGTCCGTATGTAACTACAGTTTGTCTCAGCGACGATTATTATTACTGGAATGCCATTGTTATTTTCTCAATTTTAAAATTTATTGCTAATGAAATACCTTTTGAAAATATTTTCATTTTTGCTCAAAATATGATTTGAAATAAGATAGTAGAAATATAAAACTGAGCGCACAAGCTAATGTGGGTTATCCTAAAATTGGATATTTGACTTACAAAGTATATTGACAGTAATCATTAGGTAAGATGTAAAATTAAAGCTTGTAGAAACGCGAATTCAAAAATATTTAATCTGTATTTTGGTGTCGGATTTATGACATTCTTCTAAAGTGGAGGTCTTAAAAATTACTGTTACCCATCCAATCCTCGAAAAATCTCGCTTTGAACGTGTTGAAGCTAAAATCACGTTAATACAGTTTAAGCAAATATGCGGGTGTAGTTTTAAAGTTCCCATACTTCTTAGTCCACATGGGTGCTAATTATTTAAAATTTTTATATTTGATGTGAATATTTAATTTAGAAACTCCGTCGATACTCGAAACTTGAGAAATTTCATTCAAAAGTTAACAATTGCAATTTCACGGAGTAATTTATTGATAACTCTAGTAAAACACGTTTTATCGCAGTAGACTGTCTTTTATTTTAGCAAATTGTCATAGACAGGTAAACAGTTTCTACAAAACGATAAGAGATGGCGCTACTATTCACTAATTACATATTTTGATACAACATTATCACAATAACATATTGCAGTGCTATCACCCTTTTATAAAAATTTTCCAAACTCTGTTATTACATGAAGAGGAAAATGTATTTATACTGCAATATTTCTCAAACTATGCATTTGAAAAAAAACTTACATTTTTTCCCCTGGATTTAAATTTTATCAATATATATATATATATATATATATATATATATATATATATATATATATAATGAATATTCTCATACTCCATTCAAATTCTATGTAAACCTAAATACTTGACACCTGATATGTAGTTTGAAACCAATTTTTCAGGAATTTTACTTTGTTTTTTCACTTTGCACATTCGCATATAGCCTGTGGATTTCTCTGCAAACAATTGTGTGAAAGTCGTTGCCGTTGTTGTGTAATATGTAGTATGATAATATATTTTCTACCGCCTCTTTTAAAATAATCGTTCTCTCTATAGTGTACCGCTGTGTTGCACGGTGGAGACAAAAATTATATTCAGCTCATTTCACCGAGTCGGCAGTTATAGGAAGTTTTCTATAATCAAAAAGAGAAAACATTTCACATTTGCCATTTATGAGCTTTGACTACAAGATATTAAGTTGTAAAATGATGTGGAATGCCTCTTTGCTTTTTTGAAATTTATTTTTTGAAAAATTCAAAAGAAGTTTATCGTTAAATTTCTTGCAAAATATTTCGATATAATGTTTATGAATTCTTAAAAATTTCCAGTCACAGATTTTTAACAATTGACAATTATAAGTAAGACTCGCACCTGACAGATTTTAGCAGTAGGCGTTTGAGTACATAAATACCCAAGTTTACTCGAATGTTATAATTAAAAGTTAATAGTTAGTAAACTAAAACATAGGAAAGGTTTGATAAAATTTGCTTCAACTCAGAAAATGCATGTTACTGATACAAGTGAGCTAAAATTGAGGTACTGGATGATTATATAAAGTAATTCATTTTTTCTGCCCAAACGCCTATATATTACGTGTGTAAAGATAAATAATTAAGTGTTTGTTGAGTTTAGATAAATTAAATAAACAACATTTGACTTAAACTCTGAAAGAATTGTTGTATCTGGTGATTACTGTCACTGATCATCCCATTGTGAGGATCATTCAGTTGTTAATTGAGGAGTCGATTACCTGAAATACTCATTAATAGATAATTCTATTATGAAAATTCCCACCACATTCTGCATGACATACTTTTCAAAGGCAAAAAAATATCGCCAGTGTTTTCAAAACTGTGAAATTACAACCATCGCTATAGTTTTCTGGTAAACCTTAAGGAAACTTTTAACAACGTTATATTTTTCTTTATTTTGACTTCATTTCCAAATAAATCCCTAGAATGATCTTAACTGATATTTTCGTTGATATCTCGCGTGGTATATCAAATACAAAAACATACTTTTTTTGCTAAATTATGGAATTTGAACATTTTTTTATTTTTGTGTTTTAACTATTAGGATGCATTTATTGTCTACGTACACATTAAGTTTCTACGTCAAATAATTTGTTAACAACATGATTGTGACAGACGGACAGATGAAAGCACATGTGTCCAGCAAGCACTCTTATAATAATTCAGTTTTTTTTTTAAATGAGGAACCCTAAAACCTACATTTTGAAAAGACATTAGTTCGGGAGAAAAAATATTTTCAGTAGATAAGCGATAAAATATTTCTTCTTTCTTCTTCTTTCTTTGTTCCTGTAATGTCTCTTCTTCATTCGCTAATCGTGTAAAAACTTCTAGACGAGATATAAGGAAAGTCAAAATTAGCTTAAAGCGCTAGGAATTGCATATGTTACTTATCGTTGAAAAGACGCTGTGAAAGAAAGAAAATATTTCAGACGACGGCAAAATCTAAATGCTTAAATTTACCCATTTAAAACATCGTCTTTTTAATATTGCATGTTGTCTATTTTGCTTTACTATTAGTAAATATGCCGGAGAATAAAAAAAATAATGTCAATATGTTAATACTTAAATGATGTTAATACTTGATCTTAATCTGAATGAAACTGTTAATACGAAATGTCTGAAGCAAATGAGCAGTCTCTTTTCTGCTATATCAATTTGTTGGTACTATGAAAAAACTTAAGTAGACCCCAATTGATGTGTATTTAAATTTTATTATGATATTAAATATCCATGAAATCAGTATTAAAAAAAAACTCCCAATGCGTATAAAAAACAAATTTATTGTCTTTTAATTCCTAGTGAAATACTAACTGTCGTCTAACTTAATAATCGTAAAAAATTACTCTGATACTTTGTAAACTAAAAAATATATATGACGATGGCTCCAAAAAAAGAAGTTCTGTTTGTCGAATTTTCATAGTGAGTAATAATCACCGTCTTATAACGTCGAGAATCGAAAATATCCATGAAGATTAAATAAAATCCAAATAGATATTCATCACAACTTAGAAACGTGGGCTTTTCCATCAGCATCTATCTAAAAGGATATAGTAAAATGTTTTAATAGAAAAATGAAAATGAAAGTCCTAAGGATATTGACAAATTGAAGCCTTTTGTAAACTTAAGGATAACATTAAATAATGTTAATACTTATACCAGAAGTTATAAGTATTAACATTATTTAATGTTAAAAGATGTTAATACTTATACCAGAAGATACAAGACATAATATAATAAGTCGGAACTGCTATATAGGGGCATGAACATTTTTAAAATCGTATTTACAACGGCGCTAATTATATGTTATATTTTTCTGAATACAACAGTTTAAGAAAAATAGTTAGTCGCACTTTGTGGCTTTCCGGCTATCAAAACATTATTACATAATGATTCTTCAACAACTTAACCAAAAAAAGGTCACTCACCTATTTGTCTGCTGAATGGATTTCAAAAATTAAAGGAACAGTTGTTTAAAGAATAATTTAACAGTAGAATATAATACATATTGGCAAAATTTTAGGAAGTTATGATTTTGGTATGACGTATTTTTAATCTTGTTCTTTATTATCTTGCTTCTTTCGTACTCCATATTACACACTCATGGTATGAATGATTCAACCATGTAGTAAATACATTCCTTCTTTATATTTTGTAATAATTCTTTTGACACGGGTAAAAACATTCGACATGTATCATTACGAAATATCAATATTTCCGGAGTTATACATTATTTTATCGATATGACGTGAACGAGGATGTTACGTGAAAGCCGTCTAAGCTCTCAAGTGATTAATTTCTATAGGTATCAACTTAATAGTTACTTTAATAAAATATGACGAAGTAAATTCTTCTAAAAAATATTACTATTTTTGAATAATTATCGACTAGAAATCCTTCGAAACTGTCGGGTCAGATTTAAATGATGTCATAACAAAATAATCTTCGACATGCATTCATTAGAAACGTTTCTGACATCTCCGTTGATTCGTAGATCACTTTCGTTTCTAGTCTCCTTTAACATAAATATAATTAAAAAGAAAATCAGCATCAGTTTGCTTCGTATTCATATGATAGTCATTTTCTGTATAATAAAAATGTTTGAAACGCAAAGAAAATGTAACAAATTTTTAACATTCTTTTAACGATATATAAGGAAATTTTACTTAAGATTTTTAAGTCGAAAACAAATATTATTAGTGTCTTGGTTATGTTTTATATATAACTGCGAAGAACGTGTAAAAGGGCTGAACTACCATCACGATTCGTACGTCAACACGGAGATACAACTTCAAAAAAAGAACCTATGTTTACCCAATATTTCGCCCTGGCAATACATTAAAATTTTGCCCACAAACGCTCTCAGTTGTGCGTACGTGCTTACGTGTGTACATGTATGAGTAGTGAACCGCAACTCTGAGGTCATCTTTCAATAATATTGAAATCTTGTATTCAAGATTTACAAAATTATACTTTGTCTTGAATTACTTATCTCACTTGTGTTGAAATTAATATGTTTTCTTGTGGTGTGAACTCTTCATGCTGTCATTGAAAATGTTATTCAAAATCTTGTTGAAATTTGAACTTTTTGTAAATGTTAATTCAATATCTCATAATGAAGGATAAAACATAAACCGTGGTTTTGATAGAGCTAATAGTAGTTCTTTTAATAATATTGTAAGAATTTATTACATATGTTTTTATATATGCGTAGATTATTTTTAATTTTAGGTAGAAAAAAAATGCAAAATACAGCACGTCTGACATATCGAAATGAAAAACAAAATGATTCTTAATGATACTCGATTTAAAGTTCCTTATTTAATAAATTACTATCGTATTTATATCATTATTGAATAATATCATCGTCAGTCCAAAAAAAGGCGTTTATAAAGTGGTCAAACAGGCGTATGTCATCGCTTACGTCTATTGAAAGCTTGTACTTTCATTATTATTATACCTATGTATATATTTAATTTTTATCATATATTATTCCTCTAAGTTAATTTTCGTAGAAGCAATACCTACAAAGTACATAAGACATACCGGCTTAAAAATAGGAACAATAGTTTAACCAGTGTTGTGTATGTTTAATTTATTGTTGAGTATTTATAATCATTTTCATATCTAGTGTTGAGTTTTGAAGTGTTACCATCTCGACCTTAAAATCATGTCACAGTATCTAAAGTGTTCATGCAAGTTAGATAAAGTCATTCACGAATATAATTTTTGTTAGATTAAAATATAATTTATTTTCACATATTAGCTCAATTTCCTTCATCTTTTTTGAAGCTCTTCTACTGTTTTTATTAAAGTAAATTTAGCTTTTGATCCATTGTCGATATAATTTTAGTAATGGCTGCTCTGTTATTTTTCCATTTAATTTTTTTTTCTCTAATACCGGTTTGCATATATCAACTACATAATAACTTTTTCATAAAGTCCTAATTCCGTCATCATCGTTATTATATATTGTCACGAGAAATAAGTAAGTGGGCTAATTTTTGGGGTTATAATTTTTGGAAAGGAAGTTAAATATCGATTACAAAATATTTACTAGGCAGCCAGCCAAAAAAATAAGTTAAATAATGATTTTTTTAATGTTCTATATCTTTAAAGTTTATAATCTTTAAAACTTAATTCATTAATGTTATCATGCAATGAATATGAATAATTTTGATAATTTTTTTCGTTCGTTAGGCGCTTCATTTTTGCATATTTTACAACCTTGTGTATAATTTACACCCAATTAAAAAAAAAAGTTAGTAGTAGGACTATGGATCCAGACAGTGGAAGCTTAAATTCTATAAGGCGCGCTTTTGTGTGTAGGCGTACGAGTTGTTTGTTAGTAAGAACAACAGATGGCGCCTTTTAGATTTCGCTTGTTTAGTTTTTTAGGTTTCGCTTTTAGGTTTTGCATGTTTGTAGGTGTGCAAGTTAGCAGAGTCAACAGATAACCATAGGATTGTATGAATAGGAAAATAAAATTAGGTGTCACACAGTTATTATATTCCTAGTGCGACTGTCCACATTCTTAAAATAAATTACATTATAAACTATGCTCAAGGTGTTAGTGTTTGAATTTAAATTTAAGCCTGTATAATTTACATACAAAATAAAAAAAATTCCATTGATTGTATAAGACGATTTTACATGCCACCAGCGGTGTCACTATTGACATTAGTAACTAAAGTATTTTCAGAGCATTTCTTCCATCACAGATTATTGCGTAGCAAAATCTTTAATTTTAAAAATTCGCTTGTGTTGTACTTTAGAAAAAAATTAATTAAAAATGAAAGGCCAAATAATAAAAGAGTAATTGAAAAACTTATTAACCAAATAGTGAACATAAATTTTAAACAGCCGGTTTTATATGCGTTCTTTTGTAATTGAAATGAAAATTGTTGCTCTGAATTATTTATAGTTGTTAGTAAGTATCTTTATTCGCTATTTTCTTAATTTTTTAAATATATCCTTAAGGATGACGCATGTGATTCAAACTAAATATATATTTTCAGTTTTTGGACGAAAATACTTTCGTACGTATCCAGAATCAAACAGTAGTAAAATTACCTCCTTTTTTACGCTGCTAAAACTAGCGTAACTAATAGTTCTAGATAAAAGTAAATTAAAAAAAATAATGAATTAAAGGGATAATTGTGACTAAAGTAACGTTTCTTCCAACAACCAGAATTAAAATACTCTATATTAGAATACAATAGATAAATCCAATTAATTTGAAAATATTCGAGAAAAAAAAATGAGTGCGAGTAATAATTACACGTAGTTGAAGTAAAACTTCTTTGACGGTTATGTTAAGTATTATGTGTTTGATGGGGTAATTATTTTGCTAAGTAACAACAACTAGTAGCAAATATCTTCAATCACGTTTGAATTACTTCCACTCCAGAACTTATCATTAAACCCTACCGTGGTAAATGATGAAGTTATTTTGTAAGGTAACAACTACCAGTAGCAAATATCTTCAATCACGTTTGATTTAATACCACCCGTTATCTCCAGAACTTATCATTAGACTCTGCCATGGTAAATGATTAAGTTATTTTGTAAAGTAACAACTATCAGTAGCAAATACCTTCAATCACGTTTAATTTACTCCCACCCGTTATCATCTCCAGAACTTGTCATCAGACCCTGCCATGGTAAACGATGAAGTTATTTTGTAAAGTAACAACTATCAGTAGCAAAAATCTTTAATCACGGTTTATTTACTGCCATCCATTAAAGAGTTCCATTTCTCATCTCCAGAATTAATCATCAGACCCTAAACTGGGCAATGGTGTAGTTATTTTGCTAAGTAACAACTAACAGTAGTAAATATATTTAATCACGTTTGATTTTTTTTAAAAATGAAATTATTTACTTCCGGAACTTATTACTAGACCCTGACCTGGTGAATGGTGCAGTCATTTTATAAGGTAACAACTAATCAGTAGCAAATATCTTGAATTACGATTACTATCATTCGTTACAGTGTTCCATTTTTCATCTCCAAAACTCATCATTAGACCCTGACCTAGTCGATGGCGAAGTTATTTTACAAAGTAATAACTATAAGTAGCGAAAACCTTAAATCGCCGTTGATTTATTAACGTCCTTTAAGGAGTTCCTCTGACCTGATCGATGGTAAAGTTATTGTGCAAACATCTTGAATGATAGTTGATTTACTACCATCCATTAAGTAGTCCAATTTTTCCTTTTAGGATCTGATCACTAAGTCATGACCCCATTTATAATAGACCACCTCGCCAAAATACACTTTCAAACAAAAGAATTATTAGTTCTTAACTTTATAACGATAGATTAAAAATATATTCAAGTATATATATGTATATGTAACACATATACTCACGAAATTTTATAGTCAACCGGTATTTTAAAATAGAGGAAACTGTAGAAGTAAACTATTGACTTTACTGAACATTATTTCCGTTCGAAAAACATCTGAATTAATATCAAGTCGCACATAAAGAAATTTTACATAAAAAACTGCATTCTTCTTAAATTTTTTAAATATTACCACTTTGATACTTTAATTATGGAAAGCAAAAGTTCAAAAAAAAATTTCTTATTAAATGAAAACAAAAATAGTGCAGCCGCTATCGTTTAAAATTTATGTTTATAAAGTTAGGAAGTAAATTTGTGGCACGAAATAAAAATCTATTTGAAATGAATTTACAATATGTATATACATATATATATATATATATATATATATATATATATATATATATATATATATATATATATATATATATATAAATATATATATATATGTATATATATATATATATATATACGTGTATTTATATATATACATATATTATTTGAATGACTTTAAATGATAATATATACTGTTTTTATTTGTAGGATAAAATGATGTCATCTTCTTGTCGATTTATTTTTCTTTCCTGAGCTTATGGTTATACTCCTTCAAATATTATTTAATTTTTAAACATGTTTAAAGAATCAATATCAAAGTTAACTTCTTGAAAAATATAACCTTGAACGAGCACTGAGTTCAAAACTTTAAAAGTGAATGTTGTTTTCTTAATACGGTGCAAAGTACGTCAAATTCATTCATCGGTAGTGTTAAAGACCGCGACCAAACTTTCGTTGTTGGAAACAAAAGTTTGAAAAGCCCTAAAGCTCCACGGCAAATTTAATCGAAAGTTTCGCACTGGGTGATTACTACCTCGGATCCACATTGTCAGTGCTGTAGTAGGTTGGAATTAAATAACAAATTTGTATTTCCGAAAACTTTCCGATATTAAAGATGTGATTCTTTGGTGTAACTTTGGCCAAAGCAATGAAAATATCATGTTCAAACTAGTTATTCAAAATGTTTCACTGTGACCAAAAATGTATGTATCTATTTAGGTACCTAGTTGGTAACAGGTGTTTAAACAATTATTTATATTGTGTAATTTATATAAATTTTATTATTGGTCCTATCTACAATTTCTAGAAATCAACGAAAGAAAAATAATACGCTCATCGAGGTTTGTATCGCTATAATTAATTTATAAATAAGAGTTTTTTTCAATGCATTTTTTAAATATTTGTTTATATGTACATTTTCACCACCTAACGATAGCTTTTTTTCAGGAGACTGGAAGACTCCTAGCATTTGGTTTTCAAAACTTTATACAATTTATCCAAACTAACTGCATAAAAATTATTCAAAGATTTATTAGAAGCGAACTTGGAGTGAAATATCTCATAACTTTTTTAAATATTTTTATTCACATTTTAAATATCGCGGAAATATTTAAACATATGCTTTTTATTTGTTAACGTTCATCTGATTATATAACCACAAAATGGAAATTAAAATTTTCTTAAAGTAATTACTAGTGTTAAATAAACTTTCTTTACACTTTTATTTAAATTAAGGAGAATCTAAAAAAAAACGTAAGAGGGAATTATTGTAAATACCTATGAAGTAATTTAATTATGGAAATACATGCATATCTTCTGTTTAATTACCCAGAAACTCTGAAATAATATTCATTTATATTAAATTTTCTAATTTTCCGTTATCTCTAATAGTCATCGTTATCTTTAATTGTAAAAGTTCCGTTGGTCATTCCAAACTCCATACATTTTTTTTTAATATCAGTAGAAATTTTCTTACTCGGCTCAACATAAATTGTAATCTAAAAATAAATTGTTTTTAAATTTATGTATTCCCTGTGCCTTCTCCCTCAGAAAATATATTTATCTATTTTGTTTCAATGACGAATCAATTGATTATAATATGAAATGTGTAGTCAAAACTTCTTTTATTTAATTTTGTTTCCATTGTGGATCCTCTTAGTTCTCAATGACCACATATAAAAATGAAAATATGCATTTTCCTTTAGATTCAAAAATACTTTTCAGTTTTCTAGGTTCCTTTGAAATGGGAATATGTATTTGCTTATATTAGGTCGACTTTTCAAAATAATTTAATATTTGTTGACACACAAAACCCCCATTTATAACACTTTATAATTGATATAAGTTTTCGGAAAACCAGTTCATTTTTACTTTGTATTTTTGAACGAAATAATGTTCAAATATACTTTCAGTTTCCTACATTGTTTTGGAATGGGAATGCATTTTTGCTCAATGTAAGTTCGACTTTTCTAAGTAATTTAATATCCCTAGACACTCATAAGACTTCTTTGTAATACTTTATACCTGATATAAGTTTTCGAGAACACAATTAATTTACATTTTGTACCTTTGAACGAAATAGTAGAGAAAAACAATTTTGTTAAGGAATTTAGACGGAAGATATCTTCTGTAGATGTAACCAATACATAAATATGAAATCTTTAAATTATATATAAGGAAATACTTGTGAGTGGCGTTCAATTTATTCTTTTTTTTTCTTCACCAATCAATCAATTGTGCAAGTTCATGTCAAGTGATCTTTCAGTTGCAGTCATATTTTTGATTTTTTAACAATGGTCATTAAATTTGAACGGTTCTACATTAAACAAGATACGATGAATAGTCTCTTATATAGAAGTTAATGCCTTGATGCCCTGCTAATTCCATTAATCCATTCTTCATACTATAGAGTGAAACGTTAAGAGCAAGAATTAATAGAATTAATAGAATTTTGTCTGTATTTGCATTTGTTACAGACTTGAATATCCATTCATTCATATATATACTTTAATTTGTTTACAATAACGGAATGTGCCTTGAAATGATTTGTTTTGTCTTCTTAAGTAATATGTCATAGCAATGTTATAAATGAACTGTCATTAAAATGATTGACGTACGTAAAATTATAGGATCTTATTTTAATCGATAAAAATAATTTTTCAAATAAGGTCTCACATTATATTCTCCTATGTAAGAGAGCAACTTATTTATATAAGAACAAGGTATTTTTTTTCTTTACTCTATAAGAACAAGGGAGAAATAAGCGACTGTGGAAATTATAGGGGTATCATGTTAACATCTCACACGTTAAAAATTTGGGAGCGCATCTTAAACAACCGTCTCAGTCATCTTATATCCGTGTCAGAAAATCAATATGGTTTCACACCAGGTAGAGCCACCACAGATGCAATACAAGCTCTAAGAGTCCTCATGGAGAATCACAGGGCCAGCAAAGAAAATCTTCACATGGTTTTTATAGACCTTGAGAAGGCATTTGATAGAATACCGCGCAGGTTAGTCTGGCAAGCTATGAGGACGCAAGGAACACCAGAATACTATCTAGCGGGACCCAGTGAACCATTTGAAGTCAAAGTTGGGGTACATCAAGCTCGGCACTAAGCCCGCTCTTTTTTAACCTATATTACCAAACATGACCAAGCTGCTCTTTTCAGCTGTATGCTGTATGCCGACGACATCGTGTTGGTCGACAAATACGCAGAAATGATTCAAAACACCCTTCATGTTTGGAAGTAAGCACTAGAGGTAAATGGCCTGCGTATTAGTAGAAGCAAAACCGAATATCTACATTGCAAATTTTCTGACCAACTACTGTCTGATGGTAAATAAATTTAAATATCTGGGGTGAATGCTGAGTGCGGATGGCAGTGTCGACGCGGACGATACCCATAGGGTATATGCTGCCTGGCAAAAATGGAGAATGCTCTTCGGGGTACTCTGCGATCCAAAGATGCCAATACAACTAAAATGTACAAAAGAGCAGTAAGACCAGCTATGGTATATGGTGCAGAATGTTGGGCCGTCAAAAAACAGCACGAACAAAAAATGGACACAAACGAAATGAAAAGGCTACGATGGGCAGCCGAAGTCGCAAGACTTGATAAAGTACAGAACGAGTACATTAGAGGATCCTTCAAGGTCGCACCCATAGTAGATAAGATGGTGGAAAGTCGTTTGCGATGGTACGGGCATGTGATGAGACGGGACGAATGTAAGGCCGTAAAAACTGCCCTGTCTATCCTGGACACAAAAAAGGGTAGAAGAAGACCGCAGGCTACGTGGTGGACAACCGTTGCCAAAGATCTGGCGCGGGCAAACTTAGATGTAGGGACAACCCAAGATCGTCTGACTTGGCGCCGGAATACGAGGAGGGCCGACCCCAAATAAAGGGAAGAGGAACAGAAGAAGACGAAGATGTAAGAGAGCAACTTCGTTTAGGAAAACAAATTATTTATATTTCCCCCTTTAGACCTAGCAAATATAAGATTGATATCATTTTTAAAAAGAACTACTCTTAATCAGCGCGTGTTTGTAGAGAGCATGTCCTTAGACATTCATTGAAAAAAAATATGTTTCAGTCACGACTCGGCTAAGTTCCAATCTAGAGGAAATTCTACATTTTTTATTTAAAATTAAGATAATGGCAAAAATATATTTATTGATATAAAACTTCTAATTTATTACTGTGTAAGTAGTCTGAATTACTGAAATCAAACTCGTACGGCGGACTAACCGATGATCAATTGCATATATGTCAACAAAACGCTTTCAACCTGGAACGATAATAACAAGCGATCCTCAACTATTTTAATTTCGGCCTCTCTCAATCTCATTTTAACTTGGGCTGTCCAGTTTGTGTCCACCAATCTCATTGTATGATCCTTCCATCCCATTTGCGGTCGCCCGACTTATCCTTTGTACCCAACATCTCCACTCCAACGGAATTTTGTACCATGAATCCGACTTTTGAGAAAGGCCACTTATGTTTCGCCAACCTCTTGACAATGTCAGCTATTTTACTTGGTCTCCGAAGGCACTTATTTGTTTTGCTATCCATAATTGACCATAACTGATTTATAACATATAATTGAGTGTTTGAATGAGAGTTAAAATGTTCTGATATCCAGACACGCTTTGCCATTCGGCAAGCTTCGTGTTTTCTCGGCTCTTTTCGCAACTTAATTTGCTATTCAGCCAACTTAGTGTATTGTCGGCTCTTTCTAACTTAATTCGATTAGTTTTGCGTCTTGTTTGCTATTCAGCCAGGTCCGCGTGTTGCCGGTTCTTTTCGACTTAGATCAGGATTGTTTCTTATTTACTAGTGCTTACAACTTGATTTGCTTATACCGGAGTATTTCATTAAACTATCATAAAGCGTTATGTAATTTAAAATTATAATCATATTAATAATTAAACTTTATTATAAGTAATTTAATAAAAATTATTATTTGATTATTTATTTTACTAAGTAGTTATTTATTTTTGCATAGTTAAATTTGATTTTTTCGTTTTTATTTCGTTCAAAAAAATGTTTCACATGAAAAAAAATAATGTTTCATATATGCCAGGCATCCCTTGACGGATCCATTTTTTAATTACACTTACTAGTAATAGAATCTAAAATAATATACGTCACAAAAAGAAGATTATAAAAATCAGTTAACGCCAAACCTACAACATATAATAGACGTGAATGTCTAGCCATAACGTCGATCTTATATCGCCTCTGTTGTACTTTAATAAGATGAAAATAAAGGCAGTTACGCTCTCATCGAATCATTTGAACAAATAATATGGAAGACAAATACACGGAGAACAGGAGCAGGAAGTAGGCTATAAAGGTAGGTCGATGAAATGGAAGGGTCGATGGAACGGGAATTAGGGATGTATGTACATTTTTTCTGTAATGAGTTACTGAAATTATTTTGTAAGAATTTGAGGTAAGAATGTTTTATATTGTTACACGAAACGTTAAAATAAATGGAAGAATTAGAAATATTTGCAACTATAAGCTTAATTATAACCTAAAACAATAAGGAGACAGTATTTGTGAAAAAAAGATGAAATCTTACAGAAACAAGAAAAATATATCGGCAGAATTTTATATTCCAAACCTAATATCAAATTTAGTGTTTTAAGTAAATCCTGTAAAACATTGTGCTTTAACACAATATTGAATTCAATGAATTTCCTTCAGAATGCAATTCTAAATGTGGTGTTTATATACGCTTTTCTATGTAAGTGTTGATTTTAAATACAAATAGCATTTAGCCGTCAGTAGCCTATTTTGGGCAAAGGAAGTGATTAGCTTATATCAACATTTAGACGTAATCGAGTTAATGAAAAATCGTGAAAGAAAAGAAAAAAATTGACCCTTTATTTGACTGATTTGTTATGTTTTGTATGAATTACTTTAATGAAGTATATTTTTGTAACAGAATATGACATGATTACATTTTAGTGAAAAGAACTATAAATAAAGTGGCGAATATCATAATAAGGACAAATTTATCAACAACATTTTCGCAATTAATTTGTGTATTGTTGAGTGGGCATAATTTTTTTCCTTCGGTATGTTAAATAAAACCAAAAATTCTTGGATTTCTAATTAATAAATCGTCGATATGATATACAGCTAACCTGACAAGTTTTGTACAACAGGTATGAATCAGATAGTTTTGTTTGGAAACTACACTAGCAGTAGAAAGAATGCCGTACACCATTGCATTTTTATCATATCAGGATATGACATTTGTGTACAATTAGGCATGCTTGAAGTGTTTTATTTTTATAAATAATTAGCAAAAACATTCGATTCAAAAAGGAGTTTAGTATAATTACTTACAAAACCAAGAGATTAAAGAGTAATATGTGGAGATGTGAAGGTCTTTACTCTGTCAGATAGACCTTTAAATCTGCAAATTATTAGGCAATATTACTTTAAAAACTTTGGCTATTTTTAGAGCGTCGGCAAAACTTACATTCCCTGACAATATTTACGTTGTTACTATGGATTCAGATATAATATACGAGATCAGTGGATGCGTCCACTCGAGAGATTTATGCGAGATATCTGTTGCAGGCGGTGCATAAATCTGCTTCATATGGACAAATGCATTTAATCCCTGGCGGGTTTTGTCTTGAAATTTAAAAATTTGTTTGTATATGTAACTATGGCCAGATTAGAAGGAAGCATAATAGAAAATAATCCCAAATTATGAGTTTTATTCCATATAGTACTGGGGTCATTAACTTAAATAAATCATTGGATAAGACATTTTTAACGTAATTTTCCGAAGTGTCTTTTATCTTCAGCCATAATAACCCTTATATGGCATAACACTGTAAAAATGATCCTTTACCATTTTTGGCTGTTGGCTAGTTTTCAAGATAAAGTATAAATTATGTCTGTTTATATTACTCTAAATAAATAAATTTTCAATGTCCTGTTTCGCACATTTTGAAGGAAATGTTTAGTGAAAAAAAATAACTTTTAGGATTGACCTTCAGTGCAATCTTTTTACTAAATTAGGTCCAAGTCGCTCTATTTCTCTTTTTAGGGATAGTGTAAATTTTAAAGTTTAACCTTCATGCATTGTAGAAGTAGAATAGGTATATGGCCGTATATACATAAGTATATTTATATTTAATATGTGTATGTGTTTATACATATATATATATATATATATATATATATATATATATATATATATACATATATGTGTGTATATATATAAAGATTTCTATGTAACATGTTAATCTATTTCACTATTTGGAAGCATTCAAAATAATAATATATCAAAACATAGAAATTGTAGTTTTTCCCTTAGCAGTTCGAAATATTAATCTGTTGACACAAAAAATTTAGACAGGCTTTCCTTGATAAAACTTTACAAGATGCGCCAAAAAATATTATAAGAAAAGAATACAGAATAAAACTAAAAAACACAACATTTTTCTGCCACTAAGTTTTAAATGAGATATTGAATGAGATATATATGTCCAGCTGCAATTCTTAAGAAAATGTATTGAATAATTTTCCAATAAAGTTTTATATCCATGATTTATTTAATATTTTTACTCTAAAAATTATTTTACTTGAACAAACCAAATAAAAAGATTAATCACGATTTAAAACTGTTTAAGGTTAGAATAAATGTTGAACAGAGAAATGTGTCTTTTATTGATATACTCCTTTATAAATAAATAATCTTTTAAATGTATGCTAAATACAATAAAAATGAGAAAATTGAACTAAGGACATTTTTTTTAAGCAAGGTAAACGGGCAAAAACCAATCTCAATAAATATGGATTCCTTTTGATAACAGTATTTAAATAAAAAAGTTCGTCCATCTAGGGCAAATACGAGCATCTTGCATACTTATCGTTGGTGCACAGATTTTGATTATGATAATAGCCATATGTTTAAACGCGATTAATGATTTATTTTTGAAACTTAGTTTAAATTAGTTTACAAAAATTATATTAAAATATTTCCTTCGATCTTTGTGATTTTGAACATTTCCTTTTTGTATTAATCGTGCTTTTAATATGCTTACTATATAAAGTCGGTCTATATAAAGAAACATATTAAATATGACATTTGAAAGTACTTGGCGGTGTTCGTAGTTACTAATACACCTTCGAATATACCTCTTATGAGTTTCTCTATTTTAATAAGCAACATGAATATATTTTCTCTCTACTACACATTTATTCCTACATTTTTTTATGTTACCGAATCTTCTTATTCATCGCTTCACCTAGTATCAATTTCAAACAACACTTTAATGTAAACTCAGCAATGATTCAAAATGTGACATAAACGATATACATTTACGTCTAATTTCGAAGTATTGGTATTAATGAATAAATGTAAAATCCGACGAATTCCGAATATAATTTTCAAAATTATTAATTTCTGTAATGATTTTAGCTAAATTGTGTTTGACAAACTAAGTGTGTGTTGAAGTGTCTGCCATATAGTTTTTATTTCGGCAAAGAAACAAGTCCCATATACATATAAATTTGAGAATGTCAAGTAAATATAGCAATTCATTATTTTGATTTTTCATAACAATATAACGAGATAAGAATTAGGATGTTTCAAGCAATGAGAAATATTTAAGGAAAATATTGAATAGAAAAATAAGATAATATGATCGTCGTGTCATTAAAATGCCTTATTGTAGATAATTATTTGATATTCACAGTGCTTTTTAATTATTTAGAATTAAACAATATACTAACTAACAAATTATAAAACTCCAATCTCTAAAAGGTACGTTTCTTTTATTTTATATCCCCTTTTCTTCTTACTTAAATATATTTGTATTTAAACAGAAGGTACACAAAAAGGTTTCGTGATGGCGTAGTTTAATTTTTTAGATTCATTCTATTGATTTATTAAGTAGTGATAATTATTTAACTAAGATGTTAAAAATAAGCAAGGTTTTTTTTATTTGACAAAGAAGCAGTTATTTTAATTTTAATTTTAGATATACAAAAATATATTTGTGAATAATTTTGAAAATTGGGATATCACATAGGTATATCTACTTGTATAAAATATTAAAAGCCATTTTTTGTAATTCCCTTACAATATTAATTTCCGCAAAATGTTTGGATTTATAGTAATTAGCCTAAAGGCATGTATTTAGTCTCTTCTGTTGTCTTGAATTCTGAATATTGTAATGTATGGTTGCCCTGCGCCAATCAATTACACAAAGTAGAAAGCATTAAACGTGGACGTCGGCTTTAAGGGAATTTATTCACCGATTGCAACATATAAATTTCACGAACGGATGTTTCAACGAAACTTTGCATTCAGTAAGGAACGTTAATGTTGTCTGAATGTTTATGATAATTTTATTAAGAAGTCGTGAAAACTTGTATGATATGTGCATATAAAATGTCTTTAGTACGAGCAAATAAATACTTGCAGTTCAAAAGATACATACGTTACGTTAACTCTGCATTTTCAATTTTATTCAGTTTCAATATAAGTTAAATATTTCAATTTAATTAAATTTTTATTATGTTAAGGTTGAAACTAACTAAACAGGTTGTATTGATTAGTAAGCTACTAGGAAATACCTCGGTGTCAAATAAGTGAATGTTAGAAAAAAAATTAAATAATTTTAGTTTTTATAATTGTGATAATAAAATCCATATTTGGATTCATACACATCCATGGAAAAAACAAGTTATTTATTTTCTTCAGATGTTGAAAGGTACTTATTTTGCAATATTATGAATTTTTTTTAATTCTTTATGCTGACTCCACCTTTTTTTTAATAATTTTCTTATCCATGTACTATATGAATAAGAAAATTTCTCAAGTAAAATTTGAAACAAAAAGGGCAGATCAAAATATTACGAAACTTTTAGATTTATGGGGTAAAAAGGAAGCGTTTAAACAAATGTTATAAATTAGCATATTGCTTAAATAATCACAATCTTTCTTTCGTATTTTTAGGGTTTTTCATCAAAATCGGGTATCTCATAAAATTAAGGATAAAAATACGATTTTGTATGTTCGCGAAAAATCTTCCCTTTGATAACATTTTTTACATCAACCAAGTTTTAATATTCAAAACTAAGATGAGATTGTCGGCAGGTGCATATAACGCTAACAATTGCGTGTAAGTATGAATTATTGCTAACGAGACCTAAAGATGAATTTATATTTTCAGACAGAGATTTGATCTAAAATCAAATTGTTTAATAAACAGAAATTACAAATAACTCCCGCCGCACAAATAATTAACATTAAACACCCTTCTACTTAAGTTTTTTTTTTTACAAAAATATATATTTTCACATTAACTCGTATATTTTTTAATAATATATTTTAAGTAAACCTTAAAATTGCACAAGAGAAAATGGCATATTTCCATGTTAGGGTTACTAATTTAAAACAGTTTTTGTCCTGTTTTGAATGTTCCTTGCCTTAAAAGGAAAAATGAACCCTTATAGCATCACTTCATGTTCCGCCTGGGTATCTGTCTCAAAAGACGCTTTTTCTTAAAAACTTTCCGAAAATGAACTCTGCTATAAGCAAGTCTCAATAAATAACTGACTAATGCAAACTAGTAATAATTTATATTATAGAAATTTGGAGCATTGGAGCATTATGTATAAAAATTCATAGTGCGTTTTCATTCTGGAATATCAATGAATTATTTATAATATATGGAGTATAAATGAAATTTTTTATAAAGCTTTTCAATTCTATATTTTATTTGTTAAAATTATTCAAACTGCCTTCTTCGTCCTTTTTTGTATAGCGTTTTAATAACTTTTGATAATCAATAATCTTATTTGTTTTAGCAGATTTAGGGATAACTTTTTTTGCTGAGGCAAATTAAAAAGGAATGGAGATTCTAATACTCGTCAAAGACAAATTAATTTCATAAAAGAATTAATGAATTGAATCATTTATTTAAATGTTCCTAAAAACAATTATATAAATATTTATTAACCCTGTTATGGAATCACGTAATTTTTCGTCAATTATTTTGAGATAATTGCTTATGGAACTTTTATCAACTGGGATAAGCTCTGAATCGTCTTTTACTGTTTTTTTCTTCTATAATAGGCTTATAGAATATTATACCAAAAAGCAATTAGGAAGGGACTTGTAGTAAACTGTCTGTTGGGATTCAAGAAGTTCATTATTATAATAGTTTTGTTAATTTAATGTTTGCATAGTTTAGAATATATTTCTTTTTCATAATTTATATTTCCTCTATGTTTTCACTAACGAGAAATGCTCATTTATGTAAGTCATTGTACAATAAAAATTTACCATTTGCTCTACTTCCTATACAAAATTAAATAAAGAGCTAGTAACTTAGAATAGAACCGCCAAAGGCTTTAATTATATTACTGAGAACAAACATGAATTTTCATTAGTCCATATACAAATTCACCAGAGCTTTTCAAGAACAAAGAGCTCTGTGAAAAGTTTGAATTTAGGAACGTGCGAACGCATATGGGTATTGAATAAAACCTTCGTGAAAACACGAGGTTAAAAACGTTTATTGTTTTAATGATTTTATATTATTTTTCCAAAATCAGGCTTAAGAATTATTGCCTATCAACCAATTTCAAAAGTAAGGTTCAACAGAAACCAGGAAAAATTATATTGGAAATAAAAGAAATTAATGGCAAATAAGGCGTAATTTATGAAAAGTTACCAGTATTGCTTCACTTAATTTTTTTTGTACAATAATAAATATTCTAAAATAAATTTTAATAAGGCTTAATGTATTGATGGTAGCGAAGTAATGAAGCGAATTTCTCTTATTGAAGTAGATAAGAAATAATAAGCTCCGTTTCATTTATATTGTATTTACCAAGAAATTGCAGTATTAACGTTGCACGTCAAAACCAACTTCGTAGGATAATACGCTGCTGATCCGATATGGAACATTATTCATATAAGTTTTACTTGGTCAACTTTTTTACAATGAAGTCTAAATGGCACTTATTTAATGTTTTTTCCATAAATTTTCCATATACAGAAGAGATTAATTATTAGAAAATAACCAGCAACCGAGTACATATTTAATTTGTTCTTATATTAATACAAACCTAGACTATAAATATAAAACTTTACGTTTAAAAGATTTGAAGCAAAATTTCTAAGAAACTAAAATAAACGAAATATACTTTAATGCAAATGCTACGGGACAAAACGATTTAATTCACACTCAACAAAATAGAACCAATTACATAAGGGTAGAACTCGCATAGCGAGGGTTCCGCACACTCACGGATATAAAAACATTTTTATTATTCCTACTGAATTATTTTTGAACATTAGTAAACTTGTCCTTTCTTGTATATATTTTAGACGAATAAAAATGTGACATATTTTTTATAATCTTTTGTATTTAAATCATGGCTATAATTTTCCAGAAAATTTTGGATAAATTCCTAATAATATTTTATTGGTAACATTGGCTTAAACAGTTTTGGTCTTGAGGAGGGGGAAGAATATTTTCTGTGAATTTTTTCAAAATTCCTCTGCAATTTTGTAATAAAGTTCTAAAAAATATCTTTCTGACTTACTCCACTACTATAATTCCACACAAGATGAAAAAAATAACAAAATACGTATATCACTTGCAACCGCCAAAATTTCTGTACAAATGTTTTTGAGTGGTAACAAATTATCACTATCGTACTTGATAGACAAGTGAACAGATTCTATTTTTAACCTTTCATGCACGGAACCCTAAAAATCCGAAGATTCAGACAGCGATCACCGATAAAATCGAATTAAGTTATATTTTACATTAACTCAGGGCTACGCCAACGACCAGAATGGAAGCAAATGGTTAGAAATGAAATATATTGTTTTAAATAACTTTTTTCAAACGTATGTATTGGTGAACGCAAAATAATACTTTATTAAACGTATTTAGAAATATTTTTTAACCAATTTGAGTAAATCCTCTAAATTATATTTAATGAGAAACATTTGTTTATTACGAAACAGTAACTGATTAGTTAACTGTTTTGTGACAAACCATTTTAAAATATGATATTATTTATTCGACCTGCTTACGTTTAATTGTTCTTTTAAATGGCCTCAAATAAATAATTTACATAAAATAATATTTCAGATAAGGGAAAGAGCTTATATTTATTTCTTTATTTATTTTTAACATAAATACATATGCGATAAACTTTAACAACAGTAATCTCTCCAAATCAGCCCGAGCATCGATTAAAAATAATTGTTTGTAGGGGACAGATTTTATAAATAATTTCAAGAACAGTTGAAATATCAACAAATCACGTTGAAGCTTAAAAAAGCAACAAATAGTACTATGTTCTTGCCAATATTATTTATTGGTTACTTCCTATTTTAAAGAAGAGAGACAAGATTTATTAGGGACAACGGAAAACGGCAAGTTACGATACGAATTTCTTTTTCAGACTTTCCTTTAATGAGTGAACTGACGGCAATATACGGTTAAAGTCTGAGTATTTAATCTGTTAAAGGCTCAGATATAACCAATATATGATAAGTCAGACTCAGACGGCAATGTTTCAGATCAGCCAGAAACTCACTACTCCATCTGAGCCAGAAACGTCATTTTAATTCGTCAACGAGCTCGCATATGGTGATATGCTTGGGATTGGTGTCGATGGAAGTAAAGTAAGAGATCGACCAATAAAGAGGTGCCTCAAAGTTATGGGAGATAGGTCGTTTGGATCGGTTTCTAAGGCAATGAGTGAACGGCAATTAAGGACAGCCTCTAACTGGACGAATCATGTTTCTAACATAGATTAAATACGCATTGCCCATAGTACATTTCACTTGATATCGCAATAGATAGAAAAAAATTTACTTCGATATGATATAAATTTAAGCAAACACAATATAAATGCCTCTAAAGTAAGATTGTTGACCTACTCCAAATGAATGGCGTTCGTTAAAATATATTTATAAGTAAATTTAAGTAACATTTTAATTAATTTAAGAAAGGGGAATTAAAATTTAATTATTTCAGATTCAATTTAACGAATTAAAATTAAATGGTTTCCATGTTTAAGCAACTGTAATTCGTTTGAAAACGAATGTCATTAAACTATGTTAATAATTTCTATTTCAGCATATCATTAAGGGCCAAGAAGTTTTATATATTTATATGAATATTCAAGTTTAATAAATAGTTAATTTTTCTTTTTTTTAATGAATGTATTGTTGTTTCATATTTATGGGTTTCCTAAAATTGGTCTCTAAAATCAGTAAACTAAATTTAATATTACAGTATGACTGACACTAATTTTTTGGACAACCCGCACAAGGGCACATGAACTAAAACTATATTCTTTTTCACGCCTTTCATATTTATGTATGATAAATTTTAGGAAGAATTTTATTTCTTTCTTTGCTGAAGTTACATTGAATATTTTTTGAATTAGTGTCATGGATGCCTACGAGTCCAACTAGCAACCAACTAAGCTAGGAATTTTGTAAGGTTAGTAAATTTATGGATTCATAAAACACATCCTAGAACCGGATAGAATGTCAATAGTAGACGGCTAAAAAATTAATTTGATGAAATTTTTTGTTAGCAGCGATAAAGATTTTATTAAAGAATTTGGCAAGTTACTGATTATTTTAGGAACTACCAAACATTTAACACTAAATTTTTGCTTGACGCTTTTTGAAATGTCGAATTAAAGTCATTAATACCTTAAATATAAAATGGTTCCATAACAAATGGAATAAAGCCAAGTTTGTTTTTAAAGGTTCAAATATATAGGGTAACTGACACCTTGCATTAAATAAAGTCCAAGCAACGTAAGGTTTATAATTTAATTTTTCATGGATTTTAACTTATGCTGTACCAAGAAGTACTAGGTTATTGTAACAAATTGAAGATTAAATATATAAATACTGTACTGGTACGTTATTCGTTTTGTCAGATATTTCATGCTTAATATTGTTTAAATATTATAATATGTTATGCCTAGGTTCAAAAATTCTATAAGATCCGATATGATGATATTGTGAGGAGCTATGTTTCCTTCGAAGACAGATTACATATTTCATTTACGTACATTATAATTTAATTTAGATAAATATAGAATTAATTTCTGTGCGCTTTTTTATAAAATCGACTAAAAAGTTTATTGCGAGGGAATTGGATGTCATTTGATGATATAATAAAACATTTTAATGATTGTTTTCTTTGAACTTTATCTTTATTATTTTTAAAATGATTGTAATTGCGCTATTATCCTTAATAAAATACAAAGTTTCAAGCTGATCTACGCGATATCACAAATAATCAAATGAAGCGAAATGGCAAATAACAAATACGCGATAAGAAAATGGTGATATCATTTAAGAAAGTTATAATTGTCTTTTTCCCATTTGGGAAGAGTTAAAACGTCTAATTTAGTTGAAATTTATGTACTATTTATGTATCCCACTTGTTGGTTGATTGACCCAATGAATTCAAAAAGCCTAATAACGATATAAAATTCGGTGAACCTTTTTTATACAAAATTTGCATGTTTTGGCTGTTTAAACATTATTCCGTGTATATAATGTAAAAATAAAAAAAAATATCGAAAAGATCTCCTTTACGTTCAGTCACAAATGGAAAACTAATTACTTAATATTTTATTCATATAAAATAAAAACGACGATGTTACAAAAAAATAATTACAATTGTACATAAATCAATCAGATTTCATTCAAAATGTTTACATTTTTTTATTCGTTATTTGGGGCAGTATAACGTAATCGCTGAAAGTGACAGTTGAGTCCATGTGGGGAGAGTAAATAAATTTATTTCTATTAGCTTCCCGATATCAAGACATCTTCATACTTTCCTCACGAATTCTTCTTTGAACTTTCCACAATTCAATAAATTGTAGCACTGCAATGAAACGAATATATCTTTGAAAATTTATATTATACAACAATTGCGTAATCATTTCAAATACTCGTAAAACTAACGAGTAAATGAGAGTGAAGACGCGAAAAAGACGTCACGAAATGACGTTGTTGTGAAAAAGTTAGTAGTACGAAATTCCTCCCTAACTTTTCGGCAAAGTTTCATGAAAAAATCAACTTTAGATTGTCATTGTCCATAAGTAAGATTGACAGAATGAAAGAAGCTATTGGATAAGTTTGAGTAGTAATACAATTTGACAGCCGATTGAAGAGCTTGTCTGTTTTTGTGTACTTCTGTATGTAGTGAAATTTATTATATAGTTTTTAAAATATAATTAGAATTATTGACAATACATAAAGTTTTATTACTTTCATTTTGTATAATCTATGTCTATTCGTATAATCTATGTGTACGTACTTTTGTGGACAGGTTGTAGGGTAAATATTATAATTAATGGCCACTCAAAATATTTTGAATTGGAACACGTGCATACAATCATTTAAAAAAGCGTGCATGTGTATATATATATATATATATATATATATATATAAACATATATATATATATATATATATATATATATATGGTTTTGTTGTATTTATTTATATTCCGTAAATATGGTAAAACTAGAATGAAATCAACTTTGTCCACTTAAAGTGGGCGGCGTCGATATTTTTACCGTAGTATTGATATTTCGAGAAATAATATATTTCCAACAAACCAATAAAAAAAACGAATAAATAAGTTTTTTAGAGTAATGTTTTTCTTTGTATTTTTTATCAATTGCAAATTTTGTAGTTAGGTAAGATTTAAGGTTTAAAAGAAGTTTACGACTGGTGTGTACTAAGGAACACTTCCATTATTTAAATTGGAATGAAGATATATTTTTTAAATTAATTCCATTCATTATATTTTATCAGGTTTATAGTTTTGTTTGAAATATAAACATTAAAAAGGAACCAGTATTTTTGACATTTAATACTATTAATAAATAATTTTGTTTGTTTCACAATCTGAAAAATATTTAAAAGTTTATTTCGAATTGTTTTAATATGTTTTTTTTTATTTTGGTCTGTCTACAAGAAGTGGTTTTGTATCCATAGAAAATTTCACGTATAATAACTAAAATAAACGTTTTTCATGTAGAATAACAAAATTAATTTTTTTTTTAAACTAATATAATTTAACGAAGCATTTGATTTCCATTATAGATTTACCATGAATTAATTATTTTGACGTTACGTATTTCGATTTCTTTCATTTCTTCCATTTGCATTTGATATTAGTAGTCTATAATTTTTTCTAACAAATTTTATCCTCAATTTCACTATATTTTTCAATATCTTATCTATACATCGTGTATATATTTATATAGATTTTGAAAGCAACAGTAATTAATTGCATTTTTTCTTTCATTCCGTAAATATTTTCATTTCATGACACCTTTACGTGTTTTACAAATCTTTCGGCATTTTCCAGACTCTCAAGTCTTTCAGATGTTTTTTTGGAGTATTCCCACATATGTGCATGAGTACGCGCGCGCATGGGAGTGTGCGTGCGTGCGTATGAGCGTGCATATGTTCTTGCGTGACTGCGTGCATGTGTGTTTGTATGTGTGGTGTCTGAGTAAAAGGTTTTACCATGTTTACTTTATAGTGCTTTTAAATATATTGTAATGGGTGACAAACTTTAAAGATAACCTTATAAGAGATCAAAAGTAGATAAGGCGACGAGAAAATGCGAAGCTTTTCCGGCTTAATGAAAACCAGTTAAAACAGCTGATTGTATTTTTATTATAGGAATGGAGATTTTAAATTGGAATTTGTTTTAAATTTGAATTTAAAAACGAGACAACAAAGAAACCTCACAAGAATGCCATGATTTCAAAACCACTACATATAATTTTAGATGCTATTTACAATTCTGTAAGAACTGTAAAAGCAAAAAAATACCGATGTAAATATTATATAGTTCTGATAAGGAAATAGAAAAGACAGGCGCTTTATTTTATTTCTTTATGTTTAAAAAAATAATATAAACGACATGAGTCAGTTAGAGCCTCATCGCCACTAAAGACTTAACCAGAATATTGTCGCATGTTTGTCTTAAACAAACGCTTTTAAATTACTACTCCAGTTTTATTTGAGAGTTTTTTAAATGAACTTTGAAATATGTTAGTTCATTATTTTCTAACTTTCCGTACCGGCTTTGCCCGTATATAAAAGAGACTGCTTTTTGTTTATTCGGATTTTTCAAAGTAATAATTCAGGAATAATTTATTTACGACTTTCTCAAAGATTTTGCTGCTTATATAGTACAGAAATATACGATTCTATTTTATAACTTTTGTTATGATTATAATGAACAATATATAAGGTACTACAGTTTTTTTTTACTCAAAAATGTTTTATGTGTAAAGAGACAAGGGGCAACAACGACAATCGTGATAATAAGTTTAGTGTATCATCACATTTTTTTACGGATTTTGATATGGTCTGTAATAAGTTTACATATTATTGAATCTAGTTCTAATGGTAAAAATATGAAATGAGAAATGAAACCGGAATTTTTGGCTTCATCCCCTGTAATTTAAATCGTTATTCAAGCTACAGATTCGAACTTTTCGCGTTATCGTTTCGCCTATATTTTCTGTAACGGTGCTTCACTTCAAAAAATAAGTATTTTACTAAATCTTGAAAAGAAAAGAAATAAATTAAAACAAAATCCTCTTTATGTAATTGGCATAACAAGTTTATTGTGTGAATTATTATAATTTCAAGACATTTGAGGGTGTAAACAGATTTTCAAAATATTAACCAATATCATTACAATGCAAATAAAACTAGACATTTCTGTATTTAACATTTTAATTTTTATTAATTATTTGATTATAATAAAATCTTATGGGTTTTTTTTCGGAGAACGAAGAATATATATATATATATATATATATATATATATATATATATATATATATATATATTACTGCCATCATATGAGCTGCTGCTATTTAAATGGACTTGAAACTAACTATATTATAACATTTAAAATAAAACATTTGAGAATATTTTTAGGGTCATAGGTAAATTACGTTGGCCGTATTTCGTCGTACCTGTTACCTGTTTGTTTCACATTAAACATTATAGAAATATTCATATGCCAGAAGGTTGGAGGGACGTAGAACGTTGATGTTCACGGTACTACCCTAATTAGTCTGAATTTTCGTCAACATCGTTTTGTTTAGTCCTTGCTATATACAAATCGTCTATTATAAATAAATATTGCATGTCTCAATTTGCAAATAAAGCATATTGCAACTTACGATGGAGAATGTTTATAGCTATACTCAAAAGTCGATCTAATTTTAGCTTAACGGCATCTCTTAATATTCTTCATTATTCCTAAAAACAGTTTTTTTTTATTCCTTCCTCTATTTTTACAGCGGCACTTTCAACATTGTTTTTTCTTCTTCAAGATTTAGACTTGCGTTTTATTACATAAATTTATCAGATTTGGCTATACACTGATCGTGAAAGTAGTCAGTTATACTGGAAAGTGCTAGACTACCGTTTCTATTAGCGGTTAAAACCACAAAAAAAAAATTCAGTGCAGAAATGTGTCCTTCATTTTAACATGAAATAAAGGACTATTAAGTATATAAATGTTTATGGAGATTAGGTTTGAAAATTCAAATATTATTAATTAATCAATATGTTTCTTTTCCAAATATACTGAGAATTTATTGAAGAGCCCTAGTATATTAAAATAATTATAATATATATTTAAATTCATTTATCCCTTTTATTCAAAGTGTATTTAATAAGGTACTATTAAAAAAATTAACGTCATAATGGAAAGTATTAAAACATTTAAAAGCTTACGTAATGCAGCAGTTTTTACCTAGTATATGTCATATTTTAAACTAAAAATAGGCCTTTACATAATGATATACAAAACGAAACTGAACTTTAGCACCACGCTATCCTTTATCATCTTGGTACACTGAGCTGATCACCGACTAATCTATTGTAATGTTGCACATGTAATAACAGGAGCTGTATGATGTACTTAATTCTCGTGAGAATTTCTTTATTAAATCGACAATAGCCGAGCGTTCTTGGAGGAAGAATGGTCTGAGGGCATCTCACGTAATTCGTAACAACAAGAATGTATAAAACAACGAATGTAAAAAAGTCGTATTTCAAAGATATTTTTTTTGTGAGTAAATTGAATGGGCAAAAATAAATGAGAAAGAAGTTAACGCCTTAATTGAAATTTCACTTTATGTGTCTATTTGTATTACAATTGCATTAAATGTGTGTCAGAAAATAATCAAAGTTTTTTTTTACCAAAAATTGTGATTCGTAGTTAATAATGTCATACTTCACCAATAATTTTATATTTTTTAATAAAGCAAGACGTGATTCGAAGTTCATCAAAGTAGCTCGGTAAATAGAGAAAGTCATGATAAGGAAGCTGCGAACAATAAGCTTATAAAATAAAATAGCATAATAAACCTGTTCACGCAATACATTGCAGTTATCTTTTGTCACTTCAACGTTGCATATATTCTGGAGAATATTGTCCATGATCGATAAAGATAATTTTAAAAAATTAGAATCTCAAACTTGCTGAGCAATAGTAAGTGGAATAATAAGAACAATATATATAAAATATTTTTTTTCCATAAATTATTTTGAATGGCTATGCAACCATAGTTTCAAGAAATTGTAAAACAATCTCAAACATAAGAATGTGTATGCACATTTCTTAGAATCTAATACCAAAATTATTGTAACTAGCATAACCACAAATTATATTGACTTTTATAATTAATTTAGTTTCTAAAACTTTTCCATATTTGGACTTGGATAAAATTCATATTATCTGCTTTAGTAGTTTTGTGGGTGAATACGTTCTTACAAACAGATTGACACGTAGACAAAATTATTTAACATTACACTCATTTTGTCAATCATATATGTTGACCAAAAGTCGAAAATCGCATTGTTTATCCGTTATATGTGGATACTGTAATTATTTCTTAACAATTTAAGTGGGACTGAACTAATAAAAGCTAAAAAACCCGTCTATTATATGTATTTTATTTTGATGATTTTATTATCGGAATATCAAGAGAAATATACATTTAAAAAATGTTAAACCTTCTATTTAAATACCCCTTTAAATGTAATAACCAGACCTAAAAGAAGCAAGCGGACTTGAAGACGGAAAAACATATAAGTTTTCCTGTCACAAAAAATAAGTATGAAGAAAATTTCATTATAACGGAAATTTACTTTATAAGTTTCCACATTTATGTTGACGATAAAAACATTCATAACGTAAGATTTTTGCCTCATACACGTTCTGCAATTCTTATAATATTACCTTCATATGTAAAACTAAAATTTTGAACTTTTTTAAATATATTAATAATTTGCTTCTTATTATCTAAGGCCTTTTTTTTCTAAATATGTAATGTTACTCATGTAAATTTGAGTCACGGTGTTAGCTGCGCATGTATTCACGTTTACATTTGATTATTATTGTAATTTCTAAATGTGTAATGTTACTCATGTAAATTTGAGTCACGGTGTTAGCTGCGCATGTATTCACGTTTACATTTGATTATTATTGTAATTTCTAAATGTGTAATGTTACTCATGTAAATTTGAGTCACGGTGTTAGCTGCGCATGTATTCACGTTTACATTTGATTATTATTGTAATTTCTAAATGTGTAATGTTACTCATGTAAATTTGAGTCACGGTATTAGCTGCGCATGTATTCACGTTTACATTTGATTATTATTGTAATTTCTAAATGTGTAATGTTACTCATGTAAATTTGAGTCAGTGTTAGCTGCGCATGTATTCACTTTTACATTTGGTTATTAATATATATGAAATAATTTTTTTTAAATTTACTAAGCAAAATATAGAAAAAGTTTTATTAGAGAGAAGTATGCATAGAAAAATATTTCTGTACCTAATATATTTCTCTGCAAATATTCCGTTAATGGCCAATATTCAATTAAATAAATACTAAAAATTTTGATTATTTTACAAATTTATATTGGCATGAAAACCCAGTACCCTCATCAAAACCATCTTACCAGGATAGTTTGCCGTAAGACAGTTTTGCCTTGAGACTATTCAGTTCATCAGTTTGTGATATAGGTGATAGTCTATGTTCGCGAATCGCATTTATCTTTACTGTTATATAATCTCGATATTTGGCTTTTGGCTATATTCACTAATTGACTCATCGTGAAATCTTCATAACTAAAAACCTATAAACTTTGAATTTGCAAAGATTTCTTTTAGTATTCAGGTACTCGATATGAAAGAAAGATTCGAAATTCTAAACCTAGAGTTGTAAAAAACAGGTTAGAAAATTGCATTGAAATTCGAAAGTAATTAAGATAAGAGGCATGAGGATTTGTTTTTATGCTACCAAATTTACTTAGGCAACGCCCGACATGCAGCTAATTTAGTACAAAAAGATATTTAACTTAGACTTAGGTTGTAACATTTTTGTAAATGAGTGTTATAGTTATGGGATATAATGTTATACAGGAAGGGATAAAGTAAAAAAATAGAGAAATACACAGATAGTTTATAATAAGAGATATTTTTTACTCCATCAAGCCTGATAACCTATTAAGCCTCTTCAAAATTTGAAAGAACGGACAACGTGCGACTCATTACTTTGAAGCACAAATCTTTTTTTATATGAAAGGCAACAAATCATAGGACTCTATACTTTTTATTAAAATCACGAAAAGCACCAGTAGGAGATTGAAATTCTTTGATAATAAGAAGTGTATGTTGATTTCGCTCTTTATTTTCTTTATTATTAAATGATGAAACATATCATTTAATATGAATAATTTATTGCAACGTTAGTAGAGATATTCCAATTAACATACCGCTTATAAATAAAATATTTTGTTCATCCTCCCTTTTATTATTAAGGTAGTAAGTAGTACTGAATTTTACTTATGTCAATGAATATGATGTCAGTTCTGTAAAACGTGGATAGTATGATAGTTCATATCCCAAATATCTAGACCGGTGCACGCGGCGCCCCACGGTGGCAGTGTGGTGGTGACGGTACTCTGCTTATTTGGCCCACGCCCTCTGTTAGATCATATCGGCTTGGAGTGCATCTGAGTGCTGTTACTTTCACGTGTGCCATCTTTTACAACTCTTCAGTATGGTGCGCTCATATTCCGCATGGTCACGTGTACAAAATAATCATTCCACCATGATGTTTACTTTGTCCAGAGATATTTACTCGGATCGTCATAATTTTATCACGGTAAATATTGACTTTACAAACCTATATTGTACTTCCACTATCAACAAGATATTCTAAATTGTTAATAATATCAGTAATGATGCTTCCGCGTGCACATTATATCTATGTCGTATCTTACCCTAGACATCAGATATATGATCCTATTATTGACGCTAATAATAACATATCGACTTAATTTTGGCGATTTTACGAATAAGTATATTATAGATGCACGTCAAATATCCCGTCGTTATTTTTCGAAAAATTTGGACGTAATGACCTATTATTGAGTAACCCATCGAGGTATGATATATTTATCGTATATCCCATTAAAAACTCATCAAGCAATATTTCAATTAAAAAGCCGTATGCGAGATGAAGCATATGATATATTTATACCTGTATATTTCTTTTTCGATGAAAGATGGCACAAGTTTCATTAAACTTTACAAGCAGAGCAAAACACGAAGTGGAAAATTATGGGCCGGTTACAATCGTCCCTTGCTTTAGTATATACTTTGAACTGATTTTATAGTCAAATTTAATTTCTCGTAATAAAACGGATATCAGAAATTCAACATAATTTATCCGTAGGTATTCAATGCCGTATTTATCCGTAGGCATTCAATTTGCGAAATCCGTACAAATTATTGCATACACGGATGACATTGATATTATTGCTAGAACTCAAAAAGACCTTAAACAGGCGTCTCAAGCACTAGAATGACAGGCCAAAAAAATGTAACTCTCAATATACTTGATATGCAATTTGTGATCAAGTGCAATACATGCGATTTCTGACCAACTCTAACTCCTCCACGCACTTTAAAATCGATAATTACAAAATTTAAAGGGCAAATTACTTCATCTACCTTGTGCCTGAAATCAACACCGGCAACGATTTGGCTCCAGAACTGAGGAGACGAACAATTGCAGCCAACAGATGCTATCATGGACTAAGAAGATTTCTGAAATCCAATATACCATAAGAGACACTAAACTACAGTAATATAAAAGCTTAATAAGATAAATACTTCTATATGCATCTGAAACGTGGACATTGTCACAAACTAGTGAAAAATTTCTTGTAATTTAGGAACAAAAAATTTTCGGTTCCATCTTTGGTGGGTTCTTTAACAATAGGTTTCGGAGTCGATTTAAAGCCGAATGACAAACTTTATCACTTATTTAAAGAACCATATATAATAAAAATTATAAAGACTCAACTCATGAAGTGGATTGGCCATATGATTAGAATGAGAGAAGATAGAACGACAAAACAATTTTTTCTGGCCAAATCAACTGGTTCAAGAGGAAGAGGAAGACCAAAATTAAGATGGGTGGACTAGCTAGAAAGTATTTTCGATGCTTTCAACATAATACACTTAAAAACCGTGACGCCCAGAAGGAGGGTTTGGAACAGTCTGATCGAGAAGACTGTTCCACCGAGGACTGTCGAGCCACTGATAATGGTGATGATGATTATGGTCACAAGTGTACTCTTTTAATCACAGATATAGTCTTTAAAAAAGTACCGATAGTAAGAGTACAAACCAGATTTCCTAGACATTTGGATTTTCAGTAGTACACTTATATTGATAATACTGTTGCACTAACATTTTATATTAGATTTGGTAATCTAGAAAGTTTAAGAATTACCCCTGATCTTACAATATTTATAAACTATCGAATGAATATTTAAATTATAAATGTTTCCTTTTTGCCATATCTTTACTAGTATCCTCAAAGAAAGACTAGATTCACATCCTTATTTTACGTCGTCGTTGCTACGAAGTCAATTTATTACCTTTAATTTAATGTTAAATAAACTTATTAATCTCTTTAAGGAAACATTTTCATAAAATGGTAGAGAATATAAAAACAAAAACGAAGAAAGAATATTTACACTTTAATACACAATTCGATTATTACTTTATTGAAACTTTATGCCCGACTCAAAGATTAATCCAAAGAGTTGGGCATCTGGAGAAAAAAAACAAAAAACGATTATAAAATGTACAAACAGTAATGAACAAAAAGTTAAAGCAACGCACAATGATTGAAATAGACGTCACAATATCTAGCGATTAGTCGTGAACCACCAAATAATTCAATGATACTATTCCTGAAAAGATGAGTAAAGCAGTGAAGACTACATCCAGTCTCGTAATATTGTTTTAAATTATTTAAATACGAAAGACAGGTAAACGCTGCAGAATAGTGTACGCACTCTAGGCAGATATAATAAATAATTATATTGTCCTGTCACATAACAACCAAAAGCATAAGGTACTATGCAATTAGCAATTGACGGGTTATAAACGTATTGATTAAATAATTTTAAAAAAATGCGTGATCAAAAGTAATTCTCAGAGTTAAAAAAAAAAGCAAAAAAGTTTTGGTAGTGCTCATTACAAAATCTTAAGCTAATAGAGAGGTATTACCCAAAAATTTTGTAATTTAAGAAGGTATTGTACTTTTTAAATAATTTCTTCCTCATGAAAATATAAATAGCTTCATAAAGAGACTAGACAATGTTCGTTTTATGAATACCGTGGACTGAAGGATTGTATAAAGTCAAATCTTATGAATGTCGTATCGCAAATTCTAGTAACTTGAAGGCTTTCTAAAAGCTTTGAATAATATGAATATTAAACGTGATATCATCAATAGTTACATCATATACTTGTATCATCAATAATTACATCACTTTGAATTAAATCACAACTAGATTGACTATTGGGACTAAAGAGGAGCATGAGTAGTGCTGCCAACTGAGGGCAAGTCATTTAAAATAGTGAAAAAGTGCACCTAGATTTTTACCTTGTCTGACTTTATATTGAGTAACATAAGGCCAATATTCGAAACTTTCTATCCATACGTATTATTCACAAAGAAAAGAAATTGGAGTAAAATTTTACTAGAACTGAAAATGTGTCAAACAACAACAAATAATACAAATACCTTTAAAAACGACAATAAATAATACAAATACCTTTAAAAGTAAAATAGTCTACTTCTACTAGAAGACTCCGATCCATCTCCCTAACTGCATAATCCACAAAAATATTAATTCAAATACTTTGAGAAATGAAGGTAATACTGCTATAGGTCTATAATTTGTTACATCAGAACTAGAACAAGATTTAAAAAGAGGAGTAGCCGGAAGATGGTTGGAAGATATCCCTGCCAAGCACGTGAACAAAATTCATAATTCCAAGAAATATTTACTGTAAATGTAATTGTTTTGACGAATAGCTCGAAACAGGCATTGACTTTGTGCGGAGATAAGCGACCATTACGGGGACATGATATGACTGAAGTTATTACAATGCGATTCCAATTTCACCCTTCCGATGTGCAACAGAGATAAGCCATCAATATCAGCCACCGGTGCCGCCATTGCAAAGTCGAGCAATATTCGGAATAAATTAATGCTGGCTTCAATATTCCAAATATATGCGACATTTTACCTACTTGCACAAAAACTAAAACATTTTACGATCAAAATATAAACCGTATTTCTTATAGTACTTATGGTAAAAGAATTTAGTCTGTATATTGCGGACAAGATTTGTATTAAATCAAGTCAATATAAAACTTGGTTTGACACTAACCGATGTCTCACACTGATCCGGTCTTATTAAGGACAGAGTCACCTGAAACCCTGTTTAATAATGCACTCATGTAGATATCCTGAAAAAATGCTTTCTATGGCAGCCATATAACAATAAAATCTAATTAAGGCAACGTGTTATAATGATTAACATAATTTCATATACAGTTGACTAGATCCATTTACACAGAAATTACAAAATATTGAAAATTGATAGCGTGTCGTGTACATTTCTCTAATAACATTTTTGATATATATGTATGTATAGTAATATTGTCCCTAAAAAAAGCCTACAACCTATCTCCCCTAAAACACCTAAATTTGAAGAACTTAAAAACCTTTCGCAATATCGGAATATCAAATATTTACAAAATGTCGGTTATTGACAATTATAATAGCTTCACCTGTAGAATAACTCCATAAGGCACGTGTCCCATACCACTGAAAAAATTACACGGATCTGGTCCTCTCTTTCTCCATTAAGCATTATCAAGTATTTTAGTTTACACTTGTAGGACCGCAGCATTGTTTATTTATTTTAAGAAAATGCGAATTCATGTTTAAAAACAAATAACTAGACGACAACAACGGAGCAATACAACATCAAATAATTTATTTAGGAAATCGGGCGAAAGTAGATAATGAAAGCTAGTTTTGACATAAATGAAATAATACGAACATTATTACAAAAGTTTTGCACTTTTCAGTATTAACGTAAAATTATAAATTCATTCTATTTATGTATATTTGCTAGATACCAGTCAATCGTTTAAAAGATTCATGTTCTAATTGATACAGCTTAATGTACGATGGAAAACATGGTACGTACTATATACTATTAACATACCCATATACCGACAAATACAGTCATTATAACAGTTTCATATCGCTCAAAACGTCAGCTTTAAGCTATTGTGAAAGAAATTAAACTTTATTATATTGTCTAGAAATTTACTCCGTATTCATGTAAAGAATTAGTGTTACTTTTAAATCGAGTATAATTTTTTTAATATATTAATGTTTTGTTAATTTTTTTTTCAAGCAAGTACCAAATACTATACATCTTTTTCATCCCATCAGTCTTACCTTATCGTGGCCATCAATAATAATTTTTACTAATAATTTTTTAAGGAAAACCCAATAAAGGATTTCTTGTCACCAGAATTTTCACTACGGCATTACTTCATGCACTATCGCTCATTGTTTATGAGGCATTTCATTTATTACCGAGCAGTGACTTGTTTGAAATATTGAAAGGTAAATTAGGTACATTGCACTAATGAAAATTTGCCAGTGAACAGAAATTTTAAAAGCAGGTATCAAATAAGTTTATTAGTTGTCGTGTTGATGTCGAAGACGTACTTGACGGAAATATGACAGTAAGCGCTTAATTCTATTCAGAACATTAATAAATATTTTGCATATCGATCTAGTAAAATATTTACTGTAAACATTTTTAATAAGATAATTTTGGCTGTCAAAAACTTTTTTGTACTGGAATCCAAAGATTAAATATTTTCATAATATTTATGTTTTGTATACCTGTTTTATCTAAATTTATGACTCTATGATATCTACATTAAACAATGCAACTTAATGAAAATATAATTGATACCTACTGCTATTTGTTTAATAATTCCGTGACGTCAAAATTATACTGGACGTAAGTAGATTGTGTTCAATTACATTTTCACAACACTTAATTTGTTACCTTTGAGCTATACTGCAGATTAAACTATAATAAAAATAGTAACGCTTTATACGATGCAAAGGTAAATATTTATTAATTAATTATAAAGTCTTTTCAACATTCTCCTTTATTTTTTCCAAACACATATTTAAAAAAATGTTGACATCAAAAATATAACTTAACAAAATTCGTAAAATTGAAAAGTTCTACTTGCCATATTTTAAGTATACACGCGAACTTTTCAAGAAGCTACCGTAATTATTGCCGTCCTTAATAAAAAATAAAATAACTTTAAGCAGCCATTTAAGGATGTTGTTATTATTTTGATGTTCGTCACTAGATAAATACTAATTTTGGCATTTTTTATACTTCAGTGAATTTACACTTTAGTATAAAGTTTGTAATTTTACCCCCACAGTACATTTTGAATATATAGTGGAATGTATGCAATGTCGATGAAATTGCTGAAATTTATTGTGGCTAATGTTTCTTCTTTGGTTGATATTAAAAAGCTGGGGAGGCATTTTGGAAAAGACCGTTTTAAGTATGATTTCTGAATCTTATAAAAGTGTGAGATTGTTGGAGAATTATTTGAAAAAAGCTAATGTGCTAAATTATGATATGCAAATAAATCAGATACAAATAACTATAATGGAAAAATTAAATCTAACGTTATTACGCGTCTGTCTGTCACCAATCCATATTTACTATTGAAGTAAGAAATGGTAGTTAATTAAACTCAATCAGAGGGATTCGAACAATAAGAAAGAAATCGACCGCCCTAACTAGCACGTGTTAGGAAAACAAAATAGTTTAAAAACGTACTTTTAAATCGGATATGGCGTACTTATGGTACTTATAGCATCCTTTTAAAACGGATATGGCGTACTTTAGCATTATTCACGCGGTCATAGTGATTAATGGAAACTACAGAAATATGAATAATTTTAGGAAAATATAACGTTTTACAATAACTAGGACTGACAACGGAGAGAGTTGGATTCTCTGTTAGTTTTTAGATATCTAATATTCTAATTAAGACAGTTTGATAATTAAATTTCACGCTGCGCTTAAAAAATAATTGTACGAAAATATAAATAAATTTCTATCTAGAGATTTATTTTGCGGTTTTGTGCGCTGTTCACATACAATACCTATTTTAATATATATTGTTTTAAAAATAACTTAATTTAAAATTTCAAAAAATTTTGTGAAAAAACACGTGAATTTGAAAAGGTAATTCTTATTTTATATCTGATAGAGTGCGGTATAGCGAGTACTTATAATAAAAAGCTATTCCATTTATATTCAAAAATACATTGAAACAAATTGTATTGTAAAGATTATATTTCATATCATATTACATAATTACATTTAAAATAATTGAACTACTCATTAAGTTAAAGAAACTCGAAACTTCGAACTGAACGTGATCTCGAAAGCTTTCAACAAGCAGTACGAAATTCGTCAGGAATTTCATAATTATATCATTTCATACTTTTTGTTCATTGTTACCATCTTTTTATAAAAACTAAATTTTTATCTAGACAAAACTGAAACGACTAGATTTTTCGAATAAATCGAGTTATGTAACCAAAAAATTAAACTATGTTAAATGTAACGGCAAATAAGTTATGAAATTGAGTGCCGAGATCATAACATATTTATCCAATCAAAACAAAGCAGGGTAATAATCGAATTTTTGTTGACCCTAAACCACTGGGGGATGCGGAGTTGGCGTAATTTTATAAATACCTTTAAGGTGTTTAACTGATCGCTTATATCATTTGGAAGATAAGAAGATTGGGCGAACACTTACGAACTAATATAAAATTAAATATAACGAAGGAACGGGCGTATTTCAAAAGGATGGAGAAAACCTCAAAGAGAGTTATAACCATGTCTAAAAAAGATCCAAAAATACCTTCACAGTTGGCATTACAAAAAAATTTACATACTTTCTTTTGTCCGCAGTTCTGTGCATATAGAAATTGTAATGTTGAACATTATACCTAGAACAATTTCCCTTTCCGGACTCCAGCGCCATCGCTAACTTCGACGTCGATAATGCTTTTTGCTTCCCCGCACTATGGAATATGTATAATAAATATTAATGTAGTAACGACTTTATTAATATTTGGTTCAAAAAATATTTGTGAAAATGTTTTCCTTCCTTCCGGTAATAACAACCTACACAATTAATGCTTATACAGGAATTAAAGCAATAATAAATGATATTTCTAAACAATTACATTCCATACTAAATTCCAGCAAATGAAACAATTAAGTACTCTAGTTATAATAGATAAATTGAATCTCGATCCATTATATTTACTTTGGATGAATATTTAACCAATAACTTAAAGCATTTCGCAACAATTCAAAGCAAACGTGGAACGCTAGTATTATCCTAAACCTTATTAAACTCCTGCACCCGATACCCCCTTACATATCGGTAGTTTGTCCAAAACAACATATATTTATACACAGTGTCAACTTTCTCAGCTTTATATAACCTCAATCCTTTCATTTGCCCGTTTGACCCCATTTTATCGATTATATATTTATAATCATATAAATATAATCTTCTTTAGGTTGCCTTGTTGCACATGAGAGGTTCCTACAATAACAATACCCTGGGATTAAATATTGCTAAAGCGCGGGTCAAGTTGATTGGTGTATTAAAATAGAGACGAGTCCTTTTTTGGATTTCGAGATAATCTTATATTTACAGTTATTTTAACTTATTTTGGTTTGCTCATATATTGAGAACAAAGATATGGTACATATTGAAGAGGCAGATTTATTATTAATTTTATATCTCTTAAATTTATCTGCATGTAAAGAAATTAAAGTAATGCAATTAAGTAAATAACTAAGTATTTAAAAAAAAGTGCAATTAATAATCACCGAAATATTATGAAAGTGAAATAAGGATCTCCACTTCAAGTGCTATTTGCGAAATATTGATGTAAATTTCGGATATGTAAGTATTCTACGCATCAATTATTGTCATGTGAAAATATTTATTATTCTGTATATGTAATTATATAGATTTAATACCAATCGAGAGACAAATTGTATAAATTCGTACGTATAAATTTATGTCAACAATGCTCATTTCATCATATTAAAATATGTTCTATTAAAAAAATATTCATACAAAGAACAAACCTACCTCATGTAATTCGCGTTTATTATCAATTTGGAAACAGGGATATATACAGCGATACGCAATCTTTTTCTATTAAAATTATAAAAGATAGCATATATTAAATCAAGACTGTAAAAGGTAGAAACGTTTCAATCTAATTTATGAAACTATGTGAGCTTATTAAATGACTGAATTGTATTAGAACTCTTGATAAAGTAATGCATACAAAGTGATTGTTGGAAATAACTGTCCATTTAGTAAAGAAAACCAAATGTTTATGGGTTATTGGATAATTTAATTAAACATTCAGCTTTTTTTAAAATGAAAATCGAGGAAGATAAAATAAATTATAATTTTGTCTGAAGACTTACGTCGTCAATTTTACAAATACAAAATTCAGATATAAAAGATATATTTTTTTTAAAACAAATTGTGTATTTCATATCCTTCTATAGAGCACCCGCGTAGAAGTAAAAATCCACTTTATATCGTTCATTACATTTTTTATAAATAGTATTTATGTATGCAAATAATTCCGAAAAGTGTTCATACATCTATGAATTCGGGTAGAAAATTATTTTTGAAAAATTATTTAAATTTAAATATGTATATGCACCACAATATTCAATATTCATTCATTCCCTGAAATGAAATTATCAAAAAATCTCGAATCGAGAAAAAATCTTTGCTTTTTTTAAAAGATCTAAAAAAATTAAAATGTGGAAATCATTTTTATTTCCAGCTCATATGCTACTTCATACCTTTTAATGGCAAGTATTAAATTAGATACTTTTTTGAAATATAAAATATTATTTCTTTGAATATTTCATTTGGATAACATATACTTTTCTCAACATTTTTACTAATACCGCAACATTTTTAACTAATACTGCTATAATTTAATGGATTTAAGTGTGACATTTCTTAACTACGGTTTAAAGAAGTCACTTCATTTCATAAAGTCGTTCCAAACATAATAATATTTTCATTATCCTGTTATCTGTTGACCTCGGCGACATTCACTGAAAAATTATGGTTCCATATTGTAACAAATTTGAAAATTAGAACTGACATATGCGTTCATGATATATAGAATCAAAATAGAAAATTGTGGAGGTAACTTGTGATTGTAAATATAAATCTGCAAATTTATGATTTACGTACAGCCTATGTAATATATATGACTATGAAATTAAATAATTTTAAAAGTAAATATGGATAGTGTTACGCTCATAGGCATGCTTCATATATAAATAAGTATCATGGACGTGGCATGTATTATATAAGCATAATAATGCATGCCACGTCCATATATATCAAATGAATCAATAGAAAAACAATATAATTTAATTATAATTTGCTAAATTATAATAATTTGCTAAACAGCGCCACCGCTAACGGCACCGCAGATGAACAGCGCCGCCTACTGACAACATCTTAAAGTTTTAAGACCAACGAACTTATATTGATAACGGTGTAATTAGTAATATTAAGTCATCGGTAGATGGCACAATATAATTGAGATAAATTTAACGTTCACTCAATTGGTATACCATATTAAGCATACATTATAATTCATTTCGTTGAATCAACTATGAACTGCTCTAATTGCTCCAAATACTGCCAGGACACTGAGGGGTTAAAATGTGCTAAATGTACATTAAAATTTCATTACACGTGCATCGGAATGGGAGAGAAAGATTTCAAAAAAATGCTCCTGATGAACAAAGGTAAATGGAAATGTCCAACATGTAAAATTCGGCAGAACACGAAAATAGTAGCTTCGCCGTCATCATCTGTCGGCTCAGAAATATTTCCGATTGATTTTGAACGTTATATAACACATATCGATACAAAAAATGATAAATTTGCGACTACCTTCACAGAAAAAATTAAAAATGATTTAAAGGAATTAGTGATTGGCTCAATTAAAACCGAACTAAATGTAATTAAAGAAAAAATCACGTCACTGGAAGGATTCGAAAAGTCTTTGGAATTCCATACTGCTGACCAAGATCGCCTAAAGGCAATAATAGCGGACAATAACAGAACCATAGACAGTTTAAAGGCCTCCAGTGATTTGATGCGAAAAGAATTCGACTTATTAAAATCGAAAGTTGAAGAAATTGAACAAACAGCTCGTCAATGTAACATCGAAATACAAAACGTTCCTGAGAATAAAAGTGAGAATATTCAAAATATAGTGGCTAATTTAGCAGTAGCCTTAAACGCACCCATACATCTGGAGCAAGTACGAAGTGCACATCGCGTTGCTACCGGAAGTTTGGACCGCCCGCGTAACATCGTTATACAACTGGCTACGCGACGCCTGCGTGACGATATTCTAGTGGCGGCACGTGTGCGTCGCTCTCTCACAACACGCTCTCTTCAGCTCTCAGTGCCCGAACAAAAAATTTATATAAATGAACATCTTACGTTACACAAAAAAATACTTCACGCAAAAGTACGTGCCGCGAAAAAACAGAAAGGCTACGAGTATGTTTGGGTACGAAATGGCAAAATTTATGTGAGGAAAAGTGCCGGGGATAAGTCTTTCGTAATCAAGTGTGAAAACGATATCCAGAAAATGTGACTATTTTTAACAGCATATTTACTCTCAAAATTACCTGTGTGTTATGTGTAATATGTGTAGAATGTAATCATTTGAGCTATAGTGTTGATATTAATCACTTTCCTATGTTATTCACGATTGGAAATAATTTGAATTATTATTATACAGTCAAACAAAGTCGAAAATTTCAATATTGTTATAGTATCCAACTCCTGTATAGTTTCTTTGTCAATCTGTTAGTGTTATGTTTGTATTGTAATTGTCTGCTGGATAGGTTTCAGCTATCTTGTATTTCATTGTATTTTATTTCATTTATTCTAAGTTAAACTAACCATTCATTTGTAAAATATGAACGAACTAGTAAAATTATCAGTTTATTATCAAAATTGTGGCGGAATTAAAACCAAGACTAATGAACTGCGCATGAATATTCGAACAAATAACTACGACGTAATCGTACTTGTCGAAACTTGGCTTCACCAAAACATATTTGACGCCGAGTTCATAGACGACCGATACACGGTGTTTCGACGTGATCGAAATCTATCCAGTAGCATTAAATCGTATGGAGGTAGAATTGTTGTTGCGGTTATGACAAAGCTTATTGCAAAGCGTTGCCGTCACTGGGAAAACGAGGATTTGGAGGAACTATTTATTTCTTTGCGAATGAAGAATTTCTCCCTTATATTATGTGCTATTTATATTCCACCGAAATTTACGCAAAATATATATAAAAAACATTTCTGCAATTTACAAAATTTATATACTGATAATTTTAGTAACCACATATTAATTGTTGGTAATTACAATTGGAATATTGTCAGTTAATGGAAAATTGTCCCTATGGCATCATAAATGACAGCTCTGACCCCTTAGTTGCCCTTGTTACTGGTGTCACCTCGTTCATGAAATTGCAACAGCTTAATTACCTTAAAAATTGTAATAACAGAACTCTCGATCTCGCACTGAGCAATTGTAAATGTAAACTCTCTTCTGCGGAACCATTACTTCGTGAGGACCGCCATCATCCTACTTTCCTCCTGACAATTGATTGCTGTCCAGAGGTTGCGATGAAAAAGGCTGACAATTCAAAGTACAATTTCCGCAAGTGCGACTATACTGCAATCAATAAAGAGCCAGAATCCATAAACTGGGAAAAGGAGTTCCACCAGCTTTCAGCTACCTGCGCTGTGGATAGATTTTATATTATTATTTTTGATATTATCAATAAATTAGTTACAAAGAAACCACAAAAATCCAGGAAACATCCAACTTGGTACACTCCTAAATTGATACAGGTAAGTAAACGTAAAGAAAAATTTTGGGTAAAATGGAAATTATACGGTAACTTCTCCGATTACTTAAATTTCTCTAAGTTAAGAAGTCAATTTAAGAAAATATCCCGGTCTTGTTTTCGTGACTATGTCCACAATACTGAGAAACTTATTAATAACAACGTAAAAGGTTTCTGGTCATACGTGTCATCACTAAAGAAGTCAGAAGGATACCCATCGTCGATGAATTTCGAAGGTTATGAATCGAATGACATTCAAATGATATGCCAAATGTTTTCTGAGTTCTTCAAATCTACATTTGAAAGGAACCCACCTCTAGATCCAAATAATATTTGTGAATCCTTCGAACAAAACCTACCTCCTCATCACAATTTAGCACTTCAGATGGATATTAATATCACCTCCATCCGCTTCCAAAGAGATGAAATAACTAATGCCCTCAAGAAAATCAATCCCAATAAGGGAGCAGGTCCAGACAACATTGAACCTATATTTCTCAAAAACACACACGATACGATTTCTGCTCCACTCACTATAATATTTAATATGTGTATCGCGCAGGGTACGTTTCCCGGGTGCTGGAAAGATGCACATATAATACCAGTATATAAATCTGGGAGTAAGCAATCTGTCGAAAATTATCGGCCTATATCCATTTTGTCAGCAGTGTCTAAGGTATTTGAAAAAGTGGTTCACAATAGGATTTATCCGACATTGCATCGGCATATTATTGAGGAGCAGCATGGATTCGTACGGAACGGGTCAACATTAACCAACCTGTTATTGTACACGCAATATCTCTTTAAATCTATGGATTGCAGGACACAGGTTGATTCCATCTACACAGATTTTAAAAAAGCTTTCGACAAGGTTGATCATCTCATCTTGCTGAAAAAACTCTCTTTTAACGGTATAAAGGGCAATTTACTTCTTTGGTTCGTCTCCTATCTCAGCAACAGGCAACAAGCAGTAAAAATTAACGGTTTTATATCACCTCATGTTCCCGTGACTTCAGGGGTACCTCAAGGTTCCATATTGGGTCCCTTTTTGTTTATCATCTTTATAAATGACATCAGCAATTGTTTTAAACACAGCAAGTTCCTGTTATATGCTGACGACCTAAAGATTTTCTCCAAAATAAGAGATTCTTCTGATCATTCGAAGTTACAAGAAGATCTTAAAAGACTAGATGCGTATTGCAGAATAAACAAGATACAATTAAGTCATAGTAAGTGTAAAACGTTCACCTTTTCTAAAAATAAGACAATCTATTTTCATACCTATGACATAGGTGGTCATTCTTTGGAATCTATTAATTGCATACGTGACCTTGGTGTAATGTTTGATCAAAAGCTACATTTTGATGTTCACGTAAAGCAGATCACATCGCGAGCTTATGCTTTGCTAGGCTTTGTTTTACGAACTACTAAACCATTTAAGCAAATGAGAACGTATCGCATCCTCTACACAAGTCTTGTGCGATCTCAACTTGAATATGCTGTTGCCGTCTGGAATCCTTACTATCTTACATATACTGATATGGTCGAAAGAGTGCAAAAACGATTTACGTATAAATTGCAATATCGCTTCAATACACCCAAAATAGACTATTATAATGCATTGTATACATTCAAATACCGTACTCTCCACGAAAGGCGTATCGAACTCGGAGCATATTTGCCATAGTTGTTATGATTGCGCCGATATACTGAATCAGTTGCAATTTCGTGTGCCAGGGAGAGCGACCCGTAGCATCGCACTGTTCCATCTACCTACCGCTCGCACTAATGCTGGTGCTCGTGTACCACTACGCAGGCTTTGTGATGATTGCGACGGAAAATTTCATTATCTAGATATATTTGCCAGCTCAGTATTTCAATACAAACAGTCAGTTAAACGGATACTATACAACCATTAGTCCTTTGAAAGCATTGACATTTTCATTTATTCAAATCGACATGATATTCTGTTTTTTTTTCTTTTTATTTAATCGATATTATTATAAGTGGGATAGTGATTACTATTAATTCTATTATTGATAACTGTTACAGTGAACTTTAAATGAAAGGCTGATTTCAATAATTTCAATCGTTATTGCTTGACTGTCAAAAATATTACTTTATTAAAATGTAATTTGATATTTTATAAAATTTCTAATATTTAATGTATCATGGAAATATCTAGAAGGGACTGAGGATATATGTACGTAGAATATTACTTTCATGTGGGAATGTTAGGATATAAGTTAACCTTATTGTCAAAAAACTCTTATTTTGTATTTCACTATGACTTGTATCTGTTTTTTCTCCATAGGTGATAAATAAATAAATAAATAAATATCGGAAACTTGTAAAATTCCTTTTATCTATATGTTTATATTCACTCAGTACCCCTGTCGGTCGGCCCACCTTTCATAAGTAATGTTAATTATGAACGTAAATTATTAGAAGCATTACGTATTATTAAGGCTTTCTCTTATCATGATTCAGACGGAGGGGAAACAAATGACGCCTCATTAGAGATCGTATGCATGGCTGGGGGTCGTTACAACATATGCGCAAAGGAAGACCGACTTCATTGCGACAGAGAAACTGTGCGTCGGCAGAGTGACTTGGGCTGGTATGCCGTTGGGTGCAAAACAATAAGATAAAGGGTTAAGTTATGTAAGCCAGTTAAAATTCAAGTTCATGTTGACTGTTATTAATTGTTTGTTTACTTGTTGTCTGACTCTAGTAATAGAGATGTTTGGAGGTTTATTTTTGGCATAAGATTAAGGATTCTATTTCATATTAGACATCCAAACCCTTATAAAATTTATTTTTAAAAATTTTGTTTTAAGAAGTGTACTTTATTTCATTTTCAAATGTCTTCATGAATATTTAATATGCACATTGGAAACCAAAAAATTGTAGTTTTTGCTGTTGTATGCATGCGTGCAAGTTATTTGATAAGTAGGCCAGGGAATGGCCCAATACTCACTTTATTAAGGAAACAAACTTTGGCGTCACAAAATTGTTTAATACCAGCGTGACTATTTCTTTCTTGTAAAAATTATACTTTAATAATATTGTATTTTCATTTGTCTTTTATATATCTTTTATACTTATTCCGTATATTTCATTGTTTCATATACATATACGTCAAAATAAAATTAATTGATTACTCCATGGACCACATTGTAGAAGTTTTCTACGAGTAAACTTCTACGAAAATTCCATTTTGTTTTGTTGAACTCAAAAATATTTGATGTCCAATATAAGTCACAGGTCCTGTGGTAATGGTCACAGCCATCGTATATAAATAGTATGTTTTTATTTTAGCGCCATGTTTACAATCAATACCTAAAAAAATATCTAGAAACGGTTTAAAGACCGACTGGCATCTGTCATTACAAAATAGGTTTTGTTAAAAAAAACGCTCTCTCGTAGTTAATTACCTAAAAACTTATTCAGCATAGCAGTGCTACTCAGTATTACTTGCTCAATATAGTTATTTAGTATCTAAATCTTCATAAATAAATGAAGTCTGCTTCAAAGAGGGTTTCAGACTCATCATCTCTTTCCTTACATTTTCTAAGCTGCTTTGTCAAACCTATTTCAAATATGCTTTTGGGAATAAAATTGCACTTTAAATCTTGTTTTGTATTATGTTTTTCTATTGTTCATTTGAATATATATGATTCATTCCCACAAATTTAATTCAATTCTTGTTTTTACTTACATATTTCTCATTAGATCAAATAAGCTTTATATATTTTATCGACTATTATTAATACTGTTGGGCCTGAAATATCAATGTTTATTTTTTTATAGGAGTTGTTTTAATCCTTTTCGAAAAAAGTTTTTAAGAAATTCATTCATAAATTTGAATACGATTCAAGATTTAAGATATAGAAATAAGTATTCGAATCGATTGACATTAATAGGTATAGCCATTGTCTTTTCGGATGGTTTATAGTATTTATTTTATTTTATTTATTTACCGTGATATCTCGTTTAACAGGCAGATTTATGGTAACCTAGTGTCGACCATTGATAAACAACTGTTGTATTTTATTATACGATACACTTGTAAGGAAGTACTTTCAATTAAATATATTATTGCTTGTCATGCCTCGTTTGATCAACTGATAAGATTCCATCTAATTTTATTTTTGTGATGGCAATTTATTTTGTAACTAAAAAATAGTTTGATTTGATGAAATGACTTCCGCCATAGGAAATATTTACTTCTATAGCCAAAATAATTAGAATGAAATACCTTAATAAATTCTGTAAAATATATTGATTTTCAATGAATATTATACGGAGACAAAACATCATACTAACGTAACCACGTATTTTAAGTTTAGTTAAATTATGCAGAATTATGTTTTAATTTTTTTGTTTTTATATCGTTCATTCAAAAATAACTTAATTCTATTATTTCACACAAATAACTTCCAGTAAATTTACTAGATGAAAATGGTCGGTTATTCATATTCTCATCGCGAAATAGGAAACGGATTCTTCACAAGTATTTATTTTACCGTGTTTCTCATTTTCTTGTCGAACAAACATTTGAAATCCTAAAAAGTTATTAAAATTCAGAAAGTGGAGACATTTATTTTCCGAGGTTCAAATTATTTCTTTTGTTTAATTAATTATTTATCGAAGTTAAATTTTATCAAACTTTATGTCTCCAAAAAAAATTTAAAAAGTACGTGTATTTCCGCCCCGAAATGTGCCTCTTTCAAATTCAGGAAATTTTAAATTGAATTCAAAATGACTCATGTCATCATCATGATAATTGATGTGTAATTACACAAAAAGAAAGCAAAACATATTTCTGTTTATTGTAGAATGAAAGACATTTTTTCTTTTTTCTTATTGACACCAGATAATAAACTTTGTCCTAATTAACTTACTTTTATTATAGTTTCATATTTATTTATTGAAATAAAATATTATTCACATCATATCTCTCTTACGTCCACTAATTTACTTTATAAGATTTTAAAACGATTAGTACTAAATTATATTTTCAAAATCCCGTTGAATAGAAGTTTGATTCAAAATAACGATAACGGGCATATTTTATTTTATTGTACCCTAACACGTAAATTGAAACGTGTCAACGTTCCTAATATATAGTAAACTGAGTTCAGTCATACTTATATACATTTGACTTAGAAATATCTGTGGTTTTTAGAATTTTAATATATAAAGAGGTCATTTACTCAAAACGGAAACAAAACAAATAGGGATCGAGGTTTTTCCCATAAGGGTATCATAGATATAAGAATTAATGTTATAATTCATAGAAGTTAGGCAGATCCTTGACAAAATTCACTATTTATTTTTTCTGCTATTTTGCTGTCGCTAAATTACCATTGAATTTGTCTTGGGAATGCTGTTTAAAAAAAAAATTAAATATTTGTGTAACTGTGGGATTCAATTGGATGAATGTATTAGAAAATACAAAAAAAATGCCATAAATTTTATTCTGTTGACTACCTTCTAAGCTATAATTTAAGAAAAAAATTAGTAAGACATAAATACTTTTGATTACATTTCACATAAACAAATATGTGAAATCCTTTCTCGGTGTACCAGAATAACGATTTATATGACTTATTGAGTAAGCCCGTAATTAATAGAATGATTACATTTATAGGATATTGATAGGAATAGAATAAAAAATTATCAAGGGAATTAAACATTTTTAAGAAATTAAACATTTTTCTTTATTTAAACGACTTATTTACTGGAAAATTATAGTTTTTCATATATTCATTGAAATTAATGATATCAGTAAGACAAATTTGTAATCTTTCAAGTGCCCCTTTTTATTTTTCTACTATCGTCATGTAACCAAAACTTCATGGAATAGATTTAGCGTGAACATTATTAACGTGTAGGCAGAGCTGAAGTTCCGTCCTCGTAGAAATCTTTGGGCTCCAGGACTGTAAAAAGGTGTAGTTCGATTTTTATATGACTTTCGTCTTTTCGATATTTTTTCTATCATGTAAATTATTAGATAGAAAACGAAACATGGTAATTGATAAAATGGCGAAAGATCTAGAGAGTACAGTGTGTGAAGTCGCCTGCTCCATCCAAGTGAAAATAGTTTTTCAAGGGTTACATTTGCTACAAGGAATCGAAAGTTGTCATGTAAAGACTAAACTTTTCTTTGATTTGAAGGAAGTTTAGTGGTAACTTTTCCCATTTGTTCACAATAAATCTTAGCTACAATTGGACTGTCCCAATTAATAACTCAATCGATAACTTTATTTATACCTCACCATATATTGAAAATTATGTTTTATCCAATATTATATTATGGTCTAGATATACCGTTTTCTCCAGCACTTAGCCACTGACGTTTACGCTAAAAATTAATTTAAACCACGCACTTTTAATCTCCTGTAACCAGATAATTCAGCCTCTGGTTGGCACTATGGGAACTCAGTAGCTATAAACACATACTAGCTCTCCTCTTAAGTTAAAATGGTATTAGCTCATGTGGTGGCCAAACGGAACATGTCCACTTCTTTCTCAAAGCATTAAGTTGCTTTCCTTTACAATGTAAGAACATGAAAATAGTTTGCAGCAAGGCAAACTTAATCTGGGATCTGTTTCAGTAAGACTTTTCTAAAAAAATATAAGGTAGCTTTTGATGAGATATTTGGGACAGGCCAAAATTATCTTCTTTGAATCTTTGGAACCAGTGCTTGGCTATACCGTTAGAGGGCATAACTTCACATACTGTTGTGTATATTTAGCGTGACGCTTCGCTGGTTTTCCGTCCCAAACGATATTAAAGAGCCAACTAAGTTCACATTAAAATAATTATATTTTAAATTTATTCTTTACTCACTGATTAGTTAATTGCAAAGCGAACAGAAGTTTGAATACCGCATTCTTTAAATGCCCTACAAGAAATATTCTAGAAGCTTTTCTAATATTATAGAAATCGGTCAAAAGAGTGGCGCGTTTATAAATTGCCAACTTTTCACGTTCCATACAGAATATTTAAGGAATTCATTGGCACATAACTTTTTTTTAAATTTATAACTGAGTCATAAAAATTAAGGAATACAATGATCTTAGAATTTTTTAAACTAAATTTCAATAACTATTCAGCATGTAAACGGTGTGATTTTACATTCCACCCCATTATAATAGAAATAAAAAAAAGCTGTGAAAATTTAACATATCAATGTATCATATCATTTTACCAATAGAAAGTCATGTCAAAAAACATGAAGTTTTAGCACTTGATTACTTACGATATTTTTATATTATTATGATTGTTATGTTTTTAAGAATATATGCAATTACAAATAAATTAACGACTCGAGAAATTTGGACGATTTGCATTTGTTGATCAAATGATATCTTTGACCAAGTCTCATTTAAGCAATTCTGGTTCAGGACATATTATATGGTGTAGTTTACTTCACTAGAATTTCTTCTTATTTGCGGAAAACGCTTAACAATATTGTATATGTAAATTGATTAATTTTTCCTTATGCACTAAATGGTTACAAGATTGTGAATTTCTAATAAGAAAGTTACAAACTTTTCTTTGTTTATTCGACTTTGATGATTTCCGAATATGAAAATTTATAAATATAATGTTCCTTAAAGAATAGCTTGCTTTATTTAATATTGTTTAAAAGAGAATAAGCAATTAAAAGCTTCATAATAAAAACCATTATTATTAAACCCTTATTAAAATTCAATATAGTTTCTATTATATTGTCTTTATGAAATAAAATCATAATTTTAATTCAGAATAAATGATCGATGTAAACTAATCCACCAGGCAATATAACATAGTATCCTGTAAATAAATTTAATATTAATAGCAAATTACGTTTATTTTTGGAAACTGTTCCGATTGAAACGACTTAAGGCAACAACAGAAGTTATGGAAATAGGCCCCAAATTAAATATAAGTAATTCAAAGTAAACATTACCTTTGGAGGTTCTTAAAGCTAAAATGATCAATATTATTATAAACATCAGTGCAACCTTTTGAAATGTACCTTCGAGCTTTGAAATTTGGCAACAATGAAAATTCGATCCCTCTCGGTAAGTCCCGTTAATGACAACGATGGTTGATTTGCTTTGAACTCATTGAATGGGATGAAAACGGGAGTTAAATAACAATGTAATAGAGAACAGGTCATTTGAATAAAGTTCATGGAACAAACCTGTTTACTGTAACATTTATTTACTGAACCATTATTTATCTATAAGAGGTATGAGTGACTTTGAATGTAAATTTCTTCGCATTTTTAATATGATTTAATATTTCTGCTGAGCCAAATACGTTCATTTTATTCTCATTACATGCCCAAATTGAAATATTTAGTTATTATGGAAATATTATTTTCACCAAAAGTTTATCAATCGTATGTTTCGGTTAAAAAAAAGGATTTAAAAAATTTAATAAAAATTTAGAAATCTGGTCCTTCTTAATTTGACCTTTTGCCTATTTTTATATACAATTTTAAACCAAGTATCATATGAAGCAGTGGCGATATTTATTTCCTAATATGAGTAGCGTTAAGTAAATATTATGTAATTCGTTCAAAATATGGATATTTAAACATAATAGCTGTGCGCTCTTAATTTGTAAAAAAACTTTTTCCTATTTTGGATGATATGATTTAAGTAAATATTTTTTAAAGGTAACAATTCATTTCCTTCTTACACCCGGTGTAATAAAATATACTTCAATATGTGAGATATATATACATATCTCTACATACGTATCTCTAGCATTCGAAGAGAATTGCAACTAAAAACAGTGATGGTATGGGTTTAAACATTGAAATTAATTTTAAGAATATTAAATGTATAAGAACAATTTACAATACTGTTTAGCATTCGGGACGTTTATAGGAATAATCCTTCAAATATCATATACCCTTTTTTGAACATTAATGTTTGGTAAATAAAAGTCAACAACAGGACGTAATCAACGACATGCTAAGGATATATATATTTAAAAGATACGCGATAGTCAATCCGACTAGTTTATATGGAAATTTTGTATAAATAAAAATACAAAAAATAAATATATCATCGGCCTCATCATATACTCATCATATTAAAAGTTTCCTCGTTTCTCATGCTATGTTCAAGCACAGAAAATATATTTTTCTGAAATAGCTCACCACAAAATTGAAATTTTACCCGTGTCTTGTTAGTTACGTGTTAAGTGTAAGCTACGACTACTAATAAAATGGATTTTTTTAATAATTCTGATCAAAACCGTTATTAAAATCATAATAGACCATATGCCAACTAGACTAAGTTTCTTTTTAAAATTATCATAATAAAATAATCAACAAATAAAAATTGGTTACTTTGAGAATTTCAGCTAAGAAAGAAGTGTTAATAACATATAATTGTTTAAATTTTGGAAGTATGTGGTAAGTAAATAAGAATAGTCCAAATTTACGAGTAGGTTTATGTAGCTATAAAAAAATTAACGATTATACAACAAAACCCTGGTAATACAGGCAATACCGATTTAACTGTCCGCTCTACATCTGGTTGTTATTTTATACGCCAGTGTTATATGAAGGATATCGATATATTTGCCTAAACTCGCCACTTTAAACTAACTGAAAATGTAAATTAAAAAAAAAGTGATCTAGCAAAACTTCATTATTTAAATAAGACGTGACCTATTTTGCTAAACAGATTGTAAAAGATTGTCTTCAATTATAGAACTCAGAAAAAGTTATTGTAAATAATGAAGTCTCCATCATACGTCATAAACTAAGTATATGGGGTTTAAGTATATACACTTTCTTGTAATACCATGCCTCAGAAAAAGTTTAGAATTAAGAGGTTTAATTCGGCATATGGAATATACATATCATACAAGACCTTCCTTTTAAACTTGAATTTGGTTTAAAATTGGATATTGATTCCATTCTTCTATATTTACCTTTTTTAGTAACTACGGGATCATTCGATTGATTGTGAATTAACTCATGAAATTTTTGGCAGCTCTATAAGTTTAGATAAATTTATGCATATCATTATAATGTTTATATGTTTAAATAAATTTTATCTAAGTCGATATAGTTAACAATCAATTTGTGGTAGATAAATAAATTTTAAATTACGAATTATAATATTAAAAATTTAAATTTCTATTCGTTTCTCCTTAAAAAACAGTGAGTTGAAAAAAAATTAAAATAACATAAAAGGGTGAAAATATATTAGGTCAAATAAAGTTAAGTAGGCTTTTATAAGGGTATGGTTATGTGGAATGTCATAAATTTGAAATGTAAAAACAATACGATAATGTATATATCGAAAGTTCAGGCATTTCGTAATACCTATATTATGCCCAAGAAAGCGCAAATATTATTATCGTGACATTTTTGGAAAATATGAAAATTTTGGAAAAGGGCAGGATTTTTTTTCAATTCAAAAATTTTGAATTTGAAAATTTCAAACTTTGGAGCCCTGTATATTAAGAATTATTAGTTCTACATGAAGTAAAATTTTAGAGAATTTAATTTGTACAGGTTATTAATATCTATTTTCTGATTTGTCTTGCGAAAACCGTTCTGTAAATCAATCTAGGTAAATTTCCCATTATCATTTTTCAAAAGATATGGTCCTTTTTTGTCTAGACAAAGCCAGAGCGAGTAAGAATTTGTATATAAAACGAGTTAAAAAATATTAGAAAGAAATTCACCTTGATCAATAAGGCAATACCGATTACCATTTTGCTTCTTTACTTGTTCCTGGCAGACATGTTACTTGCTACTTTTTTAATATACGTATCTTCTAACGTGGCATACTCTCGTTATAAAAATTTTTGTCGTAACAGATCTTGAACTTTACATTAAACACAGCTTTTTAGATTTTTGACATTCCTTATATTACTTTTTAAATATATACTTCTCCATCAAATGGTACTTTGGTTGGGATTATTTTATGCCTTCATAACAACTAATGTTATTTAAAACTATGCCCCAAAACAATGTGGAACTTACATACAAAAGATTATACATAGGAATATGAAATAATCATAACAGTGATCTGAATTACTCTAGTTTGCTATAATTTCATAAATCGAAAAATAAATCTATATCATACATAACGGCAAATAATTTACGGGTCTGAATGGCGAGGTGAAAACTTATTTACTTAATCAGAACAAAGGATAATATTCGATTTTAGGTCGGGCCTAACTTATTAAGGGGAAAACGGGGTTGCGGTTTGATCCTTGTCGTTATTTTATGACTATTTTTGAAATCATTGCTCACAATATTCGTTGTTCAAAGGTTATTTGGATAGTTTACCTTAATAAAGTATCTTTCTGCAGTTTTTTGATATTAGTTTTATTGCTACTTCTTAATAGGTGTTAGTTTTTCAATTCATTCTTTTTTTAATCAGTCCTTCGTTTTCAAAACTGTTTTCAATAAATCCTCGACCTTTATATATAATTAGCAATTAAAGTATATTTCGTCAATTATGTTCATTAGATCGCGAATTAAAAGGCGCGAATTCATTGTGGAGATATAAATATGAAATATTTTTAAAACATTGGTCTTTATATAACCAACGATGCATCATCGAACATAACAAAATTAGAATGTTAAATTATTGTAAAACTTTGAAGAAAAATATAAAGCTAAACAAATTAATAAGGGCCGGAAGCGGTTTAGATGAAGTTGTTTGTTTACGATATACTATTAAATGCCGGTTATGCTCCAGTGGAAACTTGTTATGAATTTTGGATAGGTTGAAAAATTTATAACATAAACGGTAATAATTGCCAGAGGAGCACAATTAACTAACTTTTGAATTGGTACTGTAAAATATTATTTGAATTGGTACTGTAAAATATTATTAGCCTCCATCCAATTTGCATGAAAAGTACAAGGTCAAAATTGAATTGGTACTGTAAAATATTGTTAGCCTCCATCCAATTTGCATGAAAAGTACAAGGTGAAAATTTTTTTTGTAAAAAATTTTTTTGTAAAAGTACAAGGTCAAATTAATTTGAATTGGTACTGTAAAATATTTTTTGTAAAAGTACAAGGTCAAGTCAAATTAATTTGAATTGGTACTGTAAAATATTTTTTGTAAAAGTACAAGGTCAAGTCAAATTAATTTGACTTGGTACTGTATTTTTTGTAAAAGTACAAGTAAAGTCAAGTAAATATTTTTTGTAAAAAGTACAAGTAAAGTCAAGTCAAAGTTTGAATTGGTACTGTAAAATATGTTTTGTAAAAGTACAAGTAAAGTGAAGTGAAAGTACAAGTAAATATTTTTTGTAGTACAAGTAAATATTTTTTGTAAAAGTACAAGTAAATATTTTTTACAAGTAAATATTTTTTGTAGTAAAAGTAAATATTTTTTGTAAAAGTACAAGTAAATATTTAGTACAAGTAAATATTTTTTGTAAAAGTACAAGTAAATATTTTTTGTAGTACAAGTAAATATTTTTTGTAAAAGTACAAGTAAATATTTAGTACAAGTAAATATTTAGTACAAGTAAATATTTTTTGTAAAAGTACAAGTAAATATTTAGTACAAGTAAATATTTTTTGTAAAAGTACAAGTAAATATTTTTTGTAGTACAAGTAAATATTTTTTGTAAAAGTACAAGTAAATATTTAGTACAAGTAAATATTTTTTGTAAAAGTACAAGTAAATATTTTTTGTAAAAGTACAAGTAAATATTTTTTGTAGTACAAGTAAATATTTTTTGTAAAAGTACAAGTAAATATTTTTTGTAGTACAAGTAAATGTTTTTTGTAAAAGTACAAGTAAATATTTAGTACAAGTAAATATTTTTTGTAAAAGTACAAGTAAATATTTTTTGTAGTACAAGTAAATATTTTTTGTAAAAGTACAAGTAAATATTTTTTACAAGTAAATATTTTTTGTAGTAAAAGTAAATATTTTTTGTAAAAGTACAAGTAAATATTTTTTGTAGTACAAGTAAATGTTTTTTGTAAAAGTACAAGTAAATATTTAGTACAAGTAAATATTTTTTGTAAAAGTACAAGTAAATATTTTTTGTAGTACAAGTAAATATTTTTTGTAAAAGTACAAGTAAATATTTAGTACAAGTAAATATTTAGTACAAGTAAATATTTTTTGTAAAAGTACAAGTAAATATTTAGTACAAGTAAATATTTTTTGTAAAAGTACAAGTAAATATTTTTTGTAGTACAAGTAAATATTTTTTGTAAAAGTACAAGTAAATATTTAGTACAAGTAAATATTTTTTGTAAAAGTACAAGTAAATATTTTTTGTAAAAGTACAAGTAAATATTTTTTGTAGTACAAGTAAATATTTTTTGTAAAAGTACAAGTAAATATTTAGTACAAGTAAATATTTAGTACAAGTAAATATTTTTTGTAAAAGTACAAGTAAATATTTAGTACAAGTAAATATTTTTTGTAAAAGTACAAGTAAATATTTTTTGTATTACAAGTAAATATTTTTTGTAAAAGTACAAGTAAATATTTTTTACAAAAGTACAAGTAAATATTTTTTGTAAAAGTACAAGTAAAGTCAAGTCAAAGTTTGAATTGGTACTGTAAAATATTTTTTGTAAAAGTACAAGTAAATATTTTTTGTAAAAGTACAAGTAAAGTCAAGTCAAAGTTTGAATTGGTACTGTAAAATATTTTTTGTAAAAGTACAAGTAAAAGTACAATATTTTTTGTAAAAGTAAAAGTACAAAATATTTTACCGGACCAATTCAAATTAATTTGACCATGTACTTTTACAAAAATTTTTTTTGTAATAGTACAAGGTCAAATTAATTTGAATTGGTACTGTAAAATATTATTAGCCTCCATCCAATTTGCATGAAAAGTACAAGGTCAAAATTTGTTGACAGAATGCCTTCACATTTCACTATCCAACGCCGTCACTACCTTTGTCATTAATTGCAGTTCCAGCTTCCCGCACTCTACGTTGCACAATGTTAATGTATCTCCATAATCTTAACACCCGTATTAATATTTTATACGCAACAATCTTCTAAAATTAATTATCTACCCAAAAAGCATCAAAATCGAACGAATAAAACTATATTATAACTGGACACACTGAAAGAATGGGAGGCGAACGACATATATAAATGACCACCCAAACTTGTCTGCGGAAAAATTAGGTTCCGCGAATATACACTTTTTTATGAAGAAGCCAAGTTGACTGCCGTAAATAATCTCCAAAAGTTTATATTTCTTTAAAATCACAAAGAGAATAGACTCCAGAAATGAAAATTAGAAATTTTATTCTGACTCCGAAACAAATTTAAATTGACGGATGTTTTTGTGAAACTCAAATGGCTACACTTCTATTTTGAATAGTAAAGTTGATTCCAGAATTATCAAAATGCAAAAGAGACAAATCACAGTTTTTCAGGAGAGCCAAAAATGCTTTTCTTTCTTCCAAATCTGTCTGTATTTTAATTGTGTGTTTTATTTTAGAAAGAAAGAAAAGGGTCGTCGTGGCTGTGAACACAATGATTCACCTTAGAAACATAATCAAGCAAAGAGTTCTGTTCTTTCCAAATAAAGTGTGAAAAAATCACGCATAAAAGGCAATTGACGAAGAGAAAACAAAGAATGGATACAATTGAAATGTGGAATTGGAGGCAATTATTAAGGATATATGTCTATAATTTTTAAATGTTATGTCGAGATTTGCTTTCCTCTACACTTCCATAACGCGTGACTTATTTTCTCAACAAAATATGTAGGGAAGTCGAGAGCTTTGAAAATTGTTATTTGCGCAACTGAATACAAAAAAAACATGAAATATATTAGACATGAGATCAATTAACAATATCCTAGTGTAACAAAGTTAATTATATTTTATTTAAATTGTAGACCCATAGCAGTCTTATCTGCATTTGATAAAGTATAAGAAAATGTTCTGAATTGTTGTATATATTTGCATTTCTGACCTAGCTAATGGACTGCCTTTATGGTTTCTGTATAAAACGTTCCATAGTCACTGACATTAGCTCATTAATTTCATAAATTATTTGGCTAGGGACTAGCTAAAAATGCCGTCAACTGAGTAAATAATGATATCCAACTAATAAAATTTTTGGAGAGAGGAATGTCTATCTTTGGAGCATAATTCTTCACCAATTACTTTCGGAAACCTAAATAATACGTCTAGCTACAAAATTTAAAATCTCGTCCTCATCTTATTCAACCTGAAATTAGTGAAGAATTTAGGTTCACTTCTGTTTCTCTTTATAATACTTCCTGTCCATATTTATATATAACACTATTCGCTGCCTTTCGTTTGCCGATGATTCAAAGCTCTTCGCAAGCGTTAATAGCCAGTGTCATTATGGGCTGTTTCAACGTGGTATTAACTCAGTATTGCCATGGAGTCTGACCAACAAACTAAATTTTAATATAAGAAAATGTGCAAAGATGATCTACTCCGGTTTACGGGAGTAAACTTCTTGTGTATAGTTATAAGCTGGACAGAACTACAGTGAAAAGTGTGTCATTTTTACGGGATCTGTATGTAATTATGGGTAATCATGTCACATTTTACAGCCATATTGTCGAAATGCGTCAAAAATCTGACAAGTTACTAGAATTTGTAATATGCCATTAATTTTAACTCTTCAGTTCTTGGTATCCTTGAAACAAATGCAGTCATTTTCATCTAGTTGTGTATTTTTTATTACAAAATTAATGTGTATTATTCTTTTTCATTCTTTCCGGATTTTGTAAAGATTATTCTACAGCGTTCACCTGTCTTTCGTGCGCTCTCATTATTTAACAAAGTATTGCAAAATGCGCCCAATGTAGATATTTTGTATTTTTTCAATGACCGCTTTAGAAATGGGCTTATGGAATTACTTACTAGTTCGCAATTGATCTGTTTATAATACTCTTCGAATTTCTGTGTATTTATGTCTTATATATTATTATTTATTAAAAAAAAATTTATGCTCTTCCATATGCCCTGCTCTTTGTGTAAATATTTAAATTGGGCGTAGGGTTTTCAAGAAATAAATTAATGATAACAAAAGATAGACAAAAAACAAGAAATAAAAGATAGGCAAATTGTGTAACTAAATATACTATGTGATCGTAATCTCAGTTAATGAAATAATAACTAGAAATAAAAAGCCGGAAAGAGAGATAAAATTTGCATAAAAGTTTTGAATATCTATACATCATTCGAAAAAAATACCCAAATTCCAATTTCGTCCACTGAAAACAGGTGAGATACAAGTTGATCTATAAGCAACTTTTAGATATTTCACGTCCAAAATTTTAAATAAATGCTTCTTGCTTATGCACTTTACATAATTGCAAATAATTTATAGCTTTAATTCACTACAAAATAATTTAAAAAATAAAATAACAGCAAATGGAATTTCCACAGATTTATTACTACGGTTGTATGAGTAACTCTGCTACATTAAAAGATCATGCACTCTAATTCTATTGAATAAATTGAATCTCGCAATGATATGTTTGTATTCAATAAATAATTAAATCATTTCCTAATTCACACATTTCGCAGCAACCCCGAGCCAATCTGGTACAAGGACATTATACCAAACAACATCACACGCTTATACCCCATTTTCCCTCACATGTTTCGAAACGGCTCCTTAAAAACAACATATGTTTGTAAACAGTATCAATTTTCCCACCTTCACTTGACCTCAATCCTTTCATATACCCGTTTGCAGCTATTTCAGGAATTATATATTTATAATCGAATATAATTTTCCATTATGTGTGTGGGTATTAGAGTGAAGGTGAGAGGTTTCTGCAATAACAATACCCGAAGAATTAATATTACTATAGCGGGGTAAATTGATTGGTTTATTAAAATAGGGAGTGCTTTCTATTTGGGAGTTTGCGATAGATAATCTAATGGAATACGTGTTTTCGAGGTAAATGCTAATAAAATCGGTTACTGGAATCCCACTCTGAATGTTTCATATCATGGTTATATGAACTGAATTCGCTTTGTATATGTATTGATAATAAAGGAGTGGTTCAGATTATAACAAAATCATTATATTAATATATTAATATTATCCCTTTCAAAATTTATATGCAACATAAGAACATATATATACAAGCTTATGTCCCAATATAGCATATTTCAAATAAACGTACTAACCCAGAGTGGGGTAAAAAAGACTGCATTCGGATTTTTGATTGACGGACGGATGCATTTTAGGGAGTCGATTTAAGAAATACATATGTTGAAAAAAAAATATTATTGGTCAAATTTACTTTAATGTATGTGACTATTAATTTTTATATAAATATTATTTTGATAATAGAGATTTCAAATTTGCTGGTTTTATACGTTTACATGACATAATAATATATTTGAAGACAGATGCAATTAAAATTACTAAAATATAACAGTTAATTAACAGTATTTACCTCAAATACTGCTTGAGAAATATCTTTACGAATTTGGGTATGTTAGTATGCGACAAATTAAACAAAAGAAACAAATAGAAAATTGTTTAAAATTATGAGCATATCAGTAATACTTATTTCTCTATATTAACATGTTTCTTATTCACGAAAGTAATCAATATCAGTTTGAAATTAAATTTTCAAGCAAGTCATCAGGAAGGAAAAATCGTTTGCACTGACAATATATGAGAGAACAAGAAACATTGAGGTAAATGGAACCATTTCAGAATTATTTCTCTGAGTTACGATGTAGAAAATATTATGACTGCATGTGTAAAAGCTATATTTATTTGCGGTATAGTAATGCCAGTATAGATATATTTCGATATATTCATAGCCACTTGATCCCATCGTTTAGTTGGATAAACGAAACATAATTTTTCCTTATTTTTTATTAATAATGAGAAAATTATTTTTATAATTAGAATGTGATTAAAGATAGTAAGCTGATGAATTCTCAGAATCTTACGTAAATTATATAAAAATATAAAAATAATGCTAGTGTATATTAATAAATCTTACAAAGGTCGGTAAATAAATACGAAATAAATGAATAAAAAAAAATATTGGAAACTAAGAAAATTAATTTTATCTCTACGTGTTTATTCGCTCAGTATGCCAGCAGGTCAACCCTATTTTCTCGAATGATGTTAATTATGAAGATAAGGTATTACAAGTTTTACATATTATTGAGAATTTTCCGTCTTTTCGTTGTTCGGATGGAGGGAACACCAATGACCCCTCATTAGGGATTGTATCTCCCTGAGCACGTAGATTTGCAGGGTATCGTTACAACATATGTATGTCGGAAAGGCGATTCCTTTGCAATAAATATATTGGCATTGTGTCGCGTGCGGAATATTAAGATAAAGATTTAAATACATAAGCCAGTTAAGATTCAAGGCCATATTGACTTTTAATAATCATTTATTTAAGTTGCTGTCAGAATGTTGATAATAGAGATATCTAAGAGACAATATTTTAGACAAAGCATCAAGTATTTTACTCCATGTTGCAATAAAACAGTTAAAAATTAGTATGCCGTAATGTTGTTTTAAAAAGTGGATTGCAACTTCTGGCTTTTCTTCTGAAATATTATTACCTGCGATTAATTCATTTAAAAAAAAAACTAATAAACATATATTCAAAAATTTGCTTAGGTTTTAAAAAAAATTCAGAATTTGTTCTGTCACATGATTCAACGTAATTATTGCAGAAAATACATAATTTATAAATTTTATTTGTCTTTGTTGTAATTAAAAATATGACTTGGATACATATACTTAGTTGCAATTTAAGGTTAGTTTCAAGACTTTCGAATATATATGATTACGAAATAATATTAATATGTATATTTTAAAAGTAAATAATATTAAAAAGAAAATGGACGCGGTAGTATTAAATATTCGCCCATTGGAAGAATACATTTTTTATGGAAATACAATAGTGTGTACATTCGGGCAAGTAAGATAAATGGCTTTCGCGTTGCTTTAATATTGAAATAATATTTGGCGTTACACACTGTTTTAAACTCGGTATGAAAATTATTTATCTGAAGAAATTACATTTCACTAATTTTGTGTGTTGGTTTATCGTGATGTCTTTTTTTCACCCTTTTTCCATGTTTTTTTCTCTTTAATATTATTTGAAATAAACTTAAATTAACAATATATGTCGTTTATTAAAATACGGAGATTTTCACTAATACATTTCCACAGTATCTTCTCATATTTAATTATCTACTCAGAGACTTTCTCTTTTGTCAGATTCTTGACAAAGGAATTTGAAATATATTTTTGAGAAAAAATTACGCATCAAATCTTATATCATATTTTTTACACTTTTACCATTATATTTTTTTAGTGTAATAATATATATTCATTCGTTAATTTTAATATCTATGACTGATTTTCACGCTAATATTAAAGCTTCATCCATTTTATCGATTTTAATCTTGTTTGAGCTAAAATACACAGGACGTAATTTTTATAAACTATTCTTCCAAAAGACAAGTTAAATAGAAATTTTTTATAAAGTTCTTTTTTTGTTATTTGTATTAAGTAATTATATATATATATATATATATATATATATATATATACATATATATATATATATATATATATATATATATATATATATATATATGTATATAATTAAGAACTTACTAATATTTATTGTTATTTTACGTGTTGCTTGTGTGTCTTATATTTCGTCGTTAATTTCATTATTATCCTATTATTATTTTCTTACTTTTTAAAAGACATTCAGAAAGTAACGTCGGCGAAGGTAATTTTATTTCATTGTACCTCATTACGAATTTACATTAACCTGTGTTACTGCTACGTAGCTGGATTCAGTTATTATTTCCATTGGACTGAAAAAAAAAATACGGTATTAAGGCGATCCATACAGGCAGAGATCACACGTGTACAAAATAAACGAAATATACTATGAAAACCGTGAGGTTTTATTTCTAAGTTTTTTGCACCTACTTCAGATTAAACATTTTTGTCCGCAAAGGTTAGATTCCGTATAATACTGTTTGTGCAAAAACACAAAGAAATTTGTAGATACTCAGCATATAAAAATTACAAAAAAGTTTAATATACCTCTTTATATAAATCGATGGGTGTACGTGTGTCTTAAATCGGACAATGAAAATTTTCATACGGACATACATTGGTGAAATTGATCATGACGACCAGAGGTCAAATGTGAAATGATGCAAGTTGGGTATGTAGTAGCTTGAGTAAGTAACAAATTTTGAAGAGACCTCTGGTCAGTCGTCTACTGCTCAAAAGATTTATCAAGGTTATATATATTCGTTACATGATTACTTTGTTTCGGCAATTTCTTTAAAATTTAAACCTGTTGACAATATTTTTAATTAAATTACTTTGGTGGTTTAGTTGACTGTACAAATTTATATGCTGTGGGCTTTATTGTTTATGTCTATCTACACATATGACAAAAGAGTAGAATTCATTTATATAACAAAAAAAAATATTTGGAGAAACATGACAAAAGTAAGAGAACGTCAAAATTTAATTTTTAAAATTTTGTCTGAATCTCTTTACTTGATAATGCATCATGCAAGAACCGCTCATGTAATTTTGTTGAAATTTTAACTGTTGGATTCTGTCAGGTCCATAGCAATTATTTTACAAAATTTTATATAATATTCAATCGACGTTTTCAATACAAGTTAGTAAGTAAGTAAAAAATGTTTCTTTCACAATTATTGCAAAACACATAAAGTCCATGCAAACAAAATTACGGGCAGAGCTAGGAGTAATATATGTAAGTAAGGAACGTCAAGTTATGATGATATGGTACTGTGTAATTGCCGCTCAGTGTTATACATGATTACGAATTAGGAATAAAGGAATCAATTGTCTATACAAAAAAAGAAAGGGGACTCATTTCCAAAGAGCGGGCCGGGTATTATCTGAAAAATGGAAATTAAATAGTAATTCATGAAAAATATTCCTTGTTTGAATCATCTGGACACGCAAAATGAAGCCTGTTTAAATATCCACACATCTTCATAATATTATGTCTTCCGATACGTGTGATTCAATACAATACTCTTGTTTTTCATATACCTAGTCCATATTTTCACTGAATATCTCCAAATTTTAGTGAATAGCATGTACTCAAATTTAGAGATTATTGTAATAGTGAGCAGCTAGTTAGGTACCGAATTACGAAAGCATACCAATGAAAATAAGCAATTCAATTTCATTAAAAATTATGTCGCTTGGTTCTCCTCTTTATACGTTATTAATTATATGAAAAATTTTAAAAAACTTGTTACAGTTATGAAATAATATTTTACGAAGTATTTCAAGTAATATATTCAAATAGTATCTATTAATAATGACCATACAAAATTACTTCCGGAAAATTCATCAATCACAATTTACCCTGCAGTTGCGAACAAAAGGTAGCGCCTTAGTTTTCCTAGGGACTTGTTATCATACGATGATACGTTATTACTGACTGTGTCCTATTGGAATGTGCTGGTAATCGTAGCGGCCTGCGGTTACGTCGTGACATGTTATAAAACAGTTACACCTTGCGACCAATCTACGTCAATATGCGCTACGTGGAATGATGAGAGCATTTTAGTAGGCGAAAGGTGATCTAACTGTGTTCAATTATTTCTTCTGTTCATCGATAAGTATTTTATTGGTATTATTTCTTTGCAATTTGTTGCAATTTTTCTTATTTTATGCATTGTGTATAGGCAATATTAAAACATTTATACTTGATCCAAGATTATTTTTTTCAATATTATATGTCGTGGACTAGCATACAGCTCAAAAGTGTGAAGACAAAGTCACTTAGTAAAAATATGATGTTCATATTTTCAATTCCTCAAGAAAATATATTTCGCGATGCATTTTAATAATCAATTTAATCTGATAAAAGACCACTTAAATCATAAAAAAATTTAAGCCTCCGGCTTGAGAAATAAAATATTTTCTAAATCAGATTTATTCAAGAATGACTTCTAACACATTAAATAAATAGACTTAAAATTTCCATATAGTTTCCTTTTTCAGTTAAATATTTAAAAATATGAGTATGTTCAAAACAATTTATTCTTTATTCTCATCTACTAATTGCTATTAAGGGCTACGTATCTCTGTATTCCATTAAGCACCTGGTCAGTTAAATTCAATTTAAAATCAAGTTAAAAGTTCTTCAAGCAAATAATTAGCAGTGGTGAAAAAGATTACTATGAATGGGATATAAAAAAATACCATAATTATTAATAGCCACTAACATACAACAAATTCTATATTATTATCTATGGTAATAAATTTAAGTCTTACTAGGATTCTCCAAAAGTTTAAGATAGTCGTAATCAAACCAAAACCATAATGTCTCTTCTTTAATAAGAAGCGATGAAAAATAATATGACACCAAAAAAAGTTAATAAACGGAAAACAAAATTAGATAAATATTAGATTTTATTTCAAATCAGTACAATATATATTAGATTTTTAAAGTCCCATTATATTATTTGTGAAAAATTTTGTTTTATGCAATTGCTTTTTACAAAATTTTCGTTCCTTCTCAAGAAGTTTGCTTGAAAAACAGAAATACCTTTTGTAGCAATGAGTAAACAAGTAATAACTATGTTGTTAGTAACATTTATTAAATTATAACAAAAAGCTAAAGATTTAAATATGGTGTACTTGTTATTTATTGACCTATGTAAATTTAATGAACTATGTAACATAGCTATTCTAGATGGTTATACTATTGGTAATTACGACAAATATATTAATTTATGCTACATAGTAATTTTGACTACACTAATTATTCCATTCATTCCCCTCATTAATGAGCTTCGCCATGCCAATTGCACCGGCTGATTGCTGCAGTAAACGGTGACCAAGAAACGTCGCTAAGATACTTTGTAAAATGATTGACCTTTATTTTGAAACGGTTACTTCGATTTCCTATAGCAGGATGTCTTGATTAAAAAAAAATCGTGGAAGAATTACGTGCCAGTAGATTTATATTCCACGTGCTCTTCATATATTACGTACGCAGTTAAAGACAAATTATATAAGGTTACAGTAACTTGTTTTGCATTCTAGTTTATATTCCGTTTATATATTATCCTCTATATTATTAACAATTAGCAAAATATAACGTATAATTTATTTTTTTCCAAACAAATATTATAACTCTTCTTTACTAAAATTTAAAGAGTATTTAAGAAAAAAAAATATATGTATATAAATATATATATATATATATATATATATATATATATATATATATATTTATATATATATATATAGGCTGTCCAGTGGCAGATTTCAAAGTTTGAACATACATAGTTTCTGAACGCAACACATAAGAGGGGCGCGGGGCGCGTCGTTAGAAGCGCAAGCGGTGCGGATGTTTTAGTAGCCATGGAACAGTGGAGTGGAGAGATATGCCCAGATGTTAAATTACTTTTTCAGAGTAGAACTACAGAATAGTCCATCTTTCAACCAAAACACATGGTTCCAGCAGGACGGGGCCACAGCTCACACTGCTAATGTGTCCATGAATGCAGTACTGCAGTTATTTCAGAAAAAAACATATCCCGAAACGGTCACACGATTTAAGCCCATGTGACTTTTTCTTATGGGGATACTTAAAATCCGTTGTTTACAAAACAAATCCGAGCACTGTGACACAACTTAAAGAAAATATTCGAGCCGAAGTCAGTGGGATACCCCAGTCGCTCTGCAAACTCGTTTTTGAAAACATGCGTGCTAGACTAGAAGAGTGTGTCAGACTCGATGGCCGCCATTTGGAAAACGTGGTTTTTAAAAAATGAAATCCGCATTTGTTGTTATAAAGTTAAAATAAACTTTCTTTGTATTAGAGGTGTAGATTTTTTTTTACAATTTTTCAAACATTGAAATCTGCCACTGGACAACCTGTATATCACGAGATGACCAAATGTCGTCGCCATTACCGCCACTTCTTTTAGGGTGAAAAAAGTAATAATAACAATACATAATGTGAAGTCAGATATATGGGTTCAAGGCTTTGTTTTATTAGACTAGATTCAATATGTTAATAAAAAATAATATAAAAACAGCATATTATAGTTAATGATATAATTTTAAATAAACTCTCATATATTTTTAATGTTGCTGAAAGATGAATATAATTACATATATATTTACACACTTCATCATGTCATATTTGTTAATGTAAATATTAATATAACCATTAATTCCTTCAAATATAAACGTTTATTTTATATGATATTGGTTTAGAAGATAAATATTATTTTATCGAAAATGACATTGTGAAACAAATAATTTAGCAAAAAGATTTAAAATAATTATAAGAAATTTTAATTTACATGAAAGTAGAACAATTTAAGACAGCGACCGATGTTTTGATAGATAACTTTGGTATTTGGTATATGTATCTATTGGGAGAGCGTGTGAATGCCTGGTTATTAAAATAAAAGAACCAAAATTTTATTTCGTTGCTGAATTTAACAGTCGATGTACAAAGTATATATTACAATTACTTCCACTTTCAATTATCAGTGCTATTGGCATGAAATAGTCTCTGAAATGTTATAAAGAACAATTGATATTTCTCTTTTATATTGGTCAAATAAAATATTTTTTATTTTTCAATGACATTATTTTAATAAATCACCTTCACAATTAATTTTAAAGTTATTTTTTACAAATAAGAAGTCTCCATTTTCAAATTATCGTTCATTTGATAAAAGGTGTGACAGACCAATTACCTTCATCGTTCATAGTATACTAGATTATTTCTTTATAAAAATGTATGTACTTGCAATAAGAAAGGTTGAAAATATTACATGATGTTCCGCAAACTAATTGAGCAACATTTGTCCATATTGTCCGGCTCCGCCAATCCCAACCCGTGATGACATGCGAGTTCACCAGTTATAACATGTACAAACATTTGTTTGTAAACTTAAATTGTATTATATTGTTTGCCCACTTGAATCGTATTATAATTGGAGAACTCGCGGACCGATAAAGTAATGTGGGCGGTGAACCAGAGGTGAGTACGAAAAACTAAAAAATAAATGAGACACTTACTAAAAAAATTTTAATTTATTTAGGTTGTGTAATGACAACAAAAAACCAATATTTTAAAAACCGTAGGTGTTTTCCATTATAAAAGATTATTTTAAACTATCTATAAACATTACTCTGTGTCAAAATATTAAATTGTATTAAATCTCATAGACATTTTTTGCCGTGGTTCACCGACCTTATATAATTTAAAGAAGTGATTTTTTTCTGTACTTTTTCGTGTTATGTTGACGTAATGTTTATTTCCTTAAAGCCCCAAACCGCAACAACTTCAAAATTCGATGCATTCTAAGACGATAGATTTTAATAATATTTTTGTGTGATTAATTCCAGATAGAATTTTTTATCGAAGGTTTCAAATATTCAAACAATACCTAGATAATAAACTCTTGAAGAACAGTGGTTGAATTTATTAAAGTTTGATTATCAAAATGTTATTGCTTGCCATATTTTGTTGAACTATTTTTAAATAAGTGAGTAATGAAATTAATTTCATTTAAATAGACAGGTTTTTTTCGTTTCATTTCATGCACAAGACGGTAGTTCCGATTCAAAAATAAAATACACCTGATAAAGAAATATAAAAAATTGTTAAACATAAGTACTTCCACATAATGGAACCATTTTTGATCAGAAACTGAAGTGAAAAACTAAGCAAGACCTTTTCCTTAAAAAAAGATTTAAATTACAACTGAATTATAATTTTCAATAATTTGCACTTAACTGAGCAAAGGGTTCCAAAGGGTTCCTTGTCGTAGGACGTTGATACATTATTACTGCCTGTGCTCTGCAAGAAAATACTGGTAATTGTGCAGAATTACGTCCGAATCGTGCAATGTTATAAAATATTTACGACTTAAGGTCAGTCTTCATTAACAAACCGCGCGTTGAATGATGGAGGAATTTTTAAAGGTGAAGCTGAATGGATTTTTCTCCACTTTTCTATTTTTTTGTGGTTCAACCTTTAATTGATATTATTTTTCTGATATTTATCACATATTTATTTTTATTAAATTCCATCGAACTTCACGTACTTATCATATAATTTTTCATAATACTTAAGATAATATCATGGTAGATTTAAAATAATATTTATATTTGTTTATCTATGCAAAACATATAATAAGTAAGCTGCTTAACGAATATAATATTTGCAGTATTTATGATGTTCAACGAATATTATGTTTTCCGTAAAGAAAGGAGTAGAAAATTTGATATTTTACGAAGTAGATCTTTACAATTTTCGGGTATAGCACAATGGTTTTGGAGATATTTAGCACCCGTGGTATCGAAAGGTGGCTATTATATAAAATATAAATGGCCTTAAAATATAAACTTGAAAGTGCAACATAACATCAAAAAGTCCGTATTGAAATGAAATAACAGGACTTTAACTCACCTACTACAATCTACTCTAATTGACTGAGCAACTTGTTTAAGCTAATTTATATTTTCAATTCTTTCTGTTCCTTCTTTGCTTCGTCCTATTTTCATATACAAAAATCATTTTGAAATGAAATAAAAGACTTTCAAAAATTTGTTGTCCTATAATTTTCATTAAATTTTAAAAGCCAACAATTAGTAAAATTTTTAAAATATTATAATATGATCAACAACTTTAATCTAGGTCAGCAAAAAATCAATTCGATCTTCAGCACAATGTGCCTTGTTAACTAAGAAATGTTTTTCTTTAACGAGAACCTAATCGAGTCGTTTCTTTTGTGAGGCTTCATGTAACTCTACCCGTAAATCGCTTAACGAATTTTAACGTCTCAAAGTCTTAAAATAATATATCAGGTGGATAACACATAGATTTAATTTAATGGTTTTAAAGTTTGGCGGTGTTGCGTTATCAAATCGAACAAAAAGGAATTTGAAAATTAGTGATAAGTAATATGGCATATTAGTTTGTCCTGTAAGTACTAAAGCAGCAGATCAGAAGATACGGAGTCAAATACAACCATGTAAATAAATTTATTGATGGAATTTTTTCATATGTTTTGTACCTACATTCTCAAATATTTCATATTGGTACCTCCATGTTTTTTAGTATAAGTATAAAGAAATGTAGACGTCTCTTTAGTAGATTGTTAAGCATGTAAAATAATGGTTCCAAAGTCCTCCTCCACTTATGTTTCCGTCGACAATTTTTTGCGCTATAATCTTTTGGTTATGGAATAGGCCAAATCCTAATTTTCTGTCACCTTTTTGACGTAGTCTGATTCGACACTTTAACTTTTTACTTTAATTGTAACATATTTAATTGTTTGTCAGATATTTAGATTAATTCATATTTCCATTAAAATAAATTAAATTTACCTTTATATTTTTCTAGCCAGAAATTTTTGAGAAAAATATTTCAATTCATGTCCTTTACGAAGCATATGATTTCAACTTATGTGCGAAAATATACATCACCTTGTGCAACAGTTAGATCAGTAACTAAGAAAATTTGAATAACATACCGATATGCATTATTTGAATAAGTACATAGTTAGTGTCTGAGACATTTTTAAGGCAAATGTATAGATTATAAGGCTAACTGTTTATGCGTTGTCCAAATATATTTAATTTAGTCTTATGTTATGAGTATTATAATTTAAGGGTAATATTAATATTTATAAATATAATAATTTGGTACTTACTATTAGTAACAAAAGTTTTATAATCCATATTTATTATTCTGGGAGAGAAAGGAACATATTATTAAGTTCTATGCGACAAAACAAACTGAATTTCTTCCACGTTTTGCCGACTGGCCTCAGGATTCTGTGACCTAAATAGCAAATATTACCAGTGCCTTGTCTCTATGAGTGCAACGACATCCGACAAGTAAGACAAGTTGAGCTCGAGATACAAACGACGTGAGAATAGATCTTACATTTGTGTAGTTAGGATGTGTAGACGTCTTTGTAAATTAATATATAATATATTTTATATTATGTGGTTTGTAAAAGAGGGTTATGCATCATAAAAAGAAAGAAAAACACATTTCAAAATTGTTTTGGTTATTACCATTTGATAACTAGTTCTATATACCAAAGATGTTACGTTGCTTCTTTTGAGAGTTTTATTTAAATCACAATAATTCGAGCAATGCTTTAACATTTTACGTAGCCCTTGGTAATGTTAATTTTGAAAACATACTTTAGTCTTCTGACACTTATTTAGTTTCTTTGTTGTGAGAAATAAAATAGCTTATGGTTTTGTTTATTATTTCATAATTTCGATACCTACAATTGTCGAAAATATGAATATATACATATGAAATATGATTCTGTTCAATCACTTTTCAAAAGATTAGTGGGGCTTTGGACTGATATATGAAGGAAATATAAAAAAATTATTGCCACTTTAACTTTGAGGCAGCAATAATGAAGCTTGATAAGAAATTTTCTTGCCAAAAAACAGATGGTGGGGTGTGATTATCTTTGAAAAATAGCAATAAACGTGAAGGTCGAAAAATCGATATCTGAATTAAATGAAATTAATTGACTCTTGGGTTTACTGCAAATTAAGATTGAAATATGATAGTGTAAGTTGAAACATGATTTTGTAATTTTTTTACAAATCAATGACGAGTGAAATTAAAAAAATCCCTAGCTCCATAGAATATTATGTTTAAAATCCGGTCCTGATTTAAAAATTGTTTATGGGGAGAATTTGAAGACCCGTAAATATTACCATCTTAAATTTCAAACCGATATGAATCTATTTGAAATTTAAGTATAATTTTTGACGTGCTTACTAATTAATATGCACGTTAATGTGAAGCGATTTCACTCCTTCTCTAATATGACATAGTGGAAATAATTTTCGTCAGAAATAGACAAACATTATATATTATATATTAAACAAAAGAACTTCATTTCATTGATGTTACGTTGCTAGGGAAAACTGAGAGACAAATTAAAAATACACTTTTTATATTATTAATTTCATTACCTTCTTCCCGATGACCATAGAGGGAGCCAAAATAGTTTTGATGAAAAACGATGTTAACTTCTGCGTTTGAGCATAGTAATTAACTAAACTTACTTCTTTATTTAATATAATAAAAATCACTTAAAATTATTTATTTAAAACTCCAGGGATAATTTAAGGCTAGAAATATTCTATACACAAATTTTTCCTTTATTTTTTCACTTGGAATGTTTTACCAAAACCATATTAAGTATACAGTGAAACTATTTATGACGTTTGCTCCAATAGATGGGCAGATTCGTGGCTAAAATAATTCTAATGCAACTCAACAAACACCATTTAATATAAAATATAATTATCCAAATCCTTCTGAGGGTTTAATAATAGTATGTTTCATAAGTGTTTTTACATCACCCATCTGTGTTGGAGAATTTGTATTCATGGTTTTGTTTTGGACAAGTAAATAATGTATTAATAGAAAGTGATGCGATGGTCGTTAAAAATATATAATAAAATATGACGTATTAAAATAATTAAACCATTTCCAATTAATGTCAAAGAGTATTTGTTACATTATAGAAATTCTCGCCTACAAATCAAGTCTATATTCAACAAGCAGCTTCAACACAACAGAATCTGTACATTATACGCTAGGCCACTGATCGCTCTTTGTCGTAGGTTTTAATGGAATTCTTATACGATATGCGGTGGCTTAAAGCCCTCTTGGTTATCAGCTTTCCTCAATGGTGCAGGGAGTAATAACACGATGCTGAACGGGGACAAAGAGCCCTGTAGAAAGCTAATGCCAGAGCTTTTGTTTGTAGCTTTTAGGAGACACTATGATTGATGGATGTTATTATTACAAAATTTCATATTTATTAACAAAATTTCATATTACACTTACTTCTGGTTCGTCATGCGCGTGCCCTTTATTATTCGTTATTTTAAATGAGCACATTATAATTTTTTATTTTATTTTTGGTTAGTAAACCAACTAAGAATATATTAAAATTATATTATTTTTCTTTAGCTGTGATTTAATAATTTGCTTAAAACCCATATGATTAGAGAGCATGTGTTAGCAAAGAAAATGTTCTATTTTTTAATATAAATGATTTTTAACCGAGTGAATAAAGAAGTGACATTTACCTAATAATGACTTAAATGGAAAGAAACATATATCTTATATAATACAAAAGTAAAACTAAATTAATACAAAATTTAAAAATAAATTAGATTTATTTACAATTAAATGGAACTACGTTCTGTAGTATTATTTCTACTTTCTTTAATTTCTTTACCACGACCTAGGTTTCTTTATATTACAACATCTTCAGGTAGGATATTAGCAAAGATAATCTTGCTAATATCCCACCTGAAGAAGTTGTAATACAACGAAACCTAGGTCGTGGTAAAGAAATTAAAGAAAGTAGAAAAAATACTACATAACGTAGTTTCATTTAATTGTCAATAATGAATTTCTACAAAATTGACGCCAAATATATTCAATAGATTTATTTACTTATTTATTTATTTACATCTAATAAATATGGCGGACTTATTGCTACAAGAATAATCTCTCACAGCCAACCAGATCACCAGTCCAGCCCTGCTCGATGAAAGGTCGGGAATCTAATCCGGGTCCCCACGGTGCACTGCGTAGTTAAAGGTCTTATGCCTTGTGATGAACACAACACACCACGGTGACGACAAAAATTATATTTATATACTTTAAAATACTTGTAATTTTTTTTTTCAAAGTTTAAAATATATCGTAAATATCTCAAAAACATTTCAACTTTATAATTTAAAACTTTTTCAATGTTTAGCTTTTTCCTGTTCAAACACAGGACAAAAATCAAAGCTTTATATGTAGCTATATATTACATAATATCGATGCCCGTAACTTTATTTGCGAGACTTTTAGCAAACATTTTTAATTTAATTGTAATAGTAATACACAGAATGCTACCTGCTGTAAAAAGTATAAAACAATTATTTTTTTAATATAAGTGCGCTTTGTGTAACTATTAAATTACCATTTCCTATTTTTAGTTGATCTATTGCGGTGTATCATACATGTTATAATGAACCCAAAATCCACCATTGAATACTTCATTTCAATCCCTTTAGCTCTTCTTCAGTTATGCGCCAACAAATAAACATACTCACAGAAAAATACACGGAATTTGAAAAACTACAATTTTATGTTCTATTACTTTTACTATATTCTACTACATTATTTTTTAATGATTATACTTTAAGTTCCTTTAGAAATAAATAATCAATAAATTACTTCAGAATATATTCAGTATTTTAAGCACTATCTCAAGTAACTATCAAAGTTTGCTTAAATTCGGTTTAAAAATAACCTAAGAGATACTTAGCCTGAAGGCTAAGTGTCTCTTAGGAAATATTTAAATATATATTTGGACCCCAGTGAATATACTAGTTTTATTTAGATGAGTCCAATAATTTCTAAATGATACAGAAACTAACAAACAGCTACGAACTTTTTTTTAAAAATATTTTTGTTATAAAAACAGTTTTTTTAAAGTTTGAGAGAGCATAAAAATTATTTTAATTTAGAAGTACAGCATTTCAATATTTAATGTAATAAGATAGATATCAAAGAACTGATATTTAGGAAATTTTCATACTATAACCATACATTCCATGAGATTTCCGTAACATTCTAATGTAATGTTCTTTGCCCACGTCCAACTATATATACATATATATATATATATATATATATATATATATATATATATATATATATATATATATATACATTATATATACATATATATATATATATATATATACATACATACATATATATATATATATATATATATATATATATATATACACACACATACATATATTTATATATATGTAGACATATATTGATTAAAGAGTAGGTGATATGAGATGCACTTGGATGATTTTCATTTGTCGGTGTTCGCGCGGGAAAAGACAATAATTTAAATTAGTAGTATGTCCGTCGATTCCTTTTATTTATCGCGGGAATGTTAGAAAAAAGGTGGGAAAAACTACGTTTTCAGTTTTTATACATCGTTATATACTACGTTTTCATTTATAGAGTCCCCTAGAGGGACTATAGTATGTCATCATCATCATGATGTCCCTTATTAGATATTAGCCTCTCTTTAATCTTTTAATTTATTTCTGATGGTGGTGGTACTATTTGATGTTCAGTCCATGGAGATTTCGGCTCCCGCTTCTGAGTTTTCATTCTTGTAGCCTACTACTCCATTCCCGGTTTTTTTGCCGGTTTTTTTTCTCCAGTTTTTTGGTACCTTATTTGAGTTCCTACCTATGCCTCATTAAAACTTTTGAGATGTTGTCGCAGATCGGATTTCAAAATATACCTACCGAAATTGCTATAACCAAATTTAAGCTATCGGTAGATTTTTGCATTCGTGTCATTCTAGGTCTTAATGGTTTGCTCGAAATGTATATACTCGTTTGTCGTTTTGAGCATCACTTCTGTTTGTGAACCGTGTTTGGTTTGGTATTTGGTTTGGTTTGGTATGATTCGTTCAGCCCTTACTTTGATCTTAGAAAGGTACATTTCTATATCCACTTGGTTACATGCAGCGCCCAATTCAGTTGAAATTATTTGTGTATCATATGGTTTTCTAACTAACACTAATATATGACTAATAAAACTCGAGTAATAAATAATTTATCGTTTTTATTAAACATAAGCACAGTAAGATAATTAGTTATGAATGAATAGGGTTGGTTTTACTTTTCAGATTTTTATTTTATTTTGTTTGAAAAAAGTTACATTTAAAGTTGTTCTTTAGTTAAAAATGTTTGTTTATACAAGCATCTTCAATCACGTACAGATGTTATATTTAGAAACCGTTATTAAGAATTAAAATGTATATATCTACACATATTTTTGTCCAAGTAATGAACATTTTTTAATAAAATGTTAATTATATGTGCGTCTAATGTAATTTAAAGGGTTTGAAAGGCAATTTATACGAAATGGCTTGTATATGTAGCTTTTTTTGCTATTCAATTTTTGGTATGATCTTCCGCTGTATAAAATTTATTTGATCGTTTTGTATTTTAATTGACTAGAAATTACTATGCTTCGAGTGAAAGTAAAAATTAAATATTAGTTATCTTACAACAAATAATATCAAATTGCATTTATTATTGAAGATGTTTATTAATTAATTATATTATTAAATATAAAAGCCAAATGTTTGAAATATATTATGCACAAAATTCCAAATTTGCTTATATACTACAGTTTGATATCATTTTGAAGCAAAAAGTATACTTTGCAGTATTTCAATGACGTCTATAAGTTATTATGGAAAGTTTAACATATTACTTTTACAGCACGTTACTTTCATGTTTTCTAATATTTTTCAACTTTTGAAGTCGTCGTAAAGTTATAAGTGAAATATCAACAAAGCTGGTAATAAACAATGTACATATACAATTTTTTCTTTATTTCGCAATACAAATCCAGAAAAAAATTACCGTAATGACGTATTCTTAAAATCATCCGATGTAAACAATGTCACTAATTGTATAATCGCAGAGAGCTAAACGCAATTAACTGACAGGATTTATTTAAATATTTTTCCAAGTAGAATAGCGGCCAAGAGCGTATTGGCGTACCCATGACAGTGTACCGTAGCTTCATATTTATAGGTGTTTGATATTGCAAAACGTGCAACTTTAAATTCACGCCCATACTGGGCGATGATAACTCTTCATTTTTATTAAGTTTGGCCAGTGTACGAAAAGCGTTTGAGAAAAAAAAATTGGAAATTGTCATTCGTTATTTTTTTATTTAAAATATTTATTTGGAAATACCTTAAAGATTTTTCCCCATTTTTAGAAATTATATTTTAAAAGTTAACGGGGAAGGGCTGGGATTTAATGATATTTTTGGAAGGCAATGTCCCCATTCGAAGCATTAAAACAAATCGAAGCATTAAAATTATTTTCTTCTAAAATAAATTTTATCGATTTTGGTTTTTAAAAAAAACTTGGCTATCGGTACCCGCTACATAGAATTTTTATAATTTCAATTAACTTTACTACATTTTATTATGATAGTCCAAAAATAAATATTCGATTTGTAAACTTAACTTCGATAATGTCTCGAAAATCGTAAAAGTACATTACTTTTTAAAAACCTTTAAGAATCTCAGACTCACCAAATTATAAATAATTATATAATTAGGTGAGTCCCTTATACCAAAGTTTGTCTGCAGATTACTTCAAAATATATCACGACCCAAGTTACACATAACGGCATCTATATATGGCCACTGAAACTAAGTAAATAACGTTAATACTTGCATACATTTAAATATTCAAAATTTCTTAAATATGTGACTGGACTAAAAAGGAATGTAATGATAGAATAATAAATGAAACATTTTCTTGCATTTTATTTTCATTATTTCTAAGCTTTGTTTATAAATAGCATATACCAGAAATTGCATCGAAAATGTGCAATACGCAAACTATATCAAATTAATGTGTATGCGGTAAATAGGGCGCGATGTGTAATAAGAAAGTAAAACCATTGTGAATTAATTTTTTTACAATAAAATTTTGAAACTTTTTTGTTTCCATTATTTTCAAATTTAATAAATTGACAAATATAAATCATAAAATTGCAATGCAGGATAAATCTATGTTTATTTAAAACATAATGTTCTCATTTAAATGGCCAAAGGAATTATTGTCAAAATATTTTATTTGGTTTTCTAGATGAGTAGTTTCCAATTATGTTAAATAGTGATTTTAATTTAGTTTCTACCCAAGATTTTAATGTTATACAGTTTTTTCTAAAAATATTCATTTCGTTGACGGAATTCACTAGACAACTTTAGTTTAATAAGGTTCAAGAAAGAGTTTAATTAAAAACATATTTTAAAATTGATAATCAAAAAAATATTTAAAACTTTTAAATTTTTTTCTATAAATCAAAATTTGTTATATAGGTTTCCGATATAATATTTGATTTTAAGATCCCAGCAAGGGTCTATTTATTGCTGAAATTTACAAATAAATTTAATCATGTAATGATTCTTAATTCTTCAATTAAATCAAAAATTATTATAACCATATTGTTGGTAATTTTTTAATTAATAGTCATAATCTTTATTGGATTGATGGAAAAGGCTTAATGGAATATATAGTTATTTCTGGACGTTTCATTCTTGCAACAAATCATATCTCGAATAAATTTACTCTTACAACAAATTATATTTTGTGTAATAAAGTGATGGCAAATTTTATTAATGGGTTTTTAATTGATTCGTGGTTCTATGTACAACATATTTCCAGTTTCTACAACTCTTTACGATGTTTATTCCTTTAACAGTTCAAAGTTATACAGATCCTTTTATCATTCAATATTTTGTGGCATAGATCACAATATTGTCGTACTCTACCGTGAGCGGAAAATATATTGTTAGAAATATCCTAGTTCTGGCAAGAAGATTATTGCTTTTATGAATGCAATGATATGTGTGTCTGCGCGCGCGTGTGTGTGTGTGTTTGTGTGAGTATGTGTACGTGTGCGCGTGTGTGTGTATACATATGTTAAGAAATAACGTAGTTTATTGGCTGTACTAATTCTAATTAAACTTGATTATTAATGTAAAGGAACAACTTTCAGTAATATTGAACTCGTGAACGGAATTTTTTATATTCGTAATATTAAAATCGTTACTTTATTCAAGCAAGAATAAACTATAAAATAATATAATCGAAAAGATTGTAAAACTATTTCAAAATAAAATATTATCTGTATTTACGTGACTGTTCATAACAATTTTAGTCTTTTGGTAATTTCAATAATGAATTTGAACTGTTGCTATTCTTTACGTTATAACTTTAATATATCTTCATAATATTATGCTTTCAAAAATATGGCAAAATATTTCATGTATATGGAGAGAAAATATCATTTGTTTCAAGTTTCATTTCATAGCCATCATTTTTTTAATCGATTCGTTTTGTGGACCGAAATATATCATTGTATCACATCTCTCAAAAATAATTTAACTATTGACAAAACTAATCCAACCAAAAAAAGAAAATAAATTTGTCAAAACAATTTTCACATAATACAAGCATTAACTATTTTAAATGTTTTTTGAAAGTTTTATTTTCAAATTTACTCTTATACCAGACCAAGTAATATTTTTTTTATTGAAAACATGTTTAGTTTTAAAATTCACTTATGATTTGTAATTTTCTCCAATATAGTGCTTAGTATTCGCATTTTTTTTTCTTGCTTGTGTCATAATAATGTAGGAAGGCGGAAAAGTCAGAGACAAGATATTGGCTTAAGTGGTCTGTGTTCTCTGGTCAGTGTTAATTATTGTGTGATCGTTTATTAAATTTGTTCCGATATCGGACATTGTGCTGAAAGCCAAAATAAAATTAAAATGATTTGACTAAAATAATATTGTTAGGTAAATAAATAATTATTTATGATAATAATATAAATGTAAACGAAGAAAAATTACAATTTGGGGGCCGTAGCAACACCAACTATGACTAAAGAAGAAACATTATAATGACATTAGTATTTAGTTTATAAGTCTCTAATTTAAAAAAATATATTTATCAAATATACTATAATTCACCGTTGAGTATATAGTATCACATTCTATATTATTTTGGGTTTCATTTGTTTCGCATCAAGAGGTAGATCTTGAATACAAGCGTTTCTGGAAATAGATTTGAAAATTTGTTAATAATTATATTATTCAAATAAAAATAATTACGCCTATTTACATGAATATTTTTAAGAAAAAGATTTATAAAATAAAAGCACCCAATACATTCAGGAATGTTCAGTTATCGGTTTAATCCAGTTTAAGATGCTAACTTATTCAAATATATTGATTTAAACATATCATAATTTTTGTACGCGTAATCATCACATTTATATTTAATGGTTACCTGGTTTGAAGTATTTAGTACAATTATTAGAGACGTTTAGAGTTGAAACCCATAATTAAAAATTAATCTAGTTTTTGTCGACATAAACTCTCTTTAAGTGTCTGAAGTGTTTGGAGTTTAGTTTTATATTTTAGGAAATTAATTTCATTTTATAATATTTATATGGAAGTTTGTAATAATACTCATATTTATTTGCTTTTGCACCACAATCTAGTAAAAATAAAAGAATTAATAAAAAATTCACAATACTCTTGCATATACTCACTTTAAAATAAATTGACGTATTTTGTGGTAAGTTAATTTGTCAAAAACATTTCTGAGAACAAGAATTTTTGAAATACATTATTGTAAGTTCCTCCGTATCCACAAACATTTGAGAAAAGGCTTTAATGCGAGAAATATTTCTTTGGAAAAATTTTCTCCATTCCAAGAATGTTATAGCCCGCAAAATGTTTGCTTCCGACCATATGTCGCCCACCATGGAAACTTCTGAATTTTTGTTCCTAATTTTACGATAGTTCTTTCAAATAAAAAAAGCTCAAGACGTACGTGGCGTAAATCAAGTATATTTTGTTACATCGTAAGGAGTTAAGGGCCAATATGTGGAACTAAAATAAAAAATTATGTGGAACTAAACTAAAATATTATGTGGAACTAAAATGTCATCGTTAGTTTAGATTTTCTGTAAATATAGTTCAATTTCTATTAAATATTTTAATAATTTAGAAAGTGGAGATTAATCAAAACGTATAGTATGTTGATCGAAACGTATATGTTGATTGAATGTATCCAAAAGACGTTCCTTCGATATCTGTATATGAGAAATATGATGGACTTTCCCTTTCTATTTCCTACCAATTTCCACTTGGGTGTGCTAGGTTTCCATTCTTTGCAAGGCAGAGGAAATATTACACTAATGAAATTTATTTTTCGGCTATTAAAAGGAAAAATTCTGTGCCCTGTATTAATGATTAAATTTTCATTCTTTGTACTTGACAATTTCTTGCGTTCACGCAATCATCACTTCTTCGTTATACCACCTTTTAAAACCAAATAATATCTGAACCAAACAATATCTATCTCCAGCTTCCCACGGTGTTCGACTGCTTAACCACCTGATAGCGGTCGCACAAGAGTGTGATTTATTTATAAGAAGTGTAAGTAAATTTGTCGAATTATATCGTCGTTATCTTTCGTAGTTGTCATGTAATTTGTGTTCATGTTTAATCTAAAAGTTCAAACTTTGTTAAACGATTCATTTCTTATTATATATATATATATATATATATATATATATATATATATATATATATATATATATATATATATATGTAATGTAATATGCAATGCATAAAAAGCTAAGACAAATTGTAATAATACGAATCAGATTATGCTAATTACCAAAAACGATATCACATAAATGACTAGTAAACTGTGCGCATTGTTAAAAATATAAAATATTGTAATAATGATCATGATGCGTAGATAGGTTTTCCCTGTAAAAAGATTATATCTTATGACTAATTAAAAAAACTGTCCCTGTTTTTAAAAATCGTAAAATGTTGTAATATTATTTTATCATTTTAATTCTAAAGCTGCGAAAGAAATAAGAAAATAGCTTAAAATGCGGTATTGCTTCTAATACCAAATTAGGCAACTTAAACGCTCAAACTTTTAGAAACTGGAAGCGTGTATATACGTGTATGTATTAGATACATGAAATGGCGATGTCGTTTTGCACTCACGTTCACAATGAAAAATGATGCCAATTTCAATGCCCATAAATGTTCATTACAATCAGGTAATATTTTAAAAAATTCAAAATTTTGAATATATCTGGCGTTAATTTTGTAGAAATTCATTATTCACAATTAAATGAAACTATATGATATAGTATTATTTCTACTTTCTTTAAGTTCTTTACCACGACCTAGATATCGTAAGAATCTTTGCTAATAGCCCACCTGAAGATGTTGTAATTCAATGAAACCTAGGTCGTTGTAAAGAACTTAAAGAAAGTAGAAATATTACTACATCACGTAGTTTCGAATATATTTTAAATATAAGCTATGGATCTCGAGCAGTCAATTTACTTCAAACAAAGTGAGTCATTCACCCTGAAAATAGAAAAATATATTTCAATTTAATATACATATGATTTTGGTCTCTAAATAAACCAATTGACTCACTGCACTAAACATATTAGTACGTGCCAATTGATGGAAAGCGATAAAAGACGTGACCAACGGTCTTCCGCAGCGGTCAAACACATCGGTGGGGTATGAAATTACGCCAGGAACATTCATCAATCATGATTTGTCTTGAAAGCTACGAACGTAAGCTGACGCGTGGTTTTCTACGGCGTTCTTTGTCGTTGTACCTTATGACGTTATTACCGCCTACGTTCTACGAGGAAGTACTATTGATTGCTGCAACTTTCCACATTATTCATGTCGCTCCGCATTATTAAAGCGTTATGATAGACGGGTGGACGGTGGTATTTGACGCTGCGTGGGAATATTACGGAAGTCCCGGGACACTACGGCGATATTCAGGTTAGAACATTCACCATTGTAAGTCTTTTATTTTCGAAATGTAATATGCGCAAATATTTTATTTGAATGATAATTTCATAAAATACTTACCAATAATTATATTTTACCCTAAAAATATATATGATATAATTTTAGATTCCAGCGATTGCCCTGTAACAAAATATGGGACATTATATTTTACTTCGGGAATTAGCGATGACAATAAATAGTATAGAAGAAAAAAAAACAATACTGAGCTAAAGACGTTTGCAAACAATTTTGAAAATATTGTCAATATTATGAATGAACTGATGAATGAATAAAGTAGTTCAATATATTTTGAATGAATATGTCATAACGCAAAACCTGTATATTCAATTAATAGGGTGTTTAAGCTTTCTAAATCCGCTTCACTGCCGTAAAAGAATCATATTTATTTATGTCTAGTGTATATATTAAGCTTCTTTGTTTTATGTAGTTATACCTAAGGGAATTTTATTTTCTATTTGGCATAAAGTCTACACGATGTATAAAAAATTATGTTTGACTTAAAAAAAATCGTTGATTATTTGGCAGCCAGATATTTTTTGAAGTAGTAAAATTATTTATTTTTTATAAATTAATTTCATTGCTAACATATCATGTTACTATAAGGTATCGATCTGTAAATTTTTCTCGTTGTGTTGTAATCTTTTTTTGGTTTTCGAAGAAAACCATAAAAATAGGTGATAATCTATTGTTTTATTTTTTTGACATTTCGGCATGTGCAATATAATCGCGTGCCATTGTAATTTAAATAAGCCGACTGAGAGGGGCGGTACGGGCTTGTAATATGGAAGACGTATCTTTGTTGTATACCGTGAGGGTAGAATGAATTGAATTCTAGCTCGCATTAAAACAGTTGCAGCCAAAATGGGTTGCAGTCCTAATAGGTTACCCCCGTACCCGTACCCGCTATGGTCGTATATTGCTTATCATGTTATTGGTCAAAATAGTTATACCTTTGATGCACAATTATGAGCAAAATTGAATTGTGCTCGAAAGAATATCATCAGCGTTGAATCTAAGTGTGATTATGAATGACCATCTAATATCTGATAGTTACATAATTGAAAACAGTCACAGTGTCAGCATAGTGCTAAAATTTGTCAAGCGATATTAGCTTAAATTTTCCTCTAGTAAAAGATGTATGATGTCTTTCGGCAAATGTTCCTAATTTTGGGGGCAGTGCCTGAGGTATAGATTTTATGTTACTTCAGGGTATAATCTATTCCTCTGCACGTAAATCCCTGAAGAAATTACAAAACTATGTAGCAGCAATTATATATTCGTCCATATATCAGTCCATTCAAACTCTCAGCTATAATAATACTAGAGACTTGAATTGATGTGTATTTTATCACTCTTTATGTATATTGTTATAGAGTGTTTTGTATGTACATATTATCCGCATAATTTCATATACTTCGTATAAAAGTAAACATTTGACACACAGGACTTTGTAAATAAATAATTAATTAACTTTTTCCATTATATGGCTGAACGTAAAGATATTTAAAACTATGTCTCAAAACATTCACTTAGATTTTAATTACCTGAAGAATTCCGAAGTAATTTATAGCCACGACGGTGACAAAGGTTATAACTTAAATTAATAGCCAGCTTAGCTTCATTAAAAATTAATAAAAAAAATATATTTATCTGAATAAATTTATTTTTGAGACCACCAAAATTTGGTTTCTTCTACTTTTTTGGAAACAAAAAAAAATTATTTCTTCTTTTTAAAGAAATAATCAAAACTGAAGAAGTTTTAAATGTTATCAACTCTCAGAGGCAATAGAAAACCGACAGAAGTAATTAAAACTTGCGTAGTTTTGTAATACTATTACCAACAAAAGTAATTATAACTTGGGTGGTTTTTTTGGGAAGAAAGAATTCTTTTATCGTAAATTGATTTTTTACTTAAAATTAAAGCGCTTTTTTACTCACGATAATCTAAGTTGTTGAAATTATATTAAAGCCTTTCAAATAATAGGATTATTAAATTAGTTGACTTTGGTTTAGTTTGACATTCATGATTATAAATCTATTATGAGTATATAAAACACGATTTTTTGGTTATGCGTGGATGGTGGTTAAGTTATTACTTAAATAGCCACTTCGTACCACAGAAGTATAAGAAATTCAATGCCTTTTGCTGTGTTGTCATTTTCACAGATTCCAATTGGTAATTAATAATAAATTTGATATAGTTTCGGATAAGATGATTAACAAACACTTTTGGATCTAAATTTTAAAGATTATGTGCATAATGATTTGGCAATACCTTTGAGAAAAATACGACGTTTAATGGTTGATTAAAGTATTAGATATTATATAGAAACGGAAAAAAAGAAATAATAACAAATTATATTAAAAAGTTAAATTAACTGTTTTTATGTATTATCAAAAATTTAGCTAGTATTTACAACGTAATACTCATGTAAGCTTCATAAAGCCAGAAATAATAAAATATAAATTATTATTAACTATATATACCACTGTAAAATATAAATTATTTTGTAAAGCCAGAAATTATATAGTATTAATATTTATTTTAATACTTTATTACTTCTGGCTTTCAAACATTTTTTCCACCTTTTATAGCCGTCTTGCAAATTGATTTTAGATCCGCGTCCAAAATTATCTGAAATAGATAAATGGTTGATAGCAGATTTTAACCTACAAATTAAAAAAAGAGAATGAAAATATCTATTAGATAAGTATTTTATATTTAGAAAAATAGGTAATATCCAAATTACAAGTATATAAATTCTCACTGTTCCCAATTATTTCATTCTAAGCTAGATAACCTACATAAACTAGTAAAGCTTATGACGATCATTAAATATTTCATCATGATCATTTAAATTTTTATTATTTTTGTTTCTCAAGCCAAATAATTAAAACAGTGTTTTATCTCTGTTACTCGGACAAATCCTTACCGGAATGAGATAACCAAAATAAATACTTCCATTGGTAAATAAACCATCAACATTCCAGGAAATCATAAAATGCGGCATACAAATACTTCAAAGGAAAATTAAATATCCAAAAAAGAATGTTTTCTCTAATTCATATTAAGGTGGGGTTAATGAGGACAATTGTTAAGACACAGCCAAAGTAAGAACAGAATTTGATATATCGTTGGCAAACATTTTTATCGCTAACGGAAGCCAAGCCTGACGAAGGAATCATTTTATTCCATATATTCCAAGACTAATGAAAAATAAGTAATTTGTACACACAAAAACACAGAAAAAAGAAAGTATAGTTTTCTTTTAGAAATACAACTAAATTTTTTAAAAATAAGTAAATTCCCAATTATGTGTAGTTAGTGGAAACAATTCTAGATAATTACAGCACATTGGAACGAAATATTAATTTAAAAGTCTATTTTCGGAAAGCACAGTAGACTATTGTCAGGAAAGTCTTCGGGACTTTTGTTGGGAACAGGGTAAGAGGTCCTATCAAAATATAATGGTAATAAAACAATGATAACAAAACATAGTGGATATTTAGATTAGGGCGGGCTACTATTGTATATTAAAGCGGAAAGGCGCTATTAATGTGCAGGAGAGAAAATCGTTAAAAAAAGTTCCAAGGATTTTCTTGAGAGTACTATAAAAATTGCTTGTACATTTAGTAAATTAACTAACTTTACTTTAAACATTTCAAAGTTAATATGCGTAAGTCAATTATGGGTTTTTTTAAATTGTTTATTGTATATACTGCGTTTATTATATATATATATATATATATACAGTAATTTGAAAAAATCATTCATTTATATAAACATTTTAACTAACAAAGAAAAATCAATTCAAATTCAAAACATAAGATTTACCTAATTATAAACACTTTTTAAGTGGAAAATTTAAAAAATAACCGTTTTGCAGACTTTAGTTGAGTTACGAAAGCGGTTTATGAAGTAATTAATTTTTTCTTTTAAGGTATAGAATAAATTTGCATAATCGCTTAATGCAAAATAGTTGCATTAATAGCACTATTTCAGACTGTTGCATATTTGATAGTAAAAACTAATAAATATATATAATAGTAAAAACTAAATAATATCTCCTTAAGCGGATCCTTAAGTCTTACAATTTAACTAGGAAAATGAATTTGAACCCGGAGTTCATGAAAGAGTCTCTCTTTAACACAAAATACCAACATAAAAATTTCTATTGTATATCTCAACCAGATATACCATTATAGAATTGAAAACAATTTATTCTCAAATCCTACGCTTTATTCAGGCTTTATTTAGCTACTATTTCGTCTCTACTTGAGACTCAGAATACTAACTTGAAAACAGCAGACCCCAAATCTCACGGTTTAGGCAGGCTGTACATCTGTACTATCAGTCTGAAGATGTACAGTCTGGGGATGTACAACTGAAAAGCCGTAGATCTTCAAACCACACGACTTAACTAGGGAGTACCCCCACACCGTCCAGACTGACGATTGGACCCGAACTTTAGTGACAAAATCTCTGCTTGAAAACCTCAATACTATTTTAAAAAGAACAATTCTTCAAGTCGCTCAGTTTAGGCACAGTTCTCCTCTAGCCTCAGAGCTAAGCAGTTGGAACTTGTAGTTTAAGTGTAGAGTTCCTGTTTGAGATCCGCTATATTATTTTAAAAACAAGAGAACATCCTGTCTCACAGTGGGCAGAACTCTCGCAGCATCGAGACTAAGGAGTTAGAACCTGGAGTTCAATGACAGGGTCTCTGCTTGGAGCTCATAATATTATTTTACAAACAGCACATCTTCAAGTCTCACTGTTTAGGCAGGCAGTATACCTGCAGCATCAGGGCTGAGGAGTTGGAATCCGAACTTCATTAATAGGATCGTTACTGGAGACGATGATGGTCAAATTCGGTTTAAATCTCACGATTTAGGCAGACAGTATACCTATAGCATAAGGAATTTTACAACAAAGATTGAAATTATATTTTATGAACCCGTATATACTTCCCTAACTATTTATACTATTATTGTCTTGCTCCATCAAGACAAATTAAACGAGTCCAAACTTGATGAGTTTACTTCTCATCATTGAAGGGCACCTGTTAAATATTTTCAGTTCTATAATTACACTCTAATTATGCTAAGAACTAAATTTGTCAGGTTTAGTCGTGTCTTATTAGATTATTATCAGAGCAACATCATCGAAATTTCATCACGGCGCCTGTGCTTTTCAAGGTTGAGGATTTATATGGTATATTTTAAATTTCATTAGTCAGAATTTAAACTTATTTTCGTTACATCGGGACTTTACCAGTCTAATTAAAAAATAAACAATCATCCCAATTGGTTGGATCCCTATCATCCAAACTCGATCGCGGCACTTGTGTAGGTCAATTTTAAAGAATTTTATTAAATATCTTCAATTTGGTAATGCAATTTCAACGAACTTTATAAAATTATGATGGGAATATTCTTGTAAGCAAAAAAGACTTAAAAATATGATAGAATTGATAATCTCCTCCGTTTCTTAATTTTGTTAATAATGGCAATGTAAAAAGTTCTTTGAATTATCCTTTAATGGGGAAACGGCACAAATTTTAGTTTTATGTTTATTCGACATCTAAGTTAGTTGTTGTTAGTTATGGAAACGAAAGATTTTTGTTTTAAGCGCGATTAAACATGTGGTGATTATAATTACGCGTCAAGGCACAATCCCAGTCCTGTGACGATCTTCTATCAATAATTTAAGATAATTGTAATAACATTTTTCCTTTCAATGTACTAGACGTTTATAAAGTCACTTGGCTTTACTTTTTAACATACACTATTAAAATTCGCTATTAAAACTTGGTAAAGTATTGTGTTCATGTCAGATCTGAAAATATTTCGGTAGTTTGATGGGTATTGGGGGTTTGCTGTGGAAATTAAAGCCAAAAACAATGTTTTAAATAAGAACTAGATCCAGATAAGATTGGTTATATATATATATATATATATATATATATATATATATATATATATATATATATATGTATACATGTGTATGTGTATGGTGTATGTATATAAACTTCGCCTGTCTAGGTCGTACTACCGTGCACACTTTAGGGGAATAAAGTTTTACTATTTTTCTTTATTTAGTTGTCAAATACGTAGAAATCCTGATATCGCCACGGCAACTAAAAAGATACACCACTCTGCAGTCAATGATTTATAAATACAGTCGAACCGTAAAAGTTCATTTCAATACTAATCAACATATTATTAATTATTTTATTTTGATTTAGTAATTGTAATTCAAATTTAATCTGAGATAAACACCAACAAATTATTATCTGGAAGCAATCTGATTTTGATGAATATTGTACAAGTTAATGCTTACACTGAGAGCTTCATTGAAAAAATTCAATTTTTTTGAGTTTCGCTTAAGCGGTCCAATTTAAAAAAAAAATTAAAATATTTAAAGTACATTTTATTTATAAATAGGCTAATTAAAAGTTATAATTAATAGAAATAAGTAATAATCACCTCAAGATTATCTATCATTACGTTGTTTCCAAGTGTCATATATTTCGCAATTATCTCCCTAGCTTTATTAATTTAAGAAAAGTGTTGAAAAATGCATCATTTCCAGAACATTTTACAAGGTCGTATAAAACTTGTTATAGATACGAAGTTAACATATGAACGTTAATATACTTCGATAAAATACTTAGGTTCTGAGAGCACATTCGCTGCTGTTTTATTGCTATATCCTCTTACGAGTTTAAGAAAAAAAATGTGACTAGCGCACTGCCTTGCATCAATGATGGGAACGTAAAATTAAATATAGGACTCCGCTTATGTTTTTAGCATTCTACAATTTAGGACTGATGCGAGGAATGAAGTAATTTATATAATCGCCTAAAAATCCGAAGTCGGTTTTCTAATGAAAATTAATTATTTTACATAAACTGAGTTTAAAAAATTGAATGGACGTTGAATGGACGGTGAACGTTTGGTGTCAGGATTGAATTGGTGTTAAAACTTATCAACATGATCAGTAAATGAATGTTCATAGAAAGAAGTATTTTGGTACTATTGAGAGTGAGCAATTTCTTAATACGCAGACCCAGGAAATAGGCAGAAAGCCTGAAAAGGCTGTGAATTTTGCATAAAATTAAAATGAGATAATAAATATATATATATATATATATATATATATATATATATATATATATATATATATGTATATATATATATATATATATATATATATATATATATATATATGTGTGTATATATATATATATATATATATATATATATATATATATATATATATATATATATATTTAAATATATTTTTTTTAAGGAAACAGACAACACGTGATGAAATAATTTACAGGAGAAGTTTATTTATGGAAACATATGTTACCTATATTTTGTATACCTTTATCTCTAATTTCTTTATTGATTTTTGGAATATCACCTTTTTTAGAATAAAAAATACAGAAAATTTAGGTGATAATTGAACTGGATATATGTAGTAATATTATTATTATGACTTTAAAATTTTCTTTGTTAAATCCGTTTTAATTTTTATCTTCCCCTTTGTGTATATAAATCCGTAACTCGGTAAAGGTGGAATACTCAAAACCGTACGTGAAATATTATGTCATAAAAATTAATAATAATATACTTTCATTAATTACAAAAAACATTGCTATAATTATGACAATATTGATATTTTGTAGAACAATCGTGTAAAAACACTTCGTCCTGTTTGATATCGAGTAACCAAGTTCGAAATCAAAGTATAGCCATTACTAAATATCACTTCATATGATTTTGAACACAAAAGTTTAATCGGTAACGAGATTTTCGTCCTTTGTAACTGTATATTTTTTACGTTACTCCTTGTTCTTTAGTTGAAATATGAATTATACTGAATTGCGGTCGAAGACGATCTTCATTTCAGCTTAAATCTGTTAGAAAAATTTGTGACAAATCGTCAAAGTATTCTCTACAAAAACTGTTTCATTGTGGCTTCCTTCAGCGCCGTTCGGTGTCTATTGCGTGTAAATTTATTTATCGAGTACTTCATTTATTACAGCTCGGCAATTTGTTTCACATTTAAAGAATTATATTAGTTTGATCAAATTGATAGAAGTTGCTGGAGAACGGAAATTGATCAATTAGAATTTATTGTCATTGTCATTTAATACTTTTTCTCAGATTTCTTGTAAGAGATCTTTATTTACAAGTCCACAAAAAATATCTTACTCACTATATCTCCAATATTTCTTTATATAAAATTGTGAAAAATTTGCCTTTAGAAATATCGGAGAAAGAGTGAAAAATTTCCAGTAATACTCTTTGTGTTACTGGAATTTTATAAGAAAATTATAGCCATGGTTCCAGTTCAGAGATATTTTCAATGTTTTTTCGCTTAGGGAAAATACACTAGCGTAATTATATTGTTAGTATATCAAGGACAAGAAAAATAAAGGAGTAAAGTTACCTATTGGGGTATAGTTTAATATTATTTCAAAAGTAAAAATTTTTTCAGATAAAATTCATTTAATTCTCCATAAATTTATGCGTTACTTAAATTTTGTAACTATCTAACATATTTATTTATTAATTGTTTTGAATATCGAATCTATAATTATTATTTATTATTAATCGTTCGCTGTAATTACTAATTGGATCCTAAATTATATGTAATATAAAAAAATATGTACGCTCAGTGGACTATACGAAAATAGCAGAACCTCTCCGAAAATTTTATAGTCAATAAAGTCGCTATTTAAGCAGTCTCCCAGTGGTTATTGAGGTTATTTTGTCAAAGAGTATACATATTTCCATATTATTGTACCTAATTGTATTTATCTTCGTTCTACTAGATCAGCTGAGAGCGTGTAGAAAATAATCATCAGCGTGTTTTGTATGCTGTAATTCCCTGCTATACCTATGAAATTTAACATATAATGTTAGCTACAGTTGAAAAAGAAACATAAACTTTAACTATGCCAAATCTTGCACTCCTCCGTGTGGGTGATATGCTTAAAAAGAGGTACAAAGTTTTTTCTTCACATATTAATATACGAATTATAATAAATGTTAGTCAAAATAAAGAAATTGAGAAAAAAGTAAAGGATAAACCGATTTAACCTAAAGTTATAGCACCGAACTTTTTTGATTTTCTAAACGTAATGCTACATGTTTCCATCGTTATAAAGTTGATTGATTTTCTATTGCAATCCAATAAAAGAAATGTGAAGTTCTACAGATTTTCCATCGTTGGAGCCAATGTCATTTGTGGATAATTTTTCTTGTCTGAATTTTGAAATTTGCTATATACGTTTCGCCTCACGCCGTAGGAACACTGCTTCAAAAAAAAATATTCACGAATAAAAAAGAACAATACTTAAGATTTTTTTGACATTAATTTAAATTTCAAAGTTGTCAATATTCACATATCTTAGATTTAGTGTGAATGTATTTAGTCACGTGTTTCAAACTAAATGCAATGAATTACGTTAAGTTACCACCCTTACTTTCCCCATTATCTTTTCATACCCTCCGAACATTTTTCTTCCTACAACGTGCGGTCGTCACCGATTTAATTACAACATTCTCCACTTATAAAAATTTATAGATATGTAATATTTCTATTAAAGTATTAATAATTATAAACACTATTAATTTTTCAAACCATGCTTACTCTATCTTTTAGAAGTGTAAAAACGCGACGTACATTTTAAAAATTATATATATATATATATATATATATATATATATATATATATATATATATATATATATATATACATATCTTGAATCATGGATCTAACCTTCCCACAAATTTTGCAAAGACTTCTAAAAATCAGTTTTGTTCATACTTTTGAGCTCTGTAGCGTTTTGGAGCGTTGAGGGTTGCTGGAACTAATTCTATCATACTTTTTGGTGTATCTCTGAATTCATAATACCTAAAATTATATTTTCAAAGCTTTTCCAAAACGACACCCCACGCTATATGCGGGATTGAAATTTTTTCGATTGCTTATTTCTCCACCCACCAGAAATAATCTTAAAATAAATGTTTTTCTGTCGTGTGAAATTTGAAAATTTTCATCAAGAGATTTTTGAGAAAAATATAATGGGCAGAGGGACAGTTTTCTAGATAAAAATGAAAAATTTCTAACATTTAAGATTTTAACCTGTTTTATATTTTGAATAATTTGCCGATAATTGATACGATGTATTTAGCAATTTTACATATTTAATATGTCGATCTTATAAATAGAGAAACCGAATTTTTTTCTACATAATGAAAATAGGTTCACAAACTTATTATGTTATTGCTATGTAAATATTATGTTGTATTATTGCTAGGAAATATTTGGAGTTAGATTTATTTTAAACTTGAATTTAAATTTGAGGTAACCAAAAATTCTCACAAAGATTTCGCGACTTTCAAAAAAATTAAATTTTAGGCTTTTACCCCAAATTTTAAAACAATTGTGAAGGCAAAAAAATATCGATATAAGTGTAGTAGTCCTCAGATAATGTACAAAAGATAGTGTATTTTTATTCGCTCATTTAAAAAAAAATTTAGGAACGGCCTCAGTCAATAAAGCGAAGGTGCCTAAACTTTACTTCTGACTAAACATAAATTTGAAATAGATGTTACTATAATCTTTAAAATATAAAATATTTTCCTTACTAGATTTTATATCATTGTATTAATACTATTATTATTTTCTACATTATTAGGCTTGCTATTTACATACAAACATAAAACATCATTCCCTTCGTCGCAAACATTTATTTCTTTCCAACGTCAATCCCGTTCAATCAACGGTCGGTGATGGCCTCCATCCAGTTTTGAATTAATTTGTTTGCAAAAGTTTTAACGAAAACTTGCGGAAGGATTCTCACAACAAACTTTTTAACCGTGCTGTTATCCAACAATATCAAATGAGGGTTTGGACACGAAGACTCAGAACGAGTCTTCGTGCCCAAACCCTCATTTGTTTTGTGGGGCTTTTGATTTATTGTGGCAACAGTTTGTTATGAATGCTAGTGATTACGGTAGTTTCGAAACAATATTAAAATTGTTCAAAGCACGAAGTTGAGGACGTAAATAAAAAAAGTTTACGAGTCGAAAATTAAACATTGAAAACTTTTATGAGGTGAGTCATGAAAGCAATTTATTAAACGACGGAATATTCTGGGATGGTTTTATACATTTCATAGAAAATCTATGTCCAAGGAGGACATAGATATTATATGGTTATTCGAGCATTCTTTAGGTAGGTGAAATGAAATATGATATTCTTCATACCGAGAGTATGAAACTATACTAAACTAAATATATAAAATTGCTAAATAGACCATATCTATTATCTGAAAATAATTTAAAATATAAAACAGGTTAAAACCTTAAATGTTACGTAATGCAACAAGTATTAAGTAGAAAATTAGGAGTAGGGAGTAGAAAAGAAATAGCTTTTCCCAGTAGCCAAAGTAGCTAAGTGAATAAGTGGAAATAAAAAAGGTAAGTTATTTTTTCATCCCATATAAGTTATGATATTATCGTCACCTCTTTCGAAAATCTCACGTATGTTCTAAAAGTTTGGGCAATTTCTTTAAGTTTTGTTCATTTTTTCGGTGCTGAACATTTACCTTAGATCCTATTTAATTCTTTAAATATTTTTTGTGCAAAATAATAATTTGAGGGCTTACTCGAGACATATTTAATATAAAATGGTGTGCTTATATTTTTTTTCAATATAAGCTATTTTAATTTACGTTCTCATTTCGAATATAACTTAAAATTAGAAGCTTAATAAAAGAACATAAGGAAGATCTGCTTGCAATATATTTGTATCTGATAGAAGCGCGTTGTGTTGTGGTTTACCATTGAACATATACAGGCAGCGCAATTCGTTCTTTGTTAGTAACAGAAGACAATTTGTGCTTTTATATCAATAATGATGACAATATTAAACAGTATGAATATAAGTACATATATATATATATATATATATATATATATATATATATATACATATATATATATATATATATATATATATATATATATATATATATATATATCTACTAGCTTAAGAGTAATAGTGTACTAATTTATGTCAAGTAGCATTTCATATCAGCTATTATCTCAAACTGATTGAGACTAGTAGAAACATTTTCGATATGAGTTTGTAAATCACAGATAAAATCGAATGGATAGAAAATGAATTTTTGTCACATTAATTAGAGAGTTCAAATACTCCACATCCACTAATTAATATGAGTTTGAAATCGACCTTGCTTATTATCTTTAGGTGCAATGTTATTCACTAGATTATATATATATCTCTATTACTATAACCATTAATATTTAAAATACGGTGTACGGAAAGCTGAAGACATACTGAAAGGAAATTGGTTAATAGACATTGTGACATCAAAAGCATTTATTTGACGAAGTATGAAATGCACTTGATTGAATGATAAAATATTCTAAGATTATTTTAGATCTTAAAATCAATTAAAGTTGTTTATCAATAAAAGCAAATTTAGAACCAAACGGTAAAGTAGAATTCAATATTTGTCTGAACTATTTCTGTCTGAATTATTTATGCAATTTAATTAAAATAAAGTTAATCGGAAGTTACATTAAATTTGTACAAAATAAAATTAATTGAAAGTTATATTAAAATGTTACTATCGTGATTTTTTTTAAGTCTTTCACACAACAATTCAAAAAATTAAAAAATATTAAGTCCTTAAATTCATTTTATTCCACTTTCATCATTACAAAAATATATTTGTTTATGTTTCTTTCACATTTAAATGAAGCAACTGGTTAATTTTATTTTTACACTAAAGTAGGCTTTTGGGTTGGGAAGGGAAATAATATAGAATAATTTTTATCTAGAGAAGTCTAATTTCTTTGAAAAAATTATCTTTTAAAACCGAAAGAGTCCACAAACGGAGTAATGGATAACGTCGTAAAAGTATAACATAGCGACGCAATTTTTTTACACTTTAAATGCATCAACAGATTATAATTATGCTTTTATTTTATATATATATATATATATATATATATATATATATATATATATATATATATATATATATATATATATTCATTAAAACGAAGCAACGGAATCGAACCCATTAGTGCGTAACTTAGAGGGAAGTGTTTTCATTTTCCTTTGTATTATAAAGTCACGAATATAAAGACATTTTCCTTAATAGTTCTAGGTAGCGCTGTACGTTTTCAGGTTTCACTATATGTTCGTAAATATAACCACGCGAGCGAAACCGGAGTAAAATATGGTAATCTCAAAGTTTAATTATTTATCCAATACAGAACTCTACATTCCAATCTTTTAATACTGAATTGGGTATAACGGATATCTATTATAATAGCCAGATACATCTTAAAACTTTTTTGAGTTATTTACATCCTAATAATCCCTTCACATTCTGAAGCTTTATTTTTTCATTATCATTTACAATTATTTTGAAAATAAATTTGATTTAGTAACAAAAGTATATTTCTTTTAACTGAAAAATGGTTTTATTGTTGAACAGAAAACTGTCGATAACAGGTAATTTATAAGAAATGGCTAGATATTTCGTTGAACTTTTTTGTAGATATAGGTATGGCTTACAATATTTTTGTACAGTATTTTAATGTTACCATAATGGTTAATAAGAATAACTTAAAAATAAGTACGACAGATTTCGACTTCAACTTCCGTTAGTGAAATCGTTATTCTTTAATATCCACGCCTTAAATATAACGTAATATATTGGGTAAAACATTTTGATAATATCGAGAAAAAATTACAGTAGAATGGGTTTAGTATTTAACATTTTTGGAAATAAAACATATATATGAATGAAAGAATGTGGTTCAAAAAAACATGGAATCGAGGTTGACTTTGATTAGACAAGTTTAAACAAATTATTGACTACGAATAATAATATTATGAAATAATTATTTTAGGGTTAAAATGCATACTATTTAAATAATTGAACATGGAAATTGTAAAATGCTGTGGAATGTTATTAAAAACATAAGTGTAAATCAAGTAGTCTTTTTAACAAAAACGTATACTCCACGTGAATTGATTCTATTTAAAAGATATTTTAAATAGAAAACGGGATACTTAGAATTATCTTTAAAACGATATTTTATAAATATTGATATGTGTTCCAGATATATGACTGTGCTAAAAATATTTATTTATTAATGTAATATATGGACACAGTCGAATTAAAACGCAGAATGCAAATTAAGTCTTCGAATGAAATATATTAAGTCCTACTTAAATGACTTCGAATGATTTAAGGTCAGTAGAAATAAGCAAACAATGAATTGTAGAAATGACTGATGACTTTTAATGAAAGTGTTACCTGCTAATATTAAATAAAAGAAATTAATATTACAAAAAGTTTCAATGTGCTTTAGACCATTCTATGGAAGTAAAAATGTTGGCAACCACTATATTCTTCATGAGTATGTTGAGAATGTTGGATACAATAATTAAAAACACGACTAATAAATAATAATAATTGTGCAATACCTACGTGCCAACCTGAATATATAGGATTCAGGAAAACTCGTGACGAAATCAAAACAAGGCTGTGCAAATTCAACTGGTCATGTTTTTTTACTTTAACACCAAATAATATCATAATAAATATATGCAAATACATAAAAATACGCTGAATTAATTTAGGAAAGTTATGAAATTATACACAGAATTCACCAAATATCAAATGAATTTTTTTGAAGAAAACTTAGATGTCATCATGAAAAATGGAAATACTGAGTATAGAAAATACTGAGTATTTTCTTGCTGCAGCGGTAACGAGCTCTGTAGATAGCGAGTTTTAATTGTATTATAAGTGGGATTCGAATTCCGTCAAACTCATGGGATCTTAGTGGGATTCCAACGATGATCGCGGTATATCCATTTTTTTTCATTAAATCATATCTGGATATGTGCATTTGAAAGCAAAACTATTAACAAAAAATAATTTGTTACAAATTCATGATAAAAATTGATTTTGATTTAAATTCATTACAGAAAATATATTTCTCAAATTAATGTCAACGAAAAAAATAACATACACACAAATTCTAACTCAGATTTCCGTCGTGTTTCATATGTAATCCAATGCCTTACCGCTGCAACAATGACTTGCTGAAAAAAATAATGAAATAAAAATAAACTACCTGGGCAGCTAGAGCGGTACGTCGAGTGCACGGAAGGGAATATAAGAAGAGTATTTAGTGCTTGTCTTTACCACCGTGAATATTTGAAGATCACGCTCCTAGTTTGATGCAAAATCGTAAATATTTTTCCATCAAAACAATTAGGACAACGTGATCGAAAACAAATTTATTTTCACACAAAAATAAATTTGTTTTTCGAGTTCAATAGCTAATTTTAATATGCAATCGTATATATCGATCCTCATTTTTTTCAAATTATAAATATAACTTTATATATATATATATATATATATATATATATATTATACTGGTATTTTGAGAAATATATATTCTCAAAATACCATTATACTAGGATATTTATTCCATGGTTTTTCACTTGCACATTTTCTACTCTGAAAAAGTTTATTTACTATATTTAAAGAAAATACGCAAAGAATGAAACCGGGTTCGATTATAAATTTTAAAACTTACGTTTGATTCGTTACAGTGATAAAGTTTTTTGAAATTTAAAAAATTCAAAGGAAAGTTTTGGAGTTATAGTGCAGAAAGTATGAAAAAATATTAATGTCAAGAAACTAATAGGGATGGAACAATATATATCATCTACAGGTTATTACGAGTATATAGCAACAACGCTTTCCTGATTGTGAGGTTATCTCATATATATATAATTCTTTCTTGTCACCAAAATATTGCACAATTAATAAATAACCCATACACATTTTTATAATAAACAAACTGTTTTATCTAAAGTTTTTCAGGGATTTTACGAAGTAAATATGTAACATTCTTTTATGGCGAGAGAATTAACTCCTGTTTGTGTAATTACCAAAATGTTGCTATCAGTATGTAAAACAATCAATTTTTCAGATTATTAAAGGAAATCTGGCGCTCTGCTTCTCTTATAACATACACATTTTTAAACAACTTTCCGACTTAAGGTTGGAAAGGAATGTGCGTGATGTATATTTTAAAATTAATTATAGGCTAATAATTTGTTTATTTAATTTCATAATCAAAATTGCCAAAGATCATCAACCATTAGTCCATGTAGAATTCGTGACATATTTTTACTTATATATAAGCTATTGTTAGTATGAAATCATAGTCAATTCATCGTCACAAGCGATTATTTTATAAGATTCAATCCTAATGCAGAATTACTGACTGGTGATGTACAAACATGGTTTTTCTTTATAAAAATTTATAAATAATTCTTCACTAAAACATATAACTTGGTCCGCTCTTTCTTTATTCATTACCTATGTCCAATGTTTAATTTTATTTATTTACGTAATTCGGCCTATTATCATTTTTATCAGTAATGATACCCATCTACATTTATATGAGCAATTTGTATTTTTATAAGATTTATTTATAGGATATATAAGAGTTTGTATGTTTTTTAGCATATTTATTGGATTTGACCGCAATTAACCGCGTATTTTTTACACATAATAACTATGAATAAACCTTCGTTAGTGCTGTCAAAATATCTATCTTACCTTCTTAATTTACAATAAACATAACGTATATAATTTTGGTGTATACTTTAAAACCACAAGAACTGGATTGGTGTGTTAATAACACCAGTTATGAACTCAAATATATTTTAAAAAATAAGTTAAATAATTTTAATTTCTGTTTATTATTAATTACTTTTCAATAGGTCATTATATATTATGAATAGAGGGTCACAGTTAATTTTTCAAAGTAATTTTGAACAAGGAATTTTATTAATTAATGCAAAAACCATTCACAAATTCCAACCATTTTTAATGAAAAAAATACGAGTAGAAAATCCAATTATCATTTCCAATAAGTACAAGAAAAGCATTATTTATTTGATCACTACTAATTTTATTTGGATAACATTAAAATTTTCCTGTATAATGAATACATTTTTTACATTTAATAAATAAGGAAATATTACAAAAATGTACTCTTTTTGGGAACAATCGGTCAGTTTTACAATACTCCCGAGTATTGCAAATCAACTTTGTATGCGTAAAAATATTTACTGATAGCTATTTCATATAGATTTTTTAGATATCATTGACTATCATAGTAAGGATAAAAAAAAAATTTTCCATATCTTTAAATAAATAATTAAAATTTAAGTCGAAGATTCAAATATTACATGCAGTAAACTGTAATAAGCTTGTTTATTCATAAGAAAAATTGTTTTTTTGTGTCTCTTATTAAGTTTTAATTCTTTGTTTGATTGAGAAAAGTAATATATTTTTATTGGAACCGAAAATATTGCGTTTTGACCGAAACATTCTGGAAAAACATCATTAATTCATTTTGGTAATAAAACGCTAAATTAGATTAATTATTCCTTTATTTTAATTGAACACCTGTTTCATTAAGAGATATTTCGAAAGTAATAACAATTTTAATTTTTAGTAATACTTATAAGTCAAATATCATTAGTCAAATCGAGGTACTAGTCTAAGAATTATGTGATTTAGACTTAAAATTATGAGAATCACAAATTATTGGAGAGTATTAATGAAATGAACATTCTGCTTACTCTTAGCTGTAAACTTTCATTAGTATCAATAACTTACTAAGTAGTTTAAGAGTAAATAAAATACATAAACTTCAAAATAATGCTTTTTAAATGTAACGTACTAAAATTATTGAATATATTTGACGTTAATTTTGTAGAAATTCATATTTCACAATTAAATGAAACTCTTTGCTAATAGTCCACCTAAAGATGTTGTAATACAACGAAACCTAGGTCGTGGTAAAGAACTTAAAGAAAGTAGAAATAGTACTACATCACGTAGTTTCATTCAATTGTGTACTAAAATTGTGTTTCATTACAGCTTTATTAATTTTGATATTGATAAATTTTACTAATATTGCATGAAAAATTGCAACCAGTGGTTACAAAAATTGAAATCATTATTTAAAGAAATTATACTTCTAACTATAATTAAATAATTGTTTTGTGAAATTAATAAACTGGGATTTTCAAGAGTATCACAAAAATTAGATCCTTGTAAAAATTTTAGTCAATTATCAAATTATGATAATAAGCGTAAAATGGTGGAATTAGTCGTTTATTAATCAGTTCCTTGAGGTCTTTCTATTTAGTTACATTTATGTCTTGCTTTGAGCATAAGCTTTTTTAGCGTAATTTGTGTAACACACTTCATTTTATTTTTTTTATTCCTCACATCTGTTTCCCGGTATGTATCATTTTTATAAATTTTTTTGTAAAAAATACTGAAAGGTTTGTCCGTTTCTGTATTTAATATTTTGACATCATTCCGATCAAATATTTTACCCTCTATATTTGTATTATAATTGTACCCCCATTCCTTCATTTATATAAGATTTTTTGTAAAAAATACTGAAAGGTTTTTCCGTTTCTATCTTTAATACTTTGATGTCATTAAGATTAACTGTAATAGATTGATATTTAATAAAAAACAATAGGTAAGTTCGTGAACATTTATACATTTTTAATTAAAGCAATGCACTTTTTTTAAATAATTATTTCGATAACCCCTTTGTCTCGAGTTTGCCAAAATGTTATGCTCCTAACTATTACCTGAGAGGACGGAGTCGTGGTTTATTTATTGCACACTTCCAGTGCTTTGAAAAACCTGTTAATTATTTATTAATTTATAGATAACCTGCAATAATTTGAATTTATGTATTTATATTATGAAAAACCCCATGTCCGACATGGGGTTCATGAAAATAAATAATTTTACAAAATTTATATAAAAACTAAAATTTATACAATATTTTCTATAAATTTCAATATTGCTTTTTGCTTCTAAACCTGGTTTGAATTAACTTTTTCACAAATTTTTAGAGGAAAAAATCATTTATAATATTTATGTCACAATCGTGATTCAAAAAAAATTATTGCCTTATTAAAACAGATTAATCTTCATATGATTAAGTCCTAATAAAAATATTGAACTTTCTTAGCGTTACAATAACAACTAAAATTCATTACGTGAAAATATGAGTTTTCCCCGCTGTTTTTGTAAAACCTTCCCAAAATTTTCAAGTATATTTTACTGCTGCTTTCAAATTTCCTTACTTTCATAAACTTCGTCATAGCAATAACACTAAAGTAACTTCTAACACGAAAAAGAAACTACTTTTCCGTAATAGATCAAATACCGGATATAAATGAGCGATGGAAATGAATACGCGGAACAAGATTTCATGTTGAAAAAGTTTGTGACGAGAAATACTTCCGCGATCTTTTGTAGAAAGTTTTATAAACAACAGAAGGATACATAGTAGGATGGAAGGCGCCTTGGTAAAATTGATAGAATGAGATGGCTACAAGGGACCAAATATGTAATCGTGGGTACATTCTGACAGTGTACTTAATAAATCGTTCTTGAAGATTGTAAACAAATATTATTTAATATATTGATTTTGAGGTTTACACAATAACTTTTAATGTATAGTTACTTAATTATTGGAACATTATCTGGATATGATTTATTTACATTATGGCTATTTTATCTAATTGCATGATCTATAAATGTTACCAATATATTATCTGACGTTTTATTTTCTAGTACATTTGATTATTCAAAGGACAATATGTTTAGTTCTATTTGGATGCAGGAAAACTCTACTTCAATTTACATAAAGTAACACAATGTAGATAGAATGTATGTCTTTAAAACGAAAATGAATTTCAGAATGTCAAAATTTTTTAAAATTTTAATTTATAAGCAACACATGTCATACTAGACTCTTCAAGCACAAATATGTTTGTTTTTACAGGCAAGTAAAAAATTCCAGGCACCGGAATCATCGGTTATGTCATTAATATAATTTTCCCACTCAGTTTTAAATTTAAGCGTAATTTCTTTTTACTACTCCTTTTCTCTTAAGCCTTTGTTGGTCTGCAATATTATTTCATTACATTTTTCTACCAAAATAATAAAAATATTCCGTAACGCGTTTAATAAACCAATCAAACCGTCAATAATTTTACAACGTTTTAGCTATAGTAACATACGGCCACTTTCTTTAGAACTATTTCTCAGCATCTCCATGGCTACTGGAAAATTCACTTTCCGTGCTCCAGTAAAACCCGTCAACACGGTTAAATTAAATTAACTTTTCATGTTTGCAATAAACCGCCGTCTTGTTATAAATCAAATGCTTGACAAGTTAATGAACTACGCATCGCATAGACATGGAACAAAACAGTGCTGAAGGACGCTACAAGAGGAAAGTTTGTTGTGACGAACTTTTGGCAAGCTTTTGTCAGTAAGCAATTTGAATAGCGAATAAATCTAAAGAATTTAGTTATTTTAAATCAAACGGGCTTATAGATATATATATATATATATATATATATATACGTTGTTCACTTATGTATTTATAATTATCGAATGTATATAATTATACATAATAAAAGTTTATTCTATCTGGTTTCAGATAGGATCACTACACCTCAGTTTTCATCATTTGACATTCGTCTATGCGTGCACATATAGACCAAGGAAAACCCAAAGATGTAGATGGAATTGGCGACAAAACATTTAATGCAAATAATAATAAATTTTCCACAAGCTGCATCAATAACATTTTTTTAAACAAATAAAGGAATATATGCATTCCAGCAAAATCAATGAAAAATTTAAACAAAATGTTTATATGATACATTTTCAGAAATATATTTCTCAGAAGAATATCATATACACAAATTCACTTTAAAAGAGCTGTGGTAACAAAACCATTTGACAACTTTAATGTTAATGATTTTTTATCTCCTAGACTGTGAAAAGCCTTTTAGTTTCGCTCCACTGAACGTATCACACACTATTGTTTACTGTGATATTCTACATCAAGGATTATCCGATAGTAAGTATTACATTTATAATGAGTTGCTTATAAAGGTTATTCGAATTTATCATCATGAAGTAACACAATTAATTACATGTACTTAATGCACCTATTAACATTTAAATCAATGCAGCTTGATTTATCTTATCTTGAAATGTTTGTTCTCTGACCAAAAATAAAACGAGGTCAAACTCGATGATCTAATGTTATTCATTAAGAAATTCAATGACAACTTCCTTAATCGATTATCAGACTCTTTTTATTACAATATGTAAACAAATGCTCACTGAGACCAGTCGAATGAATTCCTATTGAGAAGTTCCTATTACCATCTCTCTCCTTCATCATGCAATCAGTTTGATAATATAATATTATTGTATTACCATCAGAACTGCCTAAATTAACAAAGATTTAAATAGATACGATAATTAAAAATGGATCTAAATTGACTTGTTATATTTGTACACATGCCCAGTCATTTAAATTAGAAGCTGAAAATAATTAACTAAACCAACATATTAAGTGGAAGTACTTACATATCAGTATGTTTAGAAAACATTACCTATTTCATAGTTAGTTTTATGTTGTAAAATATTAATGAAATTTTAATATACTTGAGGCTTATAAAACAACCTATCAACTAAAAGAAATAAGGGTATATGATACGATTGATAGGATTTTCGCGTTTGATATCAAGTATTAGAAATATGACTGAAAATTAGGTTAATGTTTTTGAAGTTTCATAATGCAAGATTCAAGATTAAGTAAAGATTTTGGATTTTAAGACTAAAAGAGTGATTAAGCAGAAAGTTTCTATAATTTCATTGTTTGTGGGGAGAAAGAATTTCTAGATTAAATAATTCTAACTTTTCGCGTTGTGGACCGTGCATCGATAGAAAATTATTTTTCGTTAGTTTAGTGGAGTGTCAATTACACTCTGTTATATTTTTAATGTGACGGTAAGTTTTAATTAGTCCCGTGGGTCAAAATGTCTGCACATACATTTATATTTAACCGAAAACATTTAATTACCGCATCACGAGAAATCATGTAATTGATTAGAGGAACGTAATGACAATACATACATGAATAAAAATATACAATATTTTAAAGAAAAACTACGATATTAGATAATTTTAAATAATTTTAATACAACCTCGATAATTCAAAAAAGACGGTTGTGAATTCTTGATAAATGTAAATGTACATATACTTTTGACCTAATAGAGCATTTTTCAAGTTTTATCGTCTCATATCCTCAAAAATACTTATAGCTAGTCACTTGAAGAAGCTTTTCAAAGTAAAACAAAATAATATGTAATATTTTGTTGAACGCCGAAATTAGATAAAATAGGATGTAAGAAGCCAATGGAATTAGATTATTAGAAGGCCATGTTCGCAATAAACCAGACTTTTTAATTTTCTCAAAAATCGCATATATGATATCAACTTTAAAAATTTCCCAGTCGCGATTAGAAACTGATATAAAATATTAAGAATCTAAAATTTTTTTGAGATTAACATTAGCATTACTTACAATAATACTAACGAGTTTCAAAATGTCGAAACCTGCCTTCGACACTTGGATGCAAGAAATTTTCTGATGCTGATTATTATTACTCTCTTTGCAAGAACTATAGCGTCTCGATAAAGAACGGGTATGAAATAATTTTTATAAATTTAAATAAACTATATTGTGTATGGTCAATATAGTTTTTCTGTCAACGAAGGAGATAACGATATATCGTAACATAAAGTACTTTAAAATTATGAATTTTAGTACTGTAATTAAGTGCTTACTAATTATTATTAAACACCGCTGAAAATGAATTTTCCGAGTAATACCAAAATGTCGCTCTTAATACCACTCAGCTTACGTTTATTCAATGTTTTTTAACTAAAAGAGAAAGACATCGTGGAATGTGAAATATTGTATATATTCATTTCATTTAAATTTGTATCCAAATTAATCGTCTATGTAAATTATATTTGAATATCGTAACACTGAGGGAACATTAGAAATAAATTTAGTAAAATACATATTATCGAAGAGAAAGTTTAAAAAGTCATGATGCAATATAAGAGGTGAGTATTTACGCATAAAATATTATATTCCGAAAAAAAAAAAAAATATATATATATATATATATATATATATATATATATATATATATATATATATATACATATATATATATATGTAGAAATTGTTTATTTTATTGTAATATCCTGGCAATATTGCCAGGATTATTATGCTGTCCAGTACAGCTGCTCATTATTTTCATGATTCTATTTCGACTTTAATAATAAGAAAATATATTGTGCGTAACTAGAAAAAAACCTTTATCTCTGGAAAGTTATAACTTTAATGAAAGATCATTATATAGACATAATGAGTTACCACCCTCGGGATGACTTACGCTTTAGTTCCAAACAAAACGGATGGTGGAGGGCGGAAACTAGCTGTCACCCCAATAAGTACTTAGCAACAAATGTCTCAGCCAAACCTATAACAGAAGTTTGATAAACTTTATTACCGCAAGAAATTTCACCAGACAATATTCCACAAAATCGTTCATCTGAATCATTCATCGCCAATATTTGTGTTCAATATGTCCATCCTTTCCCTTTAGCTAATAATTTTGCAACCATTTTACAAAATCTCCTAAAAACAAAAATAAATGAATAACCCTTTAGACATACAAATATTAATTTTAACTTGATATCTATGGCCAATAAAATAATCACTAATATAAAAATATCATGACAGAAGTAACCCAGTATTTTTCTCTGTCGCAATTTTTTGTCAATCACAATTTTAAAAAAATCGTCAAATATGATAAAAAAATATTATTAATAAAATGAAATTGCGCAAACTATTAAAAAATTAAAATTATGATTTTAGTGATAAAAATGCTCATTGAGTTATTACAAATATATAATTTGTGTTTTCAAATTATAATCTATTAATTCTAAAACAAGTGATATTATACCAGCATTTTCGTATTTAATCTTAATGTATGATCTATTCATAGTTCGATATGTAACGTCGGCAATAGGGACCATCTACCTAACCTAAGATGGGTCGTGTTATTAAAAATATATGTGTATATCTCTACTTCGAGTTAATATTACGTAAAATTAACTGACACGTGGCAAAAACGTGACTTTAATTATCGCTTTAATACATAGCAAAATAACTAATTCAAATCATTGTGACAAAGATTAATTTTCCTTTTTTGAAGATAAAAGCATTCCAGCGATAGAATAAGGAAACGGTTGGCATCCAATATCGTTAGCAGTTCTTTTAAATCGATTGAACGTGGATAACATATGCGACATTAAATATAACACCCAGTCCAATCACTTGCCTATATTTGGATAATAATCTGAGATAAGTATAATCTTTGTAATATCCTCTGTTAAAATATAATAGTTTAAAACATCATGAGCATGACAATTACAATTTTTATTAAAGAACATGGAAAAAAATATAAAAGTTTGTAAAGTCTATAAAATAAGTAACAAATAATGCAAATACCATAACACGGTTTTTGTAAAGACACGAAGAGACAAAGATAAGAGTTTGTTAAAAATGATAGTCTTTGAATTATATTCAGTTACTAAGAAGATCAAGTTATCGTATATTTTATCAAAAGACAAATAGATAATAGTGCGTTCAATCTTACAAACATTACGTTAATACATATTTCCTATTGTATATTTCTCGAAATAAACCAACTCATTTGTCTTGGTCCCACAATATATTTAAATAGATTTGATATCACAAAAACAAAAGCTGATGTAAATAAAAACATTGAAATGTCATAGCTATTTATCAACATCTTAGGAAAATGAACGGCCAAACTTTCGGAAAATTACCAAATTTAAATATGTCGGAACAACTGTCACCAACAAATGTAAAATGAATGTTGAAACTGACTACCACCTGATGCTGGAAAATAGACGCCACTTTGGTTTAAGGAATCAACTAAGAACTGGACTTTATGGCAGTGAAAGCTAGAGCAAGCATACGCAAAACAGACTTCTAATTTTTGAAAGAAAAATAGGTACTACGCAAAATCTTTGGCTCTATCCAAGGACATAAGGTTAAACTAATTCTTTACAATCATGTAGTTTATAATCGATATAAAAAACTAGATATTGCTAAAGTCATCAAATTAAACGGAAAAAAGTATCTTGGACATTAATTTAAATCATAGGATAATAACTCGACTAACTTACTAATTTTCAACAAGCCAGGGGGTACCAGGAAATGAAGAAGACATGCACTCAGATGGCTGGATTATGTCGAGAACGATATATAAATATAAAAAGCTACTGACTGGAAACGTAAATCATTTGGTAGACACCGAGAGACAAAGCTCGTTGGGGCGGCTCTAGCCTGCTCTAGGCTGTAGTGCCGAGAAGAAGAAGCAAATGTATGAATGTTCTTTTCAGGAATAAATTTTTAGGAATATTTTTTTTAAAGCAAGATAAATAAACTTATTATCTTAAATTAAAACAGAATATTTCGGCGTATAATTTATATTAAAAAATAGTTATTTATTTTATACTTTTGCCAGCATTTATCTTTTAATCTAGGACTTACCTTAGATATTTGGCAAAGGTTAAAAACGTTTCGAATTCATGCCACGTTTTAGTACTCATGAATGTACAGACCGTCCAGCCCCACGTCATGTTCTCGACCACGTCTTTTATTATTTAATTGGCATGTTTGAATGTATATAAAGTTAAACATACTAATTAGCTTCCACATTTGTGGTTTTGCTTTTGAATTTGTGTGTTAGGATAAAATCCTGAAAAATGTTAATTTGTATACAGGTTCAGCCTAGCAACGCGAGTTAATTTCAATGTCACAGCGTTTCAATCTCAAATTTCTTTTCTCAAATTCATATTTGTAATTAACATGTTTTTATATATTTTTATAGTCAGCTAAATAACAAGTTAATATTTTTTTTTCATACATATATTTCTTTGTAGATTGTTTATTTTTATGAAATATTGTTTCCTTTTATTTCAATAGTGCGTAATTTAAATTGTAAATGTTGTAAGAAAATAATTAAGCATATGAATACATTTTACAGTCTTCCATTTTACTACATTTTTACTTTCAAAAATTGGGTTGACTAGAAGAGATCAACGGTATAGAAATGAATTTGCTAAATTTGTTTTTATGTTATTTCATGTGTATGTTAAATTTTGTGATAATAAATAATGAAAAATCTATTTTATTTTCCAAAAAGCTGTCACTTTTAAAAAAGGCAGTTATAAAAACTGAATGAGTTGCGCACCTCAGGAAAACTCACACCATAGTAATAAATGATTCAGTTAAACCAGTTTTCTTAAAAATATATTTTCATGATTTTAATAATGATTCAAGTAAGAATAATTGTGTTTCAGCAATAGAACATTTTACATTTAGATATTTAATGCCAAATGAAACGTTATCCATCGAATGTGTTTATATTTAAAGGGTCCGATATTACTTTTTCCTTTCCATATAATTACAAAAATAATAGAAAGCAGAATAAACTTAAAGAAAAGTAATAATTTTACAACCGTAGATTGGTTTGGTGAAAATTGCAATGTTCCTTTAAAAAGGAAAAACATTGGGATAAAAAAAAAACTTTAATTTTTGGCATACATATTTTGATTATTGTTTGATGTATATTCAATGAAATACTGAGTATTTAACATAGAAATGTACGAGTATTTATCACTGTTGTAATTTTTCTTCAATGATTTTAACAACTCTTTCTAAACCCATCAAAATGGTATTAATATGATGAAACTATAAAAAAAGATAAATATAGTCATGGTATAAAAAATGCGCCATGTGTTAATGTAAATATATAATTTCTGCGTTTTATTGAAATTACAACCATTCAGTCTTGAAAAGAATTATATTCATCGAACATCTTCATACTTAATCTCAGTCCACTGTCCTTCTACTCTTCAGTATTTTGTGTTAATTTATTATGCGGTTTCTACTTGTAAAGTGATTGTACGCTATTTAAGTTTGGGAAAGACGGAGATCTACGTGATCTGAATATAAACATTGCCTAGACTAGTTAGTAGTTGTGCCATTAAAAATACATGTCCATCGTGCTCTATACTTTTGATTAACATAATTTCAAAACGACTGATATGTGGCACAAAATTTGTCTATAATTGCAGGTTATTAAAGAAAATTTTATTTCAATTATATAATAAAGGCATTTAATATCCCAGTTCTTTAGCAGTTTTTTTTTAAATTTTATTGTAAATAATGTGTGCGACATTAAAGTTAGCAACCATTTGAATTTTTTCTCTGAATATTGGATAATCATTTGTTGAGAGAAATTTCGATAACAGTAGTTTTATATCTGAGCAATACTTTTTAAAATTTTTATTTTAAAGCGTTTAGCATGAGATCTAGTATGAAAATTAAAATTGTAAACATGAACAAATACAAAAGAAACAATGACAAATTGCGAAGTCAATCAAATAAGTAGCAAATGATGTTGTATTAAACTTCAAAATAAATTATTCTGCTTAAATTTTTTAAATATGTTAGCAATTAACAATTTTTAATAGTTAACAAGTAGCTTGGAGATAATGAACTATTTTTAAATAAACAGCTATATATTTTACCTAATTATAAAATTTAAATAAAAGATGATTTAAAATAATTAAACGCTAATAGAAAGACAAACCTTTTAATGAAAATATTGAAAAAGGAATGTATGTTAAAGAAAGGGAGAATAAAAAAGTATTTATTTGAGCAAACTGAATGCAACGTAGATGAATTCTTTAAAAATTATCTTAATAAAAATTATGTTTCAATACAGAATACTTGAATATTTCAAGAGTATTCCTCTGCGTAAAAATATATTTAGGAATATACAAGAAGAAATGTCAAGATAGTTTAATCATGTTTTATTCAAAAATTAAAATAGACTATTAAATATTTGTGTATTGTGTCTGTTGTTTGGTGTAGGTAAAAAAAACATGGAAGAGAAAAAAAAACAAGAAGATTCAAATTGAGAAATAATCAATAGCTAATAACGTGAGGATCCGTTAAAATAAAAATAGTATATAGGAGCGTTTGACGTGAAACTTTTGTATCAAAATAAATAAGTATTACGTTTCATTATAGCAACTTATGCGCTTATTTCAGGGAAGACGAGGCAAATATGTGGGAAAATATTTATATTTGAATATATTATAAACTCTGTTTACTCGTATTACTTCCCAAACGTATTTTTTTATCCGTACGCCCTATCTCCCCTAATACTTCATCGAAACCAATGACTGAGCTATCCTTTTGAAGATTATCTTCACCGCTAAGGACGAGAAACAAAGAAACCATTCAGAATATTTCTTTTAATTAATTTTTTAATTCTCTGTATATTCTTTCTTAAAGGTGTTTCTTCGTCGGACTTGCAAATTATTTGCAAGAGTCAACTGGTACAGATTTATTGGTAATAGCGCAAATAATAGTAGAAATGACGGCCAAACGTATGAACTCTATTTGAAATGGACCAGATATTAAATATTATTGGTTTGTAACATTTATCTATAAATTAATTTTCATATTCATCAAATGAAATGTTTTAAAACAATTTGTACGAAGATAAAAAAAATTGGACGAGGTTTGATAAACTTGTTAAACTTGATAATATGACGTCATAAATTTTGGACCAATCGTCTCCAAGTTATGAGCTTTGGTATGAACACATTTCGAAAAGGATTCGTCGCATTTTTAGTATGAAAAATGACTCATTTTATTTCACGTACTTAGCTGTGATAGAATTTATATTGGTAATATTATGTCCTGTTCTTTACATGTCACAAGGTAAGTACACATTGTGGCGTGGAGGTGAATATCATAGCATGACATTTCTTTAAGAGTATATTTATGTTTTGTTCTAATTTCAATATCCGATTAAAAATACAAACACACACACACACACATACATACCTATATATATATATATATATATATATATATATATATATATATATATGTATGTATATATATGTATGTATGTACGTATATGTATGTATGTATATATATGTATGTACGCATACATATATTTCATTTTAAAAGACTGAACAATGGAAGATCTTAAGAATATCTATTAAATTCGTAGATTGATGGCGGTTTTACCATTATTCTGGGTTTTTAGAATATATTTTGCTGATACTTTTATTTATATTTTTACAACTACCAATTACTGTTAAATACATAAAAAATAAAATGTACATGCACACGCGCGCATACACAGTAACCCGTATAAACATACAAACATGCACAAACATATTAAAGCTTTAAATGTGACAGTATCTGATTATTTCTCTAATAATAATTAGCAAATTGGAATATCAAGACGGATATTTATTTAATTTCTCGATATTACTTTTATTTCAAATATGCAAAAATAACCACAAAACATTGTACGTCCCAACAATAAGAACAAAATTCTTAATATTTGTTATACTAATGGCAAAACGAGTTTAAAAATTTATTTAGAATTAAAATTGACTACATAATAACGTCTTCGATCTACATTTTATATCGATATATATGTATTAATGGCAAATTTAATGGTCAACCTGTTATTTTTTAGTCGAAAAAATTAAAAACATTTTCGTGCTACAAGAGGGTTCTTTAAGGGCTCCTCGAAATATATTTAAAAAATTAAGTAAATAAAATTTTTAGTTTTGGACTTAAAATAATAACGTTTAAATATAAAAGTGGTAATTAAATGTGAGTTGCAAGTTTCTTTCCTATTTTTTTGTGTAATTAGAAGCCTATGATGGACAGATGGATATGCAGACGAAAGGAAGGCCGACATTGCCAGAAAAATAGTTTTACATTCTTACCTTTTGCGGTACCGAACCTCAAAAAGTCTTGGACATAAATTATTAAAATTAAAAATATCACTAGATGTATCCTACAACAACATTTTCATCTAAAAGTTGGTAATAACTACTCGCACGTCTAGTGTGTCTAACGCACTTAGTTAATCGCCATAACCTTATGTACTATAATTAATTACCGTAAAACCTTTCACTGTGTACCATCGCTTATTTCTGATAGTGAGGTAATAGAGATTTCCATAGTGAGGTAATAAAGACAAAATGATATCGTGAAGTGAGATTTATTTGAAGAATTTTTTCAAAAAATATCATTTTTGGTAGCTTTTTGAATAAATTATAAACATTTTCAATTGTTTATTCCGATTGCGTTATTTCTATTTTTATAATTTTTTCTCACGTATCGAAAGAATCAAGGATGATTTTAAATATTTACAAATCCGTGTCTGGCAATAAATGAAACGTGAAATGAAAGAGAAATGTTCATCACATAAAATTACGAATAAACTGTCGAATCGTTGTAAATTTTTATTAAATTTTTTCAATTGGCCTTAATATTTTATAAAAATAAACTAAATCTAGTCTTATAAAGATACAATTCAAAAAATATAAGCTACTATTTTTGTTGACACAGATGTTAATTCTTTATGCTCTCTATTATTATTCCACAGTTTATGTTAAATAATTAAAACTTGGCGAGGAAAATCATAAGTAGGCCGTGAGTTAATGTAATATGACATTGCGTCCGAAATATTCATCAATCATAATTGCTTTGAAAGCCGTGAACCAAAGTTCCCGCCTTAACTTTCGATAGCCTTTTTATCGCCATAACGCGTTACATAACTACAGCGTGCACAACAAGGGGAATACATTTGTTATCGATGTGGCCCACGCATAAAACCGAGGTAAAGTAGAGCTGAGTGGTGTTGTTCGGTAACAATTGGTAACTTGATAACTTTGTTCAATGTACACTTTTTATCGAATCAAATCTGGTAAGCTTCTAATAGATGTTGAGTACCAACTTTCATAAACATCGCCCCTTTCAATAATAACAGTGTACAAGACCCTTGTTTAATATATGTACTCAAGAAATAATCCATTTAAATCAACTCTTAACATCCTACACACTTTTATATAAATTGCGTTTTGAAAAGTTGTCCCTGTATTAATTATGTATATTTTTATATAACTTGCTGCATTATGTACAAATATCTTAGTTTCTATCGAGAAATTTTTGTGAAAGGTCTGTATTACTAACTTAAATATCACTAATCTAGGAAAATAAATTTCCAAATCTATATGACATGGAAAAATATGTTTTATAAAAAATAAATCACTGAATTGTGGGTGAATACGTGGTATGCTATATAGCTTGGTAGAATTAAAAATTGATAAACATGTTAAGTGGATAGTTTAAATTTTAGTAAAATTCGCTTTACAAAACAATTGTGATTATGAGAGTACAATATCGATCTTGTAATTTGCTATGGCTGTTGACATGGGATTGCTCAAGTTTTCAATATTTGTAACTTTTATGACCTTATCGCCCCATAAACCAAAAAGAGTTTAGCGTTGTGATAAATTAATGTTTAATCAAAGAGACGTACTTCTTTTCTTCATCATACGTAATTTTCGATCATGCACATTTGTGTATATAGTCCACGAAGTATATAATCGCAATAAATATTATCTTGTATCGTAATGATTTTTCATTTCTGCTCAATACTTATTATTATTCAAAAATATTTAAATTAAAATTGCAATTTTTTCTACCGCCATTCAATATTCACTCCCTCAACTGAAATCAGAATGTATACCTAAAGTGAAACATGTGTAAACTTATCGTGTCTTTGAAAAGCGATTTATTCTTGAAATGGGGTATAGACGACTTTCAATTTAGCATGAAATATTATAATTAAAATGAAAACATTTTGAAACGTCCTTATGAAAATTATTTCTCCGGACAACACCAAATAGTTGGACATCATCATCCATTCATTCAACACCACAGACCAAAGAAGATAGATTTGATATTTAGTAATTTTATTTCTGAGCATCCGAGGTAAAAAATATTTATATTATGTTAATATAAATATACATAATAATGTTTTTTTTGTTTCATTTATCTTAAACTAATAGCCTACTTCTCTTTTGCACTTATAAGTTTATGAAGTGATAGACTGTAAAACACTGACTTCATTTTTACTCATGTTTTGGTTTGCATGCAACATATTTCTTATTTAGGTATATCTGGTTTACCTTAACTTAGTACAGTTAGTCAGCTTTTGAAATACATATTAATTGTAGTCAGACTGGTATCTATTTCTTTACTATTTCTTTGATACTCAATACTTTATTAGAGTATGTTTAATATTTATTACTAAATTCAGTTGATAAAAATTTTATTTCATTATTTGCACAAAGCGTAAAACAATATTTTTTATAAAGTTTCTTTAGCCTAAGTAAATATGTGCAATAACAAATAATTTTCTAAATGGTTTTTAATGCAAATGTCGTCCTTATTGTTTCTAAATCACCAGTAAACTTCTTATAAATAAAAAAAATATATTTTTAAATTATAATGGGAAAGTATAGACAGAAAAAGTAACGTGTGATACCTTCACTTAGATGAATTGAACTTCAAAAACCACCTTATACCTCTACCTGTCACCTTCCATCTGCAATCTATTTTACTTGCTGTCTAAACATTAACAGTATACAAAATTTAAAGATGTGCATTATCTAAAGATTGAACTTTTGCAATTTTTCAGTCAAAAGCCCAGTGATTTTTAGGAGGAAGGAATTTTATTTAAATTATGCGCTGGTAACATATGATAGATAACCATGGTTGTTACCTAATTATGTAATGATTTTATTAATTATATAAAAAAATCATGAAACTGTAAACTGAGATTTATTTGAAGAATTATTCTTTTCTGTGAATGTTCATTAATTGGCTATTTAATGTCCTTTCATATCCTTTATATATTTATTTTTTAATTTTCTACATCAGATATACGTAGAAAATTAAAAAGTAAATATATAGACATTTATTAGAAAGAATTAATGTACATGGATTCAAATCTATAAAAATTGCGTGGCTTATTAAAGAAATCATCTGCTTCGATGAAGTTATAAGTTTTTTTTCTACGCAACCTTGAAAATTATATCGTGTACATTAAACTAGTAACTTTTATAAAAGCTTTACACAGGTGAACTAATAAAATAGAAACGAACTTTCTACTTTACCCGAACAATATAATAATGTTCAAGTTTCGTCGGACTACTACATTATACCTAAACGAGGTCAGAGATTATAAAGATTTTATATTAAGATACGTCATAACCACAGATCGACACGCTTATTAGCATTTCCTCAGCGCTGATAATGAAAATATTAATAACATAATGCTATGCAACGACAGAAAGCTACATAAAAAGGAATGCGTAATCTTTTGTTTGCTTCCTTCAAGGAAACTATGACTGAATAATATTTCGAACGCAATTTAAAATTATGGTAACTTGTATGATATGGCATCGTGGTCATGGTAATATTTTAAAAATTTCATTAAAATTTTTATATACAATTATAGATAATACGAATAATTATGTTTATGTATGTGTGTGTGTATGCGTATGTGTGTTTGTATGTGTGTGTGTGTGTGTGCGTGTGTGTTTGTATGGCTGTGTGTGTTCGTGCGTGCGTGTGCACGCGCGTGTTTGTTTGTGTATGTGTGTGTGTGTGTGTGTGTGTGCGTGTGCGCGTATATATGTGTGTGCGTAGGTGTGTTGTATGTGTATGTATGTGCGTGTACATTTTTTCTCTTTTTTGGTACAAAAATTTCTCTTTCTCTTGTATTTTACTATTTCTTTTCTAAAAAGTGAAAAATTAAATCTTTCATTTCTCACAAGATTGAAAAAATAACTTACAACATATTTACATCTGGTTTTAGGTATTCCTAAAAATTTATGTATCTTTTTATTCTTTCAAAACTGAACTATTTTTTGGGAAAACAGATCATGCATTGACCAAAGACATTATTGGATAATAAACCATAAAATAGAAAAATCAGTTTCAAATAAATTCTACTCTTATAAATATAAAATTTTCTGTAAGTGGTTACATGCATGGAAAAATACTTGCTACTCTATAGCTTCATAATTTCTGAACCTATCGACACGCGTACGAAGAGATTATAGCCTGTATCTTGAGGTTATCCCTAAGGAATTGCTCACCAAATCTGGAGCAATTGCTGAAGGATAAAATCCATATTTTGTTATATTCGTTAGGTTCCTCGTTAATATTTTAGTATATCGCATATAACTAAAATTCTATGAGTTTGACTTTTGCATGTGTTAACTCAAAGGGTGAATCCCAAAATCACGGGATTTCCCTAAGATAAGTTGCAAATATTCTTTATGTGTAGCCCGTCCACGATGTTACTGCTAAACAGGAAGAGATTTACTAAGGATGTAATCGGTTTGATGAAGATATCTGAGCAAGCCTTGGTAGCCTACGGGTGTAGTCTATCAGGACTTGGGACGCTTTGTTTGACTTTAACTGTTACACTATGAACTCGACTATAGAATATCCTACCCTTGCGGTTAACAATAGATATACTCTGTCGTTATTCGAGAACCATACCACTATTAAAAGGTCTGGCGTTAGCTTTTTATAAAAAAATAATGTAATGTATTTAATAAAAACAGTACCAACTGAATACGTAACATGGTTGTACGTCATTGCCGTAGGGAGATATGTATCTAAGTGCTTGCATCTCCCGTATGCCGAAAACATTTCGGAAAGAGTTAAAATATTATTTTTTTTATTTCAATTTTATATTTCAATTGAGCCTAAACTCTAAAACCAAATAAAATTATTAGTTGAATTTGAGGAGTAAGGTTATAATAAGTTTTAAATGTTTTGAAAACTTGAAGATAATTTTAATTCTGTTTCGATGTGACGATTGTGAAATTTATTTGGTTTTATATGGGTTATGCCCATATAAAACCATATGGGTTCACATGGGTTATGCCCATAAAAAAGGAAAAATATTTTCATGTTTGATACGTGACGTGGACGTCTTGTTATAAATTAATATTGTAAAAAATTTAATTGATTAATATTGTAACTTACATCTTATTGCGTATATTAATTAGCCAATTTGTCTTACAATATCAGGTTCTTGCATGAAAAAAATATCTAATACGTTCTTAAAGTAACTGTGCCAAAATGGTTAATTTAATTTTTATATAAAAAAAATTGTTAGTTTATCTTAATCAGGAACAGACTGTTATGAAATAGGAGAAGACGCGCAATATTTGTAACAATAAACATAAATGTGCAAACAATTAAAACGCTTGTGACATCATCCTTCAAACCACATATCAAAAATCCAGAAAAAGTGATAATTAGTTTTTTACAAATCATTAGCTTACAGTAACATATGTTAAGAAGGAGATAAGTAAATTATTGCCGTGTCAATAAAGTTTCCAAAAAAAATATCGATCTGGTAAAATTATGATGTGAATGATGATTTCATCGTAAAGTATTGTACATACTTTATATTTCATAAGGATTTGGTGAAGAACCATAAATATATATTTTATGTGTGGAAAATATCGTCTGACTAATAAAGATTAGTACTTAAAGTAAAGAAGTTAAATGTACATTAGACACTCATGTGGTAATAAAATCGCGAATAAAACATGGATCCAAAATATGTAAGTACGCTACTTACTAAATTATCTTGACACCTGCCTTGTAATGTTAATACAGAGTATATGGAATGAGCTCATTGTGGTCTTTTGAAACTAAAAATTGCAGACATCTTGAGCTAATTTAGTTATTTTCTACATAATATTATTTACTGTCATCTCTAATGGTAGAATTTTACAAAAGAACAATGTAGATCTCAGTATTATACCCTTATTGAACTAAAAACTTTGAATTGTTTGTGAAAAATGGACATCTTGAAGTTAAGTCACATATCTTCATTTATTTAGCCAGATATAAAATAAATAATGAGAACGCACCAGGTTACCGATTATTAGTTGCAGCGCAATCATTGAAATATAAAATACAATAAAATAAATTTTTCAAAATAAAGAAAAATGATTTACAATAATATTGGGAAATTCTCATTCACCTAAATATTAATGCAAATTTTTTCTTGAAATCACTTACAATAACAAAAATGTTAATTTAAACCTATTTATTTTAAAAAAATAGCGAATACCCCCGTCATGTTCTGAGAGAACATCCAAAATAATACAAACAATACCGTTCACTCATATAGTGTAACAGTTTAATAACGTGGTGCGGCATTACTGCGTGTACACTATCAATAACACTTCCTCGTAGAACGTAGGTGGTAATAACGTTACAAGGTGTGACAACAAAGAACCCTATAGAAACGGGTGAGCTTATGTTCCTAGCGTTCAAGACAAACCATGATTGATGAATGTTCCGGGGGTAATTTTATATTCAACTGACGAGTTTTACGGCTGCGGGCGCCCTCTGGTCACATTTTTTCATCATTACATATAATAATTTTTTAGTAAATTAGTCAATCGGTTTATTCAAAGACTAAAATTATATATATTTTTTTACCCGTTTTGAAGCATTTTCATTATTAATTTACAGTTCATTTGCCTTTCACTTAAAAGTACAAAATAATATAATTTCCAAATTATAGAAATATTTTTTCCCACAAAATCTGAACATATCAATTAAATGAAGAATTTTCCTTCCATTCCTTCCTTTTTATTATTTTTTATTTTTTACTAAGCAAATTCTGATTGTCATTTCCTCAAAATATATTATGTATACCGAAATTAAATATATTTCTGCACCTCCAGAGTCAATTATGCACTTGAAATATTCATGAAGTCAATCAACTAGTTGAGATTTGTAATTCAGGTTTTAAAATAACACCCATAAGGGATATTTTTCTAATGCCTTCTGATAAATTATTATTTTCACGAAAAAATATTTCAGGGCTGTAATAAGTACTCTGAATGACTTGCATCTTAAATAGAAAGTGGGAACTAAACAAAGTTGATCACCCTAACACAAAAGGGGAACTAGAAAGAAAAGCTTGAAAATTGCTGCCCCCTACTACTGTAATCAGAAAGATCAGTTTGGAATTAATTAGGAATTGAGTAAATATTGAATGACAAATATCCAGATTGAAAGATTCTAGCATAGTTAGTTGTTCTAAATAATTGTGTTGTTTATTTTTTTATAACCGTCGAACCATTGATTTTAGAGAAAATGTTTTTTAAAGAAAAACAATTCTCGCTATCTAAGGAATAGTTCCTGTCTTTTTTCACTTTAGCAGTTAAAATGCTTTTCATTCATCTCTACGCGATATGATACGCACGGCATTGGTGTGATTGACGGCGAGTGGGGTTGCAGATGGACCCATATTAAGAACAAAGTTGGCAAAGTGCATTACCAAAATTGTGCATATATATATATATATATATATATATATATATATATATATATATATATATATAATGTATATATAATGTATGTATGTATATATATATATATATATATATATATATATATATATATATATATATATAAATATTCATTGACTTTCAATTCCACATTGATCCAGTGTTAAGTTTAGCTAATTAAATATTGAAAGCAGAACTGCACATATTTTCACAATATTTAAATTAACACGATAATTTTAAATCGACCTCAAAATAAACTTCAAATGAAATATCTTGAACTGACTGGATATAGTTGCATCTTTTCTAGTATTGTTAAAAAAGTAGCTTTTTATTTCAAATTCATTGTGGTTTTGTATTCATCGTGGCTATTAATCGTTGAATATCCTGAAAAGGTATTCCTTTAGCTTTAACGCTGCGTTTGAATTTAAAGCACTTGTAAGTGCTACAAGAAAAAGTGTAATAGTGCTTCTTCAAATTGTCTTGTCTCGGATCATCCAAGTTCCCCATCAACATTTTTTGTCGAGGGTTGTAATGATTTCTTTCAGTAAAAATTTTTAATTTCTTTTTCATGTCCACAAATTTGATTTTTCATGTCCAATAATAGATAATATTTTTAATGACGATGCTCCATCTTTTATTAGATTCTGTAGTTTATTTAACTTAAAATAAAATAATGAAAATAATAAGAATTTCCGGTTTTATGAAATGGTAATTAAGTAATATCCCAAATATCAATGAAGCCTTACGATATAAATTTTTCAATACTTTTTTTTATCAATTATTACAGCCAATTTCTATAATTAGAGATTGATTTAATCAGTCACAAGTTAAAAATAAAATCTTAGGCAAAATTAGAAATGCATTCTCCGGGTTTATTTATGTGTGATTAATTATGAGAAAAAGTTAAAAATAAAGAAGTTAAACACTTTCCAATATAGTTATATTTTTTCGCATGTATATTGGTGGAATCAGCCTCTACTTCTCCCTCCCACTCTCTCCTCCACACACCATATACACTCTCCACCTATCTTTCCCCTCCCCTCCCACCAGCCTCTTGCTTCCTTCCGCTCCCATACTCTCCCACCACGTCTACACACCAATAACAAATATTTCTTCTAGATAAAGAGTAATTATTCTTAAGTGTTTTATGAAATTTTTATTCACGAGAAATATTTGCGCAAAATAATTCTTGAAATAACTTATAATATTGAAGGTCTAAATCTCACACTATTTCAAAAAGGTACCCAATACAGAACTCTTGCCCCGAGACAACTTTCATAATACTACCACGCATCAACCAATAATACCGTCCAATCGTCTTTTGTATAACAGGTTAATAATGCAAAGCGACATGACTCTGCATCTCCACAATCACTAGTACTTTCTCGTAGACGGCAATAACATCGCACGGTATGATGACAAAGAAAACCAACCTTATGTTCGCAACTTTTGGGACAAACCATGATTGATGAATTTCCCGGGCGCTATTTTGTATCCCACTGACGCGTTTGACGGCTGCGGGGGGCCGCTGGTCACGTCTTCTTAAAGTTTTACATAAATTGTTACGCACTAATACTTTTTTGGTGGAATAAGTCAATCGGTTTATCAAAAGATTGAACAATATATATTTTATAAAGCATTTCACATATTTTTCTTACTAGTCGCGCAGTTAGGTAATGTGTTTTATTTGCGGCAAGTTAGGAATAAGAACAGAAATTACTTCTAATGCCTATAAGTATAGATATAATTTCTCACTTACTAAATTGATTTAATATTTGGAAATATAATTTAATAAAAATTATCCCTAATTAAGAATTTTATTCTTAATTTTGTTTGTTTTTTAGTTATATACGTTTGTTTTTTTTGTAGAATTTTTAGAGGTTTTTAAAAAAAACTATTCCTGGCTGTTAGACACAAAGTTATTAATTAATTCCCTGAGATGAAAAAAATCTGTTGGCAGAATCGGGTCCTGTCCAAATCTTAAAACAGAATTAAAATCGATATTTCATTGAAGCCGTCAATATGAATATAAAATAAATGAAAGAAAATAAAAATGACAAAAACAAAGGGGTAAGATATTGGCAACAATATTTTACCTTCTCTACGCTACAATTTGATATAGATTTAGTAATAATCTAAGTATAATTATAGCCTCTCCTCAATAACTAAATGCGCGTTTAAAAAGGTGAACTGAGATAAATCCGGTTTAAATGTTTAAAACTCCATTACTTGTTTAACACAGACGTCATGACTTCGATTTAACACAATAAACGTTATGTTCCTAATTGCGTTGAAAATTGTACATGCTCATTGAATTTTAATAATACGTTTGATATCACATAATACAACAAGGTTATTAGTTTTGAATTAATTCATTAAGACACTAAGGGTTTTCATGTTTTTTCATGTGATTTAAGATAGTTTTTGGAGGATATTTTATGCTTTCTTCCAATGCGCACATCATTTGTTGTTCCTAATGTAATATTTGATAATTAAATTTAATTTTCTTTTTAATTTATCACATATTAACTTTGGCTAAATTTTTGGTATACCCTCCTATATACATAATTTTATCACTTGATATTTTGCGACGATTCCAAATCATAATGTAAAATGTAAGGCATACTGTGACTTTTGTGATAACTTATGAATTATTTATCATAATAAATCATCAAAATACAAAATTCGTCAACACTTTTAATAATCTCTTTTTAAATACTTTTTTAAAACCTCCATACTTAGTGTACAATAATAGAATATACCTCTTAATACATTTTTGTTAAATTCCAAAGTTTAATTTAATGCTGAACAAAGATTATAATTATTCCAATGACAATCTTCGTATGATGAAAATTATCAGAAACAATACCATAGTTGCGCGGTTCCAAGTTTTTGTACTAATTTTATCTAAAATTATTTAACGAATACAAAAAAATTCCGTTATAAAATTTATGCCAAATGAAATCAAATATCAACGGAAATTATACAAATTCAGTATTCGACATGGAAACACACAGCAAAAGTTACGAGGTAAAATAGAGAATTTGAATATTTATGCGATAATCAGAAAGAAAAAAGCAACTTATATAGTAGTCGTTTCCTTCTGCACCATTTCCAATTCATACCGTAATATTTTCTAAATAATGTCATTTATAAATAAAATAACTGTTCAACTGAATATGTTTGTTTAAATTTTTAAATCCTTCATTTTAAAGAAAATCTGAGAAAAATACCCACGCTCTTAAACTATTCTTCACCGCTACAATACGCCAGCATATTAATAATAAATCAGGCAAATGATGAAAATGTCAACATAGAATCAAGGAACTATTCGCTACGCAATCCTGAACTCTTGTGTACTGCAATTTCTATTTATTTGATGCAATTAAGGCGCCATGATTTATTGCGTTGATCTCAAGGCATAAGGCCTTGACGGCACGGTGTGCCACCGTATATCCCGGGTTGATTTCCTGTCAATCGTTGTGGGGCTGGTCGAATGGCCGCTCCTTGAATGATATTTATAACCGCGTAGCTAAAAGCTACAGATCAGTAACAGGTAAAAGTGCTACTGATGCAAGAACATTTGCGCTGCGATCGCCAACTCGCCTGTCCAACGTGGCAATTATGAGCCGTATTTTCAATGATATGCGCATTAAAGAGGCATCTGTTCAATAGTGGACTGAAACCGACTATAATGAATTAACGTCAAAGTAAATGTTGGGTATTTATAAATAAGCGCTTAAAATCTGTGAAAATAAAAGTTTTGGTGGGCAAAAAAGTGTATCGATTTTAGCAAACATTACTTTGAACAAAAACAAAATAAAAAAACACTTATGTAAATTAATTTACAACTTAACTAGCTGGGGTACTCGGTGTCGCTCAGGGAGTTGATGTAAGATTGTGTGATAGTTGGAGTAAAAGGATAAAATTTTAAATATAAGAGGTAAACTTAAATAAAATAAACATAAATTTACATAATAAATAAGCACAGTATACTACTAAAAACACGTTGAAATTTAAAAGTCGTCAAATCCGTTACGTAGAATGTATGCGTTTGGAAAGTTTCTACTTCATTTTTTAGTCAAACTATTTACATTAATTGTAGATTGCCAAATCAGGGATACAGGTTTTATGTAATTTGTTAAATTTATCAGAAAAAGTTTACCTAATCCTTAAGAATCAACAGTTAAACTGAACCATAAATAATTATTTCATGTAATTTCAGTCTTCTTATCAAATATCAATAGCCATAAACCAGTATTGACCTTAACCTCTATCATATGCTAGGTAATCATTTCTCTACATGTAATTAGTATTTTTCATTATACACGTGATATTTCATACCCAAGTTGAAATTAGTTTTGTATAAAATATATAACACGGTTTTCAAATAAATTATAACAAAAAAAAACAAATTTTAGAATAAATATAATTGACAGAAAAGAAAATAAATCATTAAAAAATTGAGGAAATTTATTAAAAAAGACGGTTATTGCAGCATAATTTAGAAGTAAGTTAATTAATAATGTAGAAAAAATGCATATGTGCATGCATACTTTCTCTATTGCATTAATTAAGTGTGGTGGAACCAAGTAAAATCATTACATTTAAAAGTAACATGTGTGCGTAGGGGCGTACATACTTAAGTGCAGGTGTGCCTGAATGTGTGTGTTCGTGTGCTTATATTTGTATGGTAACTGCTTTTTTCGTACATATATAAGCATTGTTCATACTTGTAAACACGCTTGTAAATCCCTCGGAAACATAACTGTTGCTTAGCTTTCGATAATAAAACTCTTAGAATTTTTTTCTATACTTACTTTGAACTTTCTCTGCCTTTAATTACAGAAAAAAATACGTGCTACGTAAAGAATATACAATATATATATATATATATATATATATATATATATATATATATATATATACATATATGTATATATATATATATATATATATATATATACACAGCAATCGGATAAACGTTGCGCGAAGGCATAAAAATTAACTTAAGAATATTAATTTTTATACATAGGAAAATTATGTGAGACTAGTGTATATATTGTGTATAATCCAATAAATAGTATTGCACTATCGATATAAATGGATCTCCGAAATGTATTCGTTCTTTTTTATTTCAGTATGAAAAGTTCTGAAATATTGTATTATTATTTTAAAATTATTTTAAAATTAATATCGTTAAAAAATTATTTTAAAATTAATATCGTTAGCTGCAGTGAAAGTAAAAAAAATATTTAATCTTTGCACGGGGGAGCCAGCTGAGATGCCATCCCTCAGATTTTCGGCCATTTATTTGAAGGCACCAGACTTTGATCATCAAATAACATCGAAAATGTTCTTCTTGAAATTTGCTGAATGACCGCCAAATAACAAAAACAATATACACTTCTACAAATATTCATAGAAAATCATAACAAAGATATATTTAATGCCATTAAAGCTTTTCGCCCCTACAACGATCCAAGAAGAAAAACCATAATTTTATACTATTAATCCAATATTAAATTTTGAAAATTATTCAGGAAGATCTTGGTGAAGAAGAAAATTAAAGGAAAGATATCACAGATGACTGGAGATAATTTCTTGTCTAAATTTTCATAAGTTGTCCGTTGGAGCCATTCAATTTACTAGAAATAATTATTCGAAAGAAAAAGGTTTAATTTAGTGAAAGTTTATTTTCCTGCTGAAATTCCTCCGTCGCGCCAGACTGAAGGACGTCTCTTAGTTTCCTAAAAAGCGCAAGTCATCTTGATAATTCATAATTAATATCTCGTCGCAATGATTTTTTAAAAGAATGAGAATTTTCCCGCAAATAGAAGGATTATTTAGGTTATAAATTCGTGTATCGATGGAATCGTTATAACAAGAAATACGGGGAGTGTCTTAAAATAAAATTAAAATTTGTTTATGAAGTTTTGTTGAAAATAAACGGAGAATCATTTTAAACGCAACAATTTAGATCGATGGAAAATTTATTAAAATTTGAAGAAAAAAATGTTAATTAAAAAGGAGTTCCAGAAACATTATTAAAAAGCTGATATATAATCTGTTACCGATAAAATATAATCATTTTAAATAGTTCAAAACAATCCCTTCGATGGATAAATTTTGTATGCACTTAATATGATATATTCAGTAGGAAAATTAAAATAATAGATATGTATTATAAATTGAAGATTTCTCATAACCTCAACAAAAATGGACATATATTTGATCCTTAACTCATCGAAAAATACTACGTTTTAAGTAATTTTCATATCGAGCCTTAATCACGATTTAATGAAATTTGCATAGATTTTCTGTCAATTAAACACATTTTTTTTAATTCTCATTTTTTCTTTAGTTATGGGTATTTTATGTTTGTTATATCATAGTTAGGTCTTTTTTCATTTACATCTTGTTACATATATGTTATTTAGATCTGGGTGTTGCATGCCCGGCTTCTGAATACTTTTTTATAGAATAGATATCTATTTGATAAAAAGTACTTAAAAACTGGCCACCAAACATTGATATATTCTTGAATTTTACTTAAATAGCTTTTTCGGCGGTAACTGCTCTTTAAAATCAATGAAAGTTCTCAATCCCTAATTAATTTTCTCGATTTCTTTTTATTTCCTTCTAATGAAATAAGATGTTTTACTGATGTTGTCCAGCTGGTGGCTTGAATTTCAAAAGCAATTTATGGCTACACATTTCTTGCTTCTATCGCAGACTATAAACTGGGATTTCTTTTATTTTTTTTTCATGCAATAGGTTTTATTGCTGTAATTCTCTTTTCAAATAGTAAGGGAAAGATATGTCCATTTATTACTACTGAAAAAACTAAGACACTACGAGTAATATGAGACACAACACAGCAATATTTTCTTGCAATTTTTGTCTATATATCCGTTTATCTCTTTATTTGAGTGTCACACATACAAGAATATCGCATATAATTTTAAAAGGATTCGTTTTTAAATATTTAGAACTTAAAAAAAAATAAAAGTTAACACTCTTTCATTTTTTTTTACTTTTTGGTATATTTTTTTGTTGATGTCTCTGCATAGAAAACTAAAACTAAATTTAAGATCTTCATTACGACATTTAGTGTCTGAGAAAGACATTGAATTATAAACATATAATGTAAAAAAGTAGACAAAAAAGAACAAAATTTAGTTTTGAATAAAGCATTAAATTTAAATTTTTCTTAGCTTAGATAAAAAAATTATTGTAATCAAATATGTAACATAACAAGACAATATAACAAATTTTACGTTTGTTTCAATTAAGATTGTGTGACTAAATTTATTTCAAATCTAAATATATAATTCATGATATAATGAGGCTAACATAAATCTAAATCAGTGCAAACTAAAAAATTTACTCTGTGTTCATATTACCAAAATCACCTAGGGTTCAATTTTCATTTTCCTAAAGCAATTAATATAAAGTAAGAAAGGAACCATCTGGCCTTGTCCACCACTGAATCACCAGTTAAAGCGATATAAAATTATTTTCGATGCAATCATTAATCATGATTTGCCCTAAAGTCCGCGAACAAAAGCTCGCACGTTAGCTTTCGGCCTGATTTTTATTCTCATAGGATGTCAAGTTAATATTACTTGCGGCAGGCAAGGAAATGCTTATAACCGCGGTGACCTGTGGTCACATTGTGTTCTGTTGTAAAACCGTAACAGTATGCGGTCAGTCGGTGTAGTGTGAATAATACTTAAGTTCTCGAAAGCGAACCAGGGTCGAGTTTGTCAAATTTTTCTTCATAATTTTTTGTTTTTACTTCAACATATTAAATATTGTAGTTACTGCAGCTTATATTATATTCAGATTTTACTGCCGTACATTCATAAGTTAATCTGATATTGAAATTTGCTAGTCTGTCACATAACGCTCGAATAGCCATGTAGCTTATATATAATCAGTGCTTGTACCGCCATTCAGAGTCAGTGGAAAATCGCAAGTCTGTCAAATCTAATCTCATTGCTCAATGCAAACCCTCTTAGAGATTTATTTATAATATTTGCAAAATGTCATAGTAGACCAAATTATACAAAGAAAATGTTTGTTGTTAACATGTAAAACGTAAGTTATTTTGAACAGTAATTTAATTTTATATGTACTCCTGAACTCACTAATAGATATAGTAAAAAAAACCAGTATTATCAACAACACAGAAAGTTTGTTTTAAAGGCGGTATATGGCAATAATACCGTATGTAAGTTATAAATATACATGATACTGTCGGCCGACAAGAAGTCTGTTAAGAAGCTAAGCTATTTTTTGCTGCCTTCAGTGTAAACGATTGGCTTAAATGATTACCGATGGCAATTTTAAATATTTTATTATGCGTAAAGGCTGCTCGCGTTTCTTACTTAGTTTTATTACAAAACAATGATTCCATTATCTGGAAAGACTCATTTTAAATGACTTAGAGTATATGATTAGCGATGATTATTTTATCTTTGAACTTATGCTGTTATGGTCTGTATGAAATGAACTACAAATTTATCTGATTATTTTAATGAAATCTTTTTGTTACTGGCTAAATTAAAAGTCGCTCAAAAAATTAAGTATAAATGATAAACAATGAAATTAATATAATAAAACTTGAATATAGCAAGTAATTATTATAATGTAGTATAAATTTATGCGCAATGACCATATTTGTACAATTGATTCAGCAAAGTGTTTTCCGTGTTTTCTTGAGATTTTCCTTTATGAGGAATACGAACCAAGATCCAAGACAACTATTGATGCCCCTGAGCAGAATAAGTTAAAAAGGGAAAGGTCCGTTTAATAAGTCACAAATTTTATACACATATAAAGATTACACAAGAACAGGCGACATTATCATAGTCTGGCTATCTCAATATTATCTCCTAATAAAAACCATTCCGACATGTGCATAAAGTAAAAAGACAAACACAAGATAAACTTATACATATGTACATATTCAAAAATTTAACTTGCACAGTAACTACTACTCTAAAATAGCACAGCGTGCGTGCGTGCGCGTGTGCGTGTATGTGTACACATGTGTACATGTGTGGGTGTGTGTGTGTGTGTATGTGTATGTGTGTGTGTGCGGGCGCATGTACGTATGTTTGGGAGAGCGCGCGCTCCTTAATCTTACTTTTTTTGTTTTTAGGTAAACATTCGGGTGATATTTCTGAATTATTTTTAGCATTATTTCCACATATGTGTTTCCCGCAGAAATCAATTTTTCTACAGGAGAGAAATTGTTATTAGTCGTCAGGTTTCTATTCGTTCCAAATAAAGGTTCTGCAAGCCGAAACACATTTTGGGTTGGAATTTGCTCTTGCTTCCTTTTTTTGGAGTTTTTCTTTCAGTGAAATGAAAGTATTTTATAAAAAAAGCTTTTTAGCATTGCAAATACATACTTTGCCATTTCAGTTTTCGTATAAATTCGGAAAAAGGCATTTTCTTCTAAAAGGCAAAAACATTTTCTCAATCGTCAAATACTCATAAGAGCTGTAATTTTTTGATAGTTTTCAATGAATTTACTAAATGCTTTAGAAATGAGAGTAGCTCGATCAGTAGCTCTTTTTTCTTTTCCAGTAGTTACGCTATCATATCTTAGAGCAAACAACAGGGACATGAATACTTTTACTGACATTTTTATTCTGGATATATCTTACCCTTTTCCATCCGCAGCCCATATCAGGTTTCTATATCTTCATTATCTGATTTGAAGACCCCTGATAATAATAACTAGCCAAAGAATGCTTTTATTTCTACAGTACTGACATGACCAATGTAGCATTATTCAGTTTTATATTTTTCTGAGTATTCTGTTATTTTCTGCTTCGTGTGACTTTACATGATTTCAGTTACTCCATGTGTTACGAAGCTGGTTCTATGGTTCCAGGTAAGTCCTGTTTTTTACGAGCTGGTCCTATGGTTCCAGGTAAGTGCACATAGGTGTTGTGACTTCTAACTCTGGAGCTACTAAGTGGGTTTTACTCCAATTGAATTAGTTTTTTCATCGATAACATGCAGAATTTATTGCCTTAATATCGTCTTCATCTTCAGGTGAATCATGATAAAATGCTGTGTTGCTGGATTCGGAAGAACTTTCTCCCTCCGAAATTTCGAAAATAAAATTCTAAAATTTTAGATTTGTCATCAAGACAAAGCTGAAAATCGTTTAAACTTTCCTTATCTAAGTCGTCTTTGTTACATAATAATTCACTTATATCCTTATAAGTAAGGCACTGCGCCATTGTTGTAAAAAAATATCTAAAACAATGTAAAATAAATATACATTTCGAAAAAAATCTTTTATAAATGAAAATGTGGGACCATTTGAACCCAATGACGTCACGTACCGCCAATTTCAGGGATTTCAAACGCCAAACGTCGGGCACCCGCCGCAGCACGCAACGTAACGAGATACAACGAATGTATGTTGTAGCATCGGGCGTTTAAAAGTAAGACCGCGTTTTTATCGACTTCGAGTCCATCTGTACCCAAGATTTTGGTTAAATCACAGTGTTCAGAAATTATTAAGACGTTTTTTAACATATTGAAAAAAGTTGTCTTTGTTTAAGCAGTTGTATTAAATTTTAGTGTCCCAATCTTTTTTTTTATAAATACGTTTACACAGTTACTGAATTTCTCATTTCAATATCATCTGAATAGTTTGTATCATGCAAACAGCAAAGTTCGAATCCCTTGGTTTGTTTTAAATATTTCCTTCACTAAACATGTAAATGTGTAACTGTAACTGGGCAAGTATTTGTTTACATAGTTTACAGGGAACATGATATCGATTCTACTCCTAATTGCAATAATTGTATTCGCAGAAAAACTTTAAGATAATTTTACTCGTATCTTACATTGGGATCAGTTTCAATTTTAGTAAGGCCGAATTTCATAGTTTTTTGACAGTTTAGTATTGTGATCAAACACGACTTATAGCATATAAAACCATTTTCTTTTAGTGGCTAATATTGCGTCTGCCTGTTTTTTGGTATAATCGTGTTGTTGGAAAATCGAAATATCTACAGTCATCTTCAATGAATATATGCTGTCTTGATCAAAACTCATTTATATGCCTGTCTTCTGTATTAGACTCGCAGTCTACGGTTATATCTATTAATCCTAATATATCTTTCAGGCTTTCGGTAGTACAAATATATTACGTTTATACTTGAATTTTATCACATTTACCAAGATTTAATTTTTCTTTATGATTGATTCTAAGAAGATCACGTCCCGCCCTTTGCCTTTTCCCAGTACCTTTATTCCATACAAGCATACTCTTTTATTTACAAGGACAGAATGCATTTAACTGGTACATGCCATTTACTAGACCCCTAGTTGTCAAAACTTAATTTTTTTAAACCCTTAACCAAACAACTTTTCTTCTTAAATAATACTTTTCCTTTTTTTTATTTTTCCTTTTTTAACAATTTGGCTTACTGGCAGCTTTATGGATATCCAGAAACATTTTCAATAGTTTGTGGTCTGCCGTTTTTATTAATAGGTTGTGCTTTCCCTAATATAATATTGCAGCGTCTATTCATTTTTATACCTAAAGTTAATAATGTTTTGTCATTTGTGTGGGAGTACGTAAATCTATACACCATGATTCGTTATTGTTTATTGAAATTGTCAAAGCATAGCTTATATTTTCAGGATTTAAACCTTTCTTTCGTTTTTGTTTAGATCCGCATTCCGCTTTTGTATGCCAAAATCTACTGCAATTGAAGCCACGAGATTACGTCTATCGTATCGCTGTGGGTTTTTCTGACGTCTTATAAAATCTTTGCTTTAACCGCATCCACGCTTATTTTTGTACATAAACTTCCGATAGCTAACAAAATTGATTTGTGTAAATTCTGCGGACCTAGGAGAATTAATGTTCCGAACTACGCATCATCTGCTTTGAGCCCTATATTTCGAAGTGTACTTGCATGGGTTAGTATTCTACTGATGTATTATTCGATATACTGACATTCTTAAGGAGTTGTAGTACACAGACCCCTAAGTAAAGTCACTCGCGACGTTAGTATCGAATCGATTTTTATTCTTACTGACTAACTTCTGCGGTAGTAACCTAATAGATGTAGGTAATTAAACCGTCTATAATATGGGACATAAAGGCAAATGAGAAACATTTCGAATACCGAACTTATTTTTCAAATCGTTGATTAAATGGCAAAACTAAAAATATTGTTTCTTTAATGTCAACGAATAGAATATTACAATTATTGTTACTATTATTTTCTTCTTTTAAATGTACCTTTAAGAAATATTTTATAAAAATATTGGTTATATTTAAAAGTAAAATAAGTTAATAAAAATAAAATAAAATGCGAACAAATATAAGATGAAAAAGTATGTAAATATGTATTTAATTACATCTGTAAAATATAAAATATTGACAAAAAATTGTAAATTTCTTCTCAAATACGTTAATAAATAAAACGAGTTAATTAAAAATATATCATTATCTAAAACGTCCCCCCGTTTATAACATTTTTTAATATATTGTGCAACCAAATCTAAAACTATCTTATCCCAAACTCTTCTATCTGAATGAAACAAAGAGCCTGTAATATAACAATTCTCGTAACACAGTTTATGTTAAAGGGGTATAAAACTACAATAATACTTATCACTTACACGACAGACTTAAAACTAGGCGTAAAACGAAAAAACTCGTACTATAACTTTCTACAGGACTCTATGCACCTAACTCACCACGTTATTATTGTATGTACTCTGAAGAAAATGCAGGTAATCGCAGTGCCGTTTGGCTTATTATAAAGCCATTATAAGATCGATGGCCTTTTTTCGGAGTAACATGAACTTTTTTTTTGAGTTAAAATCACACTTGTTGTATATTCTAGTTTAGAGAAGGGACTTTCAATAGTATAAGTCTTTGGACATTGGTTAGGAATATTGTGTTTCGTCTTTATGTGATCTTTTTTTTAACATAGGTACATTAGTTTTCAAAAATGTTTGGAGCTTAATGTTACCCTAAAAACTGATTTTCCCAAATTTAACAACAAAAAAAAGAAAAAGAGGTGACTGTATGTAAAACGATCTGAATAGTAATTAAGTATAAAAAAAAATATAATTTTCGTTGCTGAAAACAATTTTTAATAGTTTTGCTATTGTCAATACATATCATACAATTTGGTCAAATGCATTTATTTTGCAAACTACTCTAGTCAAGAGACTGTTTCGACTAGACAATCAAATGGAAGAGAAGTAAAGTAAGTTTTTTATTAAAATAACCTAATAGTTTATTTTAATGAAATGATATATAAATGTCATCAATCAAGCAAAAGTGTGTTAGTGCCATATAGATTAAGTATACCACTTTGGATCTACACACTTTATTTCAGTTTCTATGCCTCGTGTAATTCCAGGTTTTTAAAATATTTATTAGAATTTATAATATATATTTATTCACTAAAACCATGAACTGCTTCTGTTTCTGAGATCTCTTGTTTGTGACAAATAACAAACTCAAAATAAATAATATTCTAAAGAAACACTCGATAGTAGAAACAATTTATATTCATATAACAGCAAATTTCATTTTATGTCCCTGATAATATCCATTTAAATGATTAGTAACTTTTTGATGTATTATACTATTATTTCCTAAAGTGTTAAATTCACACTGAAAAATTTTAAAAATTCAATAAAATTTATATGCAATGTGAAGGTAGTTGAACTGATTATATTTAATTTGGTTATGTAAAGATGCCGGAAAGAATATACGTATGTGTAAAATTTAGTAGTATTACGAAATATTCAACGTATTTTAGTACTTTTAATTTTGCTTTTATTAAAGAAGTAGGTGTGTACTGCTGAAAAGATTAATCAATTAATTTACTTTCATCGATGCTAAATTATTGATTATAAAATACAACCACCAAGCAGAAGGTACACTACCTTTTGCTAATGAAGTCACGGATAAAAGTATTTGAATATATACTTAACACATATACACGTGTGTTATATTACAACATATATATATATATATATATATATATATATGTGCGTGTGTGCGTGTGTGTGTGTGTTTTTTTTTTTGATAAAGCCAGTCAAATAAATGGTAATCGCTACAAACATTTGAAAATATAGTTTATTTCCGCGCCACTATTTAAAACTATATACCTATTGCCGAATATACAATTGCATTTGCATATCAATACCTCCAATATGACTCTGCTTTAAAGTGGCATTAATTTTGAATGTCTACAACAGAAAATCAATATCGTCACATAATGGTGCTCTTGGCACTGGTTCATGCCGGGATCAGTCAGGGAAAAAGGAGGGGAAAGATTCGTATCCTGTGAGAGTGTATAATATGTATTTTTGATGACAAGAATTAAATCAAGATATACATCACATAGGCAGAATATAAAATATAATATAGTAAAACATTATCGTCGTAAAAAGTTATACCTTAGATAAAATTATGGTAGTATGACACGAAGTAAGAGTTACGAAGTAAGTGGTGTTTGTTTCGACACATTCCTAAAACACTGAATGTTATATATGTCGGTGCCCTACATATCTTAGAGTGGATCATTTTATTAAATTCTATTTATTTTACTTACTCATTCAGCTCTTTCACAAGATAATATTATTTTGTTCAAGCAAGTAGATTTTTAATTATTTTCTGTGATGATTGAATTCATTCACTTATCACATAAAGTAACCAAAACGTACCAAAACTACACAAAGTAACCAAAAGTACGATATAATAATACGGTTCAAGGAAAGGAAATATGATTGAATGTGATAAATGAAATGAAGAGAGCAATTTCAAAGTGGTCTGATTATTTAAACAAAATGTTTATTATTTACTATCGTACAAATACAGTTAAACCAGATTTAAGCTTGGTCTAAATTTAAAGACTGCTTGGAACATGAGAATTTCTTAGCACACAAAATGGTATATGTAGAATTAATTATTATGATAGTGAATATTGGTAATTACGATATAAAATTTAAAATTATTTTCTTTTCGCTATTGATTTATAATTTTCTACCATGAGAAATCATATTTCGCCATTTAATAATCGTTCAACAGGTTTCAGAGGAAAGTAATCGCCATAAATATTTGATAGGATTTGGTAATAAATGATTTAACTTATAAAATATTGAAAAAAATACATGGAAAAGAAAATAACACACTAACTTTTTTATGATCTATGGAGTCTTTTATCCATTTAATTATAATGATCATAGCAAACTATATTTTACTGAAAAAATTAATTCCTCTGTTTCTGTTCCAAAACTGTCTTAAGTAATAATGAATAAAAACTAAAATCTGACTGCACTTATCGTAATAACCTTGACCTGTATCCTAGTCTATGTTTCATTTCAATAAAAAAAAATTCATGCAAGTATCCAGGCTCCTTATATGCAATGCTTTGAATGCAATGGAACATAAAAATGGTTAATATATTTAAAAAAATGTACGCCAATAGAAGTCCTAATCATGAATAAGAAGAAAAATGGAGTCCCGCAAGCTTTTCTCCGTAACACTTATCATCGTAGACTGGCTGCAGTTTCATATTAGGCTGCGGCGTGATCGTAGGATGCCACGACTACTAGCACTCTTTGTTAATACATATTCAATAATAACGTGGCAAAAAATCATTAAAAAGCTAAGGCACGACCTTTTATTTGCCAGTTTCATGGCCAAATAATGTTTGAAGAATTTTTCGTATGCCCTTCCATATCATTATTATGAATATATATTATTTGCATGTTTTACATAAATTCCTTTATAATAAATTATTTCATTATTTTTAACAGTTTATTACTTATTTAAATAAATAGATATAATTATTTAGCAGTAATTATTTTAGGTTAACTAAATGCTGTAAAATATAGATTGTTCAGAATCTAGCAATTTTATATAATTAAGAGTATTTTAATTTACTCCATATGTCAAGATAACAAAGGTTCTGTGACATTATTACAAAAAAACGTCACTCGTCAGTAAGTAAGGGTAATAGAGAAAATTATTATTGGAATAAGTTTTATTCAGTTTTTGTGACTAATATGTCGTAGTTTTCTTATTTTATCAGTAATTTAAAGGGCTTATGTTGTACAGCCGCGTTTACTTTCTGCATATTTTGTTAACACTTTTAGCAATTCTTAAACGTATCTTATTATGCACATCATGGAAATTTCTCTACTCACATCATGAATATTTTTTTTAGTCGGAGCACCAGATATCATTAATCATTTTGGTTTAAAATTACAGACTTAATTTTCTAAATGTAAAAAATTATAATATGTAAATAATTTTATCTCATATTTTTTTATCTAACAGCAGCTGACCGAATACGTGATTAACAAATTAAGAAAGTGGGTTTGATGCCAGTTCTTAGGATAGCATATTTTTTATAGAAATTCGGAGCGCTTTAGTGAATAAACGAAAAATGTGAGTGAAGTACGAGGCTAGTTAATGTATCGGAACATAATTGTGATTGAAAAAAGATGGGGTTCGTATACGCCTACAATGTTTCACACGGTTGACAAGTATGTGAAGGCAATTACTCCAAAGAGTGTCGCGGAAAAATTAAACATTTTTTATTATTTTAGACATAAATTTGTTCTATTCAAATTATGGAACTGGACTTATCATATTTCTTGAATGCAGGAGTCTATTGAAATTTAATTATTACAAGGAAATGTAACATAGTGGTAATTAAAATGTACTTCTCATAGTGGTAATTAAAATGTCCTTATATGAAAATGTAAATAAATCTCGTAAAGAATCATTTTCTGATACACAATTATTCCGTATGGAAGAATTTGGATGTCGACACCAATATGCTACCTGGCTCCATCTAATGTTTACCAATTTTTTCATTCTCCTATAGGCATTCTGGCGAATCACATGTGTTTGGAAGACATATGGTATAAACGTTCCAGACTTTGGAATATGCATACTCTGTTTTAATTGTTTATATACCATGTTTTATTTTATATCACTAAATAACGCAATCAACGTTTCTTTTACATTAAATACTACTTATTTTTAATTTAATATTATATTATTAACTACTATAATTTCATAAGTCACTTCACCAGCTCTTACGAAAGAGAGTTCCAACCTCTTTTTACATAGGCAATTAACATATTTATCATATAGATAAAGGATTTTTTACTACATAAATCCTGCACACAAGAAAAAGTAAAATATTAATGAATTACCATATTCTAATATCTTTACGTACCTTCTTATCTGACTGACAACGCTCTAAATATATATGCTTATAATTTATGTTCTCGATGTTGTCTTTAAAGGAAGAGTCCTTAAATATTGATTCATCATAGAGACCTTAGTTCAAGATTTAGTTCCATGATATTTGGAGCACGCTTACCACCAAAAAAAATGTTATAGGACATTTTTAAAAATTTTTCGTCATGTAATATTATAGATTTGAAAGTCGTGAAGTTCGCTAACAATTAATATCTTAACAGATACGCAGATTTACATGACACTCGGTATACATGTAGCTCATGTTAAACTTGAGCTTCTTATTCGAATTAAGGTTTATGCTGTATATATATATATATATATATATATATATATGTATACACGTATATATTCTATAATATTCTTGGGCCTTTTTCACTACTAACAAGAATTCAAAACATAGCAACTTATCGTGCAGCGGATGTGTTAAATTTTTAAAATATTTAACAATTTTATGGACAGCTCCAGTAACCTCCTCTGATAAAGAATATTCCCACCATATTGATGGAAAATCCACCCGATTGAAACTGCGGGCTGCAGGCGAGAGCTTGTTAAATATAGGCGCAAGTAAACATTTAACAAAATAAACAAATATATACAAAATATATAAATTTATAGTAATGTTTAATGCAAATATCTTTTAACTTTTTACTAAATTAATTTTTATTTAAGTTATATTTTCAGTATTTCTGATGCTACTTTCTTGTCGATTAATAAAGCATGACCCCGAATTTGTGATATTAAAAAACGGAAAATTAATTTTGTTTATGATAATGATATTTTACCTAAGTAAGATTAGTTACCTGAAATAAAAGCGCTATTTATAGATAAATTGAACTATAAAACAAAATTAATTTGAGGCTTTTGGTGAAAAATTTTATTCAAAATTAATTTTCATTAGGTTCTTTTTCCATTTCTTACTAACGGATCATATTACTGCTGCCTACATTTCCAAATTTTACATTCAAAGATAATTTTTTTCATAAGCTTTAGAAATATATAAATCTAGTGTGTTCATTTTAAATATTTACTTCCGTTTTATTTAGTGCAATAAAAAATATCACAGTAGATACTACTAGTTGTGTACTGCGAATATATTTACTTGAACCCTTAGAAACATTATTAAGTTAATTGTAATATTAACATATCCTTTATATCAATGTTAAAATGGATTGAAACGACAAATTGACCTTTATAAAATTGAGAATTCCCAAGTGTTAACTATATGCTATAATCTAACAAGTGAAATTTCATGAGAATACCCCTATGTGTCTTTGCATCATGCGTAAACGTAAAGATTGTAATACAAACAGAAAAAAAAACAAACAAAAATTTTCTTTTTATCAGTTTTATTATATCCCCAAAATCCTTTTATATTAAATATCCTCTTTGTAATGCTGGCTAATTCCACGGTTTTATTAAACGTGTAGATAGCTGTAGATACTAAAGTAGATAAAAATGAAATTTATACAGTGTAGTACTAAACCATCAAAGTAATTAAATTATTAATATTGACTACAGATTCAAAATTTGAACAAAGTAAACTAATAAGGCATATATATAAGAACGAAAAATGGCAGACAATGACGTCTATCCTCATGCAATGCCCACATTTTTTCTGCTTACTCAAGCATCTGCCCCTCTAGAATGAAATATGAAATTCCAAATTTCTTCTCTGACCACGCCGATTTCGCCAATGTATGTCCGTGCAGAAAATCACTAGATTTATAATGCACGTAGCGCCATCTATTGATGTACATAGCTATAATATACATTTGTATACGTGTGTGTAAAATAGTAACACATTTCTTAATATTTTTAGAATTATTTAATGTAAAAATTTTTAGATTAGGAAAAATTAATTTTATTAAAAACTAAATGTTACTTCAATTTGATCCTTTAATACTTCCAAAGTTCTCTTTTAAATGATTCGGTAGTGTTTACAAACATACAAGCATACAAAATTTCCAAAAGCAAAATTTTTTTATCGCGCAATTTTTATCAGAAATAAAAACATTTTTTTTTGGAATTTTTCCCTAAATCAGTTTACCGTAAATATATTTGATGTGCAAGCAGATTTATTGTACAATTTTATAATATGTATAGATATATATTTTGGTTTACGGACGAAAGGAATGGTCATAATGACCTATATCACGAACATTATTTTTCAAGAGAAATCTTTTTTATCGTCTCGCTACTTCTTTCGGTAAGATGCCAAGCAAAGTGTTATTCATTTTCTTTTCAAACTAAATCTTTGAGAAATTTTATATAAGAGTGTATTAACAATCTGTTATTTTCTTATATATGTGAAATATTTTCTTATTGCTGAAATATCTACGAAAGCCTTATGGGGAAAACCTCGCCGCAGCCTATGTATTTCGCTTATTATAAAGAAAGGAATACCACCCTATGCAAAGTCTGTCCATAAATCATATATTTTGCACTACAACATTAGATGCGAGAAATAAACTTAATTATCAGAAGATTGTAATACAAACAGAAAAATCGTTGACACAAGTCAATGTATGCATCGAGATTTGATTTGAAATTTTCTGAATTTGAAAGTGCCATGTTTAGAGCGAAAAAAGTGGATAATTTGTTAAATTGTATTACGTGACACAAAGTCTTATTCTAGTAATCAAAATATAGTTTGAGTTTGTTTTTTACACAAGATACAAATTTTAGTGTAAAATAACAAAGTAAATATTTCGTTAGATTGAGGTGACAAAGAAATACTTTACTCTAAAAATTATGTTCTCAGTTTCACTTCACTACATAACAATTGTTTAAAAAAGTTATTGAGATTTTAAACGAACACGTTTTTTAGTTTTGCATTTAGAAATTTGGTAATAATTCAAAGCAACGATCAACAGATCAGTGGGAAATAGAATAAAATAGTTTAGTAAAGGTTCCTTTTAATTTTGTAGTGCACAAACAGAAAAACGATGTTTCTGATATAATAAATCTACTTGTAAGCTATTTATGTAAATAGATTTAACTTTTATTTATGAAGGTGTGTGCAAAATATTTAGTTTAAGTTAATGTACATAGAAAGATATCATTGATTATACTCAGAATTTAAAGTTTTAATATGAAAACAAAAATTTTGAGAATTGCTTTAAAAAAGCTTAATTGTTCGAAATATAATAAAATTTCAATCTATAGCTACTTTAATAAGGCGCTCTGTCATAGTATTCATATGTTTCATGTTCACTTTTAAATTATAACAGACCTAAGAAGCATAATAAATGAAAATCAGCAAAAAATATAACCCGCAATAGCAACAGTTAGCCAAACTAAAAGCTTAGCCTGTAGCTTGATAAAAGCTTGAAATATGGCTCTACATAACATATTTGGCTATACATATTCTTTTATCAGTGGTCGGCAGTGGGTCGACTGTGAAAATGCCTGCCGAGCCAGATACGAGTATATCGTAATTAAGTACAACAAAAAATACCATTTACCATCGAAAAAAGACCTTAACGATACTCATTACTGCCGCGCGTATCTCATTTAGGTTTCAATATAAAACATTATGAATGTGTATGTACAGGCCGCATTTGAAATACGATGGATGAATTTTTTGATAAGCATTTTCCTAAAGTATGCCTAATAAAATTTAAATTCTGTACATAAACTGTTGTAATTTTAACAGTGTTAATAATAGTTTATAAAACGGATGAAACTGTATTGAATGTATCCAAAGTATATATTATTATTCAACTGAATTAATAGAAGCGGGTTTTTGATATTAAAATGGACAGATGATAAATGACAACACAGGACATAAAGCATATTTCTTATACTAAAAACATACTTCACATATATTTGACAAAATAGTTGACGAAAAGGACGATAAAAGAAAATTTGAACAAACCTATATTTGTTCATAATGATTAAATTATTAGATGATTTTATGTCGTACAGCTACATGGAATGGGTTTTTACATAGGTAGTTAAGTGTGGGACAAAGTTATTTATGTGAGACATATTTTTTAATAATAGAAGCTATGCTGATTCGACTTTACTCCAAAAATAGTCACATAAACGTGGCTATGTTATTTACTGCACTTACACATAATGACCATCAATGCGTTTAATAAAGCAGAATTAAACCACTGTAAAAGTTTAATACTAGAGATCTTCTGCAGTATGATCCATGGTTCTCCATCGATCCAGTTAGCAGAATAACTGTTAACTTTATTTTATGGTAAATGTAGTTTAAATAGTATGAAACAAGGAAAAACAAACAATAGATATTTGAAAGATACTATTAAGATAAAAGTACAAAACAATTGAAATATAAATTCGTTTGAATTGGTGGACGCTGGGAATAAAACAGTCGCATAACCTCAAAAGTTTTTTCCTTTAAAAACCGTTCTGATGTCGTCTATTGAACTCGTTAACAAATAACTTGCATGCGTGTACATAAGGATAAACACTATAGTGGTTACATATATAATATGCGGACATGTAGTATCAAAATACGTCATTTTCTCAAACGTTTCTCTATTTTTGGAAACATACACCGTAGAAAACCTGGCTATATCATATTAAAGACCTACCTAAAAATAATAAAACTGATCTTCTTAAAGGGGAAATAAATATATATGACCTGTACATTTGCCTGCAAAGTTAAAAGTTACGTATATTCTAAAATAAAGACTTTAAATATTATTTATGATGATATTGTAGTAATTATTTTTATTTCAGAAAACATAGCAAGTTTCATGTATAATCATTTACTTAGATTAAGCTACATCACGCAATGGTAAAAAAATGCAGGTATACTTTGAACACATTTATTGCAAATAATTTTTAAAAATTTGAAAGTTCTATGGTGGAACATGCCAAAAGGATGAATCCAAAGTATTCATATGAGACAAAAAATTAAACAAGCGATTAAAAACAGTCAATATAAATTTAAATCTTAACCAGTTTACATACTTAACCCTTTATCTTTCTGTTTGGCACCCAACCATGAACCAGCGCAATACGTTACGCCGGCCTACAGTTTATTTATCGCAATGAAGTCGACCTTCCCACGCGCAAGTATCGGAACGACACCCTGTAAACAGGCGATCCCCAGTCGTGCGTACAACCCCTAACGAGGTACAATTTATTTCCTCTTCATCGGAATCATGATATCAAGAGGGAGTTTTAATGATTTGTGATGAATCTAATAAGTTACCTTCATAATTAACATTACTTATGAAAAGGGCGGTCGATCTGCGCGCGTAGGTACCTACTAAGCGATTATAGCCCTAAATAAAAAGAATTTTCTGAGTTTCCGTTATTTTTTTTTCTTAATGAATGATTCTATGTAAATGGACAGAGCATGTTATTTTTTATATTTATTAATATATACTTTTAAAGTCATGTCGATTAACGTGTCACTTTGACACTGACATTTAAAATATTTTGTTTCCTGCCGACAAATATTGCGTCTAAATCTTCATTTTCGTGATTTAAATTGATGGTTGATAACTTAGTGAATAATGTGCCTAGTCATTAAAATCGGACAATCTACATTAATATTCTTTAACTTAGCATATGTGACAATTTAATGTTAAATTGAACTAAATGGAAATAATTTCCACATATGAAAGAAGTTACAAATTACTGGATTAAATAATTTTCCAAATTAAATAAGTTGTATTTTGTTTTCTTCCTAAGACAATATTATTCCCGAAGTTATTTACATACAAAACTGCACTTTCATATTTTACCCAGGTTTATTTTTATTAAAAAAATAACATGAAGTTATTTTTAATCCCATCTATACGAACACTATAAATACATATTACAAGCACTGACGGAATTTCGGAAATTTTCAGACTAAATTTTTTAAGTATTAATTTTTAGTCATAAAATTACCGTTCTGGATCTCAGACGATCTAAGATCGGAATGTAATTTTTTTCTTCCCTCTCCAGAGTTACAAAGTTGATAATATTTATATCCAAAATTCTGCAATTGCATGTTTGACTTCAAAAGTAATTTTAAATAATCACTTTACAGAAGTATTTTCTAAGAAGCTATAAAATAATTCTAACACTAAATACGATTACGATACGCCATATTTACGTATTGTTTTATATAAATATCAAAATAAAACATTAGGTGTCGCTGTATTTCTCATTTGTTCAAAACTGATAACAAATATTAAAAAAGAACACGTTTTAAGTTGTAATATGTGAAATGGCTGCTGCGTTGTATTAAGTTTTGATATATTTATATCATAAGTCGGTAATCATAAAGAAGGCAAAGTTCCGTAACATTAACATATAAATTGAAAATTACCTAAAATTATTTTATTACCCTTTTCTACGTTGCATTTATTTGGGTCATAAATGACATTAAATATATTTAATATTGGAATGAATTATGAGTGGCTCATAAATACGTTGTAAATTAAACCTTAGTATGTTCTATTCAATTATATTGAAATGAAATAGAACAAAGTACAAAAAATACTAACTAGGCATAATTATTTTTTCATTAGTTTAATGAAACAGGAATTCGAAAATAATCCTTTATCAAATAACAAATACGGGAAATGAATATTAATAATATTCCTGGAATATTTAAAAATGAAACCCTTCGTACACTTTTTCTATTTATTTGCTTTTCCTTCTCAGGTTATTCTAAATCTTAAAAAATGTATTCTGAGAGTCCCAATCTGTACTTTACCTTACACAGAGTCAAATACTTGCCCGCTACCGTGAATTACATCATAATGATAATAATTCCTCATTATGCAATAAAAAAATTATTTGTTTTCCATATAGTTATAACAAGCGATCAAGTAAATGTAGATATAGATGTTGATTTTAACAAACCAATTCGTGTTATGTAAGGAAGAATGGAATACAGACTCGTAATATTGTTGGCTATAATATCATTGTTCCACATAGGCTCAAAACTGCTGTATGATCCGTGAGTCAGGAAATAGACTTAATATTTTTCGGACATAAACATTACGAACCAATACTTAATTTACCCACAAATCATTTAAGTGCTTTTATTTTTCATATACTAGAGCCAAGTATATAATTGTAATACCGCGATCTTTACCAATTGCTCTTGCTAACTACATTTATTCTTAATTATGCCGGAAAAATAAGCAAATAATAATTTATATTTCCATCTGCTGTTTGTCGACAAAATTAAACTATTCGTGTTAGTCCACAGCTTTTTGATAATACATTGAAAATATTCACGCCGTTTGTACATAACTCATTCATCTTTATTTCATAGTCGCCCTCATCGCTTGGCAGAGTTTGCTGGAATAGGTAGCTTTTTTTACATTATCATATCATCTTATTTGTACTCAACTTCGTCGTATTTGGTGTTGCTAACAATGATTAACTGTTCATAACTCTCGTCTATACTCCGCGTTTTGCAGATAAAATAATAATATAATATTTGTTTATATCGTTTCAATAGGACAGTTACATGATTACGTGTGATTCATTGTAAAATAACAGATGCATTTAGCTATTTCACCGTTCACGATATCCGTAAAATTCACTTTAGTACCAAATTTCAAATGCTAGATACATTCTTTTGTCACTCAAGATACTCGTGTTTTTTATTATATAAAAAGAAATATCAGACCTCATCTTTAGCTTATGTTCCGGAAGCTTATCATTACATTTTTAGCTATGGTTGTTTTGTGGTTGATAATTGGAATGAAAGAAGAATTGGCCAAATTTGTCACTTTTCGTTCCCAGTTAATTTAAAACAGTTTTATATTGTCAGTAGATTTATTTTTTGCTAACAGGAAAACCATTTTCCCACTCTTAAAATGTATTCCAAACTATGCCTTCTCCAGATATATCGTATAGATCTATGGCCTGCCACAACCTTTTTAAGTACGATCCATATTTGAACAGTTGGTGTCAAATTTAATGAATGAGCTATCATTAACATTTAAGCTAGATCTAATATCTTTATGAGCACTAGTTGTCCTTATATTTAGTCAATAAAGCATGGCATCAAAAGGGTGTTGAATTTACTCCCTTACACGATTATTTGGCGGACGTTCAGAACTTTCTCCGTGGCCTTTTTGCTTCTCATAAACCATTAATTACTTTTAGAATTAATGTTTCAAACTTATACTTTAGTATTCAATTAATTACCTTCTAAAATTACCTGCTGACAGGTTCTTTGTTACCGCAATTGTACTTTCGTCAAAACAGTTATAATCCAGAAAGCTCCACTGAAAGTGAAGGAGGAAGGGTTGTTGTCGAAGGCATGAACAAGCACGAATTTTGTGAATAAACACGAATTGCGTCGCAGTATGTATATATGTATGTGTGTTTTATATATCCGCATAGAACCGATTTTCTTTCTTTACACTTATCTACATGAGCATATCTGCTGCGTCCGTTAAAAGGAGGCTCTTAATAAATACCTTGGAAAAGTTGTTACAAGTTCAAAGGTTATATTTCAGGCGTATAAGCAGAGAAATATATGGTAATCAAACTCAAGCACAGATATTGACAATTTATTGTGTAATGATGGTATAAAAATACTGTAAATAACTCGTTTACAATTTACAAATAAGCTAGAAAATATCTATTGTCGAAACCAAACCATAAATTATTTGAAGGTGCCTTTGGCGATTCCACTGAAATATCGGGTTATCTTAAATTTCTACTATCACGGATTAAAGAAGAATATAAATAATATTCCAATATTTACAATATCGTTCATATATGAAAAAGCGTACTTAAAATTGTGTTATTCCCCATATTTCCCAATAGCTTATTTCTAAACAGACTCATATTTAAGCTAATTTAACTTATTAGCTAATTTAAGCTAACATACTTATTACTAACTATATTAGCCTTCACACCATTTGGCGACACATTTTATGTTGTTCAAAATGACGGCGCAAATTAGCAAGCCCTCCGACTCCCGTCGTTTTCGGAAAAAGTGTCGATAACCATAAATCATAGTCCAAAAATAATCAAATATGTGCACAATTTACATGTTTTGAGGTGTTAGGAGTATTACCAGATACCTAGACTATAGAAAAATAAACTGTCGCAATACTATTCTAAATTTGTGATGGCTGGTAGATGAGATTCTGCATAACCATGCGCTTATAAGTATATTAACTTTTATTAAACGAGTATACATTTGTGCATATCAATTAAATGAATCCTATTAAAGTTGCTTGAATGTCTAAATTTATCAAAGTTAATCAAAATATTCCTGAAGTAATTTATAATATTTCGAATGCTATAGGAGCAATTAAAGAGAAAATAAAATTGAAACGATGGTATAATATATTTAACTTAAACAATTTTTTATTTCAAACGAAACCTGTAAATGGCGTATGTACACTATAATTTAAATAAAACTTTAAATTTCCAGTGTTTCCTAACTATTTTAAATGAAATTTCAATATTTAAACCAAACTTTACGTTAATAAATTATGAGAATGAGTTTATTTGAGAGAGATATTATTAAATTTTCGTTGTCAACAAATATTTTTTCTGATCGGAGAAATGAAGAACACTAATTTTCAATTATATTTTAAAAATATTGGCCATGCCTAAATTTTTATCAAATAAAGTTGTTTAGATTTTAATATTCTATTAATGGTGTATATCGTCTAGATTACTTCCGTTTTATTAAATATTGATAAATATATTTTTAAATCTAATTTAAAAAAATAAGTCGATAAATTCAAAGTGAGCTTTTATTATTGAATCTGTTAGTGGCGTTTGTTAAATTATTTAATTTCATTGGTCTTGCATATTTGATACACGCATACGCTTGAGTTACTCATCCTTGATTGCTGTGTGGTCCATTTGTTTAAATGTGTCTGTTTCTAAATTTATACTACTACCATTTAATAATAAGGATTTTTCATATCAAACTTTCGCTACAAATATTCATTCAATTATTGAATAACAATGAGGTCTTTGTAATAAAGTCGGTTGGTTTTCATAATAAACCTATTCAAATGTGATATTGATAATAAAATGAGACCCATTTTGATTTAAATAGCACTTTTGAATAAGGTTATTATGAAATTTAATTACATTTGTTCTGGCAGCTCATGCTCCAAACGTCAGCAAGCTGCTGATGTAGTTTTTAATTGACGCTGAGTTATTACTCCATAACATGCCCAACCTGACCTTATAAACTTGTAACCTTTCATTTTAATTTTATCTTATATGTTTTTTTTTTATTTTTGGGGGTTTTTATATCATAAAAAGAAAAATTTTATTAAGTCTATGAAAATTTACGCAGATCTTAGTTGGTTTAATTATAAATCTTAAATTTTTGAAATTATTTTAACAGTAAAAATATACTAATGAAACAATAGATTCCATTTCATATTTGTACGTTTATTTAATAAAACATGTCCATCGGTCACTGATTTTAGTTTCAAACATAATTGAATGCAGAATCTGTAAACCTCACAAAAATTATCACACCTTCTCTAAATTGTCACGCGGGTAAAAGAAAGAGGGAAAATTTTAATATCATAAGACAGAAAAACTGTTAGCAAATGACAAAGGAGGAAAGTGACATGTGTGTCATGTGACGAAATTTTGAACGAACCACAAATATTCATTTACTCCCTTATGTAATAACATATTTAAAACCTCATTTAAAAATAAACATATAAACCAAATTAATAATAGTCTCAATTTCAAAACCCGTTTATGATTTTTTTCTGAAATGGTTATTTTTGTGAAAAAGGTAAAATCAATAAATTTTTATCAAAAATATAATGTCGACACTAAGAAAAATATTTTAATTACGACATATAATTAAAACACTACGAGCTTTTAAGCAAAGCGGTACCGCAGGACTAATAAATAATGCCAAAACTGCAAAGTGATCCACCCCTAAAGTCACTTACTTCCGTTACCATATAATCATTCTTACAGTAAATTCCATGAACCTTTGTGTAAATGACTCGTTTTGAATTATATTGTTATTAAACTCCAGTTTACACCCTGCTCGTTAAGTTCAAAGCAAATCAAACGACATTGTAATTAACGAGACTTACCGAGAGAGACAGAGCTTTCATTGTTGCCGAGTTTCAAAGCTTGGAGATACATTTCAATGCTTGCATCGGTGTTTATAGCGTTATTAATAATTGTAGGTTTAAAAATATTTATAGGTTAGATTTGCTTTGAATAAGATATACATAATTTATGACCTAACTCGAAAACTTCTGTTTTCATCTTAACATATTTGACTCGGAACGGTTTCCACGAATAAACCTAATTTGACGGTAAAGTTAATTTATATTATAGAACATAATATTTCATTGTCTATTGATACTCTATGTATCAATCACTTTTATAAGGAAACATTTATTTTTTTATCACAAGTGCAGAGAATGAGAATTTTTTTTTAAATTTATATTAATCGATCGACATTTTTACAATGATATTACCAAAAAATATCACACTAGATCAGCCCGTCCCAACCCAACGCTTTTTCATCTATCGATATATGGTTATATACTTTATTATTTAAAGTTCTTGACAGTTTTATTTTTATTTCCATGAAAATGAAGTAGAATGTAAAATGGTGCAAGCTACTAGTTGATTGGTCATTGAGTGTTATATATGATCAATCTAATATCGCTTGATTCATAGTAATTTAGTGTACCGTATCTTAACAGGGAAAACGAAACCTTTATAAGAGCACTCACATGTGTATCCTTATGTCCGTCACAACTCTTGTTCTCAGAAATTGCTAGATTTAAAGATATGAAATTCGGCACAGTAATAAAACATATTAACCCGCATATATCGTAATAGCTAAAACTCAACAATATTGATTAAAAAATTGTAGGCATGGCCAAGTAGGTACACAATTTTAACTAATTATAATATATATTATGTCTTCAGAGATACATTGAAAAGTGTGAAAAAAAATGTTCTCCTTATTTCCGAAATACCTTTATCTAAAATTATAAAAATTCTGCATGTCACAATTTATGAAATATTTCACCTATTTTTACGCCTATGCGAGATATAGTACACATTTCCCTTTTTCTGTTTTCAAGATCGATTTTCTCAGAAACTATATTACGTAAAAACTTGAAAATTGACACGTTAATACACTATCAACCCATAAATTTTGCTCATATTTTGTACCACCAAATTTTCTAAAATATACGTATAACAATTAACGCGTAAATAAAGTCTTAGAAAATATCTTTGTCATGTGGGGCATCGTTGGAAAGGATTCTTAGAAGGAAAACAAAATCAATTTCACAATTTTAAAAAACTTATTTAAAAAGGTATTTTAATAAATATGCAAATATATAGCATACCGCCCCCTTATTTCCGAAAGTATTGAGCCAAAAATCATAAAAACACAGGATTGGTAAAAATCTGACTAAAAAGTTACAGGAAAACTGTACCGGTTACTGTAGCTCATTTAATTTTTTAAATATCCTCTAGATATTTACTTTGCAAAAAATGAATATCTGTACATAGCTTAATAGAAATACTATCTACTCTTAAATGTTTATTAGCGTCAAAATGTGTACAGAGCCCTCGTTGGATGAGTTCTACTCGGGCTAGACAGGTTATTCTAATGTTAAAATCAAATCATTAAAAATATCCCAGATATTTTTTTAAGTTTACATACTATGGTTTTAGAAGAAATACCTTAAAACTGCGCAAGTAACCCACAGAAATAAGACAAACTATTTCAATTATTTTTTTTTGTTTTTATTTCATATTTTGTTAATATATCAGAATGGCGAACTTTAAATATGATGTTATCGACTCTTTAAGCATGACGAGAATCTAATTTATATTTTGATGTTTATTAAATATATGGACTCAAATAATTGGACAGATAAATAAAACCATAGATTTTTTCTTCTGTCTGCTTCGGACGGAATATGATTAATATAAATATACAGATAATTCATATCATAAAAATTAATTTTTGAAATCCACGAAATTTAAATTGTGTCGAATACTAGTTCTTGAGTAAAGTATAGGATTGAATGGTAAGCTCATATAAAAAATAGACTCAAAACACACACTATAAATAAAATTTAAAAAAGTATTCCTAAATATATGTCTCGCAATCGATCGTGTTTGGTTTTTCATAAAACTATTAATTCCGGCTTCAAAACAAACAAAGTAATATGACAAAAAAATAAATAAGGTAACTGGTTAAAGCTAAAACGATTAAAGCTGAAAAAAGTCTGTAAAAATTACAAGTACTCTACGTAACATCCCTGATAATATGATTGAAATACGAATATATTGTGTAAAAATGATAACAGGTATATTATAAATACTTGCATTAAATTCAATAATTATACAAGTTTAAAGGGATGACGTTTGTTTATGGGGTAGCTATAGAATGTGCCCAAATTTAGAAATAAGTACACCGCAAAAAACATGTACATTTACCTACACGACCTCAGGCAAAGGACTCTTTTCTAGATGAATTAAATTATATTTATTATATTTAAATTTATTATATTTATTTCTTTATATATAATCTGTCAAAATAAATTAATTTGCTAGGATTTGCACGGTTGGCTTGCCCAAGATAAGTATCGTAAATTTTGACCCTGGACAAAATGCTATTTGATGAAAAACTACTTGATGACAAAATATATTTTATGACAAAATGATTGTAAAAATATTGGTTTTCACCGAACTAGCACAAATTCAGGAATAATTGCTTTTGCGCCCAAATATTTTGGGGAAAATATTTTTTAAAACAAAAAACTTTTTGATTTGTTCAAAAATCTCTACATATTTCGATGAATAAGTAATTTTTGAAGTTTCGTCAAAATTTTAAATTCATTTTGAATAATGTTCTAACCCAATGTTACGCGTATTTAAAGTTTTGTATCTCATTAATGATGCAAAAGAATACTGTCTTTCACATCATACAATAAGCACGCTAGATATAGGGTTTAGTCAAGAGTTGTTCTCAAGTACTGAGCTTATGCCATTTTATATTTGAAACTATAAATTAAATTTTTAAGCCAAAATCTGATATTTGATTTTGTCAAACACTCTAAAGTGTGCCTTTAAAAATTCTACGAGTAAATAAAGGTTACTTAAAAATATAAAAAACAAATAAAATATGCTATATTCTTTTTAATATTTAAGGAGATGTACAAAAGTAGAATTAAAATACGGAATTATTGTTATAATCTAAGTAATTAGCAATATCATAGTATCAAAACACATTTTATGTATGTTAATATGTATATAATATAAATATATGTTTTATATACATATTTTTTTGTCGTGTTTTCTCTTACTTTTTTAATACCTTTAGATTCCAGAGAATTTTAAATCTATTTTCTCTCTGTTTCACGTTATATATATCTTCTTTCCCTACAATACAGACTTGTAAGATTTACCATACATTTGAAGCGTGCTCCATTCAATTCAAGTTGCTTATAACTAACGTTTTATTCATTCCAACAAATCAAGTTAAATTTCCTTCTCTGTCAATAACGTAACCGAAGGGTGATTGCTTGCTTCGTTGTGCTTACCATAGAGACTGCGTTAAAGTTTTAGTGTTAGTTGAGAGTCCGTGCAAGGCGGCTTGAATCTATATAATGTCTGTGGTTTAATAGAAGATGACACTTGTCAGTTCGATTATTTATTATTTGCTGGACTTTTCTTAATATTTTTTGTAATATATTATGTTCTAAACGGAGATTTAATTTTTTTAGTAAATTATATTTGTAATTGGGTAAAATATTACTGACTTTTTTCACACAAACACACACACGCGCAAACACGCGCGCACGCACGCGCAGACGCATGCACACACGTGTGTGTGTGCATGCGTCTGCGCGTGTATATATATATATATACATATATAAATATATATATATATATATATATATATATATATATATATATATATATATACCCACATGTATATATTGGGTTGGCTAATAAGTAAGTATTTCTTATTTAAAAACATACAACTGACGATATAAAATCCCAATCATTTTATACTACATGTCTCCAACGGAACGCATAGCATCTACTTAAAATTCAAGTGGCTCGGAATTAAATAAAATTGCCTGTGAATGCACATATATAGATATTATGGTGATAAGATCACAACTTTCATCCACTTCCCGTAGTTAACTTATGTTTATAACATTAAAAAGGAGAAACCGATGTTTTGTTTTCTTCAAAAGTATATTAATAATTCCCTCTTCAATTAATCGTTTACATAGTTCTATTTAAACAAAGATTTAGAAAAGTTTAGTTCATTGTTAACAAAAAACTTATATTACAAAGGAAATATATAGACTCCAATATCACAATTTTTTACTAATATCGTCTTATAAATCAGAACCCACTATAGCCTTACAACGACGGTCTCGTTCCATTAAACCCAGCCTTTACTAAGACTTGATTTATTCAAACGGATTGAGTTTAATTTCCTTATATGTCAATAAAGCAACGTAACATGGGATTGTCTACCGATATCTTTACCGCATGTAGCCTGTAGCTAAATCGATTATATTAATCAACTGTTTGCGGAGTCTGGTTTGAAGTTGAATTGTGTCTGGTTATACAGGATCTTCGAGTTGAATAACATTGTTATTTCAAAAATTAAATATTAAGTATCATAGAATAGGTTAACTAAATTATTTCTCTCTTATAAAAACATATGGATTTAAAGAAATCCCCAAGTTGCATATATTTATATCTTATTTTTTATCTTAATTTCTAAGAAATCATCTTCCGTTTAACATATTCCAAAAGTGTAACAACTTTCAAATGTTTTCTCATCTCGCCTGTCTGCTTTATTTTTTTTTAATTTAACATTGTTTTTTGTACCCGAGGTTTATGTTGTCTTATTTGATTCATTTGATTACTTATTGTTAAAAGAAGAAAATTACGGATGTCTATGTTGGTTTATGACATTGTAGTTATTCAAATTTTAATTGGTATCTGTGTTAAATATATTAATCCATATGCACAAATTTTTATTTGGCTCATATTTATGACCCATGTCGTAATATTTGAAAATAATTCATCTGCATTTCCTTAAATATTATATTTGACATTGCCAAGAGACTAGTCACAGAATGCCAAGAGACTAGAAACAGAAATTGGACAATCTCTATGAAGGTTGGATGACACATATTATTTCCATTCATATTAATTTGGCTAGGTTAGGAATTCTTTTATTAATTTACATGAATCTGCGCAAAAAATCTTTATACAGAAATGTGGTATTGCTTGGTAAGGAAATTATTTTCTTTATAAACCTATTTTACTTCAACAACACATAGCATGATTTCACAGAATGTATATAACTGTCGAAAGGAATAGATAAGATTTAGATAATAAGATAGATATAGAAAATATATAGATAAATTAATGGATCTATAAAATTATAAACGAAATAATAAAATAATATTTTTACCAAAAATATATAAGATTGTAGAAATTTCCCCTGGAATCAAGTTATTTGTACTAATGTCTCCGTTAGAGCAGGAGTAGCGTACCTCTGAAACCAGTGAGATAGTGACTAATTGATAAAATGAATAAAAGCTTTTCCGTTTAGAATGAGAATTGATTTTGATTACCATTGAAATAGAAACGTATAAGCTGGTCCATCTTGATAGGGAAGAAATGCTTGAGGAAAACATCAGTCAACAAAATTAATTTCGCAATTTTAGTGCTTACACTGTAAAAAAAAAAATAATGATGAAAAACCGTAAGCGAGGAAAAGTATTTGTTATTAAATTATGCAAATATTCATATTTTTATCAGCAGATACTAATTGTTTCAGCCAACCAAAGATACATTTTTAACCGTGAAGCGTAAATCAGATGAGTCTTTATCTTTTACTAACCGAGCATATTAACCGAGCATACACTGATCTATACCTTATAATTAATATTCTCAAATTTTCATCCATATTTCAAAGAAAAGTTCCGAACTCGTGTCTGAAAATTTATTAACCAACATATAATATATATGCACTCAATATATAGAACATTATCGATTAAAATATAGTAAAATCACATTTAAATTGAGATGTCAAGGATTTATAAAAATTTTAGGAGTATCACATTCCATAAAATATTGCCGATTTCTGCCATCATATTCATTATACTTTGCCTCAAAATTATGAACACCGTTTTATATTAAAATAAAAAATGACATTGAATAAACAGTCGAAATGATCCATAAATAATATTAAGGAAGGGCTAAGTATGAATATTACATTATATTTACGTTTTATATTAAATAATTGTTTCATGTCATTTCTTAAGAAGTGAAAGTAATAACTAAAATAGATTTTTGTTTAGTTAAGGCTTTAAAATGACCGAAAACAAATAAGTTGGACGAGCTTCAAACACATCTCAAAAATATCACAAGCAAGCAATTTTTAAGTATTAAGGATCTTTCGTGCAAGAGTATCTAAAAATAATATGTATTTCATTTTATTAAAAATACTTGACTTGTTAATTATACTCTATTTTTAATTATTTTATATTCTATTCGTTTATGTGAATAACACCATTATACATTAAAAAGGGGATATTTGCTGGTATTAAATTACACATAAATATTTTAGTCACATTAACCTTATCGGAATTAGATCTATCACAAAATGTGAAGTAGGTCACTGTAAAAGTTAATTGAAAAATAATGATGAGCGAACTGTTATATCTACATCAAATTGTGACTTAAGAAAAATTTCGTTTCAAACCGAGACTACGATATCTTTGTAAAGAAAACTCGGGAACACATAACAGCGTTAAAACAACGTATTTCGAAACACAATACGCTTCAAAAGTATTCAGATATTAAATTAATTTTTAATAAGATTTTTTACGGTTTTGTATTCTTTGTTACTCTTAATTAAGATAACACTATGTACTATCTTTGAATACTTAAATGTTTTTTTCAAAAATCAATAGATAATGTTTCTATGAAGAAATGTATGTAGTTGTAGAACATATAAAATAATGTTGTTAATATTTCATTCATTTATTCCTATTTCCATTTTTACCCCTTTTAATTCTGATAGTAATTTTCTGTCTTTCACTCATGGTTAAACTCAAGTATTTGGCTTAAAAGAATATTTAACCATTTCATAATCTTTCGTTTGTAACCTTTGTCATTTGTCATTTTATAACCTTTCCGGTACAATGACATTTTTAAAATAATATAGAGAAATTAATCCTATTTTCATGTTTTGAATTTGTTTTATCGTAAATTTTTGCTTCGTGCGAAAAAGGAAACTGTTGAAAAGTTAAATTAAATTAAAACTGTTAGTGCTGATATAGTTTACATCATACGATGGGAAGCAATATATAGCATTTTTCTCTTTTCAAATTATTTAATTAATATAAAAAATAGAATTGTTTTTTGAACACTGAATAAAATAAAACAAAGCTTTTAACCTATATCAACCGAAATATGAAATTTACAGAAAATTAAAAACATATTAACATTATGCTAACTGAAAAGTAATTTCCTGCAGAAAGAAGCGACAACAAAACAAAAAATTAAAATAATTTTCTTCTATACTTTAAGAAAAATAACAACATATTCTCAGTTATTACATAAGAAAACAGTGTTTAAAATACACGTTTTTTTAAATAACCTTAGAATTATTTTTTTGCTTTTGCTCTTTCAACCTATTCGTGATGTGAAGGAAGATTAATTTTTAAAATTTTTTTTTAATATTAAAAAGCTTCAAAACTATAAACATAAATAAGACTTGAAATGATACTTTTTCGCTTTATGAATAGAATAAAACTTCTGATTTTTTTTAAATATCTGATCAAACGACTTGTGACTTACTGATGCCAAATAAAATTTTATATAATTTGTTTTAAAATGTTTGTATGCCTCAGTGTAAATGCTTGATTTGTAGGTTTTTATTATAAAGTTATTTTTTCACTTTCTGTTTATCCGAGTAATAAGTGGTTCAATAAAAAATTAAAGAGCTGATTATAATGTAGTAATTTTGGTATAAGAAAAATATTATACTTGGACGATTATTATCGGCAGTATGAATAAAGAGACCTTACTAAAAGAGGGCTTCAAAAATGGTGGAAATTGCAAGTCACTGAGAAGGGCAAAAGTGTATGTCATAAAAAACTGTAAATAATATTAATTTATTTTTCTTTTTATTTGAAAGGTACGCAGTTCAGTACAATGAAAATTTGACCATGGAAATTAAAGGAGCAACGTAGAATTCCTCAACAAGGGACAGCGCAGATTATGTGATCGAGTTTAGGTGATATGGGTCTAACAGTATATCAGTAATAAAGTTTCTAATGTTTTAATACTGCTCATGGAGACATTAATCTTTTTAGGAAAACTAGTATAGAATTACGGAAGCCGGAATATGGTTACAGGAACTATTCACTGATGAGGAGTGCACACATTGAGCTTGGACTAGTTTCACTTGTCTTGTCACAAGCAAGAAAGTAATAAAATAAATATTCTAAAACTACCAATATTTACTAGTGGAGTACCGGTAGGCGCCGCTGCTACTGTAGTCTTATTCAACGCAGGCGCAGTGTAAAAAAACGTACAAAAAATAGTGGATATATTTACTATTTCTGTAAATTTCATATATTTCACTTTCTGAAAATAAAATACCGTTAATAATCATAGTACTATGGAATTTCTAATCAGAGCATAACATATAACCAAAATGTTTTACTCTTACCTTTGAGTATTTGATCGTCAAAGTATGGTTCAAACCAAACATTCAAGAATGTTTTTTTGTATTATCAAGTGAATGAATAAACTTAATCAAATACTAATTGTTTTTTTTCACTAGTTCAGTTGCCCCCGATTATAAGACCTTCTAGAATCATTACTTATATTGGCTGTATAAAGATACTTGTGAATCGTCCCACGTTCAGTATTTTCATTAGGAATAAATTTCAAATGAACGTAGTCAAATTTTTTTTATTATTCTTTAATTACTGTCGTAAGGATTTTTGTGTCGCAAAATGTTTGTTGCCATTTTTACTGATACCTGATAAAATAATTGAAATTTATATTATAAATTATAGAATTTTATCAAGTATAAGTATCATATTTTCAGACATCATTTTTAAATTCAGTTGCAAACGCTATTTTGAATTTTGGCACCTTCTTTTTTGTTTCTGATACCCACCGAAAGTCACCATCTTACGCGTAGTTCACCATCTCATGCTGTGATTGACTTTTTCGTAGCATTGTTCTACTTGTCTGACATATTAATAATTAATAATAAAAAATTGGTATTTACAATCATCGTACATCATCGTCCCGGCATAACCTTTCATATTCAATCCAACATAAATATTCAATCCTACCCATGTTTTGAATTTTAACAATATCGCTTTTTATTCGATTTTGGTGTTTGGTTTACTTTAATTTACCCTAAACATAAATTAAAGTAATGTAAATTTATCATAAAAGCACAGGAAATTAGGTTTTCATAATTTATTAAAAAAAAGGGATTTCTTTTTTAAAGATTACTTAAAAAATTAAGTGACATCTCCATCCATTCCAATTAAAATTTACAGCCTAAATTAAGCAGAGTAGTTCTAAGAAACTTTATCGAAAGAGTTTTGCTCTAGATTTAATATATACTGAGCGCGGCTGGGTAAAAGACATAAAACCTTTTTGAACTATTTTCATTTTAAACATTAGTTTAGTGTAGTAGTTCTCATCTCGCTTTATATTAATAAAGCGAGATGAGAACTTTAATCTGATTGTATTATACTACTGTATCGACCGAATATCTTATATTTATACTACTTTATTTTATTATATATTTACCTATTTTTCAATGGTAGTCAACCAACATTATATTATATTATATGCGGTAAAATTATTATATAGTGGTAAAAAAGTATTTTTTATGAACTAAAAAATTTAAAAAATAATTCATAAATATAAAAAGTTTTCGGGCAAGAGCGAAGGGATGTTTCTGGTGAAAAGAAATTTACTTTCATAGAGTGATCTCGAGTTATATTTTCATAACTAGTCTGCCTTCACAAATGAGTAGTGATAAAAAAATTTACGACAACCAATCTCAAGCGCCCCACACTTTTGATATGAAAGTTCATTTTTTTGCGACCAGAATCATCCTTTCACTCTTGATCAAAATCTTTACATTTAAAAATTGTTTTGTATTTTTTAGCTTATATGACTACAAAGCGTGTTTTTCAGTTCTTTTAAATTATAATTTTATTTTTACTTGTTTACTCTTTTTTTCTTAGAACGCTAAAAAAAAATTTTTAATTATGAAATTATATTATATGACAATAATAATCTTAATATGTGTGAATAATTTAAGATATTTAAGAAAATTTAATTGAAAAATACCGTTATTTTCTTAATCTTATTTGTTTCAAGACTAAAATTTTACTTTTCATGAAATTATTGCACTATCATCAACCCTTGATACGTGAGCAAAATATAAAAAAAATTCAAATGCCTTGAAATAAGTTAAAATTTAATTGAAAAATTCCGTTACATTCATCCATACATACAACATGTATACACATAAATGAAGTTAATAAAAGCGTGTTAATAAAAAAAATAAAGTTTATAAACACGCAAATAAATAACTTTTTATCCTTCTTTTAGATGTAATACTCTTCGTTATTAGCTTAAATTCAAACCCATTTTGAATATTTTGAACATACATTAATTTCAAAAATCTCTCTCCCAATACCTCCACACCGCCCCTTATTGTCATAAGTAGATCATGTTTATATAGCTCATATATAGCTCATACGTTGCTTCTAATATTTATTTCTTAAGTTTCCAAATTTTAACAGTGAAACGAATTCAAATATTATTATATATGTTTTACAGGCTTTATAAGTCAAGCGTTTAGGGTATCGTTAATATGTCTTAAAAATGATGTAGAAGTTCCTAAATATTTTTTTTTATTTAAGTATATAATTGGTGAGATACGTGTTTCCAAAGAATTAGACATGTCAACCTCATCTCTCTATCGTTTCAACTAACATTTCTAAAATTCTGAAAAAAATTTAGATAACATAAAGTAAAGTTTAAAAAAAATTGCTCTAAATTATATACGTTGTATAGTTTTTAAGATATGAAGTATTTTCGGTACCAAACCGCAACGATGATTTTGTTGTTTGCAGTGTCTTTGAGAAATATTTATAAATTGAATATTGTTTGGTGCTACAAAACTCTGCATGCATGTTTTTTTCTAATTAAAAACAAAATAATTTTAAATGGATTCAAATTTTAACACCTTTCCATGCAATAGAGTTATCACGAATGTAATTGATTATGTAGATTGTTTTTTAATAAATTAGGAAAGAAGAGAAAAATGATTATGTAGATGATTTTTTCATAAATTAAGAGTAAAACCGAAACATATTCATATGTATATACCATCAAAATCTCAGTTTTATAACTCTAAAATAGGGGGCGACATTCTCAACATTTTCCGCAGAATATATTCTCTAAACCTCTTAAATATTTCACACCAACAAAACACTACAATTCACCTCAGTCAAACACTCTTCATGCTGCCTTGCTGTCCTAATTATGAATATCTTATATCCGGATACAACCGATGATCGCTTAAGTACATTACAACGACTTCAACTTAAGCACTCGCTACGTTTTCGAGCTTAAAAAATTTACCCTATTCCTGATTAAAGAGTACAGTTCAACTGGTTAGATGTTTGTTGCCGGTGCAGTCTGAACTTTCTCTGTCTTCTCTTTAATATATTGGAGTATTCTCGTGAACCGAATTATCTTAGGTATAGATTCAAAGTCTTAAGTGTACATAGCCTCCACTCTGAAAATCGTCTTGTTTTACTGACCCCCAAAACATAATGCCTCCCAATACCGTAATTTCCTCACTGTATATGTTACTAATATGTGGAGTAAGTCATACCCTTTAACCGAATATTGCCGTCAGTTCACGCATTCAAGGATGGTTCGAAAAATAAATTCCTATCGTAACATCCCGGTTTCCTTTGTTTATAATAAATCTTACTCGTCTCTTTTAGAATGATAAGTAACCACTAAACATATATTGGCTAGAATAAAGAATTATTTGTTGTTCTTTTGTTTAGTTTCAACATTATTTGTTGTTATTTCAACTGTTTTTCCAATTGTGTATAAAATCTGTCCCCTATCACAAATTATTTTCAATCGATGCTTGTGCTGAGATTGCTGCATTAGCAATAAGTCCACAGCATATATTTTTATGTTAAAAATAAAGAAAGAAATATATTAAAATAAATTAAGCTCTTTCTCTTATCTTAATTATTAGTATAACTATTTAATTGATGCAATTTCAAACAAGAAATTAAACGTACGCAGTTCGGGTAAATAATATCATGTAGTGAAATGGTTATCACAGAACAGTTAGCTAATCAGTTGCTGTTTTGTAATAAACCATTATTGCTGTTTGAACTTAATTAATGGATTTGGTCAGATTGTTTAAAAAATACTTCTAAATACGTTTAATAAAATATAATTCCGCGTTTACTAATACTTTTTAATAACTTTTTACTTCCATTTTGGTCCTTGGAGCAACCCTGAATTAATGTAGAATGTACTTTATAGGTGATCGCTGAATCGTCTAATTTTAAAGGTTCCGTGCATCAAAAGGAAAAAATGGAATCTGTTTGCTTGTCTATCACGTATAATGGTTATAATTTGTTACCACTAAAAAATATTCGTACGGAAATGTTGGCGGTTGCAAATGATGTATTCAATATTTTTTAATTTCTTTTATCTTGCGTGGAATTATGGTAGTAGACTAAGTCAGAAAGATATTTTTTAGAACTTTATTAAAAAAATGTAGAAAAATTTTGGAACAATCCACAGAAAATATTCTTCCTCTTCCCCAAAACCAAAACTGTTTAAGCCAATATTATTAATAAAACATTATTGGGAATTTACCAAAATTTTCTGGAAAAATATAACCATGATTTAAATACAACAGTTTATAAGAAATTGGCCATATTTGTATGCGTCTAAAATATATACAAGGCAGTATGAATATATTGATATCCGAAAATAGTTCAGTAGGAATAATAAAAATGTCTTTATATTCGTAAATGTGCGGAACCCTCGCAATATGAGCCACACTCTCATGTAATTGGTTTTATTTTATTTAGTATGAATTAAGTGGTTTTGTCGCTTAGCATTTGCATTAAGGTAGCTATTATTCATTTATTTTTTGCTTTCAAATTTTACTTCAAATATATTGAACAAAAAGTTTAATATTTATAGTCTAGGTTTGTAGTAATATAAGAACATATTAAATATGTACTCAGTTGCTAATTATTTTCTAACAAGTAACCTCCTCTATATATGGAAAATTTATGGCAACAAAAATTAAATAAGTTTCATTTAAGTTGACAAAATAAAGCTTATATGAATAATGTTCCATACAATGGTGTAATCAGCAACAGCACCTATGACATACGTTTTGACGTGCAACCTTAACACTGCAATTTCTTGGTAAATAAATAATATATGAAACAGAATCTAATATTTCATCTATACTTTAATGTCAAAAATTTATATCATTGGTTTTTCTTGCTGTCATTAAGACATTAACCCTAATTCAAATTTATTTAAGAATATTTCATATGGAAAAAAAAGACTTAGTGAAGTATTACTCACAACTTTCCTTAAATTATACCTTATTTAAAATTTATTTTCTTTTATTTACTGACATAGTCAAATATTATCTTATCAAGTAATCAATCGTTTCAAATAACTTACCTTTTAGGTTTTTTCAAATACTACTTTTGGCCTACTACTCCTGCAGCGATTAGTTTGATGTATGTGTACTATATATTAATATATAAATATTAAATCTAAAACGATCTCCACTTTGTTTTAATTCCAAACGTTCTAATCAAGCAGTAACAGAGTTAGTTCAACATAGGCATTCTAAATTATTCAGTATAGCCACAGTAAACGTTTGCCTAATGGCTACATAAATTTACATTTTTCGTGAACTAGATTATATAATTTTCATTTAAGCTGTAAACTTTGCTTCGATACGTGAATTTGAATGACTGGTAGAATTAAACCTCGCGTACTTAAAAAATTGAGAGAGGGAAAGTTCATATTTGAATTAATTATTTTAGATATATCTTATGATGACATAAAATAAGAAAATAAAATATACACAATAGTGGCAATATATGGAAAGAAAAATTATTTTAGTTTAATTGGATAATTGTGTGTATTAAAATTACTACTTAATTTTAAAAAATAGAAGTTGCAAATACCTGGAAATCAACAGTGTCTAGTTAACCAAGTCGGTAGCAGGTGTAGAGTTGAGTAATTTTAGCTTGTTAATGTTTTGTTAATACAATTGCTATTATTATATTAAATTAAAAGTATAACAGGGAGAAATATTGATTGCCATTTATAATTGTACTGTTTCTTTAATATATCATCAAGAAGAAACAAGTTCTGTCGACCAAGGCATGTCGACCTACATCAATCTATTTAATAATATTTCAGATCCTTGTTTATTGATCGCTTCCCTTATGATGGGATATTATCACATAAGGTTTCGATACTGAATACTAGCCGTACAATGAAAGATATACGAATACTCAAAAGCTGCGATGTACGAATACTCAAATCCAAACTTCGTCCTTCAAACAAAATTGAGCAGAAGTAAACGTATTAGCTTTCTTATGTTTCTAGGCGTATATGATATGAGCTCTAATGACAGAATAATAAACAATTTGCACTTTATAGAAAAGTATTTACGAGGCTTTAAATTTTATGATGCATCGGAACGACTGTAATAAGTTTAATATAAATTAAATTTTTTTTTTTACACTTTTTTTGGTAATTACAGGAATAAAATAAAGAACGATAATATTTTCTAGCCTGAATCCTTCAAATGAAGTACGTGCAATTAATGAATTTTATATTGTTTAACATTTCCAATTTTGAAGTATCTGCACAAATTACATGTTTTGAAGTTAATGTCCTTCTGAATATATTTATCACAATGCCACATTAATAGCTAAAACCCACAATTATTGAAGAAATATTTAATAGGATTAAATGGTAAAATTTCTGATGATGCAAATAAAATAAAACTTAAATATTTGTAACCTATACATCAAAACAAAGTTGACATGCGTAAAATTTGCTTTTTTATTACTTGTGTAAAAATTCATTTGCACCTTTTTTTCTTGCATTGGGATTTAAACTAAAATAAAATATATAATATTTTTAACGATGAGCATAATGAGTGTTGCTATTTTGTGTTGTTTGAATTTCAGTACGTTTTCGACTTTACATTTTGCTTCCCCAAGGAATTATATCCTTAGCTTATCGAATTCTGTCGTAGAGGCAGAGCTGTTATTTTGTTCAAAATAAATTCAGCGCGAATTTATTGCCAACGAATTTTAGAAATGGATGTTTAATTAAATTTTCAACCATATTTAAATTTGCTAATCAGTGTTTCTTTTGCACTAATACTGTTGATTGTTATCAACGATATTAGCACAAATTTCATAGTTAACCTCGACTTGACAGTTTTATTTAAAAGATTAAAGATTTTGAACAAACTAAAGATCTTTATAAAGTTTTATTTACTTCATATAAAATGCAAAATTGTTTTTCTTTACTGTGACCTTTTTTTACTACATAATATCGATAAGACATTTTTAATACACCACGAAATTAAAAAGGAAACTAAAGTGAATATCGAGAAAGGAATTGTACCTTATGATAATTGTCACGAAAATTTTGATTTCTATTACAGCATTGAAAGAAATATTATGAATAAGTATATGTATTTAAAAAATTTGTATTGAAAATATAATGAATAAATATATGTATTGAATAAGTATATGTATTAAAAAAATAAATACCTAGTGTAAAAGTGATTGAAAAATCAAGTTTGCTTATGAAGTTTTTATTTTTAGCTTGTATCAACTTTTAACCATAATAATTTTTAAAAAATGGCTTGAGAAAAATTGATTTTATAGTATTTCTACAAGAAACCCATGTTTATAAGTCGTGTTGTAAATTATCCTTAATCTTACATTATAATCTCTGAATGAAGATTCATGTCATTCTATATGTGTTATATTTATATTGTATGCATAGTCATCTCAATTTCGGAAGTTTTGCTATAAAATAATACGCGTATTTCTTTGCAAGAAATATATAAATCGTTCCTTTTTCATAAAACCAGTTTTAGAACTCCAAGGCTGATCTTGGGAAATATCAACAAATTTTCGCTAAAATAATACCCGAATCTAGTAACAACCGAGCACATTTTCGCGATTAACGTGTCGTGCGAATATGATGGACGTAGCATAAAAATCACTTTGTGAACTAAGATTCATATTGCATGATTCGAAAAAATTTAAATCCAGGTCGTCGATCCGCCTACAGTACACTTCATTAGTGCGGAGCCAATTAGAATCTGGCTTTCGACATTACTTGAAGCCCACAAGAAGCCAAATACATCTTGATGGTTGAAAGTATGCAAAAAACGTTCTTCCGAAAAATGCATATATGATAGTATGATTACTTCCTTTGTCTATTTCCTACCGATTTCTTCTTGGTTATTCTATGTTTCCATTCCGTGCAACTGAGAAGAGACGTTAAATTATATTCCTGGTATTACTGAGTAAACTTTCATTCTTCGTAACTAACAGTTTCCTGCGCTCACGCATAATCTGGTTACAATGCCATCCTCTAGAAATGAATTGTATCAGTGTATCAGAATTGTATCAGTGTATCAGAACTCTCCAGTCTTACGTGGTATTCAACTACTCAACCACCTGATCGCAGTCGCGTCGAAGTGTGATTTGTTTATCATGAGTGAAAGTAAATTTGCATAAATGTGACGTCGTTACCTTTTGTAGTTCTTGTGTATTTTTATTCATGTTAAATGAATAATTTGTTAAATTGTTCACTTCTTATCATTAGGAACAGGTCACGTGTAAAATATCGATAAATATACGTAAATAGATAATCATAACATACAAAAAGAAAAAAAAACTAGGGAATCATTGATACTTTTTATTAAATGCAGTATATTTTCAATACATACTTACAATTTTTGCATGTAGATGTGAGGAACAGATAGTAAAATTACTACATTATAAATAACGGTTATGGACGTTCTGAAAACAGCATCCGTGACGGTTTATCTCATAATAATATTAAAGAAATTAAAAATATATTAGTATTCTATTGAAAAATACTTTTCCAATAATATCCCATATGCAAAGGTATAAAAGAAATTCCCTCTCCTGCATACATGGAGGTCATTTAGAAATAAAATTGCATTTAATTTTATGTGCGTTATTCAATTATTACATAAAATTTAATAGATTGCGTAATGTGGTAAATATCGTGTATATAACCTAGGAGCTAGAACCAAAATAATAATTAACTGACCAACAGACGGTGTTAAAACTTTGGATTTAAAACCTTGAAAAGAATAAAGTACGTGATCGTTAACAATGAATGATAGATATTGTTGATTAAATCCTTCTTTAGAAACAAGGAAGGTATCAATAGCTTGAAACGTAAGCGTCTAAGATTAAATTCTTTCTGAAATAAAAAAAAACTTTATATAAAAATCCAGCGTTGCATGATATTTCCATTGTGTTTTTAATTTGAATACGAATATATTTCTCATATTATATATAAGAAGTTATATAACAAGAGATAAATTTTATGGAGATGAAAAAGCTCGAAGTTTGTTATCTCCAAAATTACACAAATATATTTAATCTAAGCGGAATGCTATTGAAAACATAAAGTGAATTAGCACTTCTTACGTTTTAACTGTGAACAGTAGGTTAAATTTAGTTCCGTAATAAAGACAATTTGATTTTTTGTGGGACAAAAAAGAAATATAAAAAGTACTAAATAAAACAATGAAAATCGATTACGATAAAACACTAAACTATTTGCAAAACTTTACCTAAATTCGTCCACTGGATACAAAAGACCATATTGTTTGCATATTAGATGTGCTTTATAAATATGCCACGCTGAAACATTACACGATTACCGACGATATTAATCTTCAATGTAAATAAAAAGCTCCCAAAAAAAAGATCATTTTTTTACTTTCTAATGAAAACAAATATTTAACTAATACCATATAGTTTATTAGGTCGGTTCAAAGCTTTTACACAACACTTTTAACGTGTTTTATATTTACATATTAATTATAATTTCTTAAAAAATCTAATTCCCTTGAATAATTATACCAATAAAATGACTTTTTCAAGTTTTAGTTTTCTTATTAATATTTTAATAGTCTATTTCTACATACTTTTTTTTCATACTTTTAATTATCTAACAATCAATTGATAGCCAATCTTATTCCCACGATTTACTGGCAGAAATTATTCCTGTAACATTTGATACTCAAAACACATACAATCATTTATTTGATTAATATTACAGTTTTAACGGATAAAACAACCCATAAATAAGAAAATAAATTAATGTACAAAAATAATAAACATTACATTGAGATATTTTACTGTATTTCTTTTCTTGTTTCAATAATAAAATAAAACAGTCAAATAACGATATAATTACTAAGTGCATGAATAATACAAAGGAGGGTACTTTAAACCAAATTACGCAAAAATATAATTTTAACGGAGAAAAATATTAAATCAAGTTGAATTAAAAAAACGCGAATGAAAATTAGTTTAGTAATGTGAATGTATATTGAACATTTGCGAAAAAATGTTGTTGAAAAAATGAAGAAAGAATGCTATTTACGCCTCTCTGAATTATGAAGCATTATTTGGAATTTCTATCGGCCTGATGGAAAATCTGTTTGTTTATGTATCATGAAAAAAATCCTAAACGAATTGAAGTCCCTTAACTATAATAATAAACAAAGTTCATTTTAAAGTATGAACTTTTGCTTTTTTAAACCCTTATCTAAGGAACTTTTCAAACAATACTCTGAGGAACATATTTGCATTTACCTGCTTATTATTATTGTACATACATATTTGAGCATAACGTAACTTTTGCTAAACCCAATTTTAATGAAAGTTTCCCTGAGGCAATTATTAAAGTAGAGGTTAAAATATCAAATATATTTATAATCATATAACTCGTAAGGATTTTCAGATTCAATATTAGTATTCAAGTAAAAATTAAAATTCCGGGTAACAATGCATCAAACTTTAAACTTTTGTAACAGGTATTCGATAAGGAAAATAATTAAAAAATTACAGGTAAGACATAATAATGACAAATAATGTATGCATGTGTATATATATATATATATATATATATATATATATATACACACATGTACATATATATATATATATATAAATATATATATATATATATAAATATATATATATATATATATATATATATATATACATACATGTGTGTGTGTGTGTGTATGTGTGTGTATATATATATAAATACACACGTACGTGTTTGTGCTAAGTAGTTCTATCATAATCGTAATGTGAATTAAAAAAAATGAAATCTAATTACTACTATAATTTATGATGAATTAAAACCATCGACGTTTTGTATAGGGGGATTTTTAATAGGGCGAGGTATCCTGCTTGAACTGCATATTTTTACTGTTTATTTATACATAACTTATAACTACATTTAGAGGCATTAAAAATAAACACGTTTTATATAATTGCAGTGTATGTTAATACAGTTAGCTTTTATCAGTAGGCAGGGGCTATTATTTATTACGTACTTAATTCATTAATTTTCGTACAATATAAAACTATACTAATAATATTAAACTATACATATAGTGAATACAATATACATTTTACTTAATAACTTCCATTTAATCGAGCAGCCTATATGGTATAATTGCACGAACACCCGATTTGAATTTAACGATTTATAATAACCACAATATTTTTCCCTGACTTCATTATGTAATTAAGGCACCCTACTTTTGTTCTACGATATTACGTTATCACTATTTATAATACAGTTAATTAAAATTATATAATTTTTTTGTGAGATGTATATCGGACTCGAAAAAAATCAAATTTACACAACGGTTCTAAAGTCAGAATAATACACCAAAGGTCCCTAGCGAACCGGTAATGTTGTTGCATGCTTATTTATATCTAACTATGGGCAATGTGAAAGAAACTATTAACTACAAGATAATATTCATATTATTTGTGTTTTGGGGGTGAAAAGTGCTATTATGCGTAATAGGGCAGGGATCTGGCAATAAAACTTTGAAATACTATTTGACACTCGCGACCTTGTTCGCGTAATAAAAGCAGCAGTCCCATATTTCAGATTCTTGTGAAAGCTTTTTCATTATTACAAAATTTTAGCAATTATTCTATATATAATGTGTGACATTTTGTAAGAATCAATTTTTGCTAGGAAGATTCGAGTCGACAATGAATGTAACTCGTACTACAACGGTTCTATACAAATTTTGGCATTAAGCAAATTGTCATTGTACGTGTTACTCCAATTAAACTATTTACAAAATTTTATTTTTAGAACAAAAATATATATCCTACTTTATTTTTCACGGGATTATAGTTAAATTTTTTTTTATATGATGTAACGACATATAAACGGGTTTCGATGGATTTTTTCCTTTACACGTGCGGTAAGACCTTGCATTTTTCTAAATTTCATGATTCCAGTTCAACAAGAAGTATACTATGTGCTATAATTTATTTGCGAGTATCAAACAAGTTTTTTATTGCGTTGACTTAGAACCTTGATTTTTTTACAGTTTAACTAAACCTAGTATTCGATAATAATTCCAACTCGATATCTCGACGTCATTGTCTCCTATGTAATTTTAAAGTTTACTAAAAATATGACAATTCATTTTTTTTATACATAAAAAACTTACTTTTTTTAATGTTTATTATTTGCGCGACAGGAGTTATTTCGAACCTCTATTTATTAAACAGTTAAATTTTAGATTAAGCCTCTGTATGAAGACCTAATTCATCTACAGGTCTCGTTAGCGGTAATTCATACATACACGCTATTGTTAGCAGTTATATACATGTGTTGACAATCACAACTTGGCTTTAAATATTAAAACTTGATTAAGGTAAGAAATTTCATCAAAGGGAAGATTTTTCCCGAACGTATAAATTCCTGATTGTATGTTAACTTTATGAGATTTCCAATTTTGATAAACAATTCTTAAAACACGAAAATAGGATTGCGATTATTTAAGTAATGCTTTTTTCTTCATAAATCTATGAGTTTGGAAATATTTTTATCCGTATTTTTTTCTTTTCAATTTTAAGTGAGAAATTTTCTTATTCATATGGTATATGCATAAGGAAATTAATAAAATAAAAGCCGAGGTCAGGGTATAGAATTAAGAATAATGTTTTTTAATGATATTAGTATATTAGTACCTCTCAACATCTTAAAAAAATTAATAGCTTGTTTTTTCCTATGTTTGTGTATGAATCCATATATGGATTATCTTTTCAGGATTATTAAAAACTAAATTTAAATTATTCAAATTAAATTGAAAAATGAAGCTTATATAGAAATAGAAAATGCAGAGTTAACCTAATGTATGTATCCTTAGAACTGCAACTATTTATTTCCTCGTACTAAAAATATTTTTTATGCATATATCATATAAGTTTTTACGTCTTCTTAGTAACATTACCGTAAATATTCAGAAAACATTTACGTTCCTTACTGAATGCAAAGTTTCGTTGGAACATCCGTTCGTGAAATTTATATGTTGCTATCGATGAATAAATTCTCTTAAAGCAGACGTCCACGTTAAATGCTTTCTCTTTTGTGTATTTGTTTTGTGAAGCGCAACCATATATTGCAATAGTCATAAGTCAAAATCGCAGAAAACAAAGATGTTCTCAATTATAAAAGAGGCTAAATATATGCCTTTAGGCTAATTATTATAAATCTCCAATCATTTTTCGCAAATTAATATTGTGAAGGATTTACGAATAATGGCTTTCAATATTTTATACAAGTAGATATACTCATGTAATATTCCAATTTTTAAAATTATTCATAAATATATTTTCGTATATCTAAAATTAAAATTAAAATAACTGCTTCTTTGTCAAATAAAAAAACCTTGCTTATTTTTAACGTCTTGGTTAAATGTTTATCACTACTTAATAAATCAATAGAATGAATCTAAAAAGTTAAACCACGACATCATGAAAAGTAGTTTTAACTCAATTGTACTCAATTTGCCATCCTTACCTTTTCTTTAAAGACAAATATATTTAAATGAGAAGGAAAGGGGATAAAATAAAAGAAACGTACCTTTCAGGGATTGGAGTTTTATAATATGTTAGTTAGCGTATTGTTTAATTTTAATAATTAAAAAGCACTGTGAATATCAAATAATTATCTACAACATGGCATTTTAATGACACGACGATCATATTATCTAATTTTTCTATTTAATATTTTCCTTAAATATTTCTTATTGCTTAAAACATCCTAATTCTTATCTTGTCATATGTTTATGTAAAATCAAAATAATGAATTGCTATATTTACTTAACATTCTCAAAGTTATATGTATACGGGACTTGATTCTTTGCCGAAATAAAAATTATATGGCAGACACAACAACACACAATTTAGCTAAAATCATTACAGAAATTAATAATTTTGAAAATTATGTTCGGAATTCGTCGGATTTTACATTTATACATTAATACTAATACTTCGAAATGAGACATAAAGGTATATCATTTATGTCTCATTTCGAAGCATAGGTGAGTTTATATTAAAGTGTTGTTTGGAATTGATACTTGGTGAAGCGATCAAGGAGAAAATCTTGATTTTCGGTAACATAAAAAAATGTAGGAATAAATTTGTAGTAGAGAGAAAATATACTCATGTTGCTTATTGAAATAAAGAAACTCATAAGAGTTTAAATGTCATATTTAATATGTTTCTTTACATAGACCCTACAAGTAAGGATATTAAAAGCACGATTAATGACGAAAGGAAATATTCAAAATCACTAAGATCGACGGAAATATTTTCATATAATTTTTATAAACTAGTTTAAACTTAGTTTTAAAAATAGATCGTTAATTGCGTTTAAACTTATGGCTGTTATCGTAATCAAAATCTGTCCACCAACGATTAGTATGCAAGATGCTCGTATTTGCCCTAGATGGACGAACTTTTTTATTTGCATACTGTTAGCAAAAGGAATCCATATTTATTGAATTTGGTTTTTGCCCGTCTACCTTGCACAAAAAAATTTACTTTGTTCAATTTTTTTAATTTTTATTGTATTTAGCTTAAATTTAATAGACTATTTATTAATAAAGGAGTATATCGATAAAAGACACATTTCTCTATACAACGTTTAGTCTAACCTTAAACAGTTTCAAATCTTGATTAATCTTTTTATTTGGTTTGTTCAAGTAAAATAGTTTTTAAAGTAAAAACATTTAATAAATCATGGATATAAAACTTTATTGGAAAATTATTCAACAGATTTTCTTAAAAATTGCAGCCGGACATATCTCATTTGAAATTGAATGGCAGAAAAATATTGTATTTTTTAGTTTTGTTCTGTATCCTTTTCTTATAACATTTTTTGTTTTCAAGTTTGTAGTTCGTCAATGCATGAAGGTTAAACTTTAAAATTTACGCTATCCCTAAAAAGAGACATAAAGCAACTTGGATCTAATTTAGTAAAAAGATTGCACTGAAGGTCAATCCAAAAAGTTATTTTTTTTTCACTAAATATTTCCTTCAAAATATGTGAAACAGGATATTGAAAATTTATTTATTTAGAGTAATATAAACAGACAGAATTTATACTTTATCTTGAAAACTAGCCAACAGCCAAAAATTATAAAGGATCATTTTTAAAGTGTTATGCCATACAAGGGTTATTATGACTGAAGATAAAAGACACTTCGGAAAATTAAGTTAAAAATTTCTTATCCAAATATTTATTGAAAGTTAATGACTCCAGATATGGATTTCATATAGAATAAAACCCATAATTTGGGATTATTTTTATTATACTTCCTTCTAATCTGGCCATAATTATAAACACAAAAAAAAATTTTCAATTTCAAGACACAACCCGCCAGGGATTAAATGCATTTGTCCATATGAAGCAGATTTATGCACCGCCTGCAACAGATATCTCGCATAAATTTCTCGAGTGGACGCATCCACTGATCTCGTATGTTATATCTAAATCTATAATAACAACATAAATATTGTCAGAGGATGTAAGTTTTGCCGATGCTCTAAAAAAGCCAAAGTTTTTAAAGTAATGTTGCCTAATAATCTGCAGATAGTTACAATTAATATAGTGGGTTTTTGTTAGTAAAATGATTTTGGTTTTTCAATTTAAAGGTCTATCTGATGGAGTAAATACCTTCACATCTCCACATATTCCTCTTTAATCTGTTGGTTTTTGTAAGTAAGTATACTAAACTCCTTTTTTAATCGAATGTTATTGCTAATTATTTATTAAAATAAAACGCTTCAAGCATGCCTAATTGTACACAAATGTCTTATCCTGATATGATAAAAATGCAATGGTGTACGACATTCTTTCTACTGCTAGTGTAGTTTCCAAACAAAACTATCTGATTCATACCTGTTGAAAAGTTAATTACAAAACTTATCAGGCTAGCTGTATATTATATCGACGATTTATTAATTGAAAATCCCAGATTTTTTTTTGTTTTATTCAACATACCGAAGGAAGAAAATGATGCCTACTCAACAATACACAAATTAGTTGAGAAAATATTGTTGATAAATTTTTCTATATTCGCCACTTTATTTATAGTTTTTTTCACTTAAATGTAATCATGTCATATTCTGTTAATATATACTTCGTTAAAGTAATTCATACCAAACATAACAAATCAGTCTAATAAAGGGTTAATTTTCTTCTTTTCTTTCACAATTTTTTATTAACCCGATTACGTCTAAATGTTGATATAAGCTGATCACTTCCTTTGCCCAAAATATACTACTGACGGCTAAATGCCATTTGTATTTAAAATCAACACTTACATAGAAAAGCGTGTATAAACACCACATTTAGAGTTTTATTCTGAAGGAAATGCTTTGAATTCAATATTGTGTAAAAGTACAGTGTTTTACAGGATTTACTTAAAGCACTAAATTTGATATTAGGTTTGGAGTATAAAATTCTGCCGATATATTTTTCTTGTCTGTGTAAGATTTGATCTTTTTTCACAATTACTGTCTCCTTATTGTTTGAAGTTATAATTAAGCTTATAGTTGCAAACATTTGATTATTATATTCTCCCATTTATTGTAACGTTTCGTGTAACGATATAAAACATTCTTACCTCAAATTCTTACATCATTTCAGTAACTGATTAGAGAAGAAATGGATATACATCCCTAATTCCCGTACCCACATTGTTCTTTATATAACTTCCGTTTCATCGGCCTACCCTTATAGCCTACTTCCGGGTTTTGTTCTCCGTGTATTTGTCTTCCATATTATTTGTTCAAATGATTCGCTGAGAGCGTGACTGCCTTTATTTTCATCTTATTAAAGTACAACAGAAGCGATTTAAGATCGACATTATGGCTAGACAATCACGTCTATTATTTGTTGTAGGGTAGGCATTAACGGATCTTATATTATATTATTTTAGATTCTATCACTAGTAAGTGTAATTAAAAAATGGATCCGTCAAGGGATGCTTGGCACATACGAAACATTGAATTTTTTTGTGTGAAACATTTTTTTGGAAACGAAATAAAAGCGAAAAAATAAAATTTAACTTTGCAAAAGTCAATAACTACTTCGTAAAATAAATAATTAAATAATAATTTTTATTAAATTTCTCGAGTCTACCTAAACTTGGCTGGATATCAAGGCCCTAACTTCTATATAAGAGTCTTTTCATCGTATCTTGTTTAATGTAGTACCGTTCCAATTTAATGACCATTGTTAACAAATTAAAAAATGACTACAACTGAACGATCACTTGACATAAACTTGCACAATTTAATCCCTGGTGAAGAATTAAAAAAAAAGAAATTGAACGCAACTTACAAGTATTTCTTTATATATAAATTAAATATTTCATATTTATGTATTGGTTTCATCTACAGAAGATATCTACCATCTAAATCTTCCTTAATAAAATTGTTTTTCTCTATCATATCTTATACGATATAAAGCAATATAAATATTTATAAATTAGATCTGAGAGATTGTAAAAGTTATATAATTATAGAAAAACCATATTTTATAAACTTTGTCCTATCTATTTCGTTCAAGGGTACAAAGTGTAAATTAATTGTGTTCTTGAATACTTATATCAGGTATAAAGTATTACAAAGAAGTGTTATGAGTGTCTAGGGATATTAAATTACTTAGAAAAGTCGATCTTACATTTAGCAAAAATGCATTCCCATTCCAAAACAACGTAGGAAACTGAAAATACATTTGAACATTATTTTGTTCAAAAATACAAAGTAAAAATGAACTGGTTTTCCGAAAACTTATATCAATTATGAAGTGAGAGAGTTTTGAGTGTCAACAAATATTAAATTATTTTGAAAAGTCGACCTAATATAAGCAAATACATATTCCCATTTCAAAGGAACCTAGGAAACTGAAAAGTATTTTTGAAGTTAAAGAAAATGCATATTTTAATTTTTATAAGTGGTCATTGAGAACTAAGAGGACCCATATATTTCACTTGGTTACATACAATGGAAACAAAATTAAATAAAGGAAGTTTTGACTACACATTTCATATTATAATCAATTGATTTGTGATTAAAACAAAAAAGATAAATATACTTTCTGAGAGAGAAGGCACAGGGAATATATAAATTTAAAAACAGTTTATTTTTAGATTACAATTTATGTTGAGCCGAGTAAGAAAATTTCTACTGATATTAAAAAAAAATGTATTGAGTTTGGATTGACCTAGGGAACTTTTACTATTAAAAATAACGATGACTATTAGAGATAACGGAAAATTAGAAAATTTAAAATAAATGAATATTATTTCAGAGTGTCTGGGTAATTAAACATAAGATATGCATGTATTTCTATAATTAAATTACTTCATAGGTATTTACAATAATTCCCTCTTACTTTTTTTTTAGATTCTCCTTAATGTAAATAAAAGTATAAAGAAAGTTTATTTAACACTAGTAATTACTTCAAGAAAATCTTAATTTCCATTTTATGGTTATATAATCAGATGAACGTTAACAAATAAAAAGCATATATTTAAATATTTCCACGATATTTAAAATGTGAATAGAAATATTTTAAAAAGGTTATGAGATATTTCATTCTGTGTTCGCTTCTAATAAATCCTTTGAATAATTTTTATGCAGTTTGGATAAATTGTATAAAGCTTTGAAAACCAAATGCTAGGAGTCTTCCAGTCTCCTGGAAAAAAGCTATCGTTAGGTGGTGAAAATGTACATATCAACAAATATTTAAAAAATGTATTGAAAAAATTCTTATAAATAAATTAATTATAGCGATATAAATCTCGATGAGCGTATTATTTTTCTTTCGTTGATTTCTGGAAATTGTAGATAGGACCAATAATAAGATTTATATAAATTACATAATAAAAATAACTCTTTAAACACGTATTACCAACTAGGTACCTATATATAGATACATACATTTTTGGTCACAGAGAAACATTTTGAATAACTTGTTTGAACACGATATTTTCATTGCTTTGGCCAAAGCTCCACTAAAGAATTACATCTATAAGATCGGGAAGTTTTTGGAAATAAAAATTTGTGATTTAATTCCAACCTACCACAGCACTGACAATGTGGATCCGAGGTAGTTATCACCCAGTATAAAACTTTTGATTCAATTTGCCGTGGAGCTTCAGGGCTTTTCAAACTTTTGTTTCCAACAATGAAAGTCTGGTCGCGGTCTTTAACACTACCGGTGAATGAACTTAACGTACTTCGCACCGTATTAAAAAAATAACATTCACTTTTAAATTTTTGAACTCAGTGCTCGTTCATGGTTATATTTTTCAAGAATTTAACTTTGATATTGATTCTTTAACAATGTTTAAAAATTAAATAATATTTGAAGGAGTATAACCATAAGCTCAGGAAAGAAAAACAAATCGACATGAAGATGAGATCATTTTATCCTATAAATAAAAACAGTATATATTATTGTTTTAAGTCATTGAAATAATTATCAATAATTTTTCTTAAATTAAAAAATGGTCAAGTAATGTAAATATATAAATATATATGTGTATATATATATATATATATATATATATATATATATATACTTATATATAAATATATATAAATATATATATATATATATATACACATACATTCATATATATGTATATGTATACACATATCGTAAATCCATTTTAAATATATTTTTATTTCGTGCCACAAATTTACTTCCTAATTTTATAAACACAAAATTTAAACGACAACGGCTGCACTATTTTTGTGTCCATTTAATAAGACAATTTTTTTCGAACTGTTGCTTTCCACAATTAAAGTTACAAAGTTGTAATATTTATAAAAATTTAGAAGAATACAGTTTTTTATGTAAAACTTCTTTAGTTTTTTCTTTAGACTGGATATTAATTCAGGTGTTTTTTCGAACGGAAATAATATTCAGTAAAGTCAATAGTTTACTTGTGCAGTTTCCTCTATTTTAAAATATCGGTTGACTATAAAATTTCGTGAGTATGTGTTACATACACATATATATAATTGAATATATTTTTATTTTATTGTTCTAAAGTTAAATACTAATAATTATTTTGTTTGAAAGTGTATACCGGCGAGGTGGTCCATTATAAATATGGTCAATTAATGATGAGATTCTAAAAGGAAAAATGTAGCTGCTTAATGGATGGTAGTAAATCAACTATCATTTGAGATGTTTGCACAATAACTTTACCATCGACCAGGTCAGGGTCCGATGAGTTTTGGAGACGAACAAAGGAACTCCTTAACGTATGGTGGTAAATAAACCGTGATTCGATAAAGTCAAATAACTTCATCATCGACCAGGTCAGGGTCTAGTAATAAGTTCCGGAGGTAAATAATTTCATTTTTTTTAAAAATCAAACGTGATTAAATATATTTACTACTGATAGTTGTTACTTAGCAAAATAACTACACCATTGACTAGGATAGGGTCTGATGATTAATTATGGAGATGAGAAATGGAACTCCTTAATGGATGGGGCAGTAAATACACCGTGATCAAAAATATTTGCTACTGATAGTTGTAACTTTACAAAATAACTTCACCGTTTACCATGGCAGGATCTAATGATGAATTCTGGAGATGATAACGGGTGGGAGTACATCAAACGTGATTGAAGATACTTGCTACTGATAGTTGTTACTTTACAAAATAAATTCATCATTCACCATGGTAGAGTCTAATGATAAGTTTTGGAAATAATAACGGGTCTGAGTAAATCAAACGTGATTGAAGATATTTGCTACTGGTAGTTGTTACTTTACAAAATAACTTCATCATTCACCATGGCAGAGTCTAATGATAAGTTCTGGAGATGAAAACGGGTGGAAGTAATTCAAACGTGACTGAAGATATTCACTACTAGTTGTTGTTACTTAGCAAAATAATCACACCATCAAACACATAATACTTGACATAACCGTCAAAGAAGTTTTAGTTCAACTGGGTGTATTTGCTACTCGCACTCATTTTTTTTTCTCGAATAATTTCAAATTAATCGAATTTATCTATTGCACTATAATAAAGAACATTTTGATTCTGGTTGTTGAAAGAAACGTTACTTTAGTCACCATTCTTCCTTAATTAATTATTTTTTTTAATTTACTTTTATCAAGAACTATCAGTTACGCTAGCTTTAGCAGCGTAAAAAGGAGGTAATTTTACTATTGTTTGATTCTGGATACGTACGAAAGTATTTTCGTCCAAAAACTATAAATATATATTTACTTTGAACCACATGCGTCGTCCTTAAGAACATATTTAAAAAATTAAGAAAATTTTCGAATGAAGATACTTACTAGAAATAATTCAGTGTAATAATTTTAATTTAAATTTGAAAAGAACGCATATTTTAGAACTGCGATTCAAAATTTTTGTTCACTATTTGGTTATTAAGTTTTTCAATACTTCTTATTATTTGACATTTCGTTTGAAATTAATTTTTTTTCTAAGCTATGACACTAGCGAATTTTTGATATTAAAGATTTTGCCACACAATAATCTGTGATGGAAGAAATGCTCTGAAAATACTTTAGTTACTAGTGTCGAAAATGATACCGCTGGTGGCATATAAATCCATCTTATACGATCAATTAATTTTTAAAATTTTTGTATATAAATTATACATGCTTAAACTTAAATTCAAACACTAACACCTTGAGAATAATTTATAAAGTAATTTCTTTTAGGAACGTGGACACTCGCACGTGGACGTGTGACACCTAATTTTATTTTCCTATTCCTACGATCCTATGATTATCACTTGACTCTGCAAAATTGCACGCCTACAAACATAAGCGAAACCTAAAACACCTCAAAACTCAACACTAGTTATGAAAATAATTTTAAATACTCAACAATAATTAAAACATTCTCAACACTTGTCAAACTATTGTTCTTATCTTTAAGCCAGTACGTCTTTGCAATCAACACAACAAACAGTACTTTGTAGATATTGCATCTACGAAAATTAACTTATAGGATAATATGTGATAAAAGCAATATATATATATATATATATATATATAATAATGAAAGTACAAGCTTTCGATAGATATAAGCAAAGACATACGCCTGTTTGACCACTTTATAAACGCCTTTTTTTGTGCTGGCGATGATATTATATAATAATGATATAAATACAATAGTAATTTATTAAATAAAGAACTTTAAATCAAGTTTCATTAACAATCATTTTGTTTTTCTTTTCGATCTGTCAAAGGTGCTGTATTTACATTTTTTTCTACCTAAATCTAAACAAAATCTACGCATATATGTAAATATATGTAATAAATTCTTGCAATCTTATTAAAAAACTGCTATTAGCTCTATTACAATCACGGTTTGTTTTTTCCTTAATTATGAGATATTAAATTAACATTTTTAACGAGTTCAATTTTCAACAAGATATTGAATAACATTTTCAATGACAGCATGAAGAGTTCACACCACAAGAAAACATATTCATTCAACACAAGTGACATAAATAATTCAAAATCAGTATAATTTTGTAAATTTTGAACACAAGATATCGATATTATCGAAAGATAACCTTAGAATTGCGATTTCACTACTCATACATGTACACACGTAAGCGCGTACGCACAACAGAGGTGTATTGCTAGGGCGAAATATTGGGTATACGAAGGTTCTTTTTTTGAAGTTTTATCTCCCGTGTTGACGTACGAACATTCTTGGCAGTTATATATAAACATTACCAAGGCACTAATAATATTTGTTTTCGATTCAAAAATCTTAAGTAAAATTTTCTTATATATCGTTAAGAGAATGTAACAAAGGATTGCCTAACTATATATCCACTACATATAGCCCGTAGCTAAATAAATTGTATTAATCAACCATCAAAGTTAGTGGTTTTAAACGCAGCCGTCTTTGGCTATGAATGATCTACGAGGAATATACGATTGGTTATATAATTAAATACTGGGCTTCGTGGAATATTTTAAGCAAAATAATTTTTCTCAAAAAAAAATCGACTTAGTTTAAATGGCAGTAATTTACTCATCGGTCTCATTCCATATTTGTATTCAAGTTTTCGGCTAAAGAATCCTATAAAAACTAACTCTTTAAGACTCTAACTAAATATATGGAAGGAGCTTTTTGCGTGGTTATTAAGTACCGAGTACTAAAGGCTGCTTAAGACAAATAAGCCCTTTAAACTGATTCCATTTCTAATCTGCTTCCATTTCTAAAGCCGGATGATAATGTTAATCTGCATATTAATTATACTGTACGTTTTCTTCTGTATCGAATTTGTTAAGTTGTATTATTCCTGTAAAAGTACCAAAAACATCTTTTCTTGAGTTTTTTTACAGCTACATTTAATATTTAAGGTTTGACAGTTAGACATTCTTATATTTACTTCGTATTACCGTGACGCAATCTTTTTTTAATAACTAATTTTCTCAAGTTTGTAAAGAATGGGATAGCTGAAAAATGTATTTGTATTAGAATTAACATTTTTTCGGGTTTATTGACGAAATATTTAGTATTCTTTTTTTAACCAGAAATGTATTTATTGTTAAAGATAATCAATGTTTGTTACACTTTCCTTTTGTTTTTTAGTTTTTTGTAATTTAAATTTTTTGTAATTAAGGTGCCTTAAGATATTTTAAATGTGCCGTAAGGAGGAATCCTTGTTAGTCGATAAGAATTTACTTATCAAATTAAAAGCATTAGGTAAACTTAAACATACTTCTCTTATTTGAAAATGATTATAAAATATCGATATAAATATATTTAATTACACATAAACAAAGAGATTTTTCATAAATAGTGATTTAAAAAAAACCTGTCGGTTATCTTGACATAATGTTTTTGATAAGCAAACACACATTATTTTCTATAAGTTTTCATGACAAACTCGATCTAATGAAACTTCCTTATCGAAAACGTTAGTTGAAAATGGCTTTCCTCAGACCACATATAAATTTTGAAGCTTTATGTAAAATAAAATTAATCAATTTATTTTGTGCCTTTAAAACATTTCATTCTACGGAAAATGACAATCCTATGAATACGAAGCAAACTGACACTGATTTTCTTTTTAATTATATTTGTGTTAAAGGAGACTGAACAAAAGTGATCTATGAGTCAACAGAGATTTCAGAAACGTTTTTAATGAAAACATGTCGAAGATTATTTTGTTATGACCTCATTTAAATCTGACTCGATAGTTTCGAAGGATTACTAGTCAATAATACGTCATATTTTATTAAATAGCCATTAAATTGACACCTATAAAAATTAATCTCTTGAGAGCGTAGACGGCTTTCACGTATCATATTGGTTAACGTCATATCGATAAAATAATGTATAACTCCGGAAATATTGATATTTCGTAATGATACATGTCGAATGTTTTTACCCGTGTCAAAATAATTATTACAAAATATAAAGAAGGAATGTATTTACTACATGGTTGAATCATTCATACCACGAGTGTGTAATATGGAGTACGAAAGAAGCAAGATAATAAAGAACAAGATTAAAAATACGTCATACCAAAATCATAACGACCTAAAATTTTGCCAATGTATATTATATTCTACTGTTAAATTATTTTTTAAACAACTGTTCCTTTAATTTTTGAAATCCATTCAGCAGACAAATAGGTGAGTGACCTTTTTTTGGTTAAGTTGTTGAGGAATAATTATGTAATAATGTTTTGGTAGCTTCTTACACTGTTATTCTTCTTAATATTCTTATTAAACTGTTAGTATTCTTCTTATACTGTTTCAGAAAATATAACCTATAATTAGCGTCGTTGTAAATACGATTTTAAAAATGTTCATAGCAATTCCGACTCATTATATTGTGTCTTGTAAGTTCTGTTATAACTAGTCGCAAGCAGTATTTAAGTATTACCATTATGATATTATTTTAATAATTCTCCGGCATATTTACTTATGGTAGAGCAAAATAGACAACATGCAATATTAAAAAGACGATGTTTTAAAAGGGTAAATTTAAGCATTTAGATTTTGCCGTCGCCTGATATATTTTCTTACCTTCACAGCGTCTTTTCAATGATAAGTAACCTATGTAATTCCTAGCGCTTTAAGCTAATTTTAACTTCCCTTATATCTCGTCTAGAAATTTTTACACGATTAGCGAATGAAGAAGTAGACATTACGGGAACAAGGAAATAAGAAGAAAGGAAAAATATTTTATCGCTGAAAATATTTTTCCTCCCGAACTCATTTCTTTTCAAAATGCAGGTTTTAGGTTTCCTCATCTCAAAAAAAAATTGAATTATTATAAGAGTGCACACATGTGCTTTCATCTATCCGTCTGCCACAATCATGTTGTTAACAAATTATTTGAAGTGGAAACTTAAAATGTACGTCGGCAATAAATGCATCCTAATAGTTAAAACTCAAAAATAAAAAAAAATTTGCAACTTCCATAGTTTAGCAAATAAAGTATGTGCATTTTTGTATTTGATATACCATGCGGGATATCAACGAAAATATCAGTTAAGATCATTCTAGGGATTTATTTGGAAATGAAGTCAAAATTAAGAAAAATATAACGTTGTTAAAAGTTTCCTTAAGGTTTACCGGAAAACTATAGCGATGGTTTTAAATTTCATAGTTTTGAAAATACAATATTTTTTTGCCTTTCAAAATATGCTATGCAGAATGTGGCAGGACTATATGAGTAATTTTCATAATCGAATTATCTATTAAAGTGTTTTTCAGGTAATCGACTCCTGAATTAACAACTTAATAATCCTCACAATGGGATGATCTGTAACAGTAATCACCAGATACAACAATTCATTCAAAGTTTAAGTCAAATATTGTTCATTTAATTTAATTACACTTAACAAGGACTTAAATATTTCTCTTTACATGCGTCTAGGCGTTTGGGCGGAAAAAAAATGAATTACTCGATATACTTATCTAGTATGTCCAAACTATCCCTATGTTTTAATTTAGTAACTATTAACTTTTAATTATAACAATTGATTAACTCTGAGGAATCATGTATTAAAAGTGTTTTTTTACAAATACATAGTTAATGAAAATCCAAATATTGTAATATACGTTCATAAAGTAGAGAAATATCGCAACATAAATACATCTTTTTCTTAATGTAATAATAAAGTTTGGAAATTTTTTATAAAAGGGTGATAGCACTGCAATATATTTTCACTAAATTATTCCTTGAAATTGCAATTGTTAACTTATGAACAAAATTTCTCAAGTTTCGAGCATTTACGGAGTTTCTAAATTAAATATTCACGCCAAATATAAAAATTTAAAATAATTAGCACCGATGTGGCCTAAGAAATATGCAATAGAGATAATTATAATTAGTTGCCGGTCTCACAGCTTGGTCTCACAGACAAAGTTGCGAAAAAAAAGTGATAAAACTTTTTATGTGATGTAATTAAAAAAAAAACAAAACAACACAAACAAAATAATGGAAAGCGTTAATTACAAATTAACACACTTTATTTTTATTTACACATGTTAAAGATAAAGTAGGCATTATATTTTCATTTCAAAAATCTAAATTTTGTTAATAGTTTAATAGGAATATTATGTACCATTGAATGTTTATAAATGCCAATATGTTCACTAAACCCACATAGTGCGAGTTTCATCCATTCTTGACAGGTTTTTTTAACTACTTTCGGCATATATTTGAGCATTACGTAACATCTACTAAACCGAATTCTTTTTGTAAACCGAGATCTCCTGTTTCTTACTGTTTACTAAAAAAGATAGTCTAGTACTTAACGAAGATAACTAATACGCTATTTTACGAAACAGGAAGGTGATCCAAATCAGCTGGATAATAAAGTAAAATTAATTTATATGCGTGTGAATTTGTGAATAAACTTTATAAGGCAAATCGTTTAAATTGATATTTTAGTAGTTTTCCATGTTCGAAGCAATGTTTAATGAATTTACTAAGGTATTTTCAGTAGATGAATGGCTTGAAATTTTCAATTTCATATTATTATCGTATATCTAACAGTGACCATGGTGCACGTCTTTAAATAATTTAATGTTCTTTATATCACTATAAAATTTAAAAAAGAAACGCAAATTGTTTCTTAAACTCGTCATTCTATTCTCATCCCTAAAGAAATAAACATATAATTTTTCATCTTCTAAGAAGTTTCCTTTTTAAAAACCAAAATTCAAATGTTTTATTTTTCAATATAAATGTTGTTTAAAAATGCCGGAGTCAGCAGTTTTAAGACACATATATTTTTTTCTCTTCTTATCAGTAATTTTAAAAACGCATAAATATTAAGCTCAGTCGGTTTTTAATAGTTTAATTTTGCTTAGGTTAAAGACATCGCCATATTCTCTTTGTGGTAGTATGGAGTTTTATATTTATCCCTTCTTAATGGAACACATTTTCTTGCAACAGTATAATTTTCTTACATGCCTCTTTGTATTATAAGACGAAACGATTTCATATCTCCGGAAAAGTCTCAATGTGGATGAGCGTTGTTTTCTTGTTTCTACAGATTTGCGCCTTTAAGTATATGTTTTTAAACTACAAAAAGATAGTCTCTTATATGAAATTTTAACATTTACTTGAAAATATTATCTTACTCTTACCTGGGCATCATGTAGATACACTACCCCCCCCCCCGTCCTCCCCCTCCTTGCTAAACGCCTCGGCTCCGTTTGTTAATCGGTTGTTGGTATCGTGGTTATAACCAGGATAATCAGTCAATAAGTAAGCTAGCCTCTCTCTGTCTTCCACCATTTAAGCAGCGTTCACCAATTTGAGTTACATTTTTGTTACTGCTCTACCTCTATGAATCGTAGCGTAAATCATTGCGCTACAATCCATGGCGGATTATATATTATACGCACCACTATGAATCGTAGTATAAATTACTACGCAACGATTCTTAATAACACATCAGTATTAAATAGAATAATATCCAGAGCAAAGGATTTCTATGCTAATACAAAAATAATTAAAAGTTAGAAGATTTGTATCTAAGTTCAGTGGCGGTAAGGGGCCGCCACCAATAATTTTTGTAATCGAATGTATTGTTCCAGAGATTAGTTCAAACAATGAAATAAACACAAGCTTTTCCACTTTATACAAATCCATTGTATTTTTTGTCTCCAAATTGCTTATCGTTAAGACCGACCCTGTGTAATCCATCGTCATATTATATAAAATATATTTAAACTTCGTTACTGGACATTTATCGCTGCAGATTAGGTGAGAGAAAGAATTTCATTAAAAAAAAACAGATGACGGAAAATTCTAAAGAAATGGCAAGACGCCTGTTATACTTTTAATATATGTCATGTGCTACACGACGTAAACATCTTCAGATGCTTTCATGAGACCTCTACCCGTTTTCTAATTTTTATTTTAGCGTGAGAGTTTCTCTTGCATTTTTCCCAAAAATCTAAATTTTTCATTATATTTCCATCTGTGTTTTAATTTTAAGTTTTGCATAAAACATAATGTTATCTATATATAAAATAAGGATAAAGGGCTATTGTATAAAAAATAATTTGGTTTTAAAAATTTTATTAGTATAAAAATGTCTCCCAATTCTATTAAAAAGTTGTTTGATTGTTTTTCACTAGGTTTCGTCCGAATTCGTAGATGAATAATATATTTACCGTTATGAAAAACGTTCTATATTGTTTATGAATTATGTTTGTTTCCTGATTTTTTTTAATATTTATATAATAGACCCCGAGATATTTACTTACAATTTCATAAGTGAATAATAAAAACAATTCTGGTAATAAATTCTGCCTTCTTAATTTACTTCAACCTTAACTCTCTGATATCTCAATTAAATTAAAAACAAAACCAAAAGGGCTTAAAATGAAAGGAAATGAAATGCGGAGTTTAGGTGATTTGGATTCTTTTAACTTTAAGTATTTATTTGCTCGCACTGAACAAAACTTTTAACTTTAACTTTTAACAATATAAATATTTTATTGAACGCAAAGTTTAGTCGAAACATCTGTGTGGAAAAATTAATTACCCGAATTTGTAACAATCACTTATAATGGATACCCACTCATAAACTTTTTCGTTTGTGCAGTCGCTGGGTACAGAGTGAGGTATAGGTTTTTACGCAAATAAATTTAGACCTTACGAAAGTTGTAAATTAAAAAATCATTTTGCTCGAAATACAAAGGATCTCTTGGCCTCTTGACATCAAAAACGTTAATAATTCTTCAGTAATTTATTTACAACGGATCACGGTACCGCAAAAAGAAATTCTGAGGCACCGTGTACTTGTACTTTCATCTCTTTCATTACAATGCATCGTAGAGAGTGGAGTCTTATGATGTTCACATTTGACGCATTATTAGAAATAAATAATGGGTAATGGATAAAACAAGTTTAATAGTCCAACTAATATCCGCTAGATTGCAATGTTTTACATTGAAATTATTTAGAAGATGAAATTATCTTTTCTAATTTATAACATTGAAATTATTGAGCATTTTTGCTTAATTCATTTAGTTGATTATTGAAGAGTGGTCTTTCCGAATACCTACCGTGCCATCTTTTAATGCAAATTTATGGTAATGACATCAAATGATTTACTTGAAATTATTCTAAGTCATAACGGTACGAGGAAAATATTTTCTTAAAGTTTTCCTTGCTTTTTTTCATCTGACGGAAACGCCAACCAATGCCTATATGTGCACCACACCACTTTTAATTTAGAACCATTTTTAGAATTAGTAGTTTTGTGAATGATTTATAATTACATGCGACAGAAGAGAAATATTATGTTTATTCAAAAATACTAATGCTTTAATATTAGATATGAAACTCTATCCATAACTTTAGTCGTACATTTCTCTTATTATATCATCAAAATTAGATGAAAATAAAGGCATCGTACTGCTGGCGAATTCTTAAAGCCGCTCCTAGTGAGTAAATATAACCGAATACAAACACGCAGGAAACAAAGGCGGGAAATAAGCTATGAGGGTAGGTCCAGGAAATTGAAGGCGTTCACGTGAATTACGTGAATTCTTTATCTCTAGGATTTATTATAGTATTGATACAAGTTGATGATAAGGTAAAACGAAGGTCAAAACCCTTAAGACGATATTAAGTTTCCGAGAAATTGCAGAGTGCGTAAAAAATATGAGATATATTACAGGATCTCTATATTCCTTCATGAAACAATGTAATCAATGTAAATAATGTTCAAATGTTTTGTAGCAAGTTGGTTTTGGATAACCTAATACTTTTGGATATCACCTCTGATATAATTATTTAGGTAGTCACCATAACCTAAGAGGATTAAAGCAGGATTTTTGATGAAAAAAAAAACAGACTTAAATCACACCAAGCAATAAAAATATTTGAGTATAATTTCTTGAAAGTATTTAAACTAATTACCCGATGATAGATTCAAAATCTGATACGACCTATAAAAGTGCAACATACTGACTTTTTTATGCACGGACGTTCCGTTTTTACAGTTACGTAGCCAAACTAGGAAAACTTACAGATAGGTAAATATATTAGCAGCTTTAGTAACTTGTCAGTTTCTATATATCTTCTTGTCAGTTTCTATTATCTTCTATAGCCATTTCTTTCACGCAAATTTTGCAAAAGCACATCTATTCCAAA